>CM028131.1:1586329687-1587533125 GCA_016271365.2 Neoceratodus forsteri
ATCCACTCTGGGGGTTATATTTCCTTTAGCATGCCATACCCTGTGACAAGTGATCATCCTGTCATGTTTATCCATAATGCGAGAGCCACAGAACTTACTCTAAATGGTGGTCCCCAAGAACCAGCTATGATCAGCTTGTGGCAATTCCACTCCGTTGACATTGGTTTCACCTTGAATGCTAAATGTTAATGCTGTGCAGCTGTACTCCATCAGATAGATAGCACTGGCATCACCACTGATCCAATGTGATCAATAACTATCTGTCAACACCCATCACTATGTCAGATGGCAGGGCTATGTTTTGGCTGGTTTTACATCTTCTGCCCTTCCAGTTATAGGACATGGAGGCCACATACACCCCGGCTATGTCTGTCACTGCTCTGCTCAACAAGACACAACTCCAGAAAATCTGTGGACATTTTCTCCCAACCATTTTACACCTAGGGTGCTATTCCCCGTGACTGCCCTAGCAGTTGGCATCCCTTACAGACTACAGCAATAAGGGGTGTAGTCCTAAGCTTGCTCTCAGTTGAGGGGGGCACTCAGAAGCATGAACCACATTAAAATCACTGGTTACTACTTAGAGCCAGTTCAAGCTCCTAGAGAAAATTGTAAATGCACAGCTGAGGACTCACCTTGAGTCTAGGGAACTGCTAAAGCCTATGCAGTCCGGATTCAGAGCTAAACATAGCACTATCTCAGCCCTCACCAAAGTAACTAACAACTGGCAGCGTAATCTTGAGAGCAAAAACTTTATTTGTGCTGTTTTCCTTGATCTAAGCAAGGCTTTCGACACTGTCGACCATAGTCTGCTCCTCTCCTCCCTTCAAACCATAGGTGTGGACCTCTCCTCTCTGCACTGGTTTACTGACTATCTTACAGGGCGCCTTCAGCAAGTAAAGCCAAAGGAGGACTGTCCCCCTTAAAAACTCTGCAAAGAGGGGTACCTCAAGGTTCTATATTAGGGCCCTTACTTTTTGCAATCTACATTAATAACATCGACTACTGTATAAAAGAAGCCAACATCCATCTGTTTGCAGATGATACAGTTCTCTACGTGAGTCGCCCAACACCTGAAGCTGCCTGCAATGACCTACAGTCAGAATTCCACCTTTTGCAAAGCCAACTCCTCCAAAAAAAGCTACTCCTTAACGCCAAAAAAACTAAAGCGATGGTTCTCTCCCCTTTCATCCGTACAGCTAACCTTGTGTCCAGTGGGACAGTTCCCCAAATTACCACAGTTCTAGGTGAAAACTAGAATTTGTTACAAAATTCAAGTATCTGGGAGTTTGGATAGACCAAAGACTCTCCTTCATTGAACATATCGAGGACTTGCTAAAATGACTTCGGCAAAGGCTTGGCCTGGTTTTTAGAATCAACCAATTTCTCACCAGAGATGCCAAGAAACAACTGGTCCAATCCATTTTCCTATCATTGGTTGATTACGCTGATTTCCTCTACAGCCAATGCCCCAACTCCTACATGGCTAAACTGGACACGCTCTACCATCGAGCACTGAGGTTTATAACAGGACTTCCCTTCGACACACATCACTGCACCCTATATGCGGCAGTGGGGTGGACATCACTAAAGTTCAGGAGCCACAGAAACGCCGCTCTCTGGACCTATAGAGCCATCTCTAATAAGCTGCCTTACTATATCTCCTGCTGTCTTCCCCTGAGTATAATTGGGAAATACGTGTTAAGAAGTTACTCAGCTATTACACTTAAAGTACCCAAAGCAAAATCTTCGGCAGGGCAGCCATAAGCTTCGTGCTACCTACCTTATTGAACGATCTATAAAAAACCTCAAATTAAGCACTCTAATCGGTATAAATGCCTTCAAGACGCTTTATTTACATACAATCAGAGAAGTATGTAACTGCTTCACCCACTCAGACCCAGTACCGGTGTCTGCACTGGTATATAGCCACGCCTAGACCCAATTTTAAGTACTGACCCCCAGCTTGCTCCTCACAAGCCTAATTGTTCTCTCTCTTATCCCCCTGTCTTATCAACACTAGGCCCATCCATCCCCTTATCCTTCCTTTCCCAACCTCGGATAGGAGCTCACTACCCGGTTGTGACATCCTACCATGCCCCGTACTTTATAGCATTCAATCCCGGGGCTCACACATACTCCTTTTCTCCATCCACCTTCTCTACATCCGTTTACCAACTCCTCTCTGTGCACGTGCCTCCTAGCCTTTCTCCCCTACCTCCTTCCCTTCCTTCCCCCCATCTCTCCTCTACCTGGTGTATATTTTATTTATTTTTTTTTCTTCTGTTACTTCCTCCTGCAACCTTAGATAACCTGCTTTATCTTCCTATAGACACTTCTATGTATGTAAATACCGTGTAATCTGTACAATATCTGTATAATTCTATGTACATATGAACTTCTTTTTCTTCGTCTCTGTAAACAGTATTATCTGTATTGCCTTGTAAATACCTGTGTTGACCTGTATATACAATTGTTCATGCTCCACCCAGGTCCATCTTGCAAATGAGCTTCTGCTCAATGATGAATGCTTGGTTAAATAAAGACTTGATTGATTGATTGATAGAGCCAGTGAGTTTAGGGACAGAGGATGGCAATCCCAATCCATGTTGCCCCCCCCAACCCTCCTCGCCTGCATCAGAGGTCTAACAGATATTCAGTGGTAGGCCAAGGAAGAACAGTAGGAAGCAAGAGGAACAGAACTTAGAAGTCCTACTAGGGGAGACGCAACATCCCGCCATATTAACGCTATGGGATCCAGCAACAGTTATGACAAAAGATCAGACATTGGATTGACTGCCCTCAGGAGCTTATTGAGTACCCATTTCACTGTATGTACCTAGTCCCAAAAACTTGTGGCTTAAGCATTACTCCAATGGCTCAGCTGGTGTAAGCTTAAACACTTGGCTTAAGCATGAATGAGTACCATCTATCACCATCTATCAGTGAGACAGAATGGGTCCACTGTCCCTCGCCCAGTATATTAGCATTACAGCTTCTCGGTTAGCATTTTTCCTCTTAAACACATGCAGTACAGTAATGCCAAATGTTGTTCAATATTGGCACCCCACACAACTCTTTCACACTTCAGACATGCTCTATGCTGACCGGAAGCAGTCAGCGCCCAGGCAGCCACCACTCAGCAGCTGCAGTCAGAGCACTCACAGAATGCTCATTTATTTGCTCCAGAGACTTTGGATGCAGTCTGAATGCCTCAGCAGGAATTCTGATACTGGTGGTCTGGACATGGGGGTTCACCAGCTTCAGCCCCTCTTCGACAGGCAGCTTTCTGTGGGCTCAGCCATCTTTTATTACAAGTACAGAGCTAAGTAGCTCCTAGTGTTGTGGCAGATCTTCTGAGCATTACATAATGGGTCATCCCGCATGCTTAGGGAAAAACAGTTTGCGTGAACTACAAGTACAGAACTATATAGATAGTACAGAGCCATATAGTCAATGATCTGGATGTATATAATTAAAGAGCAAGGCATATAATGGGACTAAGGAAGGACAAATGCATCACACGTTGTGCACGTGCTACTCAGCCAAAGCCATGTTGGTAGGGGACTAAAGGGGCACATGTACGATACATCCCTGCATGACAGCCCTCTCCCAATACAATCATGCCACATGCAGCATATGGATGCAATTACGCTAATCAAATAAGAAGGTCACAGTACGGAAGCCATAAGGGGTGAAAATGCAGATGCAAGCCATACTCTTGCCCTTGCCAGCTAAAACACATAACCCCAGAAACTATTGCTAACAGTACTTTTGCAGCCATCTCAGCATCACAAACAGATGGTCGGGGAAAGCAGGTACTCGGTGTGTTTTATTACAGTATAGGCCTACTAATGTAGAAGATACTGAAATTCTATTTTATGGACCCACAGACAATCCCAAGAAAGAAATGTGGGGTGTATTCAACCTCTATCGGCTTGCCATATGTCCAGGTAGATAGGCTCCTACCCATGCATACATACTGTATTTATAGATAAAGAAACCTACGCATATATAGATCGATCAAGCTATCTATCTACCTAGATGTATAGCCAGATTTATGGGAACTGTCACATCTACCCTTTACACCAGGTTGCAGTGCTGGGTCCAGATGGGCATTTAGGGTAACACACAGATCACGGGCAGTATGACCGGCCAGCTTTGATCTATTGACTATCACGTACCATATGATGGCACATACACACACCACTAATGACCAAAACACTAAATACGTATTTTTAGCACTTTCAGCAGGGCGCAAAGAAGTTGGCTATCCACTGGGAAACTCCACAGTCAGCCATGGCCAGTGACCTCTTGGAGCCCCCACTGCAGCGGATCCTGGCAATAACACCAACCCTCCCCCACATCACTCAGTTAGTCCGGATCATGGAGGAAGGGGCAGGGGACCTTCATAACATTAAATCCAGGTATGATATGCCGACCAAGTACAGCATATCTCATAGTCTCATATCCTCATACCTCCCTGATTATGTTTGTCACACTGTCTGCACAGTAGTGGTCAAGAAACTATAATTCATCAGGTATGACACATAGGCCAAGTACAGCTATTCATAATTACACATCCTCAGACTTCCCTGTGTAATCCCCCTGCAAATGGGGGTTCCCAAAAGTCTTCCAGGAGCTTGCCTGAATGCTCCAAGTCTGGGCGGTGTTCGGTGTCTGAGCTGTTTAAATGTGGTTCCAAGTGAGTGCTATTTGAGCCTCCACATCCTGTCTCTTTAAGAGTTGTCTGCTTGCAGACTTAATAAGTTTGTATGGGGGGACTGTGTATTTAATGCTCGAATCCTGCCCAAGCTGCTGTCAATTCACTCCGTTTCTGCCGTTGCTACAAGTGCAGAGGGAGCCTTGTTGAAAGATATAACTTTGCCAGAAATCTGTTAGAGTGATAATGAAAATACAGTTTGTCTAACCTGCTTTCACTTCAGCAAGAACTGTTTCAGTGTAGCTCTTTCATTTTGGTCCTGAATTGCTGACTTGGACCAATCAGGATGATAGGGAGACCCTAAGATGAAGCCCGTGGATGAATCGGAACTTGGACTCTCAATTTTGAGCCAGCCACAAGGGGATTGTATGGGCAGTGACTCTGGGAAATGTAGTTTTAACCTTGGCGCCTTTTTCCACCAACAGAGGGAGTCTTATTGTGAGTGACAGCCGAACCAGCCAACAGAATGGTGTGGAGCTAAAGGAAATGCCCTGCTCTGTGACTGGAAAGATCAGATCAGTTGTGACAGTGAAGAGAGAAGGAGCTCTGTGCTTCTGCGGTGTATAGTTTCACGCGGGAAGCACGTGTGAGGACCTGAGGTTCGGCCTGCAGCCATTGTAAGCACTAGTTCGGATTGAATCCAACTTGTGAGGAGAAAGAAGGAAGTCTGAAAGGTAGAAGCCAAGCTAACCCTGTAGAAGACTGGAGAAACTGCTGAATCACGCTCAGTCTGTCAGGAACTGAAGCTGCTGTGTGTGCTCCTTTGTATTTTGCAATAATTGCAGTCGAGATCTAGGAGCAGCCTGCCTGGTATAGTACTTTCCTTTTACATATGAATGTGCGTAGTGCTTGTGGGGAATCACTATTTCCAATCCCCTGTGCTGTGTGCTGTGTGTTGAAGCTGGAAGCAAATTCCAGCTTGTCTTGGACTAAATCCATTTGCTATCTACTGCAGTGGGGTTCAGTCACAAGGACCTTGTCTCCACGTCCTGTTGTTCTGGCAACCCAGAAGAACATCCACCATCCGGTTCTCAGCTTGGGTATTGTGAGTACAAATCAGGGTATTCCCCTGCAGCCTGTTTTCAATTAGAAGTGTGTCATCTAATTATTGTTGTTTCACTTCTTCATGGACTGAGCCATCCGGCTCCGGATTACAATTGGGTGTTGTGCATATATTTTCTTCTACAGGGCCCTGTCCATCTGCACCTGCCGGCCAACCCCGGGCAACGGACCTGGCTAGACCCCCCCAATCTGGGTACCCAGAGTGTGACTTTTCAGACCCTGTATGTGTGCACAGTACTGTGATTTAATTCTGCCAATTAACCTGATCTCTCCCTCCCGTGTTTTATTCCCCCTAAATAAACCAGATTTGATGTTGTTAAACCTTAAACTGTCTGAAGTGTCAGTACCTACATATCAAGCATTGTATTGGTTTGTGTATGTTGATTAACCTTATTTTACAGGGGGTCCCCAGAGACGAACCTCAGAATCACTCTCGAGGGTAAGTGGTACTTTATGAATGAACAGTGTTTACATGTGGGGTATTGGGGACTGTCACTGCTGTGCATTGTGTGAGCCACTAGAGGGAATAAAAGGGGGTCTCAGTGTCCCAGAGGGCTGTGACCAAGCTAGTCTAACCACTACAAACCCTGACCTCTGGGTGGAGGCACCCGCCATAGAACCTAGGCCCCTCAACCTGTCAGTAGTCAAGCAGGCAGGGGTAGTAGCCCTTGGGATAGCGCCACCTGGGGGTTACACCTGCTTATGGTTATCACAGGGACTGCAAAGTAGTGGTCAAGAGAACTATAATACATCACCTGCCCGTGTTTTAATGACAGTCTACAGATCTTTTCCTAGTGGGCAGAGATCACTGGCTCTGATCCTGGCAGGTACTTACTCATCTAACAAGCAGCCACATTGTTAACACAGCCGTGCTTGGCCAGAGGCTACAGTTCATTAGACTTATGCACTTCAGTCCTGTTCGGTAAGGATCTGAATTCAGCCCATATTGCAGTGGCTACACTGATCATATAGAACTGTCTCACCAGTGACCACTGTTCAGTACTCTCCTGTAGACAACACCGATTAAGACTTTGCTCAGACAGATCTGGCACGAAGACCCTTGACCACTGAAACTGCCAGCATGACCACTCAGAGGGCTACACTGCTGAACTTAGAGGTATCTGGTAAGGTGGCAGACACACTGGTCCAAGCCAGGAGGGAGTTCACTAACAGAACTTATAACAGACATGGGCAGGTATTTGCTTCATCGTGTGAGGCATCAGATTACATATTTTAGAGTTTCTTCAGAATGGATTTGATAAGGGGTTAACAGCGACATCCTTATGGGTGCAGATGGCTGCTATTGGGGCAATAAGAGGCGAAACAAATGGACATTTATCTGGGGCCCATCCATTAATTCAATCCTTCTTAAAGGCAGCAGCGAATATCACTCATTCCCCACTCAATTTGGTGTTAGATGCCTTGACCAGTAAGCCCTTCGAGCCCCTAGAGTCAGTTCATCTTTGGCAGCAATCTTACCAACAAAGAGAACTAGCAAACTGCAGGCTCTCTCATGTAGAGAGCCTTGTCTGACCTTTTCCCCAGACAGAGTCGTACTACATCCCATTCATGCCTTTCATGCTGCTCAAGAAATTACAATCCCTACCATTGGTGAAAGAGAGGGGACCTTAACAGGGACACCCTCACCTACCTAGACCAAACCAGGACCATTCAGAACGTTGGAGAGACTATTCAGCCTTGCTCAAGGGTAGAAACAGAGCCTAACAGCCTCAAGAGCTACAATAGCCAGATGGTCAAGAGACACCATCGCTCGAGCCTACAGGGCAGATGGTAATATCCCTATTCCTAATATCATGGCCTACTCCACTGGAGCAGTGGCTACCTTCTGGGCAGAACGCAACTCCATATCTGTAAGTTAAGTTGACAGGTAATTCCGAATTTGGACGAAAAGTAATTCAAACAGCCTTGAGTTAGGTTCCTCCTCCCTCCCATGTCAACTCCAATACTGCTGTATAATCACCCAAGTGTGGAGACTGGGAGTGCTGTAAGAAGGTGTGACAGATAATGGAAGTTTACTCACCTGGTAAAGGTGATTATAGGAGCACCTTCTTACAGCAGTCCGTAGCCCACGCAATGAGGAGGAACACACATTAGCAAACCCATGAATGAGGATTCTGAACAATGCAATATGTTCATTAATGCCGATTTTAAACAATGTTGTGATTACAAGGTTGTACACTATGCAGAGAAGCGTAGGCAGTAATGGTTTCACTTATGTACACTGTGTGCCACCAAAAAATTGAGTAAATGATAAACTGCTTCCATAACATCATTATGTGTGGTATGTCTTTTCTACAGGTGGCACTCCTCAGGGAGACCACCGGGCCTCTTTACTGTCAATTCATATTTTCAGAAGGTTCCAAAAGCTCGGGAAGATCTCGTACTGAGGAGTCTGGGAACTACAGGGGAGAACATGGAAGCAGGGGAGGAGAGGGATCGGATTTCGATCCTGAAGTTCTTTTGTTCATCAGCCTGAGAGGAGTGCAGGAGATTACCCATGTGTGGAGACTGGGAGTGCTATAAGAAGGTGCTCCTATAATCACCTTTACCAGGTGAGTAAACTTCCATTGCTTATATTCCAGTGCCAGGGTCAGTGTGTACAGGGAGAGTTATAATTATTGCCTGCTGCAAGTTGCCTACGTCCAGCAAGTTCAGCACAGCATTGTTCAGCTACCAGGTCATCTTCAAGAACCATCGACTCCAGAGTTCGATTGCTGTCTCCAGAGGGTACAAGATTTTGTCTTATATATTCAAGAGCTCATAAAGAAAGTGGTACAATACTTTCAAATTCATTTTGTCGGACTGGTACAAGAGGGACACATCTGCCATACAGGGATTTGTGATTCAAATTGCTAGAAAATGGACTACCTTCCAGCAATTGAAGAGAATTTGTTCAGAGAGTGAGGGTGGATCTGAATGTGATTTGTCTAGAAGTATTTGTTAGCCAAATGTGATTTCATGCCACAGTGATTACATCGATCACCGTACAGTAAATGCTATAGCGTGTAGAGAGTAGAGAGAAATTACAGCATAGCTAGAAACATAGGCAAGGACAACAGAAAAAGACCACAAGTCCATCCAGTCTGCCTGGAATTCCCTATCTGCCCCAGGACCTATTGTCCATGTGGGGTTCTATCTCTCCTGGTTCACCCCCGCTCCTTTCCCTACTGCTAATGACCTGAGCAACCACCAAACCCATAACTCTGTCCCAGGCAGGCTTGAAATCATTTGTATTTATTTATTTTACCAGAAAAAGGTTCCATTGAGCAAGCTCATTTTCAAGGAGGTCCTGCATAGGACAACATACTCAAATCAGGAAGCAATGATATTAGTGGAAAACAATACATAAATATAGAGTAATCGCATACAGAAATGCAGTCATAGGAAAAGTAAATAGAGAATAATGGCTGTGCAGGTGTGTGTTATGAGGATTTTTCACACACCCTAGGTGTGTGATAATCCATAAACCCTGAGAGCGAAGCTTAAAGAGACTCACCATGTTAGCTATGAACCACACAGTTCAGTGCCTTCCCGCCAAGAACTGCTTCTAATCCATATTGCTCATTAAAATATGCAATAATTAAATAGTTAAATCGCTCGTAAAATTGCTCTGCCAGGGCCACAGGCACTTCCCAGTGTGTAACTCTGCCCCCGTGCTGCTCCATGCTCGGTCAACTTTATGATGTGCTCACAGGGAGAACGCAGGGGCACGCTACATTATAGTCTATGAGGGACAACTTTAAAACAATTTTATACATAACAGTGATCATGTGCTGATAAAATGAGGGCACCGGGTGACTAACAAGGCCCTTGTTAGTCACCCAGTGCCCTTGTTTTATCAGCACATGATCACTGTCCCTGTGATCACGTCATAAAGTTGGCCGAGCATTGGGCAGCGTGGGGGTGGAGTTACACACCAGGAAGTGCCTGTGTCCCTGTCAGAGCAATTTTACGAGTGATTTAACTATTTAATTATTGTGTATTTTAATGGCCAATGTGGATTAGAAGCAGTTCGTGAAAGGAAGGCACCGAACTGTGTGGTGTACATCTACTGCCGTTTACCTTGGTGAGTCTCTTTAAGGGGTTTATGAGATTATTACACACCAAAGGTGTGTGAAAAATCCTCATAAAGCGAACTTTGCACAGGCATTATTTTTTATAATAACTAGTGCAAGGTTTCAACAAAGAGAAAAACTAAGCTATATTTGTGCAAGCAAGTGTGTCCGTGAGCAACCGTTATGCTCGCACAAATAGTGAAGTGAGAGCATGAGGAGGAAAATGTCGTAATAACCCACTATAGAGTTATTACAGAATTCAATGGATTATTACGGCATTTTATCAGTAATGCATATCCAGCCATTATAGGGGGTCATCAGTTATTATAATACAATAACAGTAAAAGAATAGTAAAATACAATTTGTGGTAATTAAGACACAAAAGATTTAAAAAGCTGGCAGGTATTCTTAGTGTGACAATTACAGTCTTGGTGCCCGTCACCTCCGCTGGCAGACTGTTCCATGGCTCCACCACCCTTTCTATAAAGTAGAACTTCCTCACATCCCTCTTAAACCCTCTCCAGTTTCCACTCACAATCTTCGCTTCTTTATACTCCTGCTAAAATGTTCCCAGCAGTTCATCTTGTGCATTCCATCCAGGAACTTGAAGATCTATATCATATCCGATCCCCACCCCCAACCTGGTCTCCAGTGAGTACATGTTCAGTGCCTTCAGACGATCTTCGTAAGATCTGCCCTGTTGGCCCTTAAGCATCTTGGTTATCCTGCATTGCATCACTTACAGCCTTGCCCTCTCCTTTCTTAGGTGAGGACTCCAGAACTGAGCACAGTATTCCAGATGTGGCCTCACCAGTGACCTATATAGAGGTAGTAGTACCTCCTTTTTCCTGCTGTCAGTACCCCGTCTGATATACCTCAGCATCATATTAGCCTCACTATCGGCCTTGTTACGCTGGCTTGATTGTTTGAGGGAGTCACTAATGATGGTATAAGTGAATGCTAAAGTGTAGATACCAACTGAAAGGTATCCATGTAAAAGGGGAGAGTGGGCTGACTAAGGTGGGTATAGGCCTAGTGGCCACTGCATGCCCTAAAGGCATCTGTAAGAAAAACTGCAGTGACTGAGGTCTGGCCTTGTGCTGGTTGTACTGGTACTATTGGAGGGATGGTGGGTCAGGTATAGCCTACTGTCTCTAGGAGCAGCAGGTGCAGACCTGTGGGAAGAAAGAATACAGAGTTTAAGTACAAATGCACAGAGTTTAAGGTAGTCTGTTTAAAAGGTTAATTGTAAAAATGTTACTATTTTTTTCAAGCTGTCTCTGTCATGCTGGCAGAACAGCCCAGTAAATTTACCTTTATTTCACTTGAAAACTGTGTCTAGTCATCCTTCAAAAGTATCCCGGTCTCACAATTCCTGTTGTCTCCAGTGTCAGTCCAGTCCAGTGCCTTCTGTCCCAAACAGGTTCCCACAACTATCTGGTTGGTAACACAGGCATGCATATCTACCAGTGGTGATGGCTGGAAAGAGAAGTAGGCTAATTTAAGATAACAAATGATTTGCTTGTCACATCCTGGTACCCAACCACGCTGTTATATTGTGGTACAACAACATCTAGCAGTGTGTGGATTTTTATCTAAAACAACACTGAACCATATTCTATGTTTAGTATGCTAGCTAGTCAAGACTGGGGTGGTGTATGCACCACCAACACAACTGGAGGAGATAGACAGGGTTTGGGGGGGGGAGACGACTGGCAAAATGACAAGCAAAGGGGAGGCATTTATTATGGAGGGGCTTTAACCTGCCAGATGTAGACTGGAGCATTCTGGTAGCAGCTAGAAGCAGGGCCATCCTAGACTCCTTACAAGGGGCATTTCTTAGGCAGCTGGTTACAGAACCCACTAAAGATGGAGCATTGCTGGACCTGGTACTAACAAACAGGGACAGCATTACAGATGTCACAGTGGGTAGCCCCCTGGGTACAAGTGATCATACAGTGTGGTTTGGTACATGGATTGGGCAGGAGAAAAACCACACTAGGACAAGGGTTCTGGACTTGATGTGCCCTATAAATGGATTAGTGCTCCTCACTAGTCTCACCCTCAATGAAGACTCGTGAGAATCAAGGCGCTAGAGGACTGTGCTAGACCAGAAAGTGAGAAAATTCTGCATTGTGCTGTGACTGTTTGCAACCTGTTGAGCTATAACATAAGTGGGAGAATTCAAGAATGCATGGGACAGACATAAGGCAATTCTTGTGGGGGATAGGAAGAAATAGGCTGTTGGTTAATTAGGATCTGTGGCCTATCCTGTAGGTAGGGAAATGGACAGACTAGATGGGCCAAGCAGTCCTTATCTGCCGTCAAAGTCTATGTTTCTAAGTAAATTTATTTCTATTTTGCACCACTTACTGTTGCCCGCTTCATCCTTGAGTGCACTGTACCTTTGGGAATCTGTGTTTTATACTGGAGGTTAGCTGGCTCCATGTGGAGCCGTACTGGCTGTGTTTTGGAGAGTGCAGCAATTTCTGCTTTGGACTAATACTTCTAAACAGGGACAGCATTACAGCTGTCACAGTGGGTAGCCCCCTGGGTACAAGCAATCATTGTACAGTGTGGTTTGGCATATGGATTGGGCAGGAGGAAAAATACACTAGGACAAGGGTCCCAGACTTCAAGAGAGCAGATTTTTTTCTCTTTTTTGTTGGTGCTGTTTCTCCTGGAGTCCTCGCCTGCCATCTGACGTCCCCCCCCCCCCCGCACCGACTGGTTATGAGACCCCCTCCTCTTCAGCCCCCACAACTTACCCCTCATGGCGGGGGGTTGGGAGACCCTCAGCCCACCAGATTGGATCCAGTTTGGGGGAAGTGCCCTCCCGGCGGCGCTGCAAGGGGGACAATCATCATCCATGGTGAGGACTCCCATTTTTCCATTTTCTGCCCCTATATTTGGAGAGGGGCATACAATGATGCTGGCGGAGAGAGTGCGCACATGTCCACACGTACTCCTCCAGGCATCTGCCCCATCTCTGCCCCTCTTCTGCAGCACTGGCGCACTGCTCCCCAGCCTCCGCTAGGGGCCAGTCATGCGCTGACCACTGGCATCACCCTCCTCAGAGAAGGAGAGCAGTACCTCAGACGCTCAATCCTTCTCCAACCTTGCCAACCCTCAGCAGCCCATGCTCATTCCCTAACACGAGTCACTGGCGTAACGCAAGGTAACTTCCTAGGTACCAACTGACCCTCTACTTATAAAGCTGAAATGTGTTGCATAATTTAGGGCAAGGTTAAAGCTGGAATGTACTGCATATATAGCATAAGGACTTCTATTGTGTATACCTCTTGTATTATATGTATTTTTTCCCTTTGTTGTTCTACATTTTATGTCTCCTGTCTATGTAATTGCGAACTGTATGTGTATGTGCCTCAGGACCTCCTTGTGAATGAGCTTGCTCAACTGAGTCTTTCCTGCAATAAACTTGAACTTGAAGGTGTCCAGCACCTCGGTGCCACCAGGCCAGCAAAGGAGAGCAGATTTTAAAGAAACGGGAGACTGCATCAGTAAATACCTTGAAGGGGTTGTTGGCTGAGTGGGGAGTGAGGCACAATGGAGAAGGATAAAGGAAGGAATAGCTAATGCAATGGCAAGCTGTTTGAAGGAAACAAACAATGGTAAGAGGAGGAAGAAGCCACATTCATTCTCTAGGGAGGTGGCTAAGGCAGTAAGGGAGAAAAAAAAACAACAGCTTTTAGGAAGTACAAGGGGACCTGGATGGAGGAAGATTAGGAAGGTATATCTGGATAAACACAGGGAGGCAGGGAGGAGAGTGAGGGCAGCTAAGACTCAAAAACAAGAGAGGATTGCCCAAGAGGTTAAAAAGGGGGATGGGACTTTCTTCAGGTATGTGAGCAAAAACAGGAAGGCAAGAAGTGGGATAATGAGGATCAGGAGAGTGGTGGTGGTGGGGGGGACTGTGCAGAACAACATCAAGAAAAAGCAAAAATTTTAAATGAGTACTTCTGCTCAGTCTTCACAGTGGAGGGGGTGGGGAAGGGCCAACATGCATCAGCAGGCACCAGGAGGGCAGAGGGAGTGGAAACAAGTCATTTGTTTGGGAAGAAAGTCTGCCAGGGATTACAAGCCCTAAAGGAAAACAAGCTGATGGAGCCAGGCTGGATCCACCCAAGGGTACTTATAGAACTGAGCACAGTGCTAGCTACCCTTCTGGCAACACAGTTCGGCACTTCATTTTATTTTATTTATTTATTGACATGTTTCACTAGGAAGGCACACTAAACAACAAGATGCTAGTCTCACGCTGTGACCTGGGGGGTGGGGGTGCAGTAGGAGATGAAAATTTAGACATACAGTTACATATAACATACTGTGGGATCACGTTCAATTGCAATTACTGTAAATGACACACATGTTTTACATTTGTAGAGTGGTTTACAGATTAGCATTTGACATGGCTGAGGATAAATACATACAGAAAATGTGCTCAACCCAGACAGGGCAAGAAGTGTGCGTGTTCAGACACGAGTGGTCTAATAGCTAACTAAGTGCTGAGAAAGATGGGGTCAGGGGAAGGGAGGAAAGTGGGAATAGGACAGGGTGAACAGGAATGGCCTAGAGCTAACCCTTCCAGGATCCAGAGAACCCTGCCAGGGGCTGGACGCAAGGAGGCCAGGAGATACAAAAAGGGGGAGGGGTGAGGGAAGGGGCCAAAACAGGGAGAATATAGAATTGAAGGCGGATACAAAGAAGGTGGATGGGTGGTTGTGGAAGGGGAGTGAAGGAAGAAGCTTGCCTAAAACTGACCTATCCAGGATGCTGGGAACCCTGCCGGAGGGCAGATTAGGGGAGGACAAGAGTCGGATTTGGGAGTAGAGAAGGATTGTGTGTGTGGGGGGTAGGAAGAGGCATAATCTAGTACTAGACCCCTCCAGGATGCAGAGAACCCTGCCAGGGGGCAAGAACAAGCATGGGTGAGGTGGTAATGGTAGGAGAAGGGAGGAAGAGGGAGTAGAAAGGTGGGATTGCTGGGTAGCAGGCTCAGGGGGCTCAGTAGGCTGTAGAGTAAGGATAGATGTGGCAGCGGTTTAGTCACAGGCACAATTTACTGAGAGGAAGTTGTTACAGATTACAGATGGTGGGTAGCTCCAGAGGACTGGAAGGGGTACCAGTGTGGTCCCTTCGCACAAGAGCGGCAGCAGGGAGGAGGCTAGCAACTACAGACCAGTCATTCTCACATCAGTGGTGAGGAAACTAATGGAAACCCTACTGAAGGAGAGACTAATGGAATACCTAGAGGCAAATGGGCTGTAGGACCACTGACAGCATGGCTGCACGGGGGGGGGGGGTCATTTACTTGTTTGACTGGATTACACTGGGTTATGAGGGAGGTGGATCAGGGAAGGGCAGTGGATGTGGCCTATCTGGACTTCAGTAAGGCTTTTGACACCGTACCACGCAGGAGGCTAAGAAACAAACTTAGCAAGCTGGGGGTTGGGGAGAAGATGGTAAGCTGGGTATCAAACTGACTGAAAGATAAGAGGCAGAGGGTGGTGTTACACAGCAGTCACTCAGGAGTGGGAGAATGACCAGTGGGTTACCAAAGGGATTGGTACTGGATCATGTCCTTTTCAATGTCTTCAAAAGTGATATTGCTGAGGAACTGGAGGGGGAGGTGTATCTCTTTGCAGATCCAGGGACACTGGCTTTCCATGATTGAAAAAGGGCAAAACCCATTTTACCGAATGGAAAAAACAGTATTGTTACCAGTGTCTACAAAGCCAAAACTCATTTTTACCAGTGTTTTGTGTTGTTAGCTTTAACAATTTTTCTCAGTTAACATGTATTTTAGCAGTTTTGCTGTCTAGTGTTGTGCATCAGTCCTTGTAGTTATTAAAAATGAAAATGAAAAATGATAAGCTTAACCTACACCTCACTTTGGTTTTGTGTATTCTATGTATACACAGTCCTCCCACTATTATCAATGCCTATTCACCCCAGTGATCTGAGTGTGAAGATCTTGGAGGCCAGTGTGTGAGAAAGAGAGAGAGAGAGAGAGAGAGTGAGAGCACGAGAGAGTGAGAGTGGGAGAATGTGAGAGCAAGTGAGTGAGTGTGTAGCTGACATGTATGGCATCTTGAGTCGACCAGCCCTCATATGTAACAGCAGCAGCACTATGGCCCCCATCACTCAGGGGTGACAGCAGCAGCAAGAGCAGCACCATGTCCCCCATCCCTCAGGGGTGATAGCGGCAGGAGCAGCACTATGGTTCCCAGTCCTCAGGGGTAATGGCAGCAGCATTAGAGCCTTCACCCCTGAGGGGTGATAGCAGCAGCGCTATGACTTCCATACCTGAGGGGTGGCAGTGACAGCAGCAGGAGCAGTAGTATAGCCCCCATGCCTGAGGGCTTGTCAGAATTCAGACATGAATTAAGCGAAACCACTAGACACCAAGGTGGACTCCCTTGGTTTGGTCCTATCTAACATTTAACTGCCTGAATTGGTTTCTTTGAAATAAAGTGCCTTCACCGGGCCAGCCCCCAGGCGCTGCAGTAGCACTACTGCTTGCGATGCCAGTGAATTGAGTTCGATAGGGAGCTTGGGCCATTGGAGGGTTGGCCAGGGGGAGGAGGACTGCGTGACTGGAGGACCACTCTCCCCTGAGGACTGCAGAGCCTGGCATACACCTGGCCCCTAGTGGTAAGCTAGGAGAAAGGCACCCAGGACTGCCACAGAATAAGTAGGGGGCGGGCAGATGCCAATGCATGGTATATGGGAGCTTGGGTCACATGTCTTGGCATCATTGCACACCACACCTCTTGAGGGAAAGAAAACAGAAAAACTACTTGGCGGCAGGATGGCACTTGGACCCTCACAGGCCCTGCACCTGACTAGCTGGGCTCGCCAGTCCAACTACTGGATCCAGTTCACAGCAGTGGATAGGAGGACCCCGCCAACTTCACCGGGTGGGGGCCACCGGAGGTACTGGTCGGTGGCAAGTCCTGGTGGACGTCAGGGTGACAGAGTTGGGGGTTGGAAGTAGGCCGTCCAAGGCATGGAGGGAGAGGGGGAAGCACCTTCACCTAAAAAATCCACAAGTGTTTCGTGGAAGACTTTCCAATGGAAAATCATGAATTTCCCAAACATGTGGATCCCTTTATTAACTTGGTCACCATAAGAAAGGGAGTCTCTCAGTTTTCTGAGCTCAGATGTAAATTGAGCACTACTCTGCTCACCGGCATCATACAGTTCCTGGGGCCTTACCTTTTGTATGTCCCTAAGTGTGCTTTCTGGCTTGGGTGCTGTTATAGCACCCCATTCAACCCAGATGGCATTATACAGTGACAGAGTGACAACAGCAGTTGGGCTATATAGCAAACTCAAGGGCACACAGATTCTAAGGCCCCCTGACTCACTTAGGGGAACACAACAAGCAACAGCAGCTGCCCCACTATACCCACTGGCATCGTACAGCATCTGGCTCCTCACCTTCTGTGTGCCTCTGAGTATGCAGTCAGGTTTGGGTAATGTTGCAGCACCCCGGGGGGGGGGACAATATGGCAGCCATTTAAGCCGATGCACTGTGAGGAGCTCCATGTCTTGTTGACATAATCTTGCTTGCTGTTGCTCTAACTTGTTGGAAACAAGTTGTGAAAAGAACTTATGACTGAGAAAAGGAAAGAGAGAGCTACTTCTTCATCCAGCGAGGAGTTTACCTCACCGATTGTGAGACCATTAGAGAAATGTTTTCAGTGGCCAGCAATCAGTCCAAGAAGCGGTGAGCTTGATAGCGGGACTGCTTCTGCACTAATCTCCTCTCTTGGAAAACTAAAGGAGCACCCTTTGTTTAGAACATAGAAGTTGTTGCCATTGGACTTTCAAGCAAAGGTGGAAAGTTACCCTCTAGCTCACTCTGAGCGGACTGGTGTGGATCAGGACTTGGAACCAGAAGTTTATACCTTTACTTGGTTTCTTAAGACACAAGAAGGCTTACGCTCATCAAGAATGTCTCCCACGACATCGTGGTTGTATTTGGTTTACCGATTAGTGTTCCATCCGAGAAATGAATCAAGTCTAGTTTTAAATGTTTCGATTGGTGAAGCATTAACCACGTGTTGGGGCAAACTGTTCCATGCCTTTACAGCTCTTACGGTGTAAAAATTATCCCTTTTTGTGGTGTTAGCCTTGGGTACCTTCAGTTGTTGATTGTGGCTTCACAGATTCAAAGATTTGTTGTTATATTGAATGCCAAAAGATGTCATTAATTCTTGATTTTTTAGGAATTTGTATAATTGTAACAGATCTCCCCTTTTTCGTCTTTCTTCCAAGCTCACCAGCCCCGTCTTTACTAGTATATCCTTATATGGAACAGGTGCAAGCCAGGGAATTATCTTAGTGGTCCTTCTCTGACTCTTCTCCAATAATTCCACATCCTGTTTTAAGTACGAACTCCAAAAAGGGGAGCAAGTGTCTAGGTGGGGGGGTATGTAAGACTTGTACAATGGTAAAATAATTTGTTTATTTCTATTTGTGAAGGATCTTTTCACACAGTTCAAGATTCTGTTTGCAGAAAGGACTACATTTTTTACAATGGTCTCTGCAGAAAGTTGATTTATAATTATTCCCAGGTCTTTTTCTTTTATAACTTGGGTTAGCTTTCTATTATACATTGTGTACTGATGTAGTGGGTTGTTCCTCCCAAAGCGTAAGACTACACATTTATACGTGTTGAATGACATTTTGTTTGCTACTGCCCAGGATTCAAGACGCCTAAGATCCACCACCATTGAAGCGTACTTACTGATTGTATTAACCTCTCCTCCCAATTCTGTGTCATCAGCAAATTTTATTAAGGTGTTACTGATATTGAAATTGATGTCAGATATGAACAGATTTTATTTATTTATTTAAGAGTTTAACCAGGCAGGCGTACTGAGCGGAGTACCACTCGTTTCCAGACGCGACCTGTAGGAGGTGGGGGATAGGGGAACATTGATTATTACATACAGTACAGATATTGAAGAGGGTCAGTCCAAGGACTGATCCCTGGGGAACTCCACTAGTAACTGGGCCTGGTTTTGACAATGTTCCATAGAAACATAGACTTTGACGGCAGATAAGGACCTCTTGGCCCACCTAGTCTGCCCATTTCCCTACCTAGAGGACAAGCTGCAGATCCTATTTAACCAAAAGCCTATTTCTTCCTACCCCCCACAAAAACTGCCTTATGTCTGTCTCACGCATTCTTGAATTCTCCCATAGCTTTAGACCCCACAACCTCCTCAGGAAGGCTGTTCCATATATCCACCACCCTCTCTGTGAAAAAGTACTTCCTCACATTGCCCCTGAGCTGTCCCCCATCTATCTTAAAATTGTGTCCCCTTGTTGTTGCACATCTCTTTTTCTGAAAGATGCTACCCTCTTGGACTTTGTTGATTCCACTGAGGTACTTAAACGTTTCTATCATGTCCCCCCTCTCCCTCCTTTCCTCAAGGGTATATATATTAAGTTCCTTTAGTCTCTCTTCATATGGCTTCTCTTGCAGAGCCTGCACCATTTTAGTTGCCCTCCTCTGAACTGCCTCCATCCTGTCTATGTCCTTGTGGAGATGGGGTCTCCTGAACTGGACGCAGTACTCCAGATATATGAGTTCCAGTTATATCCAGTTCCATTTATATGAACTGACAGTGACATACCTTCTTCAATGTTGACTCAACAAAGCAGTCATTCAGAGGACTCCTTGACAAGTTATACACTGGAAACATTTGGTAACTCTACTGATAAAGTCCTTGTGGTACTGGGAGGTCAAGAGTGAAAACAGGACGCCTTTAATGCAAAACTGGACTTTTTAAAAAAGGAGGTAAAAAATACAAAAGAAGTGGTTACTGAAAATGTTAAGAAAACAGAATCCAATACAGAGAGAATAACCAAGCAGGAGAATAAACTAACTGCCCTGGAAGCTACTAACGCTGCACAAATTAAAGGGGAACTGTCAAAACAGGGTTTCTTAATGTCTGAAAGTCCATAAAAAGCTAATTTGAGTGAGCCATTGTATTTATGTGTGAGTCTTTGCAGTCCAGAGTTATTCATATGTAAATCAGCCTGTAATTAAGGGCTGGGGGCAGCCATATGTTTTATGCTCCTGACAGGGAATGATGTAGCCGAGGAACTGGCCCTCCATTTGCTGCAGGTTAAATAGGAAATCATCTGTTTTATTAAGTGTGTTTTAAGGTGTTATTACAACACTTTCTACATTTATAATAATTGTTTTGTATGTGTATTGAAACTAGTAAGTTATCACCTTTACATTTCAAATTGTTAGTAGTAATAATCCGTCTTAAGGATTGCTTTAACCTCTGGCTATACTCACAAGTTGAAGCCTGGTTCGTCTCACAGGAAACTAGTGCTAAATTACAAAAAAAACACAGACTATGCTATTCCACGGCACACATAACAAACATAAACACCAAACGTTGGCTATCAGAAACAGCTCAGGTGTGACCCTAGACCAGACGCAGACTTTCAAATACCTTGATGTAACCCTGGACCCTACTCTGTCCTTCTCCAGCCATATTGATTCAATTGCGAAATCCGTAAATATCTGTCTAGGCCTTCTCTATAAACATAGACACTGCCTGACACCTGATGCCCTTAAACTAGTAATACATAGCTCTGTTATCTCCATTATTGATTATGGGCCTGTTATCTATGGAGCAGCCACAGCTACAGCACTACAGCAAATAATTACAGCGCTGAATAGGGCCTGCAGACTCCTTACTGGTGCTGCCCACCGTACACATACCTGCGACCTCTACGAACAGTCAAACTGGCTGCAACTTCAGGGAAGGATTACTTTCCTGACCCACCTACTAGCAAAAAAGTAATTGATGGGATTCATGCCCCTGGGGTTCAGTCTCGCTCTTAAGCCCAGCCAACTGCTATCATTTCACAAGAAGCTCTGATAACTATTTTCTATCTGTTCCCCACTGTCGCACCGCCCAAGGCCAGTGGTCTTTTGCAGGTAGAGCCCCTAAGATGTTTAACTCCCTAGCCAGCGAACTCACCAACTTAGGCACCCTCTGCTCGTTCAAACACAAGCTACTTCAAACGCTTGTGTCCAGAGCCACCTGTGACTTTTCTCCTAACCTCCCTGGCAGTCGCTCCTGTTCTTCGCACCTCTCTACTATCCCCACCTCTGCCTGCCACCACTCTCCACCCTTTCCTCCTCTATACCCCTGCCTCTCTCTCTAACCCTGGTCCACCGCCTTCCTCTCTTACCCTCCTTCAACTCCCTTCCCCTCTCCCTTTTCTAATCTGCTTGACCCACCCACTGCTGCACAAGTTCCATGTTCCTTGCCTCCCACCCACCTCTCCTTCTACCTCCCTTCCAGTTACCCCTCTATGCCCACTCTCTCTTGCCATTTTCTTATGCTACCTGGCACAACTGGCAGGAACTCAATTTTTCCACTCCACCTTTCCCTTTGACAATGCCCTTCTGGCAGCTTTAATTCACATGAATATTGTTTTGCTGTGACTCATCATTCTTAAATGTATGCTTGGTTGTATTGTTCTAACTGTGAATTACATTACCTGTAGCTTTTAGACCATGTATACCCTGTACTGAAATGTGTATTCCAACTGCTTGCTTGCTAATCTCACACACATTTTATTTCTATTCTTCGTATACTGACGTGGAATCTTTATAAAAGAGCCATTGGTTCAAAGGTATTTATCTGAAATTCAAATAAATAAAATAAATACTGCCAGCTGATCATTAAAAATTACACATGTCTCAAGGCTGGCTCTGTGGTGTCAACAGGTACGGGGGACCCATATTAACATTTCTAAACCCTAGCTGTGTTCATGTCAGTACAGATTTCTGGGGCTGCCACAGCACACAGACTTCTGTCTTATTACATTCCCTCTCTTACAATTCGAGTGTGAACTCAGATCTACAAGATGCAAATGTCTCTATTTATCTACTGGCCTGGCATCATGGGGCCAGCCTTGAAATGTGTAGTTTTTGATTTACAGCTGACAGTATAGCCCAGAGGTTAAAACTAAGAGCTGTGAACAATCTTCTTTCATCCAGCAGAATGGGTTTTTATTCCAACATGCTCTTCTTGTATATTGTGTGGCCAGAACAAGTCATTTAATCTCCCTGTAGTCTCAAAACACACCCAGAAATAAGCTGTAGTTGTGTGCCTTTCCTGGACAAAGACAGTAAAAACTATCTGAGCATGTGTTGTGATTCTGAAATTATGCTCTTTCTATCCAGATTTGACTTTAAAAGAAAAAAAATGGGACACCATTAATAGTTTATTAATTGCAAAAACACATAGATGGACAACATTGTTAAAATGTGCATAATCGGAACTGCATTATTAAAAGATAGAATAATATATGGGTGGGTGTGTGTAACCAGAATTTTACACACACATACATGGGATGGGATGTTATATTAACCCCAAGGGCAAAGTCTAAGGGGTTTATAAAAACATCCCACACCAAGGGTGTGTGCAAAATTCTGGTTTTTACACCCACCCACCCATATATTATTTAATTAATGGTGATAATTTTATCCATTTCAGCACAGTTCAGTTAGTGCAGCACTCTCTCAGAGATAGACACACACATACACACGCATACGCTTCACACACACGTGCACACACAGACATGTGTACGTGCATGCATGCGCGCACACACACACACACACACACACAGCCTGTCTCTCCCTTTTTTTTTTTCTTTCTTTTTTTACATTACAATGGGAATGGCATTCTGGAAAGTTGTGGTCCATTGGCAGAGCTGCAACGTGTAAGACACTCTCGAAGGGCATGAGCAGCAGGATTTTATTTATTTATTTATTTATTAGAATTTTGGATAAATACCTTTGAGCCAATGGCTCTTTTACAAAGGTTCCACGTCAGTATACAAAGAATAGAAGTACAGTTTGTGTGAAATTAGCAGACAAGCAGTTTGAGTACAAAATTCAGTACAGGGTATACATGGTCTAAAGCTACAGGTGATATAAATAACAGTTAGACCAACATAATGAGGCATACATTTAAGAATGATGAGTCACAACAAATAATATTTACCTGGATTAAAGCTGCCAGAAGGACATTGTCAAAGGGAAAGGTAGAGTGAAAAAAAATGAGTTGCTGCCAATTGTGCCAGGTAGCGTAGGAAAGTGGAAGAGAGAGTGGGTGTAGAGGGGTAACTGGGAGGGAGGTAGAAGGAGAGGTGGGTGGGAGGCAAGGATCTGGGAAAAAGTGCAACATTGGGTGGTGTGAGCAGATTAGAAAAGGGAGAGAGGAAGGGAGTTGAAGGAGGGTAAGAGAGGAAGGTGGTGGACCTGGGCCAGGGAGAGAAGCAGGGGTAGATATGGGGAAGGGGGAGGGTGGTGGCAGGCAGAGGTGAGGATAGTAGAGAGGTGCAAAGAACAGAAGTGACTACCGGGGAGGTTAGGAGAAACAGTCACAGGTGGCTCTGGACACAAGCGTTTGACGTAGCTTGTGTCTGAACGAGCAGAGGGTGCCCAAGTTGGTGAGTTCGCTGCCCAGGGAGTTAAACATCTTAGGGGCTCTACCTGCAAAAGACCGCTGGCCTTGGGCAGTGCAACAGTGGGGAACAGCCAGAGAATAGTTGTCAGAGCTTCTTTCATAATGGGGGGTGGTTGGCTGGGCTTAAGAGAGACTGAACCCCAGGGGCATGAGTCCCATCAATGACTTTTTGCTAGTAGGCAGGTTTGGAAAGTAATCCTTCCCTGAAGTTGTAGCCAGTTTGACTGTTCGTAGAGGTCGCAGGTATGCATGTGGTGGGCAGTACCAGTAAGCAGTCTGCAGGCCCTATTCAGTGCTGTAAGAATTCACCGTAGTGCTGTAGCTGTGGCTGCTCCGTAGATAACAAGCCCATAATCAATGATGGAGATAATAGAGCTGTGTATTGCTAGCTTAAGGGCGTCAGGTGTCAGGCGGTGTCTATGTTTATAGAGAAGGCCTATATGAATATTTACAGATTTCGTAACTGAATCAATATGGCTGGAGAAGGACAGAGTAGGGTCCAGGGTTATACCAAGGTATTTGAAAGTGTGCGTCTGATCCAGGGTCACACCCAAGCTGTTTTTGATTGCCAACTGTTAGTGTTTATGTTTGTTATGTGTACCATGGAACAGCATAGTCTTTGTTTTCTTGTAATTTAGCACTAGTTTCTGTGAGATGAACCAGGCCTCAACTTGCTTGAAGCTTTCCTGCAGTTGCTTCTCCAAGAGGGAGGGGTCAGAATTCTCAGAGAAAATCACTGCGTCATCAGCATACAGAATAATGTTTTCATCACAGGCAGAAGGGAGATTGTTCAGGAAGATGCTGAAAAGAAGGGGTCCCAATATTGACCATTGGGGAACACCAGCCCAGACAGGTAGTTTGGAGGAGAGGGAGTCACCAATCTTAACTTGTTTTGACCGGTTGGAGAGATAACTGTTGAACCATTGTAGAGTGTCATGAGAAAGCCCTAAGTTGCCAAGTTGTTCCAGTAGTAATGGATGGTTGACTGTATCAAAGGCCTTCGAGAGGTCTATAAAGGTGGCACCAGCAAGTTGTCCTTGGTCTAGTGCTAGATGAATGTGGCCTGTAAATTCAAGGAGGGCAGAGGTGGTGCTATGTCCTCTGCGAAAGCCGTGTTGCTGTGGGCATTGCAAGTTGTATTTCTCCAAGTACTCCACCAATTGGTCTGCAACAATTTTTTCAAGAGCTTTGGATAAAGGGGGTAGGATGGAGATGGGCCTGTAGTTACAGTATTATGTCCTATCCCCAGACTTGTGTATTGGGGTCACCAGGGCGGACTTCCACTTGAGCGGGAACTGGGAGAGCATGAGGGACCAGTTAATAATCTTGGTAAGAGGGTGCAGGACATCGTCAAGGGTGAGGGCGATGAGCTTCAAGTCAAGTGTGTCCCCACTTGATCTGGATTTTCCGAGCACCTTGAGGAGGTATTTTTTGGCATCCGTTTCAGTAACTGCCTTGAAATAGAAATGTGGATGATTTGTATCCCGAGTCTGTTGATATTGGGAGGCCGTGGTTCGGTTGGTGTCAAAGAAGTTAGAGGGAAGCACATGACTGAGGTCAGTGAATGCCAGACAGAAAGTATTGGCAATTGTGGTGGGGTCCAGGGTGTTGCTGCCGTCAACCTTTAGCATATTAAGAGTTGCTTTGAACTTTTTCCCTATCACTTCAGAGAGACTTTGCCAGAATTTCCTTCCATCTGACCATGGGTTTGGTAGGGTGCTCCTGTAGTAGCTGGCTTTTTCAGTGCAGATAGCTCTGGTACAGGCATTCCTGGTGGCCCTGTATGCCTGAAAGTCTGCTTGGTTGCCAGAGGCTGTAGCACAAGCCCATAGCAGGTCCCGAGCTTTTAGTTGGTCTAGGAGTTTGCCTGTGATCCAAGGGTTGTCAAGGCCTTTAATTTTGCATTTCTTAAAGGGGGCATGGATATCACATGCTGCATTGAACTTTGAGATGAAGTATTGAAGTGCAGCATCAACATCCAGAGCGGTATCAATCGGGGACCAGTCTTGTTGTCGCAGGAGTGCCTTAAGTGGTGCAAGGTGTCCCTTGATTAGCTTCTGACTGTTGATAGTTTTCGTCGGGGGTTTATTGAATTTATTTGACCATATGCACCGGACTGGGCAATGGTCACTAATGGCATCAGGGAGAACTGTAATGTGGCTAATATGGTCAGAGTGATTTGAGAGAACCCAGTCCAGTAAGGTACTGGTCCCTGTTCTATAGTTGATCCTAGTGGGTGAGGTAACTAGCTGTGTAAAATGTGCAGCTGCCAAGGCATCCTTTTAGTTGTTTGCACTGGGGGCAAGCCAGTTGACATTAAAATCCCCTAGCAATATAACTTCTGAGTTAAGCTTTAGACTACTGATGCAGGTAAGGAATGGGTTCAGGCTTGTTATTGTAAGTTTGGGTGGAATATATACAGCGGCTATTGTCAGAGCTTTGTTATGGGCCCCAAGAATGACTTTAATAGCATGGACCTGAAGCTCATCTCCATTAATGGGTAGGGTCAGGGCATGCCCTGTCATAGAATCTTTAAGATAAAGGGCACAGCCGACCCCTTTTTTGGATAGTCGATCCTGCAGAAAGATAGTATACCCAGGTATTGCCACAGCATTGTCAGGGATAATTGGAGACAACCAAGTTTCAACTACAGATAGTACATCTGGGCTATGTTGTGCTGTCCAGGCAGTGAGGGCATCTAATTTGTTGGTAAGGCTGCAGATGTTGATGCTAGCTAGTGAGAGGGTTCCTGTTCTACGTTGCTCCCTGGGGGTAGCTAGGGGTGGTCCACGGTTGGGGTGAATTAACCAGATTCATTTGTTTCCTTTATGGTAGAAAATCCCATTCCATCCAAAGTATTTCAGTAAGAAACTGTTATACTTTTAACTTCCTCAAAAAAAAGCAAAATACTCTTTTAATAATGCATTTCAGGTTATGCATGTTTTAACAATATTGTCCGTCTATGTGTTTTTGCAATTAATAAACAATTAATGGTGTCCTATTTTTTTTTTTCCTTTCACGTCAACATGCTCAGATTGTTTTCACTGTCTTTGTCCGGGAAAGGCATGCAACTAGAGTACAGCTTGTTTCTGGGTGTGTTTTGGGACCACATGTAGGATAAGTGACTTGCTCTGGTCACACAATATACAAGTAGAGCATGTTGGAATCAAACCCCATTCTGCTGGATGAACAAAGCTTGTTCACAGCTCTTTGCTTTAACCTCTAGGCTATGCTGCCAGCTGTTAATCAAAAACTACACATTTCAATGACCCCATGATGCCAGGCAGTAGGTACGTAGCCACATTTGCATCCAAAATTGTAAGAGAAAGAATGGGATAAGACATTAAACATCCTGATACAGTATGAGGCCCCAATACCTGTTGACACCACAGAGTCAGCCTTGAGATGTGTAATTTTTAATGATCAGCTGGCAGTATAGCCTAGAGGTTAAAGCAATCCTGGAGATGGATTATTTTTACTAACAGTTTGAAATGTAAAGGTGATAACTCACTAGTTTCAATGCACATACAAAATCATTATTATAAGTGTAAAAAGTGTTGTAATAACGCCTTAAAACACACTTAATAAAACAGATAATTTCCTATTTTTTTGCAGTTAAATTGTTTATTGAAGCTTATTATATATATTAACGAACACAGTACGTGGTACAGTATACAAATAGAAGAATACATTATATGATATGTAATGCAGGCAATTATATGGTTGACATATGATAACAGCAATTAAATCTTATGATAATTGTAACGCCTACAATTGAAAGGCAGGTTTTACATATATGATTAAATCCATATATAATTAAATGCCCTGTACTGTAAAAAGAAAAAAAAAAAGACAAAGAAAGGATCTAACCAAGGTAACCAAACAATATTATAAACAAAAAAGAGCTGCATGAAAAGTTTATTATAAAGGATAGGGGTATATCTATGAGATGAAATCAGGGTAAGGAATCTGATAGTGTACATCACCTAGATGTTTGAAGGAAATTTAAATAATCCTGCCAGCAGAGACTGAATTCATTCAGTCGGTCCTGTGCCAGGTATGAGAGCCGTTCCAAGGAGGCAATATGGGTTAAACTGTTCAAGATATCAGTCAAAGTAGGTGTTAACTGAGATTTCCAATGCATTAAAACCAATCTTTTAACTTGCACAAATAAAATATGTAACCATCTATGCTGATATTTTGATAGTGTTATATCTTTGTTTATAACTCCTAGCAAGCAGTATTTGGGTTCAAATGGGATAAAGCATCCAATAATATTGGAGGCTAAGCTGTGGATAGATTGCCATAGTTTAAAGATTGGTTTACATGACCAGAGTATGTGTAGAAGATCTCCCTTTGATGAGTTGCAGCTCCAGCAGTTATTGTTGAGTAGTAAACTCATTCTGTGCAAACGAGATGGGGTTCTATACCATAAATGTAACATTTTATGCTGAATAAGCATGCTACGTGTATCTTTAAAGGTGCTGTGGCAAAGTTTCCAGCATTCGTCCCATTGAGAGTCTGATATATTATCATTTAAGGCAAGATTCCAGTTATTTCTAGCTAGGAGGGATTGGTTCGGTAATATGTCTCTGATTTGTTTTTAAATACCAACAGAGACTTTGGCCCATATATTGATGTATGAGGCAGCTGAAAGTAGCCTATTAGTTTGCAGTATGATAGGGAGTGTAGCAGAGCGGACCTGTAAATACTTCCAGAATTCTTGCCTAGGAATGTTCCATTTTGTTTGTAGGTTGCTAAAAGAGTTTAGTGTATTACCATTATCAGTCAAGATATCATTTAGAAAGAATATGTTCCTATGTTCCTTTGGGAGGCAGTATAGCACAGTGGTTTAAGGCTCTGAGTTGAAAATTTGGAGACCTGGGTTTGAATCCCACAGCCCCCACTTGCATACTGTGTAACCCTAAGCAAGTCACTTAACTTCCTTGTGCTCACAGGTTGCACCTGTAAACAAGCATTCAGCTTAGTGTGTCTCACCTGGTTAAACAAATGGAAAAAAAAATGTTTCCATGAGTTACAAAATAATGGTTTGTCCCCTAAAGTAATTTTCGGGTTTCCCCAGACAAGAGTATGAGATATGGGAGTAGGATTAGTTTTGAGCCACTTGTGCATTCTAAACCAACAATGGGTAGATGTGATGATTGTGGGATGTTTTCTCAATTTAGAAGTTAGGGTAAAGTATATAAAGCTAGTAGGAATCTGTCCTGGGGTCATGGAGGCTGACATGTCAAGCCATAATGGGGAATTAGAATTAGGTTTGGAGAATCATTTAACAGTTTGTGAGGCTCTGAACACCCAGAGGTAGGTCAGAAACCAGGGTAGTCTGAAACCACCCTGAGACCAATGAGAACGTAATTTAATACGGTTAAACCTCGGTATGTGGCCTTCCCATAGAAAGTCCCCTATAACTTTATCAATTTTGCGAAGAAGAAGAGGAGGAATTTTAATGGAATGTTAGCAAACAAATAGAGAATCTTTGGTGTGACGTTCATTTTTATAGCAGCTATTCTGCCAGAAAGAGATAGGTTTAACGTTTTCCACCTAGCTAGATTCATTTTGATATTTGCTAATAAGGGAGGAAGAATTATTTCCCAGATTTTATCAAGAATGGGTAACATTTTTATCCCTAGGTAGGCAATACCTTGTAGAGCCCAGCGAAACCCAAGAGGGTTGCTCGTGGAAGGATTACAGTGTTTATTTAATGGTAATACCTCAGTTTTTTGGTAGTTAACTGTTAGTCCAGAAAGTTTAGAGAACATGTTAAATGTATAAGTCAGTGGGTGTGCGGCCAGATGATTTTCTATTTAACCTACATTAAATGGAGGGCCAAGTTCCTGGGCGACATCTTTTTCTGTCAGAAGCTTAAAACACATTGCTGCCCCCAGCCCTTAATTACAGACTGATTTACATATGAATAATTCTAGATTGCAAAGACTCACAAACCCTGGTGATGACAGTTCCCCTTTAAAAAAGGTTACAATCTGCATAGAAAAGTTGAACTTTTGGAGAACCAGATAAGACATAAAAAATTTATCGTTGGACTTCTTAACAGCTTATACAATGATTTTGAGAATTTAAGAGAGCTTATTAAAAATAAATTTTTGTTAAAGTTTTTGACTTGTTCAATAGGAAAGGAGGTGGGGCGCTTCATTCAATATTGGACAGACAATTCCTTGTATTGCTGCTATTCCTTTTTTATTTTCATATTTTTTTCAGGTAATAAATCTCCAAGTTTCACATATACAAATATATGCTTCCTCAGAAGAATGCCATATGACCTATAGACAATAAATACATAGGCCGGGATATTCAAAGGGGTTGCGCATGGCGCAACAGTGTTGTGCCATGTGCAACCCACTGATGTGCTCCGGGGTGATATTCAAAGAATTTGCGCGCACAATCCCGATCGCCGGCGCACACCAGTAATGTATCTATGCGTGCAAGTGCAGGGTCGTGCCCATGCATATTCGCACATCCTGATATTCAGCCGGGATATGCGGGCGCATATGCAGGCACACCACCTTGCACCACACCAGGGGGCACAAAGATCTGCTGAAAAGAAATTGGAGCAAGGACTGGTCACCCACAGGTGAGCTGCCATATTGCAAGGCGCAACACGGCAGCCGTCTGCTGTGGGTGGCCACCCAACCTCCTGAAACACAGGCCAGAAATACTTCCACCACGTAGCGTGGGCTATATAATGTAAAATATCCCTGTACTGCCAGTGGACCCAACCCCCTCACCCGATCATGGGCGTAATGATATAAAGACATTCCCTGGTGGTCCAGTGGACCTGCTCTCCAGCCTGATCACGGGAGTAGTTAAAATAAGAATTTCCCTGGTGGTCCAGTGGACAGAATCCAGCTCAATCACAGGCTTATGATAAATAAATGTCTCCCTGGTGGTCCAGTGGACCCGCTGCCAAGCCAGATCACTGGCATTGTAGAAGAAAACCCTAGTGGTCAGTGGTACCCCTCCCCACCCGCCCTCAGACCCACCACCCTGCTCCACCCACAGCCGCCTGGCGCCGCCAACTGACAGCATACAGTACCGCTGTATGCCCATTAGATCCTAGCGTGGGCCAATAGAAGTCCGAACCATACTGTACTACACAGTCCCGATATGTGATTGGATTTCATTCACTGATCAGAACTGTAGTACAATCTGTCTGCAGCCCATTGACCCAAGCAATGGAACAGTAAGCTGCAGCCCGTACTATGCGCTATCGATCAGCCAGTGGCCGGAGTAACTGCGGTGGCAAGCTGCCACCTGCTGCTGACTGGGGGGGAGTGGGGTGGCAGGTCTGAGTGGGCGGGTGGGGAGGTGGGTACCGCTAGACCACCAGGGTTTTCTCTTCTACAATGCCCACGATCGGGCTTGGCAACGGGTCCACTGGACCACCAGGGAGACATTTATTTTCCATAAGCCCGCGATCGGGCTGGATTCGGTTCACTGGACCACCAGGGTTACATACATGTGTCATAAGCTCGCGATCGGGCTGGGGAGCAGGTCCACTGAACCACCAGGGAATGTCTTTATTTCATTACGCCCGTGATCGGGTGAGGGGGTAGGGTCCACTGGACCACCAGGGAATATTCATCTTTACAATGCCCGTGATTGGGCATTGGGGCACATTGCCACAGAGGGGCAGGGGGCATCGGTCCCGACAGCTGCAGCCTGGCAGGGCACCAGGTGCAAGTCACCGGGGATCGGCACACCTGCATGCAGATGGGACCATAATGGCATGCAAATGGACCCATTTGCACCTTGTATGCATTATGGTCCCATTTGCATATCCAGCTCTGAATATCGCGGTTCATGTGCCTAGCGCACCCACACTTGCGCTGGTGCATCCCCCTGCTCCTCAACCAACATTTGCGCTGGCTCAGTGCCACTGCATCCTGCGCAGTGTGGGTGCCCCAGTGCCATAGTCAATGGTGCTTAGCCATGGCGCGGCACTTTTGAATATCACCCAGACCACACCCTGGCGCATCCCAGTTTTGCTGCGCCCAGGCTTGTGCCCCAGCCTGGCGCAGTCTGAATATCCTGGCCATAATATTTTAATAATCTGTCTTAAATAGACACAATTTAAATTTGTACATTACTGACTTCAAGTATATGAACTCACTCTCTGAGATTGCTTGCTAGCACATCGCTAGAACATCCAGCTTGATGAACTTTTAGGTCTTCTTAATCCTATACACAAAAATAACAATAAAATTAATTTCCAAATATGTGATTTCATATCTGATTCTCAAAATACTCAATGAAGTGTTTTTTATTGAACTATAAGCAGGTTATATGTGTTTAAATGCAATTAAAATTGAAGTTATTAAAAATTATTTTAAAATTCCAAATTTATTGGCCTCATAGCAAGCATTTATACTTCCTTTATGTATAAAGATGCCCCTCCACATATTTCTGGGGCTACTATAGTCTCAAAGAATTAGTTTTTATGGCTTAACTCATTAATTTATTACACTAAAAAGAAAATTCCAAAAATAATCCATTGTAAACATATAACTGAGATGTAATCTCTGACTTTTCTCACATACCATAGCTAGAAACCTGCAGCGCTTGCCAACATGTTCAGTTAATTCAAACTGTTTTGCATTTAAAACCTCATTTTAAAAAGTGGATTTTTATCCTCTGTCTTTTAACTTAGACTACAAAAGTGCTATGCTATGTACTTTTACACAATTAAAAAGTAGTTTCAATATTTTATGCACATCTTAGCACTATATAGTCATAATCTATGTAAATGCCATTTCAATATTTTAAACAAACCAAGGCAAATTCCTGCAGGGCTAGTAAAGTGCTATACCAAATGCAGATTAATGACATTCAAATCCTCAGTTGTTAGAAGGTTTAGCTTTCAGCGCTATACTCAGAAAGCACTATGGAGTACCAAGCTGTTGTTCAAATAGTTTTTACATCAAAAAAGCCTATCTTTAAATAATTTTACATTTGTGTCCTTACCTTGCTTGCCTGCCTGCCTGCCTGCCTGCCTCAGAGAAACGCCAACTAACAAATGATCCATACTAGTTAAAAAGAAGCATGTGCTTTTATAGGCATGTGTTCTGGCTCTGATTATGAAGTCATTCAGAGCGAGACACACCTGCACTAGATATATTACCATGGAAGTTAACTACACTTCTCATAAGCATTTACTATCACAAAACTTCGAGGGCAGGATATTCAAAGGGGTTGCGCATGGCGCAACAGTGTTGCACCTTGCACAACCCACTGATGTGCACCAACGCGATGGGGGGATGTTGCGCTGCACAAATCCTGATGCGCCAGGGTGCACCAGTAATGTATGTGGTGCAAGTGCGAGGGGCATGCCCATGCATATGTGGCACGTCCTGATATTTAGCCTGGGATGTGCAGCACATATGCAGGCACACACCTGCCTTACGCAGCACGGGGGTGTGTAAAGATCCGCCATGAAAAAAAGGAGCAAGGCCTGGCCACCCAAAGGTGAGCTGCTGTACTGCAGGGCGCAACACAGCAGCTGTGGGTGGCCACCTGACCTCCAGATCCACGGTCTGGTCATCGTCATGCCTCCCCCCCAACCCCGCTCACAGGCTTAAGTAAAAAGAAATATTCCCTGGTGGTCCAATGGACCTGCTCCCAAGCCCGATCGCGGGCTTAAATAATAAAAAATACTCCCTGGTGGTCCAGTGAACCCGCTCCCAAGCCTGATCACAGGCTTAAATAATAATAAATACTTCTTGGTGGTCCAGTGGACCCGAACCCAAGCCCGATTGTGGGCTTCTGTAAACATATCATCCCTGGTGATCCAGCAGTACTCCTCTACCCACCCGTCCACTCAGACCTGCCAACCCACTCCCACCATGGTCAGTGGCAGGTGGCAGCTCCCCGCCATAAGCCACCCAGCTGCCCACTGACTTCTGGCCTGATGCGGCTGTACTCCCACTGGTCACTCGCGGCCAACGGGCATACAGTTGTGAGTTTGTACTACACAGTCCTGAAATGTGTCTTCATTCACATTTTGGGACTGTGTAGCACAGTACGGTTCGTACACCCATTGGCCCACGCAGTGGACCAATGGGCATACAACTGTACTGTACGCTGCCAGTCGGCGGGCGGGTGGCCGGGCAGCTTGCAGGTGGAGAGTTGCCGCCCGTCGCTGACCGGGGGGGAGCGCGGTGGCAGGTCTGATTGGCGGGTGGGAGGGTGCCACTGGACCACTAGGGACGTTACATTTTCAGAAGCCTGCGATCATGCTTGGGTTCGGGTCCACTAGACCACCAGGGAGTATTTATTATTATTTAAGCCCGCAATCGGGCTGAGGAGCAGGTTCACTGGACCACCAGGGATATTCATATTTGACATATGCCCACAGTTGGGCATGGCACGCGTTGGCCGCCGTGGGGCAGGGGGTGTCGGTCCTCGTCGGCAGCACCTGGCAGGGTGGCCAGGTGCAAGTCACCAGGGAGTGGCACACCTGCATGCAAATGGGGCCATAATGACATGCAAACGGCCCCATTTGTGCCTTGCATGCATAATGGCACCATTTGCATACACAGCACTGAATATCACGGTTCTTGCACCTAGCACACCCGCACTTGCACATCCCCTGCTCCACACTTGCCACTTATGCTGGCGCAGTGCGACTGCACCCTGCACAATGTGGTTGGCCACAGTGCCATATTCAATGGTGCTGCAGCACCGTTGAATATCGCCCAGACTACGCCCCGGTGCAGCCCAGTTGCGCTGCGCCCAGGCTTGTGCCCCTGCCTGGCGCATTCTGAATATTCCGCCCCAAGTGTTCAACAAATTTTCAGTTCACCTCTTAAGTAACCTGTGTTTTTGCTCTTAGTACATGCTCAATTGCTAAAAATGGTGTTTAAATTTACTATGGCACAGACAAAACTCTATATATGTAAACATTGTGCTGCTTTGTGTGTTCCGTCCAAATTAGGTTAAACAAAAAGACATCAAACATAAAAGAATCTTTATAAACTAACTTAATGAATGAAAAAACTCTTAAAGCAAAAGAGGTATACTATGCAGATCATGTCCTGGTGAGTGGGGGAAACAGTGATGTGACTTTCAGCTGCCGTAAAAACTGAAATGCCTTAAGTTCAAAATTTATATTCATGTAAAAATTGATGCATAAATCTTTTGCTTCTAGTGTGCTTTCCACCCTCTCATCATTACAGCAGATAAAAAGCTGCTGGGCACAAAGATCAGGGGGACAAAGAGAGAAAAGCAGAAGATGGGGGGGAGAAGAAAGAATGAGAATGGAAACAAGGGGAGAAAGACAAAAGAAAGGGATGGTTCTTTCACTAATTTCACTCACATTTTTGTATTAAGTTTTTGACTTACCTGCAGAGAACCTGCCATTTATTACAAAAGCCTACAGAACTTACATAAACCAAAGGAACTCGCAAGCTACTGAAGTGGGCACATTAGAAAGTAAGACAACCATCCTTATTAGCTTTGCTTTCGACTCTGACAAAGATTTATTAAGTTATCACGAGTGAAGGCAAGAGGTATTCATTTATAAATCAAATAGATTTTTCCTACCAAACCCAGCAGAGATTAAGACAATTTTTAAATTATAGGCAAGAAGTTCTGGAATTTTGAGGAACCTTTCAGTGCTCACACCAGCTAAGGTGCGAATCAGTCATAAAGGCAAGACACATATTTTCTTCAAGGTGGAACAGCTAGTTGCAATTATTTAGGTTCAGTATGAATCTGACTCGCCTAGGGAAGGAGAATCCCTGACGCTTTCAGATAAAGAACTCTTTGCTATTGTCCAAGAGATTTCAGATGAAATTAGTTAAATGATTAAAATACTTTATAGTGGGACTTCCGGTGATGTCATGCCCCCAGAAGCAACCTGAGCTTGAAGCTCCGTCCCCTTCAAGGCTATCAAAACCTAAAACTCTGCAATCTGAAACAAAAATTGGGGGCATACCTTCGAAACACCAATGCAAAGATGCCTAGAAAGAAACCAGACCAGCCAAAATCCCTGTCGGAGACAGTGGATCACAATGGATGGGGCACTGATAGCGACAGCTCCCAGATTTCGGGCCGTGGTAGGCAGCCGCAGCCAGACCTCTCAATGGCACCAAACTTTGCCAGACAAATGGACACAGTCCTGCAGGAGCTCTGGGACTTTCGAAAGGAGACCGCTCTACTTTCGTGGCTCTCTGTACTGATATTGGGAAAAAGGAGTGGCAGCTCGATTCCCTGGAGGAAATGGCAATGCAAACAGATGACCATGTGGACTGTACTGAGCGGGCCGTAGTACAGCTGCACCACACTATCCAGGCCATACAAGACAGGATGAAGGATGTGGAGGCCCAGAACCGCAGAAACAACCTCAGGGTTTCAGGCTTCCCAGAGGGTAGTAAAGGTAGTAACCTTATTCAATTCCTGCAACAGTTCTTTCGCTCCAAGTTAGACCTACCTGACAGTTGCACATTGGAGATAGATCGTACCCACCGTGCCCTGGGCCCACAGCCTGGCCCATCCAACCACCCTCACTCCATGGTACTCTGATTTTTGAGGTTCCAAGAGGAGGAGTTAATTTTACATAAGTCGTGGCAACAGGGGGACCTTATGTTTCAGAACCACCGAATATATGTCGACAACGACTCCCCCCCCCCTTTGATAGCTGCAGGCCACAGGGCTAATGCCCCCATCCTCAAGAAACTCAGAGAAGCCAAAATTCAAATTCAGGACTCTGTATCCATCTAAGTTAATGGCATAATTTCCAGAGGGCCTGACAACATTCGAAATCACTGGGGACGCTGCCCAAGATCTCTGCTCCTGAGGCCTCGAGGTCACTCTGGCCCAAAAGCAACAGCCTAACACATCCCTCGCAACAAAACTAGCACAGAGGGCCTGGAAGTGGACGCCACTGAGACAGGAATGTTGTAGAGAGGCTGTGTCGGTGAGTCAACAAATTGTGGCTGGCCTGAGGAAACAGACAACGGAGCCCTCGATGAGCTCATCAACACCTCAAGCCACCAAATGAAGAGACACGTCAGTGTATTTACTTCTCTTTCACAGGTGAATCAGTTGTTTCCCTTCCCCTTTAATGATGCCCGGTAACTGTGGTTGTCTTGCTCCCCACTTCTCCCTCGGGCTCCTTCCTCCCGCACCCGTGCACGCCTGGATAGTAAGCTCAGGGGCTAGGGACACCTCCCCATCCATCTTCGCAGCCTCAGGGCTAGCGGACCCCTGCTGTTCAGACCTCTCCCAGAGGGCGATGGGGCTGGTTTGCTTCTCCATCCACAGGATGTGGCCACCCGGGTGTGTGGCTGGGTGGGTGTTGGGGGGGTTGAGTGTGGGGCGCGGAACTCCCATGGGGGGGAGAGAGGGACTGGCTCTTAACCCAGCCTCAGATGCTGTGACTACACGGTCATGAACAGGTCAGTGGCACCTGCCCTCATGCTGTACCTTCGGTGCTAAGCAAAAGGATCCCGGAGAAACCACACTGAAGGCTCTAACCTGTGGTCCTGGGGTAGTTGCCATGAGGATCCCCATGATCACAGCATGACCCAAGGGAGCCCAGGTTGAGTGACTGGCTCCCCAGCTTTTATTTTAGCAAGTCCAGACACTCTGGTCCTAATCGGGCCTACCTCTTCAGGGTGCTGGGGGCCAGGCCCCTTCGGTTACCATCTGGCACTTCATGCACGATGGCAACTGTAAAGATCCCCCCAGGGTCTAGATGGCCCCTGTACGAGCCGGCGCTGTCTCCTGGAGTTGGGGGGGGATGGGCTCCCCGGGGGCACATGTGGGTGGGTCTAGGATTCATCGCGGCCTAGCCATAACAGTCTGAATTTGGGTGGCCACTGTGCATTAGGCCACCTATACCAATACAGCAAAAGAGTTTATTTGTTAAACCAGTTTACAACCTCAGCCTTGGAGGAGCCAAGGCATGACTACACTTCCCCCTTTCCTTTTAAAGACGTTTACATCTAGTGCTCTCTGGTAGGGACAGGCCAAATTAGGCATAGTCCAAGGACTGGGTGCCTCCCAGCACCAAGCCCCAATAGAAGCCATCCCCTCAGCTGAGCAGGCAATGCCCAATTGGCAAATGACTATGCAAAAGTTGTTCACCATTTGCTTCTCATCTCCTTGTTTACCTCCCCCTAGGTTATCAGTTGGAAGGCCTGTGCCCTCACCCTTTAACAAGCAGTCACACTTTTCCTCCTGTAGATCTGGTTTGGGGCCCTGCGACAAGCGTAGGTCTAAGGGATTTGATTCTTCAGCTCGGCAAGCCCTCCTTACATTTGTCATGGCATACAGATGGCTAGCAAACACCTCAAACTTTACTCGTTGCTGCTGAAAAAGAGCCAGGCTGAGATTGTATATATTAAGGAGACAGCTCTGTCAGCTGACGGACACAAGAAATTGATAGGCAGGGGATTCAGTCAGGTATTTTCCTCTGCATTTGGGAGGGAGAGAAGGAAGGGGGTTGACATCCCGGTAGCCAGCCACACCCCTTTACAGGCCACTAAGGAGTGGGTCTACCTGGAGGGCCGCCTAGCTATCATACAGGGGCTGCTACAGGGCCATGAGGTGACCCTAGCAAATATATACCTCCCCCTGTTGCTAACACCCCGACAATTCGTCTCCTCCTGAACAGGATAGTTGAGCTGACCCATGGGACACTGATCCTGGCAGGAGATTTTAATAGTGCTCCTTGCACCAGCTTGGACTCCACAAATACCTCCAGGGGAAACAACTGGCACCCCACAAATTTTTTAAATGCTTTGTTCAGGGGTAGAAAATATACATTTTACTCTGCAGTACATGGTACCTATACCCGTAGTGACCAATGTTGCACTCAGATGGAGTGCCTGGGGGCAGTGGTAGATGCTTCAGTGGGAGACATTTCCCACTCTAACCACACTCCCCTGGTAACCTCCTAGAACTTGGGGTTGGAGAGGCATAACACCCTCTGGAGGTTTAACCCAATCCACCTCAAGAGTGAACCCTTTCAGGGATTCATGAAAAACAAGATTGAGGAGATCCTGGAGGATAATGCTGACCCTGACATCTCCCCCCGCCCCATCAGATGGGACACCCTAAAGGCGGTCCTTAGAGGCCACCTAATTAAGCACACAGCAACCCTTGCAAAGATTCAAAATGACAGACGCACACAGTTAGAACAGACCCTCCATTTTCTCCCGACTGCTCACCAACAGAGGGACCATACTGTTAGCACTCTGCTTAATCAAGTTAAGAGAGAGACCTGGATGCTCTATGCACCCAGCAGACAGCGATAGCGCTGTCTTTTTTAAGGCAGACATATGGAGAGATAGGCCCTTGGGCCTCCCATCTCTTGGCCTACCATCTCCGCAGACAACGCAAGGAATCAACCATAGCTATCATCAAAGACCCTACCACGGGGGTAATCCATACTAGGCTCAGCCACATTTCTCAGGCTTTTTGTTATTATTATAAAACCCTTTAGACCCCTGAGCAGTCTGAAGAACTTGAGGTAGTTAATGCCTTTTTGTCATTTCTACACCTCCCAGGTCTCAGTCGGGACCAACAAGAGGGCCTGATAGCCCCCATCACACCAGAGGAGCTGGCAGCAGCCATTTCCAGATCCAAAAATTTCCTGATGGCTATGGGCAGAGTTTTATAAATGTGTTGTGCAAACAGTTAACCTGCTCCTACTACAGGTCTACAACAAAGTCATACAAGGGAGCTCTGACCCCCCAGCTGGTCATATGCAGTGGTCTCCCTCATTCCTAAACAGGGTAATGACCCTGTATCATGTAGCTCTTACAAACCGATCTCAGTCCTAAATATGGACTCTAAATACTTTATGTCCATTCTAGCCCATCAACTCGACACGGTCCTCCACTCTGTGATTATGAACATACGAAATTTGCCAGCAGATAAAGGCCTAGAGGTCTATCAAGTCTGCTCGAATGTGCAGCTAGCACCCCTTATTCTGCAGCTGCCCCTCCCTTCCACCCTTCCCCTTCATTAACCCTCCCCCTTGTCCAGTCCCATCCTTGTTTGAAGCAGTCCACTGTTCTACTGCATACCACTTCAGCAGGTAACGCATTCCACCCAGCCACCACCCTCTCTGTAAAAAAGTGTCTCCTCATCTCCCTCCTGAACCTTCCTCGCTCCAGTCTCATATCATGGCTCCTGGTGGCCCTCCCCTCCCTTACTTTGAATAGCCCCTCTGTACCTGTCTTGTTTATTCCTTTCATGTATTTAAAGGTTTCAATCATGTCACCCCTGTCTCTCCTCTCCTCCAGTGAGTACATGTTCAACTTCTTCAACCTCCTCTTGTATGATAAGTCCTCTAGCCCCTTGATCATCTTTGTCGCTCTGCGCTGCACCCCCTCCAGTAACTTAATGTCCCTCTTCAGATACGGACGCCAGTACTGCACGCAGTACTCCAGGTGTGGTCTAACTAATGACCTATACAGTGACAGAATCACCTCCTCCCTCCTCGAGGATATACCCCTTGCAATACAACCCAGCATTCCATTGGCCTTTGCAGCTGCCTTCCTACATTGTGCCGAGTTGTTCATTGACCCTGTAATGAGCACACCCAGATCCTTCTCCTCCTCTGTCTGGGCTAGCTGCACTCCCCCTAGCTGGTAACTCCTGCTTGGGTTCTTCATCCCAAAATGCAGCACCTTGCACTTTTTGGCATTAAAGTCCAGTTGCCAGGTGTCTGACCAGGTTTCAAGCTTTGCCAGATCATCCTGCAACCCCTGCCATCCCCCTAAGTTATCCACCACCGCCTACCTTGGTATCATCAGCAAACAGACTGATCTTGCTCCTGATGTCCCATGATATGTTTGCAATGAATATCCCAAAAACACTGGTCCCAACACTGAGCCCTGTGGAACACCGTTCGTCCTGCCCTTGGGTGTGAGAGCTCCCACCCACCACCACCCTCTGTTGCCTTCCTGCAGCCAGTTTCCTACCCATCTCACCAGCTTTGCACCCGCCCCTGTGCCTACTAACTTCTTTCCCAGCCTTTCATGTGGCACTGAGTCGAATGCCTTACTGAAGTCCAGATACAGGACACCCACTGCATGGCCCCTGTCCAGTTGCCTAGTTACCCAAAGAACTCGACCAGGTTGGTTTGGCAGGATCTGCCATGTATAAAGCCATGCTGTCTGCTGTCCTGTAGTCCTTTGGCCTCTAGGAGGGCCACCAGCCTCTCCTTCAGGATAGTCTCCATTAGCTTACCCACGATTGATGTGAGGCTCACTGGTCTGTAGTTTCCCGGTTCATCCTTGGGGCCACTCTTGTGGAGGGGCACCACATGAGCCATCCTCCAGTCCTGAGGTACACACCCCGAACGTAGTGAGCCATTAAATAGGTCTGCCAAAGGTCCTGCAAGGACCTCTGCCAGCTCCTTCAGTACCCTGTGGTGGCTGCCATCTGGGCCTGGCGCCTTGTCCACCCTCAGTGCCTTCAAACCCTCTCGAACTCTGCTCTCCATGATTTCCCCATCTGTCACCACTTCCCCCCCTGCTTCTGCCATTTCTCCCACCTTGGGTGTCACCCCCCTCTTCTCTTTAATAAATACTGAGCAGAAGTACTCATTTAGTACTTCCGCCTTATCGCACCCTGCTTCCACCCAACCCCTCTTCCTAATCCTTACTATGTGGTCCTTACAGCTCCTTTTCTCCTGATGTACTTAAGAAGTCCTTCTCTCCTTCTTAATGCCTTGTGCCAGCCTGAGTTCCTGAGATGCTTTGGCTCCCTCACTGCCCTTGTCACCTCCTTCGATTCTCAAGTACTCCTCCTGTCCTCCTCCTCCCTGTTTTCTTGTACTTCCTAAAGGCAGCCTTTTCCTCCTTACCTTTTCCATGACCTCCTTGCTCAACCAGATCGGTTTCTTAGCCCTAGCCTTCTTGCTCTGGGCTTTGCAGCAGGTTTTGGTTGCCTCCACTATCCCCAGCTCTATGAGCTCCCACCTCTGGCTAGTGTCCATACTAGATTGAATTCTGGCCAGGTACCCTTTCACCACTTCCCCCATCCTCCCAAAGTTGGCCCTCCTGAAGTCCAGCACTATTGTGCCAGATTCCACTCCTTCCTTGCCCATATTCAATGTGAGCCATACTGAACGGTGGTCACTCCCTGACAGCGGTTCCTCCACTGTAAGTTCTCTCACAAAGTCCCCATTTGCCAGCACGAGGTCAAGGGTATTTCCTAACCTGGTTGGTTCACTGATCATTTGCAGCAGGAAGCTGTCCTGGAAGGCATCCAGCAGTACCTGCTCCCTTCTGTTCCTGGTTGTTGGGGTGCTCCAGTCCACTCCTGGCATGTTGAAGTCCCCACAATCACCACACTACCCTTCTCACAGGTCCTCCTGATCTGTCCCACTAGTTCCCTGTCGAACTCCTCCGTCTGAGATGGTGGCCTGTATACCACTCCCATTCTAAGAATCCTATTCTTGGAATCCTGGATTTGCATCCAAAGTGACTCCGTACTACCCTCCTCCCCTTCCTCCCTTACACACTTCAGTCCTTCCTTCATAGCCCCAGCCAGGCTACCCCCCCCCTCAAGTCCCCACCTACGTGGTTCTCCTCTAAGGGACTAAAAATTGTCCACCTCAACATTCAGAGTCTTTTACATAACCTTGCGGAGCTCACTGCCTGGGTTGCCCACTACAACCCTGATATCATGGGTATCTCAGAAACATGGCTCAAACCTCACATCCCCGACGCGGCATGCACCCTACCCGGGTATGCCCTCATTAGACGTGATCGGCAGGAGAATAAATGTGGGGGTGGTGTGCTACTCTATTGCAAAGCTCACCTAAATGTATCCACCCCTGGTGCCCCAACATCCGACGCCTCCCCCTGTGAGTTCCTACATGCCCTTCTCCTCTTGGGCCTCACAAAGAAAATTCACCTCATTTGTTGCTATAACCCCCCCAAGGGTGGTCTGCCTGGACTCTCCTCACTACTCTCCCTCCTTGGCAGAAAACAGGCCCCAATGAGAGTCCTCCATCATAGGTGATTTCAATCTCAACTGGATGGGCTCCAACTGTAAGCTATGAGCCACTGCTCTCAAGCCTTGCACTTAGCCAAATAACTCCCAGTCAACAAGGCCCTCTCTCGGGTGGCGTGAGGGTCACACTTGACTGGATACTTACCAACAGGCCCGATAGGTTTACCTCCTCAAGCATCCTACCCGATGCTATCTCCAACCACTAGCCAACCTTCTGCATCTGGGCATCTCTCATGCAAGGTGCCCAGCAAAGTGATCCAGCTGAGGATTACTCAAAATTCTCCCATCTGACTTCCTTGGCGATCCTGGACTACTGACTGGTCTAGGGTCACTGCGTCAGCTGACCCAGCCCTAGCCCTGGATATTTTTCTATCTAAGTTTCTCCCCTGTTCAGGACAAGCATGCCCCCATTACTAGAAGGAGGGTTAGGATGCCATCACCAAATGGCTTCACAGGTCTGTTCTCCCTAATGAAACAACGGGATAAGAGCTGGCTGGCATACAAAGCCTCCCTAAGTAACACCGACCTTATTGCATACAGAAGGCTCAGAAACTCCTGTAAAAGCCATCCGGCAGCGAAAGTGAGGCTTGCCGATCAGCCCTGCACTCCTCTGCCGCAACCCGAGGAGTTTCTGGCAGAACATCAGAAATGCTGTTGGGGTCTCAACCAAAGTGCAGCCCACTGACCTGCTCATAGATGAGGCAGCTGCAACAACCCACCTGTCACATCGCTAACGCCTTCAATGCCACGCTCACTCACACCTATCTCACCCCCCACCCACCGCTCATGTGTCACTCACACCCCCTCCCGGCCCCAAGTCCCGCCCCCTCCTCCTTCCTCCTTCAACATGTGTTGGCCACTGAGATCCAAGGGCACCTTGCCCGCCTCTCCCCCCACAGTGGGGCAGGGCATGACTGCCTAGAACCTAGATTACTCAGACTTGGGGCCTCCCTTCTGGCCCGACTGCTAACTCACATCTTCAACTCCTCCCTAACCACTGGTATCATCCCTAATCTCTGGAAAATTGCCAAGGTAACTCCAGTTCTAAAGCAAGGTAACCCCAGAGATCCACTCAACTATCGTCCCATCACCATCCTGTCGGCCGCCTCGAAGGTCCTGGAGAAGGTCGTGGCCTCTCAGCTCACCGGGTACATACAAGCACACAACCTCCTCTCCCCTGCTCAACATGGGTTCAGGAAAGGTCACAGCATGGCTACTGCCCTCACGGTTGTCTCCTCGATGATTAGAACCGCCACTGACCAGGGCAGCCTCACCGGTGCCATCTTTGTGGACCTCTCCAAAGCCTTCGACAGGGTTGACCACAGTCTCCTTAGCTCCACCCTTCTCTCATTTGGTCTCTCCCCCCCCCCCGCACACAACTGGTTCCTCAACTACCTCTCTGGTCGGAAGCAGTATACCAACTTTAACCGCAACCCCTCCCACCTCATTGATGTCCTGTGCGGAGTTCCCCAGGGGTGGTTCTCGGCCTACTCTCTTCTCCCTCTTTATCAATAGAGCTGCCGTCCATCACCTCCATGGGCACTCCACTCTATGTCACGCGGACGACCTGGTTGCACTGGTAAGCGCCGAGACGCTGTCACCTATTAACTCACAACTTAACTCCACTTCAGCGGATCCAATCCTGGTTGGTTGAACATAGGCTTACTACCAACCTCAAAAAAACCCAAGCTATGCTTTTCGGGTCCCAGTGCAAATTAAAATCTTGCCCTGCCCCACTCAAAATCCTCGGGGCTGATGGTGCCCCTTTGCAGACGGTGGCTGCCGTCAAATACCTGGGTGTTACGCTTGACCCACAACTTGATCTCACTCTGCACATCCAAAATGTCTGTAAGGCTACAAATGGCAAACTGGGCCTCGCCTATAGAGCCAAAAGCTGCTTAACCCCCGCGGCTCGTCTTGCCCTAGCCAGGGGGGTCCTTCTCCTGTCTCTCTGCTATGGGCTAGTCGCCTTGCCCCATGCCCAAAACTAGCCTCTCAAAGTGGGACACAGCTAATAATATCTGCCGCTTGCCACGGCCCCCTTAACTCACTGCTGTGACCTCTACTCATGTTTACAGTGGCTACCCCCCGAGAAACACCGCACCTTTGTAGTTGGGAACTTCATCGACAACATTGTCAAATCCGGTTCTCCTGCATCCCTTGCCCTTCCCCCTGTCCCCGACACTTCCTCCTACCCCCTCCGGTCGCGAGCTACACTTGACCGCTTGGTTCCGAGAACCCGTACCCTGGCGGGTGACCGGGCTTTCACCGTGTATGCCCCAAAAATCTGGACTTCGCTCCCTGCCTGCACTCGGTCCACCTCCTCCCACCTGGGCTTCAAATCCTCCCTGTGGCGTTACCTGATGGGTCCCTCCACTTGTTCATGTATCTCACAACACTCTCGCTCGGGCATGAGACAGGCCCTGCCTTCTTAGGGTCTATTATTATTGTTATTTTACCTCTGGTACCTGGTCCTGGAACTGTCACATGTCTCACCTGAGCCTGTCCTACCCCTCCGGTGTGGCTATGATCCCCCCCCAACTGGCACTTGTATTCCATTGTATGATTTTCTGATGGCATATGGGTTTTCTTACCTTTATGCACTGAACTACTCTGGGGTATGTATAGCTTATTTTGTCACCCCCTGGAGCACCTACCCCTCGGGGTGCTGTAGCCTCTGTTGTTTTGCTCAGTACGTATCTTGTACCACTTTGTCTCCATTTTTGTTGTTAGCTCCCTACGATAGCCCTATTAAGCTGTCATGTATCTCGATGTAAAACTTTTTTGACTTACTGTTTGTTCACACAATCTCTCCCTGTAAATTTTCCTAACTTGCTGTTTACTCACCCAATTGCTCCTTGCCCTGCTTATACTCGTCCTGCATATCGATGTAAACCTCTCTCATGATACTGTGTAAACCCTCTGTAACCCAGTTTGTAACCCTCCCGGGTCTCACCTGAAAACAGGCACATGGCTGTCTAGTGTGACCTACCCGGTTAACAAAAGCAAATAAATAAATATAGTGCCACCCCCCCCCCCTCCTTTCCCAATCACTCTGTCCCTACGAAATAATCTGTACCCTGGTACAGACAGGTCCCAGTCATTGTATTGGGTGGCCCATGTTTCCATGATGACTGCAATGTCCACCTCTCCCTCTGCCATGAAAACCTGTAACTCTGCAGTTTTCCTCCCAAGGCTCCTAGCATTAAGGGTAACCACCTTCCACCCTTCCCCCTCCCATCCTGCCCTCCTTTCCTAGCATCACCAACAGTACTTGCCATTTGTCCTTTGTCACTGTTATGGGGGGGGTTAAGCTCATATGGTTTCCCAACCTGTGGTCTCTGCATATCTCTTCCCCAACTGCCACCCCCCACTCCTAGTTTAAATTCCCAACTTCCTCTATGTACTCCTCCATCCTCTGTTTCAACACTTTCTTTCCTCCTCACTCAAGTGTAGTCTATCCTTGGCATACAGACTACTGTCCTCCCAGGTCCCTCCCCACCCCCCAACAGCCCATACCCTTAGCACAACACCAGGTTCTTAGCCATCCGTTAAATTCCTCTATTCTCAGCTTTCTTGTTGTGATTGCCTTTGGCACAGGAAGTATCTCTGAAAAAGTTACTGATCTTCCTGCCCCCTTACATAATCGTGCTAGTTCCTCAAACCTCCTCTGGACTGTATCTACTGTCTTGTCAGCCAGGTCATTTGTCCCAAGATGTATAATTAAATGAGGCTTGTCCCTACCCCCTTCTAGCATATTTCAGAACAGACTGTCCCACCCTTTCCGCTGTCATTCCTGGCATGGCCTCCACCCAAATGCGACTATGCCTCTCCCCCTTGCTACCCCACCTAACTCCTCTTAGTATTTAGTCCCCCAGCACTAAGATTCCACCCCTCTTACTCCCTGCTTGCTTCCATTCATCTCCCTCTCTCATTTCTAGCCCCTCTTCTTCCTCCTGCACATTATTTACCCCTGTTTCAATTCTCCCAGCAGAACTTCCCCCCGCTCCAGTTTGGTCCAGGCATTTATCAATTACTCCTCTAATTTCATCATTTCCCTCCTCCACCTTCTTCCTCTCTGGCAGTGCACAACTATTTTCTGAAGGCCCTTCACAAGTGCCCGCTCCCTCTCTCTTCATAGTAACCTGTTCTTTCCTTTCCATTCCATGACTTTTGCCACTTCTTCGCCTCCTCCCCTCACAATTAACCTAGACCAGACAGGCTTTGACAGTTCTAGATCCACAACCGACAATACCCACTGAGCACTCCACCTGGTTCATGCAATGCAGACCTAAAATGACCCCTCTGTCCTTCTCAGCCTAGATGCTGAGAAGGCTTTTGACAGGGTCTCCTGGCCCTTTCTTTTCACCACCATGCACAAGATGTGATTTCCCTCCGCATTCATTGCTGCCATTAAAGCCCTATACGCCTCCCCGCAGGCCTGTATCAAGGTTGCAGGCCACCACTCCAGCTACTTCCCCCTCTTTAGGGGGACCCAACAGGACTCTTTGCCATCTTTATCAAACCTTTGGCCCGGGCAATTAGATTGTCCCCTCAGGTTTCCGGAGTGCAGGTGGAGGGCGCGGAACATCGTATAGCTTTATATGCTGACAGTGTCCTACTATTTCTCTCAAAGCCATCGCAATCTATACCTGCAGTCATTAAAATTCTTGCTACCTTTGGGTCATGTTCAGAATATGAACTTAATGCCTCCAAAACCGATGCCCTCGTTTTTCATTATACTCCTCTCCGTCCCTTAGGCAGACCTATCCGTTCCAGTGGGATCTTAACAAATTGAAATATCTGGGCATCTATTTGTCACATAATGCACATAAAGCTATGCGAAGTAATTACAATCCCTTTTACACCCAACTCCAACAAGATCTGACCAAATGAAAAGTCCTCCCATTAAATCTATACCAGAGGGTGGAGGTGATCCAGATGGTGGTTCTAACCCGGGCCCTCTATCTCTTCCAAAATATACCCCAACACCTACCAACAAAATTATTCTGTATGTGGAATAAGGCAGTTCTGGAATTCATCTGGTCAGGAAAGCACCCAAGAGTGAGGTTCTCTGTTCTCTTGCTCCCCAAGAAATGAGGCGGTCTTGCCCTCCCCAACCTAGAACTCTATAACTGGGCCTCCCAATTCTCTTTTATAGTTACTTGATACATGAGGGCATCCCCTGCACTGAGAGAGAGAGATAGAAGAGGAGCTCTTTCCTTATGATGTTCTGATCAGGGCCACCTTATACTAGGCCATTCCTCATTCGGTCAGGGTTCCCTCTAACCCCTAGATCTAACACCAAATTAGAACCTGGAACACAATCCGCAAGCACCTCTCATTACAGCCATTCTTGATGCTACTCTGCCCAATTGCCCTGCTGGAAAACTTCCCCCCTGCCTGAATCCAACATACCTTTCAAGACTGGGGTCACCTGAAACTCCCTTCTCCTGCAATTTTTGAATGGCTCCACTTTTAAACCATTTCAGGAGATGCTCAGGTCCCACCAACTATGCTATATGGATTTCTCCAGGTATCTCCAATTGAGACATTATTTCTACTCCCTCCCTCCCTGCTGCTGCCCTTCATCCAGAGGGGTACCCCCCTCTTATTAGCCTCCTCCAGGGGCTTCTCCTCTCCACTGGGCTGTCACATGAAATTTCTACCTTTTATAAGGCCCTCACAGACACATCAGATGATAGCCCCAGGTTAATTCTTGATAAATGGAATGAGGAACTGGGGGTGAATGTTACACCTCAACTATGGAACGCAAGCTGCCTTGCTATTTCTAAACTTACATTCTGCCATAACTGGCGTCTTTTCGCCTGGCAACCCCACATCAGGTACTTCTACACACCAACCATTACCTCCCAGCTGGCTCTGCACAGTGCTGGTGCCAATGTGGATACCTTACAGCAACATTCTCATATTTTCTGGTTATGCCCTAGGCTGCAACCATTTCTGACATCCCTGAACCAGGAGTTAGAGACCCTTTTTGGCCAGTTGGTCCCCCTCACTGGAAATTCTTTATGTTACATATAGTCCCCCTTGAATTCAGAGACTCCTACATGTGTTACCTCCTAGGAGTGGTCCTTCTGGCGGCCAAGAAGGCCATAATAAGGCACTGGCTCACAGCCCAGGTTCTCACAGTCCCAGAATGGAGGGACATAGTCAACCTCATATATAAGGCTGAGACAATCTCTTTTCTCTTGAATGATAGATTAGAGCTATGTCCTTTACGATGGAACAGATGGATTATATACATCATGGCTAAAGATCCAAACTTTGTCCCCTAGAGCATTTGGTCTCCCTCTGGGTATGGGTGGGAGGGCCTCACTATTGGGGGAACAGTCGGGTTCTCTGTATCAAGTACCCCCAAGTGCGAAAGACTGAATTCCTCTGTATATAGGACCCCCCATCCCCTTTTCCTCCCATTAGCCTATTTTTATTCATTAGGAGGGGCGCTGGCCCAAGCTATTTCTACTCTCCATGTCTGAGTCAGCTATGAACTGTATCCATGTCTACATGATCAATTGTATTTAATGAATTGTTGACTGCTTGTACTCTGTTGAAAAAAAGCTAATAAAGATTATATTTAGAAAAAATATATATAGTGGAACGGAACTCTAGAATTTGAAGTTCTTTGGTTTTTTTATACATGTTGAATTTAATTTGGCAACATATTTATTTAATAAGGCATGATCTCCTACCTGTTTGTAACAAGTATACTCACTAACATAAAATGAGGAGTAATGAGTAGACAATATTAAATGAATATTAGGTCTGAATTAATAACATTTAAGTGCATGCTGCTTAAAAGAAACTTAAATTCTGTTGTTTTTCTTATATATCAATATTGTCCCCCAAGTACTGGACTAGAGGCCATCATACATGCATGTTTTGAAATGTACGTAAGTTTGAAAAAAGCTTATAAATAAAAAAAAAATGTTGCAGCACCTCACTCTCCCACCCACACTGGTATCATGCAGTGGCAGGTAGGATAACAACAGCACCCATGTCATATAGCAAATTCATGGGCACACAGAAGCGAAGTCCTCCCCCCGCCCCATCACTCAGGGTCACACAGCTAACAACAGCAGCATGGAGAACTGCCAGTGCTTACACCATCAGCAACCCAGCTAACCCACCAAGCTTAAAAAAACACTCCCAAAATTAAAAACAAAATAGTGGTGTAAGGTGGTGGTGCACAACACTGGCAAGTGGGAGATCTGGGTTTATAAGCTGAGCTGATCCAGACTCCCCTGCCCTAGGCTGGTGGGGTTTAGAGTATGATGCAGAAGCACTGCACGCAGACCTGGAGGGGGGCATACCTCAGTGGAAAGTGGGGGCTGCCTTGATGATGTGGGTGACCACACAGTGTTGTAAGCCCCTCCACGTCACCTGATCCTGCACAAACACACCCACCCACCCTCAAACATTCTCCTCAGCTGGCACCCTCCTCGACACTTTCAGCAACCATTGTATTACCTTCTGCCACAGGAAGTCCCCTTCCCCCACCCCCACCACACCAAAGAACATGTGATTCAGGCCCCTAAGGTCCCTCAATCAGCAGGCACTACTAGCCGACCTCTATGTAGCCGATTGGTCCAGAGCCTTTACTGCCCCAGACACTGACTCCACTTTGGCGGCCTTCAGCTCCACATTCCTAGGTATTTTGAACTTGCACTCCCCCATAAAAAGCTGCATCTCTGGAGAAGGCACCTTCCCTGGATCTCCCCTCACCTAGTGAAACTTTTTAAAGCTAGAGACAAAGCTTGGAAAGTGTTCAAAACCTCCTCTAATGCCTCTGACCTCCCAATGTACAGAACGCTGAGGAACGCATGCACCAAGGCTATGCGCTCCACTAAAGCCGGCTTCTTTAAGTCTCAGCTTGAGGATTGCCACCCTACACTAGCTGCTTTCTGGAAAACTCTCCATTCCCTGCTTGGCTCTGCTCAACATACTCCTTCCCCTGGCTCAGACCCCCACTGACAATGGCCCCAAAGCCATTGCATCTTCCATAAATCATTTCTTCACAACCTGTGCCCTTCTCCAAGGGCAATTACCCACCCCTCTCTCCCCTCCTCGCAGTCACCAGCATGTCCCTTTCCCTCCTGACTCCAGTTGGATAACAGATTCTCCCAGCCCCCCTCACCAGCTCTGTTGCTCACCCTTCCACTCCCCTACCCATCCACATCTTCCCCATCTCCTCAGAGATGCTTGTGCCCACAAATCTCTGAACTCCTCCAAAAAAAGCCTGGATGGGATTAACCCCATCCTCTTAAAAATCTCTGCTCCCGCCATAGCCCCTCCAATTACTCACATCTTTAACCTCTCCCTTGTCACTTGTTCTTTGCCGAAGGCCTGGAAATTAGCCAAAGTCATTCTCCTGCACAAAGGGGGTGACCCCTCCATCCCTGGCAACTACAGACCTATCTCTCTCCAAAATCTTGGAATCCCTCATCTCAAAAATACTAAACTCATTCCTTGCCTCCAAGGACATATTGTCTCCATTCCAGTCTGGTTTTCGTTGCCTCCATTCCACTTCCTCATCCCTTCTCCACCTCACCAACCACATCCACTCAGCCACGGATAACGGTCATCTGATGCTTGCCATATTTATAGACCTAGCCAAGGCCTTTGATTCTGTGGCTGACAAACTACTCCTTGATGACCTGTTAGCTAGTAGGACTATCCCCAACCTCTACTGAATGGTTCAAGGCTTACCTAACAAATAGGTTTCAATTTGTCCAGCTAGGGGAAACTAAATCTGCTCCTCTCCCCATCCTAGCTGGTGTTCCTCAGGGGTTGATCCTTGGACCTACCCTATTCTCAGTATTTGTAAACAATCTGCCTTCTGTCTGCTCAGCCTCCCATGTTCAAATGTATGCTGACAACACCGTGGTCTTCACTTCTGGTCCCTCCATGGTCCAGGTCGAACCCATCCTCCAAGCCGACTTCGTGAACACCCTAAAGTGGCTTAAAGACAAGTCACTCAAATGCAACACAAAGAAAACGGTCACCATGGCTTTTGGCTTTGCCCAGAAACTAGCCAAAAAAACTCCTCCTACCTTACACGCCCTCAACGGCTCCAAAATTACAGTAGTTGAATCACATAAATACCTAGGAGTTTGGCTGGATCCCAAATTAGACTTCTCTCTACACCTGGACAATATTCACAGCAAGCTGCATCCAAAATCAGGAATGCTCTATAGGCATAAGGACAGTCTCTCCCTCCCCATCAGGAGGGGAAATAGTTTCTAAGCTTATCCTCCCCTCATTTGATGACGCAGATGTGGTCTATAGCTCAGCGCCGTGATCCTCCATCACCAAATTAGACCCACTATTTCACGCATTTTACTAACATACTAAATTGCCAGCAGAATAGGCCTAACAGTCTTTTGTGTCTGCTCGTTTGGTCAGCCCCCACCCTGGGAGTTGACCTTGCTGCCCCCCTCTCCCTCTCTGACTTCTCCCTTCCCAGTCCCGGATATTCTCACTGCACTGGATTTTGCTTCCAGAACCCTTCCTCTGTACCTTTCCCACCTCTTTTGAACCCCTCCACTGTCTCTGCCTCCACCAGCCCCCTGGGCAGCACATTCCATGACTCCACCACCCTCTCAGTGAAGTAGCACCTCCTCCTTTTTCCCTCTGAATCTCCCCCCTCCAGCTTCCACCCATGCCCTCTAGTTGCCCCCTCCTTTCTTCAAAGCACCCTGACTGCTCCTCCTCTATTCACCCCCTTTATGTACCTGAAGACCTCTATCATGTCCCCCCAGTCCCTTCTCTCTTCCAATGTGTACATATTTAGCTCTTCGAGCCTCTCCCTATAGGTCCTGTCCCCAAGCCCCAAATCATTTCGGTTGCCCTCCTCTGGACCCTCTCCAGGAGTTCAATGTCCCTCTTTAAGTGTGACCTCCAAAACTGCAAGCAGTACTCGAGGTGTAGCCTCACCAAGCAGTTATACAGAGGGAGTATCACTTCCCTCCTTCTGGAGGTGATCCCCCTAGCTATACATCCCAGCATCCTGTTGGCCTTGGCCGCTGCCCTTCTACAAGTCTCCGAGTTGTTCATCTTGACATCCTCCACCACCCCCAGGTTCCTCTCAGCCATTGAGACTTGTAGCATTCCCCCCCCCAGGGTGTACACTTGGCCCAGGTTTCTGGCTCCCAGGTGCAGTACCTTATATTTCCCTGCACTGAACCTCAGCTTCCACTTTCTAGACCACCTTTCCAGAGCCTCCAGGTCCCCCTGTAGGAACACCCTCCCCTCCTCTTCATCCACCACCACCTCCAGTTTTGAGTCATCTGCAAAGAGACTCATCTCACTCCTGATAACCATCCTTATGTCAGAGATGTAAGAGTTGAACAGGAGGGGCCCAAGGACCGATCCCTGCGGGACCCACTAATCCCCTCCTTGGGGATGAGATTATCCCGCCAATCACAACCCTCTGGGTCTGGTCCTGGAGCCAATTGCCTATCCATCTGATCAACTGGTTCCCCACCCCCATTTCTCCCAGCTTATCCAACAGGCCTCTGTGAGGAACAGAGTCAAACGCCTTGCTGAAATCAAGAAAGAGGACGTCCACCGGTCTACCCAGGTCCAAGGCACTCGTCACCCAGTCATAGAATTCCACAAGGTTTGTCTGACACGATTTCCTCAGGACGAATCCATGCTGTCTATCATACAGGCACCCCAACTTTTCCAGGTCCCCCTTTAGCCTCTCCTTGACAATACCCTCCATCACCTTGCCCACCACTGATGTCAGGCTGATGGGCCTGTAGTTCCCTGCCACCTCCCTTGAGCCCCCCTTGTGGATAGACATTATATACACCACCTTCCAGTCCTGGGGCACCCACCCTGTCCTCAGAGAGATGCTGAAAAGCTCCGCCAGGGGTTTCGCCAGGACATCCACCAGTTCCTTCAGTACTCTGGGATGTAATTTATCTGGCCCCGGTGCTTTCTCCATCTTAAGGGACCTGAGGGCTTCCCTCACTCTCTGTGTCATGATTTCCACCCCCGCTACCTCTTCCCCCTGCTTAGCCTTCCACCCTCCTGCCAGTGATGTCCCCCCCACCCAGAACCACCAATCGGTAAGGGTCCCCCCCTTATCAGTTTCATTGTCTTCTCCCATGTATGATGCAGACCCCTCCATTTTCCTTGGTGAAAACTGAGGTGAAGTACTCATTTAGTACCTCAGCCTGCTCCCCCAGGTCTTGTGCCCATCCCTCCCCTGTTTTAATCCTGCTAATCTGCCCCTTCACCCTTCATTTTTCCCCAATGTATCTAAAGAGCCCCTTGTTCCCTCTCCTAATTTCCCTGGCCAGGTTCTGCTCCTTCCTTGCCTTAGCCACCCTCACCACCCTAGTGGCCCTTCTGGCCATCGGCTCGTACTCCCTTCGATCCCTTTCACTCCTTGAGCACTTGAATTGCCTATAGGCCGCCTTCTTTCCCCTCACCACCTCCTGAGCCTCCCTGGTCCACCAGCAGGGTTTTCAGGCCCTACCGCATTTTCGTCTTACTCTTGCACAGGTGCTGGTAGCCTCCTGTACCCCCCTTCTGATTATTTCCCACCTACTGTCACCGTCCATGTCTGGCCCAATCCCATCCAAATGCCCCTTAAGAATCCTTCCCATTTTCTTGAAATCTGCCCCCCTTAAGTCAGTTACCTCTGTCTTTGTGCAGCCTTCTACCCCTCCTAGGTCCAGGCAGAGCCAGACCGTAGCATGGTTGCTCCCCGCCAATGGGTCCCTTACCTCCAGGCCCCCAATCTGGTCACTGTCTGCCAGGACCACATCCGGTACCCGCACCTCCCTGGTCGGTTCCCCCACCTGCTGAGTTAGAAATGTGTCCTGAAAGACATCCAACAACCTCTGTTCCCTGGCCACGGAGGATGCCTCTAATCTCCCGCACTCACCACTGCCTCCTCTACCAATCCATCTCTTTACCGTCACTCACTGATCGTCGCTTGGCACATTGTCCAAACTTTATCGCTAAGTTCTGGTTCAATACCCTTCCTTCCTACCTACCTCTCCTCCTCCTTACTAGCCCTGCTGCTAGTACAGGCTACTCCCTGTGCTCTCGTGACCACTGCTGCTTCACCTTGGTCACACCCCGCTCACTCGCTGGTAAAACAGCCTTTGCCCATCAGCTCCCTGACCTCTGAACTCCCTTCCCCTTACTGTACGTAGCCTACCCACTGCGCTATCCATTAAAAAGTATTTCAAGTGCCTCCCACTCCTTCCTTGCCACTGTTTCCACCGTCCTTGACTGCTAGATACTACCAGTTATTCTGGCCCTACCACCTGTTTTCCCAGCCGGCCCCAGCTCAGTGTATATATTTCTGGCTGCACAATACTTGTGCTCTCTCGTCTGCCTCAGTGCACCAAGCCTGTTTTGTTAGCGCATGTATTGCTTCCTTCTTGTATTCAACGGTCCACTGTTAGTTATGCTGTTAGGCCCTACTTCTTGTGCAAGCTACTTAGTTACTGTTTATTTTTCATGTATTCTTGCTTATCTCTTGTTTGTATATAAATGTATATATATTCTGAGTACATTGTACCCTGCCCCTGGGTCGCACCTGGAAACAAGCCTCAGCTCAGTATGCCTTTCCCAGTTACCAACTTTTAAATAAATAAAAATAAATAAATAAATAAATAAAGATCAGCAAGTATCCCTTAAGCCTCCTAGCTCAGCAATGCTAACACTTCAATTTCCCAGAGATACACATCTAAATAAATGCAATAAAGGACACCTGGCTGAACCCCGCCCCAGCCGTCCGAATCTCCAAGTGTGCTGAAACAAAGCTTTTTTTTAGGGTTTTAATCATGCAGTGTAAAAATAGCTTAGGTACATACTTTTTTCTACACAAAAACTTCACTGCCTGGATGGAGTGCAGTTGCATCAGCTGATCAAAGGGTTAGCTACAGGACAGTTAAACTTTATACCTGACACCACCACCCCTGTTGTCCAGCCCGATTCCCCAAGTGGGCTGAGACTTAGCTCTTTTTAGTTGTTGTTTCAAATCATCTACTGTGAAAAATGTTTAACCATGTACTTTTTCTACACAAAAACTTTACTTTCAGGTTGGTGAGCAGCCACATCAGCTGATCGAATGAAGGTTAGGATGCAGGAGCAGTTAAATGTTAAACCTGACACCCCCCCCCCCCACTGCCTAATCCGATTCCCTGAGTGTGTTGATACTTATCTTTTTTTTTTTTACTGTCATCCCATGTGACATAAATAATGAAAGAAGTTTATTTATTTTTTTATTTATTTATTTACCAACATTCAGAATTACAACCCTTTGAGTCAAGGATTCCTTTGCAAAGGCTCCACGTCAGAAAACAATGAATGGATATACACGTAATGTTAAGCAATACAATGTTTAGAAGAAAGATAAAAGTTTTAAAGCCACATAGTAAGGAGAATCAGTACAATTGTCTTAGGGTGAGGAAGACCCAGCGTTTGCCGTATTACATTTGTATTACATGTTAAATATTATGTTTCCCCTAGTACATAGCTGCAGAAGACTATGTCATAGTCTACCACATTACATAGGTATAATATGAGACAGAGATAGACCACATAGCCCCGATACATGGGGAGAACAGCGAGAGATACAAGGAGGATTGAGAGAGTTAGGTGCGATCGCAGGCTGAGGATTCAAGTAAAAAAGCTTTAAAGCTAGACTTGAAGAGGCCAATCCTAGGATTGACAGAGGCGGTGAGGTCATTAAGCCATGGGGAGCTCTGTATAAAAAGGCTCTTTGGCCCAGGGACATTTGACAGTGTGGGACTAGGAGGGAGGCTCCAGTAGTACTACGAGAGGCCCTGACCTGCGGGGAGGGTTGGATGAGGCTATGTAGACTGGGCAGGGCTTGTCTAGGATGGATTTTCTTGGCAACAAGGCATGTGTGGTATTTAAGTCGTGCTTCAAAGGTCAACCAGTTTGCCAATTTGTATAGATCGCAGGTGTGAGTCCATCTGTCGCACCCTGTGACCAGCCTGCAGGCTTTGTTTAGGGCAACTTTGATACGGCGCAAGGCAGAGGGGTCAGCAGTGCCATAGATGTCAGTGCCATAGTCTACCAGGGAGAGGACAGAGGATGTCACAGCTAAACAGATAGCCACCAGGGGAGACAGTGTTTGTGGCAGTACAAAAGCCCGAGCCTGGAGTTGATGGCTTAGGACAGAAGTTGGATATGGGCATGGTAGGCAAGGGATGTGTCAAGGGTGACACCTAGGTACTCGAAAGTCACCACTTGCTCTAGTGGGGACCCTTGCGAGTTGATGATAGTCAATGGGAAGTCATGATGAGGACTCTGATGATGGGCAAAGATCATGGATTTAGTTTTCTTACAGTTTAGAGTTAGACAGTGGGTACTGAATCTTGCTTCAGTTTCCGGTAAAAAGTCCTGAAGGGCTAGCTGGAGAGAAGCAGGGTACGGGTGGCTCCAGGAAAATCACAGCATCATCCACATAGAGCAATATTTTACCAGAGCAGGAGTTTGGGAGGGTGTTAAGGAAAAGGCTAAAGATAAGAGGTCCCAGGATGGAGCCTTGGAGCACTCCAGAGTGGACTGGGAGGCTGGACGCTAGGGTGGAGTTGATTTTCACCTGCTGGGATCTGTTGGAGAGGTAGCCCGTGACATGTGCGACTGCGATAGAGCGAACCGCAAAATGGCGACTCAGTAGCGATGCATGTCATGGAGGCTACTGATGAGGTAGGGTGACCAGATGGGGTGGGCTCGTGCATGAAGCAACAGGATGTTGCTACACATACTGTCTTGAGAGGTGGGGCCGAGCACCTCCAGCGAAGAATATAGAACCGCCATTGGGCTGATGAGCTGGCCCCATGGTGTGGTGGGTGGGTTCCGGCTTAGGTGGACAGGGTGCTGGGTTCAGGTGCAGGTACATTTTGTTTGCGCCCAGCCCCAATTTTTTTTTTATGTTTCACCTCCCCGGACATGCACCCCTAGTGCTGAGAATCCTTAAGTGGGGGGGTGCGAGGGGCACAGCACCCCACATAAAACATTAAAAATGTAAGTCCTGGTGCCGTTTTGCTGTTTTTCGGTGCTGTCACTTCGCTGTAACGGCGACCATCTTTTGGTGGTAGCCATTAATGACATAGAACTGTCAGAGAGGTAGTCTTTAAACCAGGATGTTGCTTCAACTGAGAGTTCCAGGGAGGGCAGGGAGGCTAGAAGCATGGTGTGGTTAACGGTATCGAACGCCTTTGTGAGGGCGATATACACCGACCCCACAAGGTGACCATGTTCAAGGGCGCTATGGATATAGGAGGAATATTCTAAAAGGGCAGTGGTGGTACTGTGATCCGGCCAGAAATCGTGCTGTTCAGGGCACAGTAGGTTATGTTTTGCCAGACAGTCAGTCAGCTGATCGGCCACTTTTTTTTCGAGGGCCTTGGAGAGGGGAAGGAGACAGGAGATAGGACAATAGTTACTGGGGTAAAAGCGGTCACCACTTTTTAGAATGGGGTGATGACAGCTTGTTTCTAGAGGGAGGGGAATTGACCAAGGCAGAGGGACAGTTCATTAGTGTGGTGAGGGGATGTAGGACCTCTTCAAGGACTAGGTGGAGGAGGTTTCAAGTCTAGGGAGTCACCACTAAAGAATGACTTAGCAAGGGCTTTTGAGAGGTACTCCTAGCCTCCTGGGTAGAGATATCACAACAAGGGATGTTGGCCCCGGGCTGCAGACAAGAGAGTGGGTTCCAAGGGGGCGAAGAAGTTAGGGGGAAGAATGCTACTGTGGTCACAGAAAGTAGTATTTAGGGTATCGGCTGTGGCCTGGGGGTCCTGGGTAAGGTCACCATTAACTAAGAGTTGAGTAGGTGAGGGGTGGTTGTTTTCCCACATAGTTCCTTTATGTTCTCCCAGAATGTTCTCCCGGATCCCCAGGTGGAGGAGAACGCTTGTTGATAATAGGTAATCTTGGCTTGACATAGGGCCCAAGTACATTTGTTTCTGGCTTCTCTATATCGTTGTCTGTCCTGCAGGAGTTGGGAGTCTAAGGCCTTATGCCAGAGACTGTCATGGTGCTGCATTAGGTCAAGTAACTGTTGGGATATCCAGGGGGTATCACGGCTTTTAGGCACATCCTAAATGAAAACTGTGCTTTCAGGATGGAAAGCGGTCCTCAGCTGATGGAAAGGTTGGAGGGAAGCATGGGTAGTTAAACTGAAGTATGGGTGGTTACAGAAAAGCAGCATGGGTGGTTTCCTTACTGGTTCTACGAGCAGCACAGCAGAAAGATTGCACAGCACAGCAGCATTCATTTTAAGAATAGGGATTCTGTGCAGTGACTTGCAATTTCTGTGAGGCACCAGTGGAAGAATTCAAAATCCGCAAATGACACAGGATTCCATGATTTCTACTGGTTTTACCATGTAAAACAGAAAACCAGGGTCATTGTGGGTCCTTGTGGATGACACAAAAATCTGCAACAGGTTGGACACCCAGGAGGGGGAGGAGAGAATGCAAAAGGATCTGAGGAGCAGTATAAGGTGAGGCAGCTGGGTTTCAATGCCAAAAAGTGCAAAGTTATGCACCTGGGGCAGAGAGACCCAGGGGCTGTATATAAGATGGGAAGGTACTTACAATTACCAAGCAATAGAGGGACCTTGGGGTAATTATGTCTGATGATCTCAAGGTGGCAGGGCAGTATAACAAGGCAGTAGGCAAGGCTAGCCGGATGCTGTGTTGCAGGGAGGGGAGTTGTAGCAGGAGAAGGGAGGTGGTTTTGCCACTGTATCACTCACTTGTGAGACCCCACCTGGAGTACCATGTCCACTTTGGGAGGTCACACCTCTGCAAGGACACTGACAGGGTGGAACCAGCCCAGAGGAGGACTACCAAAATGGTACGGGGTTGCACCAGAACCCATATGAGGAGAGTTTGTGGGAGCACATGTATTCCCTGGAAGACATGAGAGTGACAGGAGACAAGATTGAGACCTTTAAGTACCTCATGGGGTGAAAAAAGTGCAGGAGGGAAGTCTCCTTCAGAGTTGGAGCACCGGAACATGGGGGCATGGCACAAAGCTTGGGTGGGAGCATTTAAGAGAGATGTGAGGAAATACTTCTTCACAGAAAGGGTGGTGGATGCCTGGAACAGTCTGCCAGTAGAGGTAGTGGGAGTGAAGACAATGGGAAGCTTCAAGCATACGTGGAATAGGCACATGGGCATAGCAGATACAGGAAAGGGGAGGGACACCTGTGACTAAATAGGGTCCAGGGAGTACTAAGAGGCAGTGAAAAATAGAGCAGACTAGATGGGCCTACCGGTCTTTTTCTGCCAATGCATTTTATGTTTCTATATTCTATGGTAGGGCCATGGAAGCCCTGGACTAAGACAGTGCCTTGAGGGACAGCCTGAATGGAAGAACAGTGTTGAGGCCATTGGGCCTAGGATTAAAAAAGACTTCAATTTGCATGCATACTTATTTGGTTTATTTGCCATCTGTGACTCTCACATTGTCAACCAGGTACTAGGCCTCAATGATCCAACTGGTCTGTGTGGAGCCACATTAAACATTTAAAGAGCACATTTCTTGTTCTACAAAAGCAACCCACCAAAGACCCTTACCTGAGTGGAAGTGGTATGCTCCAAAAAATTCAGATTTTCAAATCCTGGGATTTTGGGAGGGCAGGGATCATCTTTAGGCTCCATGGAGATGAGAACCCAATCCCTTCCACTTCCCAATAGTGAGCATTGTCCTGGCACTCGCATGTTTCATGATGAAATAGTCTATAGAATGCTGGGTATGCTTCATAGACTTCAATGGAAACAACTTGTCAAATACTTTTTTTATTTTAATGGGCTTATCTGAAGAAAAGCCCTTGCTAATTGAGCAGTGGCTTTGATTTTCTTTCAAATCAGCCCTTTAAAGCCGGCCCAGTGGTGCTGAGGGTTCAGGCGCTGGACGCCACACCTCGTGCCATACCAGTGACCTGGGGTCAGTAGCAACCTCGGGCGCTGGAGGGTCGGCTGGGTGGAGGAGGATCAAGCACCCACCAGGACTGCTCTCCTCCTCCTCCACGGTGGATGGAGAGGGAATACCGCGGTCGCACTGGCTCCTAGCAGTGGCTGGGGTGGTGCATGTCGTGGTTAAGACGTGGGGCGGCGTGGACAATGTCGGATGTGCTATGTGTGGATGCATGCATGACAGCATCATTGGCATCATTGCACGACTGCACCAAGGGGAAGGGGAGATCACAGTGGGGAAAAATCCTCTGCACGCACAATGACGGCTGATCCACGGTGCCACACCAGACACACCCCATGTAGCTCCCCTGGTGTCTACCCCCTGGTCTTCCATGGTGAGCATGGTAAGTCCCCATCATGATGTGGCTGGGGAGGGACAAGGCATAGGGGTGAAGAGCTCTGGTTGCAGCCGGGACAGGGCCAATGACACAGTTGGATTGGGGGGAACCATAGGTACAACCCCCCCCCCAGCCGAGGAGTAATAAAGAAATGAATAAAAAAAAAATCAGCCCTCTAAAATACATGTAAAGTATTTGAAAAATGGTTCACATTAAAGTTTATGGGCTGCGCCCCACACTCTCCAGACTATTACATCACAAGATGTGGGAGTGTAATATACACCAGGGGCCTTCTGCAGGTTGAGGCACTGTATCACAGAACAATTCCTGAGCCTGTGACATCAGAATACAGTCCCCTCTGCCCAAAAATTCAAAGTCCCAAACCTCATCAGTCCAGTGGAGGATGGAGCCGCCTGCCTTGCGGGACTGGTGTGAGGACAGTTTACAATAATGTGCCAGGTTTGGCTGTGGCAGATGGGGAATGCTAGGCATGGCAAATAAAGGAGGGAATTAACATGGAGGATGATATGTACAGCAGTAAAATCTGGTGGATTCGACCTCTAGCACAGGAGGAAGAGCTGGACAGGGTACTAGTAAAAGCCAGCCACAAAATGACATCAAAAAGGGAAGTGCTGCTGATGGGTAACTTCAATATGCCAGATGTCAATTGGAACACCCATACCGCAGCCACAGCAAGGAATAGGGATGTCCTGGAGGCCCTTCAGAGGGTGAGCTTCAGACAGCCAGTGAAAGAGCCCATCAATGAGAGAGCGATATTGGAGCTGGTGCTCACCAATGGAGACAGTTACAGATGTAGTGGTGGTGGGTAGTGACCTGGGGTCCAGCGATCACTGTGGCTCAACGTAAGAACAGTGGTGGAGTTAAACCACACAAAAGCCAGGGTCCTGGATTTCAGATGGGCTAATTTTGCAAAGATGGGAGAATGTCTCAAGAATGCCCTGGCAGGAAAGGAGGGAAGGGGAGTAGCAGATGAACAGTGGGATGATCTTAAAAGAGCCATAGCAGAAGCAACAAGCCTCTGCATTAGGCAAGTAAGTAAAACAAAGAGATGGAAAAAAACACTGGTTCTCACAGGACGTGGCAGGGTAAGAGAGAAGAGGCTGGCATTCAAGAAGTACAAGGAAACACAAATGGAGGAAGACAGGGGACTGTATCTGGAAAAGCAGAGGAAGACAGGGAAGGCAGTCAGGAGCAAAAAGCACAAACAGAGGAAAGAATAGTCCAAGAAATGAAGAAAGGGGATAAGATCTTTTTTAGGCATGTCAGTGAAAGAAGAAAGAACAGGAGTGGGACTGTGAGACTAAAAAGGGAGGGAAGAGGGAGTGCAGAGGGAGACCTAGAAAGGGTAGAAATCCTGAACAAATATTTTTGTTCAGTATTCACAGAGGAAGGAAAGGGGGAGGAATCACAATTAGGAGAAAAAAGCACCAAGGGAAGGGAGGTGGACACGAGTCCGTTTATAGAGGAAAGAGTCCTGGAGGAACTAGCAAAGCTGAAAGTAGATAAAGCAATGGGTCCAGAGAGGGTACATCCTAGAATATTAAAACAACTTAGAAAGGAGCTGGCAGCACCACTGACAGCTCTATTCAATAACTCAATGGAAACAGGGGTGTCCGGAGGACTGAAGGAGGGTGAATGTAGTCCCTCTCCATAAAAATGGAAGCAAGGAGGAGGCTGGTAACTACAGGCCAGTCAGCCTGACCTTGGTGCTAGGGAAATTGGTGGAATCACTGCTGAAAGAAAGGACTGCAATATATTTTGAAAGCAGTGAACAACAGGATCCGAAGCAACATGGATTCACGCCGGGAAGCTCTTGTCAAACAAATCCGATAGATTTCTTTGACTGGGTGACCAAGAAAGTAGATCAGGGCAGGGTGGTAGATGTGGTCTACCTGGATTTCAGCAAGGCATTCAACACCTTCCCTCATAGGAGGCTTGTAAACAAATTGGGCAGCCTGGGAGTAGGTCTCAGAGTGGTAAACTAGGTCAGAAATTGGCTGAGTAACAGGACACAGAGGGTGGTGATAAATGGAGTTCAATCAGAAGAGAGGAGGATGACCAGCGGTGTGCCACAGGGATCAGTGCTAGGGTCAGTCCTCTTTAATGTGTTCATAAGAGACATTGCAGAGAAGATGAAGGGGAAGAAACATAGAAACAAAATTTGACGGCAGATAAGGACCGCTTGGCCCACCTAGTCTGCCCATTTTCCTACCTAACAGATAAGCTGCAGATCCTAGTTAGCCAACAGCTTACTTCCTCTTACCCGCCCCAGGACTGTCTTATGCCTGTCCCATGCATTCTAGGACATCCCTGAGCCGTCCCCCCTCTATCTTCAAATTATGCCCCCTTGTTCTTGCACATCTCTTTTTCTGGAAGATGCTACCCTCTTGGACTTTGTTAATTCCCTTGAGGTACTTGAAAGTTTCTATCATGTCCCCTCTCTCCCTTCTTTCCTCAAGAGTATACATATTAAGCTCCTTTAGTCTTTCTTCGTATGTCTTCTGGTGCAGACCCTGCACCATTTTGGTTGCCCTCCTCTGGACAGCCTCCACTCTATGTCTTTGCGGAGATGGGGTCTCCAGAACTGCACACAGTACTCCAGATGGGGTCTCACCAACTGTCTGTACAGAGGGATAACAACTTCCTGTTTTCTACTATTGATGCCTCTTCCTATGCATCCCAGTATCCCCCCAGCCTTCCTGACTGCCTTCTCATATTGCTTGCCCACCTTTAGATCATCTGATATAATTACCCCCAGGTCCCTTTCTATTTTTACTGTTGTCAGTATCTCACCCCCCATTGTGTACGCTTCCCCTGGGTTTTTGTTTCCCATGTGCATTACCTTGCACTTCTTTGCATTGAATCTGAGCTGCCATACATTTGACCATTCCTCCAACCTTGCCAAGTCCCTTCTCATCCTTTCCACTCCATCTTGTGTATCAACCCTGTTGCAGATCTTTGTGTCATCTGCAAAGAGACATACTTTTCCTTCCAGTTCCTCTGCAATGTCACTTATAAAGACATTAAAAAGGACCGTCCCAGTACTGAACCTCTGATGTACCCGCTAGTAACCCTCCTTTCTTCACTGTGTATTCCATTTACTACTACCCTTTGCGTCCTGTTGTCTAAGCCAATGTTTTATCCAGGCTACCACCTTGGGACCCATTCCAAGGCTGGCTATCTTGTGTATTAATCTTTTGTGTGGGACTGAATCAAATGCCTTGCTAAAATCTAGGTAGGCCATGTCCACAGCCCCTCCGTGGTCTACTACTTTGGTCACCCAGTCAAAGAAATCTGTTAGATTCGTCTGACACGACCTTCCCATCGTGAATCCATGCTGCCTTGGGTCCTGTGCCCCACTGGCCTCTAGGTACTCAACAATTCTTTCCTTCAGAAGTGATTCCATCATTTTCCCTACCACTGAGGTCAAACTAACTGGTCTGTAGTTTCCTGCCTCTGTCCTGCTCCCACTTTTGTGAAGAGGAATCACAACTGCCCTCCTCCAGTCCTTGGGTACCACCCTATCCTCCCATGATTTGTTAAAGAGAGTAGTCAGCGATGTCACTAGTTCTACCCTTAGTTCTTTTAGAATTCTTGGGTGAATTCCATCAGGCCCCATTGCTTTGTCCACCTTCAATTTTATTAGTTCTTTCAGAACCCTTTCTTCTGTAAATGGACTGGTATCGACCCCCGTCTTCAGAGTGTTTCTCTTGTTTGGGTTAGGTAACTCCCCCTCCTCTTCCTTTGTGAATACTGAGCAGAAATATTCATTCAGTATCCCTGCTTTTTCACTGTCACCCTCTACCCACACTCCCTCCCCTTTATTAAGCTTCAGTATCCCTCCTTTGGTCTTTCTTCGCTCCCTAATGTACCTATAAAAGGTCTTATCCTCCTTCTTAACAGAATTGGCTATCCTTTCCTCGGTTTGGGCCTTTGCTATTCTGACTGCCTTCCCAGCCTCTTTCTGCTTTAACTGATAAAGTTCTCTGTCCTGCTCCTTCTGTGTTTCCTTATATTTCCTGAATGCTGTCCTTTTCTCCTTAACCTTCCTGCCACCTCTTTTGTGAACCATAGCGGTTTTTCCTTCGTTGTGTTTTTATTGATTTTTTTACACAAAGGCTTGTTGCCTCTGTGATGGCTGTTTTGATCACTCCCATTGTTCCTCCACCCCTCCTTCTTGCCTGTTTGCTAGTGCTTTTCTGAGGCACTCTCTCATTTTCCCAAAGTCAGCCCTCCTAAAGTCTAGTACTCTTGCTTTTGTATGGCTTGATTGTATGTAGCTGTGTTTATCGTGTGAACCACACTGTTTGGTGGTTGCTTGTTCCCAGATGGCTACCCACTTCTAAATCTGAGATTCTTTCTCCATCCCCATTTGAAAGTACCAGGTCTAAGATTGCTCCCTCCTGAGTGCGTTCCGATACTAGCTGTCTGAGACATGCCCCCTGTAGGGCATCAAGAATGACCCTGCTCTTGGATGTGCCTGCAGCAAAGGTGCTCCAGTTAACATCTGGTATATTCAGGTCCCCCATCAACAATATCTCCCCTTTTTCTGCCATTCTAAGAAAGCCTTCTATCATTTCCTTGTCCATTCCCTCCCCCTGAGATGGGGGTCTGTATACAACCCCCATGCGGATTGTGGTGCCATTTCCTGTCTCCAGGGTGACCCAAAGTGCCTCATCTGCTCTCTGTTTACTCTTTAGTTCTGTTGCTTTGATTCCTTCCTTTACATAGAGAGCTACTCCTCCTCCTCTTTTACCCTCCCTGTCCCTCCTGTAGATTGTGTATCCTGGTATGTTGACATCCCAGTCATGGTTCTCTGTGTACCATGTTTCTGTGACTGCCACAATATCTAGGCAACCCTCTTCCATCAAGGCCACTAGTTCAGGGAGCTTGTTACACAGACTACGGGCATTAGTACTCATCACCCTCCACTTTTTGATAGCCTTACCCCTTTTAGCCCCATTTCTGTCCTTACTGCCTTTGCCTTTTTTTACATTTATATCTGTTCTGCTCCCTAATAACGTCTGTACCTTGGTGTTTACCTCACTAATCACCATGTTTTGTGGGAGGAGGCTCGGATTTCCCTGCTTCTTTTCAGTGCCTCCCCCCTTGGCTAGTTTAAATGCTTGCCAATGAAGCATTTAAACCTCTCACCTAGGATCCTGGTCCCCCGGACAGATGCAGACCATCGCACCAGTATAGGTCTGCATTCCTCCAGGTGGCTCCCCAGTCCCCAATGAAGCCAAAACCCTGAGCTCCACACCAGTTTTTCAACCACTCATTGAATTCCCTGGTGAGAAGTGCCCTAGCATCTCCTTGCCATAGACAGCAGCACCTCCGAGAAGGTTACCGTATGCCCTACTTGTCTAAGGCCCCTTCCCAACTCTACAAACTCCTCTTGCACTGCTCTGATCCCTTTCCTAGCCAGGTCATTTGTCCCCAGGTGGACAATGACATCCAGCTCCCTCCGTCGTGCAGCTCCTCCCACGATCCTGAGGATTCGCTTCCTGTCCCTCCAAGCCGTGGCGCCAGGAAGGTACCTTACCTCCCTCTCCACATCCTCCCCCATTTCTACCCCCATAATGATCGAGTCCCCCACCAGGAGTTGTTTTCTTCCCCTGTGGGGTCCCATGCCACCCTCCTTTGGGTCTCCTTTGTGAAGGTTCCCAGCATCCTCCTTGGTCTCCACTGCAGGTGCCTCCATAGAGGAACCACTATCCACCAGAAGAGCAAATGAATTGTGAAGAGGTACAGCTGGAGGGATGCAACTCTGTTCCACCACCCTTTCCCTCCTTGAGCCCACCCTGGTCCAGTCTCTCCTCTTTCTTGGCAACCTTTGAGGTAGTGGCATTGGCCCTGGTAGTCCCTGGGTGGGGAGGAGGTTTCACGAATCCTAGCCAGGTCAGCCTGGAGGCGGGCAACCTCTCTCTCCAGACCAGAGAGGTGCCTGCAAATAGGCAGCATCGCAGCCTCCAGAATGTCTCCCGGAACACTGCCGCCCCACAGCCATTGCACTGCACCACTCCTATCATGTCTTATTTTGTGTCCCCTCTACTGTTTCTCTGGATGCTTATCTTTCCTCTCCTTACAACTCTCACCCTCCCTGTTCTGGGACAGCAACTTCCTATCTTCTTCAGTAGCCTCCTTCTTCCTTGCTCAATATCAGACCACCAGCAGCGGGGGGGGGGGAGTGAGCTACTTTTTCTACTTTAGGGTTGACAAAACCAATGTTTCTCTATGATCCTTTCCTTCCTACTGCCAAACAGGAAGTTCCTGTTGACAGTCAAATCCAGTGGCTATAAAAGTAGAACTGGCTTTGGGTGGGGTGGGGTGGAGGGCAATTAGTAAGAAAAAAGGCTAGCAACAGGAAGTTGTAATTTGACTCACCTGCTTTTATAGTGTCTAAACCACACCCCCAGGTAAGCTATCTTTCCTCCTACTGGTTTAGCAAAGTGAGCTGATACAGTACTCTTCACTGCATAGAATGGAAAGTGTGCCTCTTTGCAGATGACACTAAGTGCTGCAACAGAGATGACATTTCGGGGGTGGAGAAGATCAGGAGGGACCTAGGCAATCTTGAGTGATCAATAGTGTGGCAGCTGAGCTTCAATGCCAAGAAGTGCAAAATCATGCATTTGTGGCACAGAAATCCAGGGGAGGAGTACATGATGGGGGAGAGTTACTGATAGTCACTAAACAAGAAAGGGACCTGGGGGTGATCATATCCAACAACCTCAGGGTGACCAGCCAGTGTTATAGGGGTGTAGGGAGAGCCAGTGAAATATTGGGGTGCATAGGAGGAGATATCATGAGCAGGAAAAAGGAGGGGGTGATGCCATTATACAGACCATTGATGAGACCTCATCTGGAATACTGTGTCCAGTTCTGGTTGCCGCATCTCAAGAAGGACATAGACAGAGTAGAGGCAGTTCACAGAAAAGCAACAAAAATGATGCAAGGATTGCACCAGAAGTCATATGAGGAGAGTCTAAGGGACTTCAACATGAACTCATTGGAGGTAAGGAGAGAGAGAGGGGAGGACATGATAGAGACTTCGAAATACCTGAAGGGTATAAATAAAGTGCAAAAAGGTAGCATCCTTCAGAAAAGAAGATTTTCAAGAACAAGGGGCCATGATATGAGGCAAGAGTGGGGTAGGCTCAGGGGGAATGTGATGAAGTATTTCTTCACAGAGAGGGTGATGAATGCTTGAAAAAAAAAACTCCTTGAAGAGGAGGTGGGGGCTAAAACAGCAGGGGAATTCAAAAATACGTGGGATAGACATAAGGGAATCCTAGCAGTAGGGAAGAGAGGATAAGCCACGGATCAGTTAGGGTCTTCGGTATATGCAGGGAGTAGGAAAAATGGGCAGACTGGAGGGACCAGGCGGCCTTTATCTGCCAACAAATTCTATGTTTCTATGGTTCAGTGTGTGGTGTGTAGTGTAGTGCTCGTGTATACTTATGAACCTGAATGTTATGGAGTAAGGTTATGAACTTAAAGGTTATGCACTTGGAATTTGGCTTTTTATTTATTTATTATTTATTTATTTATTTAGCTTTTGTTGACCGGGTAAGTGCACTAGACAAATCTTGCCTATTTTCAGGCACGACCCGGGGGAGAGGGATACAGATGAATGCCAACTGACCTTGAACCAGATTAAGCTGTTGGTGGTATTTTTAGTGAATGAGGGAAATTTGGCCAGGACACCAGGGAAATTCCCCTACTTCCCGCTTCCTGTGAGCAGGGGGGACCCATTTTCTGGTGGGACCAAGATGGCGGAGGAGGAGGATGTCTGCTTGGTGTGAGAGCTGGCCTCTGCTCCCACAGTGTGCAATGTGGAGGCTGGCCCTTTGAATACTCAAGATATGGATTCTGATATGGAGTTTCACGATGCAGTGGTTCTTTGGGAGGATACAGCAGTTGATTTAAGAAAAAAAATTCTCAAAGGACTGGGAGAAAGGAAATGCTTGAAAAGGAATCTTTGGATGCAAGGTTCAAATCCAGCTTGGAACCTGACAACATGGATGCACTTAATACCTGCAATATTGCTCTCCCTGAAACCGAGGTGTTTAAAACTGAGAAAAATACAGGACTGCACTTAAAAGAAAGCTCCGTGAAGCATGGTGAGTCTTTGCAACATTTTTTTATTATTTCGGAAGCCACTACTGAAACAGACAACCGGCTTTTACAATCTGCTTTACCCGCTTTAAAAAATGTACAGCAAAGTGATTCCCTCTCGCTACACAATCAGTGTGTTACGGGAGTAAGGGAGAAGCAAGCAGTTGAGCACTCTATGGACTTTGCACTCCGGCTCAGCCGCCAGCCTGGAGTTGTTAACCTGCAGCAGGTAGAATCAGGGCTTGACAGCTGCAGTGTTGCTCCTAATAATAATATGGCTGACTCGGTTCAGTCGGAGTCCCAGCAGGCGAGACCACTCTCTTTATAGCCCAGCAGCTACATGGAAGTTCCTGAAGTAAAATTGACTGTTAGTAAAGCTGCTAACAGTACTATAGAGGTTAGTGAGTGCATTCAGCCCGCTATAGCTCCGACTGCCCTAACAATTGAAAAGCCGAAAACAGAGTCCCCAAAGGAAGTACAACAGACTTTGTCAGCATCAGAGCTAAAGCAGTCTGAGTCTGCATGGTTAGACAAATCAGCTGGATCTGTTTTAAAAGCATGGGCTCAGCATAATGTAGTTTATCAGTCCTCAGCTGTTTCCCAAACTGGAGTTACTGAATTCTTCTTTCCAAAAAAAAAATACCTCTTATAAAATCTGGTCTACAAACACATAATGTTTCAGAGCTCTGGTCCCCTGATAAAGCACTCAAAGGAGCAGGTTGGAAGCAAAATGCAGCAGGCATATGGAAGCCTGATCCTACTTGGGACTCTGATTATACCCTCTCACAGCATTCACCAGAGTGGAAACCGGACTTACAACAGCAAAAGCTGGAGCAAGATTTGCAGGACAATAAAAACTGTTTAGAGGTAGAAAACTTCCACTGAGAGCTACATCCCTGGAGTCACAGATATCTTTACCTTCCTCATTGAATACAGATTTGGTAACACCCTGCAGGAGCCTATTGCTTCTTCTCACACGCCCTCTCCAACGGAATCCGTTCCTCAGAAACCACTTATGTCTGAATTATTTTCTAACACTAAAAAGAAGCAGCACCTCGCGGAATGCGTTTCGTATTCGCTATAAAGGGGTTTGGAGGATCGACTAGATAGACACTACGTGGGGAAAACCTTATTAAAAGAGTCCTTGCGTTTTACCCCAAAAGATGTGTATGCATTTATTAATATCTCTGAGAGGATAATTTTGACATCAGTTTTAGGACACCACATGCATTGGACTTATTCTGGGATAGGTACAACCAGGTTAAATTCTCTCCTCTATGGACCCCCTTCTTAGTGATTCCTTTAACTAAACCCCTGATAAAACATATTACGGTCATGTTTAGAAACGAGGGGTTCATGTGGAAGATATATCATTTTGGTTGTCCCTTAAGTGTGAAATTTTAAGTGGGCGGAACCTATCCTAGATTCTGAACAGTTTTGGACGGGAGGATGAAATACAAAACTAAACTGAGGCAATCTGAGACAGGGTAGTCCATATTCCCAATTCCTTTCTATTAGGAAAAGACAGAGGGTTTGTTTTTATAGTGGACAACCCCGGCTTGCTACAGATGTGGGGCTAAACACACCTCTCAAGTGTTTGTGACCAACCACGCTAGACAACTGTGGGGAGGTTGACACACAACTATGTATTGTCACAATCAGCTCAAATGTGAGCTTGTGAAGAATCTGGCCACTCTTTTCGGGTTTGCCCTTGGGCTGCAAAAATAAAACATCCTGTATAAATTCAGAGCTTTTAATTCAGCAAGCTCAGCATGCTGCACAATTTCCCTCCTAGCTCACAACCCCTCTACCTGTTTCTTCTTCTCAAACCAAAGTTCAGACCCTTGGTGTAGTACCCCCATTGACAAATCCTTAGGAATAGCAGACAAGGTGGAACAAACTGTTTTGGTTATGGAAGTCATTAAAAAATCAAGTATGGGCCCACCTGAGCTTTTGGATTTCCCTGTGTGTTACTCTGAGGTTTCGTGGAGACTTCTGAGGAAGCATCTAAGGCTTTAAATATTAGGCCTTCACTCCCAACAAGATCATCTAGGCATTTGCATCCCAAACCCCCTTACTCCTCCCATAGAGACTAGCAACTCTTATGCTGCATTGTTTACTCCTTGGGGAGATACAGAGATGGAATTAGAGATTCAGACTCCCAAAATCTTCCACTCGATCTCAGCCAGTGGATAACTATAAAGAAAAGAAAAAAAAAGAGAAAAAATGATAAAGTAGTTCCTTTTTTTATAAAGCTTAATGCAGTGGTCATGGGGCTCTTTGAACACTCATAGTTTGCTTAATATAGTTAAGAGGCAAGCCCTTTTCACTATATAAAACCAAAATTTATCAGTATGTTTTTACAGGAAACCTGGATGTACTCAGCAGAACAACTCACTACTTTCAAACGGGATTGGGTGGGGCCCTTCCTATTGGTCCTTTGGAACTGATACAGCAGATGGTATTGGGATTTTATTCAATACTTATTCCTTTAAACTTCATAATTTAGTAGATCTTATTCCAGGGAGAGTCTTGATATTAGATGGGAAATGGCATGATATATGCTATCGATTTATTAACATCTACAATCCACAGACAAAAGCTGGTAGAGTTTCTTGTTTAAAAGCTGTTCAACCCTACTTGGTGACATCAGTTAAGGTGCTTTGGGAGGTGACTTTAATTGCACAATTTCTGACTCACCTAATCAGAAGAAAAAAATTTATTGTGATTCTCACATGCTAGCTAATATAGTTAAAATAGCAGGTTTATTTAACTGTATCTCCCTTTCCTCTCAAGGCCAAGGTATTCATTTACAAAAGGAAATTGTTTTCCCTAATAGACTACATGTTTGTCTCTCATAATGTACAACTGGATTCCTTTAAGATGATCCATGTGAATTTTCTGATCATTTATTACTTTCTTGTAGTTCATTATCTACAGGTTCCCGAACGTAGGCAGCTCAGGTGGAAACTGAATAACACTATGTTAGATATACCATATATACAGTCCGGGGTGAAACATATTCTAGCAGCCAGGTTGTCAGTGGCTTTTTTTATGAGGATTTAGGAGATTGGTGGTTAACAACTAAGTTCGAATTATGTAATTGGTTTAAAGGCAAGGCAAAACAAAAATTTTAAGTTTTTGAGATATTTGTCCCTTAGGCAACAACTGCAGAAACTTATGACAATTGCATATGTCTCTCACTTAGACTATTCAGACCAAATTAGTAAAATAAAGGAGGAAATGAGAATTTCCAATATGATAGAGAAAAACCCTACAGGCTATTTTTCTAATAGCATAAAAATCCCCATTGGGGACCCTTTTGAAACCTGTAAAATCTGAAGGCTTCTTCTAATATTGATTCTTTGCAAAAACCTGATGGCTCTTTGGCCACCACGGTTGCTCAGCTCAGAGAAACAATTATTGGGCATTTTCGAACTCAGACCCCCTCTCTTATTACAGAGGCAGAAATGCTTTCATATCTTAAAACATCTAAGCTCCCCAGGTTAGCAGAAATCTCAACATTATTGGATCCAATTACACAAGAAGAAATAATAAAAGTAATTAGGAATTTGAAATTAAACATTTCACCGGTAAGGATGGCCTTTGAATAATCTGTATAAAGTTTTTCAAAGGAATTGGGTCAATGCTTATATATTTTATTCCAGTATTTTATGGAAACTGCTGTTTTCTTTCCTCTTTTTCTGAGGGATTGCTGATTTACTTATTCAAATCTGGAGACAGACAAATATTAAAATTGGCACCAATTACCCTCTTAAATTCAGATTATAAAATCTTCACCAGTATTTTGAATAATCGGTTAAAAATTACGCCAGATGGGTAATTTCTCCTTACCAGTTTAGTGGATACCTAATAGGCAAATTCAGACAGCCTTAATGATCATACAGAAGTTATTGAACATCTTTCTGAAGTGGGAGTCACTAATTGTATGATGGTCGCTGATTTGGAAAAAGGCTTTTGATAGGGTATATTTGCCTTTTTATTTCTAACGTTAATACATTATGGAGTTCCATTGCACATTGTTAATATAATTAAAAAATTATATGAACATAATATTGTGTTCCCCTTCGTGCAAGGTCAGACGGCAAAATGTTTTCAGTTACATACTGGAGTTCGTCAAGGTTGCCCTCTTAGCCCCCTACTCTATATCTTTTCTTTGGATCCCCTACTACAAAAATTAACTACTGTTCCATTGTGGCCAGGTATTTCTGATGGTACGGTTAAGGACAAACATCTTCTGGCACAGGCCTATGCAGATGATTTGATTGTATATTTCGCAGATCATTCATATGTGCACATTTTTTTGACCGCATTTGAGGCTTTTTCGAAAGTTTCGAATGCAAAAATAAATGTGCACAAAACAAAAGGTTTATTTATCGGAGCAACAGGTCATAAGGAAGCGGTGCAGGGTGGTATCCATTTTTCCAGAACTCCCCTTAAAGTTTTGGGCATACATTTTGGCCCCCAGAACATACCAGTTGAAAATTGGGATATAGCCCTACAAACAGTGGAGAATAAAGTCAATAGATGGAAAAAGTGGAAATTGTCCAAACTGAAACGCATACATGTTATCAAACAGTTTCTTTTACCATGTGTTCAGTATGTAGCTATGATTTTTCCGCTCCCAGTGCATCTAGAAACTAAACTGTATGGTTTATTCTTTCAAATGGTTTGGGGTAATAGATTAAACCCCATTAAAAGAAGCTATACATATTTAAGTAAAAACAAGGAGGTCTTGGGATGGTGGATCCAGTGATTTTTGCTCACTCTTTATTCATTATGTGTTCAGTGAAAAGTGGCTACGATTAGAAGCAGGAGTGGGATAAATGGATTTCAGATCATTGGACAAATACTTTAGAAATTGGCTTTCTTTGGCTTCAAAAATAAATCCTCACATTTATATTCCACAGTATTTTAGACCAGCTGCACAAAATTATATAAATGGAAAATAGAGAAAGAACAATTCTGAGTAATAGCATGAAAGAATTTTATCAAGGTGGTAATGGCAAATTTACTTCCTTTAGAGCCATGTTTTAAGAATTGCCCTTCTTCTTTGAATCCTAAAGTATTGGCCCAACTTAACTGTAGATTGCCTCAAATGCAATGGGAAACACAGTGGCTAATATTCTATGGCCGTTTAAATGTTAGGGGTAATGCCAAGTACAAAGCCATTGAAGAAAGAAGTGTCCTTACTTGGATTGTATAAATACTGAGGAATCGATGGAGCATTTTCTTTTACACTGTTCCTATGCAAAGGGTTTGTGGGTTTATTTGGCGGCACTTTGGGGTTTTAAGTGGCTGAATTTTCTACATATCAAATCTTGGTTTTAGGGTTTATCCAGAGACTCTTTCTGATTTTCATGAAGAAACACTGTCATTATTTTTGGATGTTTACGTTATTATTTATGGCAGGCAAGGTGTCAGTGGGTAATATATCAAAGAAAAATGTCTTATTTTTGTTTTAGCATTTTGGTTTCACAGGAACTCTCGAGGATTACGCTCAGGATGCTCGAAGGACAGTACAGACTCAGTTACTAAAAATGTGGAAAGGGTTTTTCATTTTATTAAGTTCAAATAATGTATAAAAATAATCTGATAATTACTCTGATTATTGTATAAGTTTGTTAGATTAAGTTTTGGTTCTTACTTTGTATAATTGATTACACTGAGTTGTTCTAATTATGTTTAATAATACAATAAAACTCCCTACTCTTTTCGATAAGTGCCATGGGATCTTTAACATCCACCTGAACTACCACCAATCCAGGCAGATGGGACCTCGGTTTAACGTCTCATCCGAAGACGGCACCTCAGAAGTGCAGCACCCTCTCATGCTGCACTACAGTGTCAGTACTGGATATTAACCAAGTGCCAGATGTGGGAACTGAACCCACAGCCCTCTGATCTCCCGGCCTCAGAGGCGAGTGTGCTACCTACTGAGCCACTGACACTGCTAAAGCTTTTTTTTACAGGAGCGACCTGGGAGCACAAGGAGGTTAAGTGACTTGCTCAGGGTCACACAGTATGCGAGTGGAAGCTGTGGGATTCAAACCCAGGTCTGGTCTGCTGGCTGTCACCAGATTTGCAGCTCAGAGCCTTAGACCACTGCACTATACTGCCTCCTACATTTTTCTCTACTCCCACCCTTGGTAGGAACGCTGAGTAGGTGTAGGAATAGAGGCCCAGTGTCAAGGGTGAGATAAGAGTGCCCGAGGAGGAGGAGACTGTGGAGGATGATGGGTGATTTTGAAACGCTTGAAGCTGAGCAATGGAAGTGCTCAGCCTAAGTAGGGGATATGGGAGGAGCTATTCCCTCCTTCATTGAACCTCGGGCTTTTAGCCCTCCTATTCAATGTGTGGTGCATAGCATAGTGCTTGTGTATACTTATGAACTTGAATGTTATGGAGTAAGGTTATGAACTTGAAGGTTATGCACTTGGAATTTAGCTTTTTTCTATTCCCAACCTCGATAGGAACGCTGGGTAGGTGTAGGAATAGAGGCCCAAAAGATTGCTAACAGTTCGATTACCTCCTCCAACTCCAGAAAATATGACCAGTAGCATGCAGGAGAGCAAAAATCCCCTGTGGGGGAACCTCCGTGGATCCATGGCTACGGACCTGCCCATCCTCTGGGCAAACTATGAGGAGATTATCCTAAAAGATGTGGACTGTGGTTTGGTTCTGGTTATGTCGAGGAGTCTTATCCTCTCAGTGTTGCTGGTCAATGAGTTGTATCCCCTGAATCTTGATGGTGAGCAGAAAGGTCTATTCTGAAAGATGAGGATTCTAGAAGATGAATGTAACCCATGTCCCAGTTACCAACAGCGTGTGGTAACCAGGACCACCCTATCCGTGCCACAGATAGGGCAAACAGGCCACCAGATGGCATAAACAAAAAAGGCATCACCCCTAGCTTTGAGGTGATTACTGGCTCTGCAGTCTAAAGGGATTGGGGGTTTAAGGGACAAAATAACATTTATATTTATTCTGGATTCTGGGGAGAGGTGCCAGGCATATGCTAGGTCTAAAACTATCATAACAGGAGACCCAATAACAATCCATGCTGGAAGCAGAGCTCTAATGTCCACACAGGAATTGGGATTGTGAAGTATGACTTTATTCTGACAAAAAGATGGCAAACTGCAGATAGGGTGGTCCCCCAAGATTTGGTACTGTACGGGTACAGAACAGAACTCTTTTCTTCCAGAACAACACTGTTAGGGCAATTTCAGGGAACATTCCCTCTCACATTTCAAACTGTCCAAACCTATGGTCAAGGTATCCCTGGACATTTCCTTTCGAACAAAAGTGCATTTCTTGTGTGAGTTGCTACACACTTTAGTACCCACATTTCCAACTTCCTAGTAAAGTGTATTTCTTTTGGGAGTTGTTACACACTTTAAGAAAAAATATTTATCCTGGAGCAATGACATCTGTTAACATTCCCCGTTTAAGCTGGTGCCCATATGTGAATTAGTTAGCACTGACCTGGGAATCAATCTGGGGTTATGCCCATTCCTACCTCATGCTCAGTCTCTGCCCTTCCTTCTGGGTTACACCAAACTGGATCCTTCATTTCCCACAAAATGCTCATGGAATCATAGAAGCTTGATGATAGAAACGGACCATACCGGCCCATCTAGTCTGCCCCATTTTCCCCCTTTACACCTCCCCCTCCCTAAAGGGCATCAGAAACTTTAACTTTAAACATTCAACACATTGTTGTGGTGAAACAGAGGTCCTGACATGTGCACTTTAGCCTTATCTGTGAGCACATACACCTCAGACCAACCCCCAAACTCAGTCCCATGTATCTGTACTTACAACTTGGTTGCTTTCTTTTACAGATATGGAAAACTTGAAGGAAAAACCTCTCTCCTTCCAGGTAGCTTTTCACAGATCCAAACTGCATACCTTTTCTCTTGGCAGCTGAACCACATTGGAATATTCAGAGTATTGCCCCTTGGCACCACTGAAACACAGTCTGTTCAGACAGATCTCCACCACTTCAGTTGGCACTAATGCTGTTCTCCAAACTAGGGTGAGAAAAATGACTGAGGTCCTTCACCCACTCAGCCACTGGATTTAGCAGGAACCTCACTGCAGAGCTCTTCTCTGTTAGAGCTCCCACTCCAGACCTACTGCACTACTGTCTGAACATTCTAAAACTCCCCAAAGCAACTGGTTCCAAAGTGGTTTATGCTGCTGTGAGAATTCTAAATGACATAATCCATTCTCTGCCCAGCCTAGCTGAGTAAACAATGATGTCATCTCCCCAGAGCTTCTAATGAGCTCTCTACCTTCCTAGGGCTAACATGATGGGATTCTAGTAACCCCAGGGAACTGGATGGTTACAAGAAGAAGAATCCACTTCAGCTGGATGTCCAGATGAAGGCAGATGGTGGATAAACAATGTCCAGGATTTCTGTTGCAGTATTTGAGAACTGGAAGCTTGACACAAAGATGGATCCAGGAAACAAAGTCAATGGATGGTTCAGCACTAGATGGTGGCGCACTTGAAGGTCCCAAAAGGAATACAGAAGGAGGAAGTCCAGGAGCAATCCAGAGCCAGACCAAAGGCAAAGAATCCAAGCTGGTGATGAAGAAGGGACTAGCACAGAGGGGACCCAAGCGTGTATAGAATGGATGGAAGGAAGGAGTGGATATGAAGAACAGACTCCCATCACTGGCAGGCGGAAGGCCAGCCTTCACTCGATGCCACCCAGGCAGAGCTAGAGATGGAATTGTTCATGGAGTGAAACAAAGTGGAATGAGTAGAGAATGAAGTCAGAGACAGGGACTCCCATCCTCAGCAGCCAGGGAAGCACACCTACGCTTGATACTCCAGAGGCAGACCTAGGGACAGAGACTGTCGGGTTGCTATGAGCATGTGAGAAGACCACCACGTAGGACAGTGAGACAGGTCCCTCACTGAGGACCAAAATGGTACCGACCAAGACCCCCACATTGGTCAAGGTAGAGATGCATACCAGGATGCCTGGACTGCGAAGTGAAAAAGATGGGAACAGCAGACAGAAACATAGAAACATAGATTTTGATTGCAGATAAGGACCGCTTGGCCCATCTAGTCTGCCCACTTCCCTACCTACAGGATAGGCCGCAGATCCTAGTTAACCAACAGCCTATTTCTTCCTACCCCCCACAAGAATTATTTTATGTCTGTCCCATGCATTCTTGAATAATCCCACAGTTTTAGACCCCACAACCTCCTCAGGAAGGGTGTTTCATGCATCTATTACCCTCTCTGTGAAATAATACTTCCTCACATTGCCCCTGAACTGCCCCCCCTCTATCTTTAAATTGTATCCCCTTGTTCTTGCACGTCTCTTTTTCTGAAAGATGCTACCCTCTTGGACTTTGTTGATTCCACTGAGGTACTTAAAAGTTTCTATCATGTCCCCCCTCTCCCTTCTTTCCTCAAGGGTATATATATATTAGACCCAGAGAGGTGCAGGAGAGTCGGATGGCCCCACCTCAGGGTCAGATGAAGTGTTACATGATTGTGTAGATGCCATAGCATGGTATGATGGGAAAGAATGGGAGCACCTTCAATGTAATCTGATTAGATAAGCAGCAGCAGTGAGAAATCCAGTGAATGGGGTGTCACTAGGCAGCAGAATAGGAACCCCATGTAGGTAGAATGAGGAAGTGTGAGTAAAGTGTCCTCCATGTAGGTCATTGCTGATGGTCCTTCCTAGAGGACCCGAGATGGAATGGAATAAAACCTTCACGTAGGTCTGAGTTTACGCCCAGATGGCAAGGAACCGTATGTAGCCATGGAGGAGGTGGCAAGGGACGGACCCCCTACGTAGGTTGTCCGATGGCAAGCCAGCCTCCATGCAGGTGTAGTGAAAGCCATGAGGGTATCATAGAATGAAGAAGTGTGTGCAAAGTGAGTCAGCAGGGATGTTCAGTCCTGAAGAACCCAGATAAAAAGGAACAAGACCATTCATCTGAGTTTTGTGAAGCAGAGGCATACAGGTACAGTACAGTATGATGATGCAGGACAGGTTCTTCACCTGAAGGATGGAGGCAAACTACAAAAGACAGAGAATCTGGAACATTCAAGCAGTGAATCCAGCACCCCCCCACCGGGGCCAAGCTGAAAATGGCGAGACCTCCACATTAGTCTGTCAGAGGAAAGAATCTGGAATGTTTGTACTGGGAAGCTAGGCCCCATGTGGGCCAAGCTAGAACCAGTGGGACCCCCATGTAGGTCTTGCAGGTGGCAAAGCTATTTGTCTTGCAGGTGAAGTGAAGGCAGGATGGGTATCGACAGAGATTAGCACTGACGGCCCATCCCAGAGGACCCGAGATTGTATGGAATGAGACTGCAAGCATGGCCCTTCAATCAGCAGATGGCAATGCCATCATAGTGCAGGTGTAGGGATGGAAATACTGGTATCTATAGAGCGGTCAGCACCGATGGTCCTTTCCGATGGAACTGAGATGGTATGGAAGGAGACCACCAAGCGGTCCTAGCAGTTGGATGGTGATATATGAAGCAGGGAGAATAAACAGTAATAAAAATAGGAAAGTCATTCACTGGACTGACCCACAAAGAGAAGAAGCAGTAGAATGCTGTTCTTTCCCACATAGTACAGAGGTGATGAAGAAGCTGCCTAAAGTAGGGTACTGTCTTGCATCTCAGCCTTTGTTGTCAATTTGCCCTGTAATTATGGGAAGATTTGTCCATAAGTTCCTGCAAAGGACAGTCATTCCTAGATATGTTCAAGACCCCCTGCCCTGGCCCAAACTTACCACAAGTTCCCAATATAGTAGTCCTAGCATCCCAGACTTCCATTTCAAACTGGTTTCCAGCTTAGAAGTCTGGAAATTTCTACAGGGGATTAAAACCCATGGAACAGCGGGTTATGACAAAATGGAACCCAAACTAATCAATATTGTGGCCCCAGTTATTGTTACTCCAACCTCGTGGCTCATCAACAAATGGCTCATTGAAGGGAAAGTCCCCTTCCTCTGGAAAGTGGCCCTAGTTACACCAATCCACAAAGGTGAAGCCAGAGAGTCAGTGGAAAACTATTGCCCAATATCCTTACTCTCAACAATAAGTAAAGTGCGGAAAGACTGGTGTACTCTCAGGTCATGGATTATGTGGAGAGACATAATATCTTCACTGCGGCCCAACATGGATTCAGAAAGAACCATAGAATGGAAACTGCCCTGCTTAACCTTACCTCTAATATATTTTCTGCCCTAGATAAGGGATTGATCACTGGTGCAATTTTTATTGATCTCACCAAAGCATTCGATCTGGTAGATCACCAACTACTCCTTGCCAAACTGAAACAGATCGGTCTTGACTCCCTGGCAGTTCAATGGTTTAACGATTATCTCCTGGATAGGTTCCAATTAGTTAGATGGCAAGGCACCTTATCTGACAAGATCAGAATAAGAGACGGTGTCCCTCAGGGATCTATCCTGGGACCACTGCTGTTCTCCCTATTCATTAACAATCTGCCGTCCTTCAGCAAAGATGCAAAGGTCATCCTCTGCACTGATGACATAGTTATCCACAGGTCAACTGACAATCCTGACAAACTAAATAGAATGCCATCCAAAGACCTGTGGAACCTGGAGGAATGGCTGTCTAAAAATAAACTTGTACTGAACAGCAGAAAAACCAAAGGGATGCTGTTCGGGCCTAAAAGTCTTGGACCTAATAGATCGAATATACTAGGCCTCTCTCTTTTGTCCGGGGCAAGAGCTGATGTAGTAGATTCACTAACATACCTAGGTCTCACCATAGACCAAGAACTCACCTTCAAGACCCATACAGATCAGCTATCTAAAACACTGAACCAAAAGATTGGTCTTCTGTACAGACTCAGCCCTTACCTAACCCTGGGGTCACGTGTCAAGATTGCCATTGGTACCCTGTTACCCAAACTACTCTATGGCTCCCCCGTGCTCCTCTCTGTTAAAAACACTGAGATGAATAACCTTAGGACCCTATACAATAGGATTGGCAGAATTTAGATTGAGGCACCCCAAAGAGAACACTGTCATGTCCTGAAGCCCTTAATTGGCCCACCTTGAAAGGTAGACTACAATATCCATCACTATGCCTAGCCTACAAACTCAGGCTGGCTACTGCACCGCCTAGTCTGGCAGAGGTACTACAAACTAAAATGAACAGCATGACATTAAGGTCCTCAAGCAGACAGCTCCTCATGGTTCCCCAGATGCAGTCCTCCCAAGGTTCCAGGGCCTTCTCATCCCTCATTCCTCCCATATGGAACTTGCTTCCACCTAATCTCCAAGAATGTGAATCACCAGGGGGCTTCAAAAGGGACTTAAAACACACTTGCTGGAACTAAACCAATGCACCTGTAATAGTTGAATCTCAACCATCCTGTTGTTTGCATGATCCTGGAATATGACAGTTGACTGTACCTAATATGTATATGAGAACCAGCACTAATCACTTTATAATAATAATAATAATAATAATAAATTTTATTTATAAAGCACCTTTCAAGTTTTCAAGGTGCTGTACAAACTTATATAAAAGACAAGCATTATAATTCAATAGAAAACACAAATAAAATTTCAATCTCATCAACAACATAACACAGTCAATAATCCAAGAAGGCAATTTGATTAAAATGAGTTTTTAAACCTGTCTTAAATTCCTCCATGGGGGTGCATTGCCGCAACCGACGGGGTAGAGAATTCCGAAGAGTGGGAGCAGCATAAGAAAAAGCTCTACATCCAGATGAATTTAGACTCACTCTTGGAACCTCTAGCAACCCCTCGTCGGCCGAACGGAGTGATTGACCAGGGCAGTAAAGAGCCAAAAGATCTTTCAGATAGGCCGGACCCTGATCATGTAGGGCTTTGAAAGTCAGTAAACAGACTTTAAAGGTGATCCACCACCGAACGGGGAGCTAGTGCAGATAGCGCAGCACCAGGGTAATGTGGCAAGACCTGCTTGTCCCAGTCAAAACCCGGGCTGCCGCATTCTGCACTAGCTGAAGGCGGTGGATTTCAACCCCAGAAAGCCCAAAATACAGAGACTTGCAGTAGTCCAAACGTGAGGACACAAAGGCGAGGACCAACGTTGGTAACGTGTCAGACGGAACAAGGTGCTTCACTCTAGCGATATTCCTAAGATGGTAAAAGGAAGTCTTGATGACTGCTGACACCTGTGACTGTAGTGTCAGCCTGTCATCCAAGATAACCCCTAGGTTATGCACCAGTTCGGAGGTCAGAAGTGACACACCCCCAAGAAAAATTTCTGAGGGTGCACCAACACAGCCGGATCCACTACCAAAACCTCTGTCTTTTCAGAGTTCAACTTCAGCCAACTAGAGTCCATCCAATCCTGGATTTCTTTCAGACGGCTGTTGAGGCACTCCACACAACAAAGGAGTTGGGCCAGAGGAAAAAAGCCCTGACTCAACTCTTTGTGATCTCCCAGTGAGGAATGAGGTGAACCATCGGAGGACGATTCCCGAAATTCCACAAATCTGCCTTAGGCATGCTAACAACACCATGTGATCCACGGTGTCAAAAGCTGATGAGAGATCAAGAAGAACTAGAATAGAGCGTCTCTTCTGGTCTCTCGCCCTCAGCAGATCATTAAGCATCCGAACCAGAGCAGTCTCAGTGCTATGTCTTTTACAAAAACCGGATTGGAAAGGTTTGTAGATGTCATGGATGGTTAAATGGTTCTCCAATTGGACCGCCACTACTTTCTCAATCACCTTCCCAATGAAGGGTAGGTTTGAGATGGGTCTGTAGTTTGTGAAACAGTCTGGATCCAAGGTAGCTTTCTTCAAGAGAGGTGTCACCACCGCCTCTTTCAGGGAGCTAGGAAACTCACCCGATTCCAGGGACCACCAGACTATTTGCACAAGGATTGGACCGATGATGTCACAACAACCCAATATTAGGGAAGTCGGTCAAGGATCCAAACTACAGCTCATAGGGTGCACACCATGGATAATCCTCATGACATTCACGAAATCAGGTCTGCTGAAGGAACACCAAGAAAATTGTGGCACTGTTAACTCATGTTGTTCAACAGCATCCCCCTTAGAGGTCACTGGACGCAGATCTGCCCTGATGTCGGCCACCTTATTAGTAAGCTCCTCACACTCTAATTGCGAAAAAGCTTTCCGGACTTGTAGACAAGCTGGGTTGCACTGCCTGTCCACAGTTCAAAAAAGCTGAGCCGGTCGATTCCTAGCAACTGCAATCTCCCTGGACAGGAATTCTGCCTTCTTATGGGAGATTGCAGATTGATAGACAGAAAAATGGTCTATCAATTTAAGGCAATCGGCATCAAGGGCGGATCTGCGCCAGCAGCGTTCTAATCTTCACCCCTGTCTCCGCATCTCCCTCAATGTCCCATCAAACCAGATTGCCTTGGGACGAAGGGAAAGGGGGCATACACAAACAGGAGCAATAGTATGCAGAGCCAATGTAACAGCCCTGTTACAGGCCATCACCAAGGTCTCTAGACTACTGCTCGACAACGCGGGGGATGAGAGGTCAAGAACTGCTGCAAGGCCTTGGGGAGAAATATCCCATAAAGGGCGGTATCTCGCCATCTTTACAGGGGTAGACCTTCTCAGGTGGGTGCTAAAATTGAACCTCACGGTGTAGTGGTCTGACCAAACGACTGGTTCCACCCCCAGATTGGTAATATCAATCCCTAGGAGAAAGACTAAGTCCAAGGAGTGTCCAGATTTGTGGGTAGCAGTGGAAACCACCTGTGTAAAGCCCAAAGAAGTCATTAATTGGAGGAAGTAATTACCAAATTGCGAGAGTTCATCGTCGACCTAGGCGTTAAAGTCACCCAGAACCATCAATCTGGGTGACTCAAATGACATGTCAACGATGAAGTCTGCCACTTCCTGTAAGAACCGTTTCCCATCTCCTGGTGGATGGTAGATGAGTACGATTCGAACGCCAACACCCGCTACCACTGTGCACTCAAAGGACTCAGCCTCCCCCACTACCACACTCGTTAGGCCCAATTCTGTCTTAAAATAGACTGCAACCCCCCCACCCCTGCGGTCCAATCTCTGGCGGTGTATCACCGAGTATCCGGCCGGAGTCATGGCTTCCAACGTGGGGCCAAACTATTTTATGTAGTTTGTTCATAATATGTTTGTCACCTCTCATGAAATGTAAATAATTGTTATGTTGTTGGATCTATTGTAAATGTTTTATGATGTTGTACTATGTGTAACTAATCCCAGTTCGCCCCTGAAAAAGGGACTATTACTGGTCTCAGTGGGCCTACCCGGTTACCAAAATTAAATAAAATAAAATAAATTCCCATGGAAGCTAAAGCACTCTAATGCCCAGGACAATCAATGCAGGCCTAAGGCAGGAATGTCCCCGTAGAGGGATGGCCAACTGATGCACACTGCTGGGGCGTGACAGAAAAGTACAGCTGTCACCCCCAACCATACCAAAGGAAGCAAATTAGGCACACAAAAAACAGCAGGTGATTGGGAGTCCAATGCCTAACTGAACAATACAGAAGTAGAGATATGTGTACAGAAAGTCAATTTGAAAAAAGCACTTTGAATGTGCCGAGAATAGCAACCCCCGATCCTGACGATTGCATAGTTCAGTTGGGTAGTTGTTGGTTCAACAGCTGCACCAGGAAAAAAAACAAGCTAGCAACAGCGCATGTCCAGATGCACCTGGAAGGTGCATTGTTTAAAGTGAAGAGCAATGGGTCATGAAAATAGTGCACTAAAGCAGTAGCAAGTAAAAAATGCAACAGGTTGCCGGTAGACCACAGTCGGAAGCTCCGGTGCTGTGGAGCATATGTTACTCACTGGAATATGGTGTCCTGCAGTCCGGAAATAGGTCCAGGTCAGCGGTCAAGGTCGGTGTACAAATGAGCCACTGGGTCCGTCATAGTCATGCAGAAATGGAACGCTCAGAGAAGCAAAATTCCTTCTTCACCAGGGGGATGTGCAAAGGACAGCAAGCCAGACTGCAACTGCGGGACTGTCAGGTGGAGCAGAAGGCAGACAACAGAAGTCACCGGAGCATAGTGAAGAGCGAGACACTGTGATGACACACCCCAGAAGTGACAGCATGGAATGGCACAGTGGCTGATAATGGAAAGAAGAAAGTGCCCAAAAGAAGGAGACCGGGGAACTGAAGAACAATGGAAGAACAACTGTCTCCAGTAGGGTCCTCCCCCATGGCAAATTGTCCCACCTAAAATCTTACCTCTTGTGACAAGATTGGTCTCCCACACAGCTTGAGCAGGATGTAGACTCGGCTCTTGAACATTTCATCACAACGTTCAATGCCACCTGTGATCTACATGCCCCAGTAAAAAAACGCAAAGTCCAGGCACTATCCAGTCCCTGGCTTAATACTGGACTACTGACACAGTTAAAAGAAAGGGACCACCTCTGGGCAATCGCCAGGGCCACAGGCACCCAACGGACATTCAAGTCTATAAACAATCTTGCAACAATTGCACAAAACTAATAAGAATGGCAAAGAGCACCTACTACAAAGAAGCCCTCACCAACACCTGGAGTAATGGGAGAGCCTTTTGGGATAATATAAAGTAGATTTCAGGGAAACCATCAAAATCCTCCCCTACTCTACTGAATATCGATTGTACCACCACCCTTGACCCACTGGCCATAGCAAACGTCTTCAACACTGCCTTCATGGACCGCAGTAGTGTCCTCCCCCCAGGCTTTTTCTCGGAAACTGACACCCTGAATCAACTTCCCTCCCCACCCCCAAGCCATCCACCATTCCACTTTAAAAAGTCAACTCAGGTGAAGTCCGCAAATACGTAAAAAGGGCCATCTCCAAGACCAGAGCCAGTGGTGACTCACAGGACCTGAAACTGCTATCCCTCACACTTGAGGAAGTGCTTCACCTGCTTACCAGAATTTTCAACCTCTCACTCAACCTCAGTCAATTCCCAAGCAAATGGAAACCAGCTATTGTCACACCAGTCTTCAAAAGTGGCGACAAATCAATCCTGGGAAACTACCGACCAATCTCAATACTGCCCCCCCTTTCCAAAGCCCTTGAGCGCATTGTAGCCAACCAGCTTACAGTCTACCTGGACAAATAGAACATCCCTTGTCCATAGCAACACAGTTTCAGGCAAGGGCACAGCACCTCTACAGCCCTCCTGGAGTTCACTGGAGCTCTCCACAAGTCTATGGACAAAGGTCATTTAACTGGAGCCGTGTTCATCGACTTAACCAAAGCATTCGACACTGTGCACCATGGCCTACTCTCCAGACAGCTGCTGAATACCGGTCTCTCCCCTGACACTACAGCATGGTTCAATAGTTACCTTTGCCAATGCACACAAAGAGTAAACATCTCAGGCAATCTCTCTGACTCCAACCCAGTCTGTTCTGGCGTCCCCCAGGGCTCAATACTGGGTCCCCGACTTTTCAGTCTCTTCCTAAACTCTCTCCCACAATCCTGCCCAGAACAAATTATCCTCTATGCCGATGATGCTGTGCTTTTCACCCCACAGAAAGACCCAGAACCATTAACTCGCAACCTTCAACGCGCATTCTCATCTGCTGAAAACTGGTTTTCTTCTCACAAACTGGTTCTTAACCACAAAAAGACTAAATCAATGCTCTTCTGCAGCTCGCAAAACAAACATAGGTGTTACCCCCTTTACATCAAAACAAATGCTGGTCATACCCTTCAATAAGTGCCATATTTTAAATACCTAGGAATCACTCTTGACCATGGTCTGTCATATGTGACCCACATCGATAACATCACCAGAGTTGTAAATGCGCGCATTGGAATTCTCTATCGAAACAAGCAACACCTCACCCAAACAGCATTAAAGATGGCCATCCAGAGCTCTGTTGTGTCCATTGTAGATTATGGCCTCATTGTCTATGGCTCTGCCACCACCACCGCCCTTAGGCGCATTACGACCTCCCTAAACAAGGCCTGCTGACTGCTCACTGGAGCCCACCGATTCACACATACATGTGAACCCTATGCCAAGTCAGGATGGCTTCAACTCGCAAATCGTATAAAGTACCGAACTTGTCTAATGGCGAAAAAAACTATCCTGGATTTTTCACCACCATGTGTCCAAGTCTTCCTGAGACCAACCACTAATCTACGCTGCACCAGAGGGTAAGAACAACAACTCCTCCAAGTACCTCGATGCCACACATCACTGGGTCAAAGATCCCTTGCACACCGTGCTCCCTTCTGGATGAAGGCCCTCAGTGCTCATATCACTTCCTCCTCTTCAATAGGCATTTTCAAATCAAGACTACACCTTCACCTCACTACCACCAGTTGCTGTGACTGCCTCTCCTAACTTCCTTTTCCCCCGTGGCACACCTCCCCTCTCCTCTGTTTTTTGACAATGCTGAGAATCTGCTCTAGTTTCTCTTTGGCTGCTACTCCCTCCCCATCCCCCCTCTCCACCCCAATCACAGACCTCTGAACTTTCCTAACCTAAGTGTCTCATTACTTAATTTCTTTAATGCAGCGTATGAGCCAATGAGTGTTGTTTACTTAATCTCTGTTTATATACAATTGTTCTAGTTTGCCTATGTATAAACGAATGTAGCTTAGTCCAAAATGTTTGTACTTCTCTTGACATGGAACCTTTGTAAAAGGGCCTTTGTAATCCTAGACTTTCAATAAACAATAAAAGGAAGGCAAGGGGAGAAAAAAACAGACAGGGGAGGAAGCACAACAGGTAGAACATAGGAGAGAAGTGCGGGGGGAAGATAATGGAAAGAGGAGGCAGAAACGAAACAAGCAAAGCAAGGCAGAATACACAAGTGGGGGTCCTTGGAAGGAGTAACAGACAAGAAGAGGCAGGAAAGTGGTGGAGGAAGGAAGCACCCAGCACAACCAGCCACGTAGCTGAGGAGCCCGATTTCGAAACGCTCGAAGCTGAACAATGGAAGTGCTTAGTTTAAGCAGGGGATATGGGAAGAACTAATCCCCTCCCATTGAACCTCTGGCTTTTAGCCCTCCCAATAGTGAGGGTAGCAGTTAAGGTGATTTACAAAGATACTGTGCTGACTTACAGCACATGCCCTGGAAGCCTATGCCAGCGAAAGTCTTTTGAGCTTTTTTATTTTTTTATATTTTTATTCTAACTCTGTATGGAAGTGGAAGGGATCATTATTTGGCCCCTACGAGATAGCCAGCCACCTTCACTTCCTGATTGTTTAAGATTAATGAAGGGTACCACTTGACTAACAAGGATCTTCTTTTTCAAGCAGTTCCCCTCATTAATCACAAAGTGGCCATTCTTTTTTTTAATTTTTTATTTTCATGTTTTTGTTCTGACTCCCAATGGACACTGTGGGCAAAGCCCCGGCTTACCCCCCGGGTCGGGGCCACAGGAGCAGGACCCCCATAGCAGATGTTGGAAGCAGAGGACAGCAGAGTGGGGTGGGTCATCATACTGGGAGGCCAGCTTTTTCCAAGTGCTTGACCCTTGGGGGTGGGGACATGCAATGATGTCCGGCATCCACCCCACCCCTGAGCAGACTGGCACCTGTCATGGCTATACCCCCAGCCTCCACTAGGGGTCTGTGATGCACCGGACACTCTTCCCCTTCCATCCCCAGAGAAGGAAAGCAGTCCCTAGGACACTCTATACTTCTCCCCCAGCCAGCCCTCCAACTCCCAGGTCCATTCCCAAATCCGGGTCATCAGCGTCACAACAGAGTCCCCAACCACTGCACCGGCGGCCCGGCTGGCCATTCTTTTGTATAAAACCGCACTTACAACCAGCCCACTGGTGCAGTAGTAGCACTACCATTTGCAACACCAACAACTCGACTTCAGAAGGAAATCTGGCTGTCAGAGGGCCAGCCAGGGGGAATAGGATCGCGCATCCATAAGACCGGTCTCTTCCTCCTCTGGGGGGGAGCACAGCCTGATGCTTCCCTGGCCCATGGCGGAAGCTAGGGGAAAGGCAACCTAGGCCAAGAAGATCAGGAGGCATGGCAGACATCGGTGCACATCATGCAGGAGCTTGTAGTGCACACCATGATGTCACTGCATGCCATGTCTCTCTGGGGATGAAAACCAGAGGAAAAAGAGTCCAGCGACAGGATGACAAGTGATAGCAGGCCCCACACCCGACACACTGGGCATGCCAACCCAAACTGGATCTGTTCTGCGATGGGGCTTGGGGAACCCCACTGACCCTGCTGAGGGGGCATGCCTCAGGGGAAGATGGCCAGCAGGTAAGGCCTAGTGAACCTCAGGGTGACGGGGCTAGGGTGCTCATCGGATGGAGGGCTGACTGGGGGGGGGGGACACACATAAAACTGACCCCATTGACTTCAATGGTGCACACCCTGTGCTCCCCTGGGCATGTATCGTTACATGCCTGAGTGCAGAGGTGGATCTGAGCAATCAGGAATGATGTGTTTGGCTGGATACCTTGTAGGGGCCAAATTACAATTCCTTCCACTCTGTACAAAGCTGGAATAAAAATGTAAAAGTATGTTCAAACGACTTGTACCATAGGCTTCCAAGGCATATAAATGTTACCCTAAGTAAAGAAACTTATAAAAAAACTTTAATTAAGGGGCAAATAATTGAGGGAAACTATGTCATATCTTCTCATAGCTCTTGCCTTCTAAGCCACTACCGTGTAATCAACTTACTATTTTTTGTTTGTTTGTTTATTTATTTAAAAATTGATGACCAGGAAGGTACACCAAGCCAAAGGCTTTTTTCCAGGTTCAGCATGGGGCAGAGGGTAAAAAAGGGAAAGATACCTGAGCAGGCAAGCAAATGCAATTCAGTTCAGTACCAGTAAATGTCACTGCAGGCAAATGGCATAGTAAACAAGCATTTATCAATGCCAAATGTTTGCTTGCTGGCATTGGCATTAGTGGGGTGTGTCTTTGGGTCATCAGGCATAACAGCCATGCCATTTCACCACACCCTACCCTGCAGACACCAATAAGTATTACAGTGTGCCTTGGGGTTTTTGGCCCTTATGCTCACCCCATTCCATCAGCAAATATGGTGAGATGGGTGCAGTATAGGAGAATGGGGTGAACTTTGGGGCCGAAGAGTCCAAGGCATACCTCAATGCTTCTCACTGGCTGCAGGGTGTGGGTGGGGGTGGAATGGTATGAGCATTACAGGTGACAATCCCAAGTCATGCCCATGGTACCTGTCAGTCTCCACAGGGTGGGACGCTATGGTCAGAAACCCTGATACCTCAGGCGTTCGTTGGTATTTTCACCCCAAATTTTCAACATGCATTTTTTGTGACCCCCACCTTATGAACAGTGGTAATTTCAGTTTGTTAGCCGGAAGCTGATTTTTGCACAGTGACTACAGCATTTGGCACCACAGGTGCAAAAACACATTTCGAAAAGGATGTGAAAAATGACAACTGTACTGTTCATGGGGAGACGTAAAAAATGGCAATGTTGAAAATCTGCAGTGAAAATAGTAAAAAACTGGTGAAGTCATGAGCGTGCATAGAAACTGCCCAATGACGGTAGCGCTCTGGCGCTAGGGAAGAATGGCCGCTTGAAAGAAGAGCTCTCCCACACACTCGCAATTTTTATAATTTTCTAAAGTTTAAGGTCGGCATAATGTGGATATTTGTATAAGTTTCCTTTGCTATAAAACTCATCCGCATCATACGCAAGTCTGATTGCGCTCGGTTAAGTACAACTAGAGAAATTTTCCCTTTTTACATCTACCGTGCTCAAGTGCAGTGCTCATACCGCTTGAAGGTAAATAAACTTCGGCATCTTCAATGGAGCTGAGCAGGGTCTCCCCAACAAGGTATCCTACAGGTCAGGGCAACCGAATCTTTCCTAAATCAAGCCCTGCTAAAAATGTGCAATATGCTGGTAAACAGAATAAAAAAGGGAACACGGGAACAAATGATTTAGACTACATTAAAGAAAAACTTCAGAGCATGCATTTAGACATTTGTTCCCTGAAAGAGCAAGCAGGAAAAGAGAATAAAAAAACTGATATTCTGGCGGAGAGGATTAATACCTTAGAGGAAAGGATGGCATTAATTGAGGAGTCTTTATGTTCCTTAGAAGAGTTAGCTGGGAAAAATATGGGCAAGATAGAATATTTGTGCTCAAAAGTGGATGATCTAGAAAACAGGTCTAGAAGAAATAATTTGCAGCTAGTATAGGTATTCCAGAGAAAATGGAAGGGGATAATATGATCGTTTTTTTACAAGAATTTTTACCAGCTTTATTAAATTATAACTGGCAATATCTTTTGGAAATAGAAAGGGCTCATAGGTCTTTGTGATTCCCTCCCAAACTTGGTCAAAAACCTAGACCAATTATTATGAGATTTCTAAGATTTAATGTAAAGGAAGAAATTTTTGCAGTCTCCAGACAGAAAAAATCATTGTACTGAGGAAAAGATTGCATATTTTCATCTTTCAGGACTTCTCATCCAAAACAGTGGAGAAAAGGAAAGCATATGGGGAAACTCATTATGTATTGCAGAGACTGAACATCCCTTACTACATTAAATATCCAGCTGTTTTAGTTATCTCTAGAGGTGGAGGGTCACATAGTTTTGAGAACCCACAAGATGCTTGGAATTTTATTTGTAAATGCTGGCTGGAAGCAGAACAGATTTTAGCCAAGAAACCTTCTAACTTTAAAAATTACAATCAGGCCACAACTGCCTCTGAAAAATTTGAAAATGACTATCTTACATATTCGGAATGTCGCGCGCATGCTGTCACTCCACATTGCAGCCCTGGTGACAGTCCTGCAGGCCTTGCATTCCCTTTGAAATCTAATAAACATAAACAGAGCCCTTCGCAGATTCCCTCACCAAGAAGCAATTCCAAACTTGGGATACCTAACTCCACTATTCCAAAATCTGCAGCATGGTCCAAGATATCCAGAAAGTCACAAACCTTCTTTAAGAATAACAATCTAGCTAAACCTAAATATAGTGCAAATAAAGACTGGCCCCATTCACCTCCAAATAAAAAGAAAGATTCTCTTGCTCCACTGGAGTTACCTGATGCCTTGCGAGACTCGTTGAGTCCAGTAGCAGATATGTTAGAAGAACTTAGTTCACCGGGTGTTCAATTCTCTGAACTGGTGACTAAGAATATGTGATTCATACAGGAAATTGTTGGTGGCAAAGGTTGCAGTTACGAGTAGTAGACCTGTATGATTTGCAACAGAGGGGTCACAGAGAGTCATGTGACCCTTGTTGAAAGTTGCTGATGAAACATAATTTCAAAAGAAAATCATTGGATCTTTCTTAATCTAGAACTCTTGCATATTTTTAAGGTTGTAATGTTTATTTATTAAAGTTGTTATTGCAGGGGTTGGCTAGTAAAACAGGAAATGCAAGTGAATTAGTTCCTGTTTACTGATGATCTGCTCGCGTTGCGCCAGGTAATTAACTTATTTGCATTGTGGAATATGTCTGTGGTATGTTCTCCAGCCATGTTTGGATCCAGGGATTGAGTTCCTTAAGATATAAGGTACTTATCCTTTCTCTGATGTTCCTTGATAAAATACGGAAGGAAGGAGGAGGTAATATTTGCAGCCTTACACATATCTAATTTTCACTGGTACAGTTTATTCATAAATATCCAGTCATTTGTAGTGTTTTAATATCCTAGCTATGTATCAGAAATATAGAGAGGAGGAGTAGTACAGCAAATCTATCACTAATTTTATTTATATATATTTTTTGGTAACACGGGCTCCCTCCTTGCACTGCATCTGAATTTACTTCCAGGTCTGACTGATGCTGAACGTCATGTTCGTTCATATATGCTCCTGAATAGCTGAAATAGGGTCTCTATTTACTGAAGGCTTTGACTGGCAGTCATTGGCATGGTGGATCTAGCACTGCAAATCTTGCTTAACGTGAGTTTGAATTGCCAATTCTTATGCTAGACGTATGTTGCTAGGATCTTAATAATTATCCTTCTTGCAGGTAGCTCCCTGAGGATTGGATGCTGCAGTACAAGATCCTTGTGTTTTTTTTTGGAGAATTTTCTATTGTAGACACTAATATGGTGGTAAGTACTTTTGATGTTGGGAAAGTTGGATGCCTGGGTTGTTGCCTGGTTTCCAGACATCTGTTTCAAGCTATTTGAGCTGAGAGTTTATGGTTACTATATTTGGATCATATTTAGTTCATTTTTGCTGTACTATTCCACCCCTCTGGGATTTTAAAACATGCTTTTATTCAGCTTTTGTTATCAAGGTACAAATATAAGGCAGGGAATGGTTAATTGCAGATATTGCCTTAACACAAGACTCTTCAACATAATTGTGTGGTTATGTTTTCTTCTACAACAGGTCATTGTAGGTCTGTGTGTGTTTCCATAAGTGAGGTTAGTCCTCGGTGGTCAATCGCACAAACTCCTTAGTAACTGTTTTTTTTTCCTTTTTCTCTCTACTAAAAGGAATATTTTATTGTTCAGACTTTATAACTGTCTAAATTATTGCTTTAATCAAACTATTTTACCTTGGCTTTAGTTTTATAGTACTTGTTAATCTACCTGAAGGAAAAAGTTAACTACAAAACGTTTGGTCTCACCGTTTTATCTATCGTCAATTTTATATATTATATTTTATTATAAGATGAGCAACATTAATTATGTGCACTTGAAATGTCCAGGGAATGGGGTCTCCTATTAAAAGGTATAGAGTACTGTGCCACTTAAATATCCATAAGGCCGATATTGCCCTATTGCAAGAAACTCATTTGGTCAAAGAAGAAGCAGATAAGCTTGCTCGCAGCTGGTTTGCTTTAGTTGAATCCTGTTGTTTTTCTTCAAGGAAAAGAGGAGCAGCAATACTAATAAGGAAAGGGATTAACTTTATTAAGCATTCTCATATTACGGATCCTGAAGGAAGATTCCAAATTATTTTAGGTAACTTATATGGCAGGGATATAGCTATTTGTAACGTGTATGCACCCAATACAGGCCAGAAGATATTTTTCCATAACTTATCTTTTGTTTTGGCCAATCTGGGCCCATATGAAATATTGCTAGGGGGTGATTGCAATACTGTTATGGATTCCTGGTTAGATAAATCACACTCACAGCCTTCCTTATCCTTATCTCCTGCACAAAAGAGTCTGCATAACTTATTAGAGGATGTGGTTTTATTCGATGCATGGAGGTTATCTAATCCTAAAGGGAGAGATTACTCCTTTATGTCAGCCAGACATGGCACTATGAGCAGACTGGATTATTTTTTCATGTCCTTAAACTGGTGCAATAACATAAACCACATTTCTTATGAAAATATTTTCATATCTGACCACTGTTTATTAAAATGTTCTCTTTTGATGGACAATAAAATTGATAAGTTTCCTAACTGGAGGTTTAATGTATCCCTACTTCAGGACATTACATTTCAAACCCGGCTCATAGAAGAAACTAAATCATACTTTCTGATAAATGTTGATGGCGAGGTTTCTTCGGGTATTGTTTGGGAGGCCTGTAAGGCTTTCATAAGAGGGGGCATTATTGGATATGCATCTAAAAAGAAAAAAGAGAGAATTAAGGACATCAAGGGCATAGAAAAATCTCTGAGTCATGTGCTTACACAACTAAAGTCAAACCCCCCTAATAAAAAAGATCTCATGTACAAGGTTTTGGGCCTAAAATATTAATTAAATAGGTTACACTCAGGGAAAATAGAATACGCCCTATTTAGAATCAAACAGAATTATTGGGAGGCAGGTGAAAAAGCAGGGACACTGTTGTCTCATCACCTACGTAAACTACATCAGCAGAATAACATTAAATGTAGTAAAACCAATGGCAGGGTTATTACCAATAATGTTAAAAAGATGAATGATACTTTTAGAACATTTTATAGTGATCTTTACAAATCTAATGGAATTCCTCAGAATAATCTCATTGAAGATTTTTTGGGAAAAGCTGGGCTTCCAACTATATCTAAAGAAGAAGAACAACAACAACTTGGATATGCCCTTATCATTGCAGGAAATCTCTGAGGTCATTGCTAAATCTCCCAAGGGTAAATCCCCTGGTCCAGATGGTATCCCGGGAGAATTTTATAAATTTGTAAATTCCATTATTTCACCTCATCTGCTCTCAACATTTAATGATTCACTTGTAGCGAACAAACTTCCTGAATCTATGACGAATGTCTATATATGTTTGTTACATAAAAAAAATAAAGACCCCACAGAGTGTAGAAATTATAGTCCTATTTCTCTCTTGAACTTTGACTATAAGGTTTTAGCAAAAGCAATAGCACTTAGGATTTCAAAGGTACTTAATAAATTAATAGGGAAGGAGCAGGTGGGTTTTCTACAGAATAGGCAGGCAGCTGATCATTTTCATAGGCTTTTCTCAGTTATTTGGGCCTCTCGAGCTCCTAAAAATTAGAATTCCCCCTCTGCAGCTATTACTCTTGACATAGGCAAAGCCTTTGATTCCTTAGAATGGACTTATCTTTACAAGGTATTGCATGCTAACAATTTTGGGTCAGGTATCATTAAATGGATTCAGACTTTATATAACTCCCCTAAGGCCTGCATTATTTCGAATGGACTGAGATCGAAATCATTCCCTCTAAGTATGGGGTCGAGGCAGGGATGCCCTCTCTCTCCATTACTTTTTGTTTGGCTATAGAACCTTTGTTAAAAAGAGTAACTAAGGCTGACAATATTCATGGGATAATGGTAGGTAGTTATAATAACAAAGTCTTGGCATTTGCAGATGATATCCTATTAACCCTATCTCAACCAGCTTTTTCCCTTCAGAAGGTTAGAGATTTGTTGCAAAGTTTTGGGGAAACTTCAGGCCTGTTTGTTAACCGGACAAAATTGGAGTGTTTGATGTTAAATGATTCAGATTTTGAGGCTGCAAAGTTAAAAAAAAAAGTCCAGACATTGCTTGGACAGAAAATGGTCTATTATATTTAGGGTTAACATTTTCAACTCCATTGACAAAATCCTATCTGATAACTTTACAAAACTTATAAACAACTTTAAATCAGATTTGGATAAATGAGCCTGTCTGAATCTCTCTTTATGGGGTAAGATTAATTCAATTAAGAGGACACTGGCCCCCAAATTATTCTTTTTTGTCAGTAATTTTGTGGCTAATATACCGGCTATATGGTTTGGTAAAATTGGCAAAGTCATTTCTAATTTTTTATGGAATGGAAAAAAAAATTACTCACCATAGTAATCTTGTTTCTTCAAAGGGATCACTCATTATGACTAAATGTAATGCAGTCAGCCTCCTGTGTTGAACTGCCCAGAGAGATGGAATTTTATGTAAATTATGGAACTCTCAGTTGGCACATGCCACTTTCCAACTGCTGCCCTAGCAACTGCTGCACTCTGAGTGCTTCAGATTCTTATGGAGCCTAACTGGGTAAAAGACCCACTAGCTAAAAATTAACAAACCTTAAAAATAATATTTTTTGCCCTTTCAGGTCAAAACATCCTTAACCAACAAACCTAAGAAAACTGAGACCACATGGACACCAACTGGCTAAACAAAGTGAGTCTCTATCTTAACCTATATAGGAGAAAGAAAAAAACCCTAATGCAGGGATGCAGAGCAACTTCTATAGGTTCTAGTAAGGGAGGCAGGGAGGGTCTTTAATCATAATAAGTGATCCCTTTGAAGAAACAAGATTACTGTGGTAAGTAATTTTTTCTTCTAACCCCAGGAATCACTCATTATGATTAAACATAATGCAGACTACCAAGCAGTACCTTTGGAGGTTGGGCAGAGAATCTATTTTGGAAACAGGGTCTGCAGTACTGCTGTACCAAACCTAGCATCACCTCTGGATTGCAAGTCCAGGCTGTAATGCTTTGTGAAGGTGTGTACTGTTTTCCATGTAGCTGCTTTACAGAGTTCCAGTAGCAAAATTTCTCTTGAGGCTGCCAGTGAAGCAGCTGTGCCCCTGGTGGAGTGTGCTCTCAGGCCCAGAGGTACCTGTTTACCCACCCTACTATAACAAAACTGTATACATGCCACTATCCAGCGAGCAACTGTATGCTTTGTTGCAGCTCTGCCCTTACCAACTTCACCATATGTGAGAAAGAGCTGTGATTGACTTGTCCTGTAAGATTTGGTTCTGTCAATGTAGTGGCTGAGAGCCCTTTTGGCATCAAGGGAGTGAAGTCTCATTTCAGGAGAACTGGAGTTGTCTGTAAAGAAGACAGGTAGAGTAATAGACAGATTTAAGTGAAAATCAGATACCACCTTGGGAAGGAATTTTCTATTGGTCCTAAGGACCACCTTGTCCCTGTGGAATGAGATATAGTCCACATCTGTGCACAGGGCTTGTAATTCACTGATCCTTCTGGCTGAAGTAATGGCAACCAGGAAAACAGTTTTCCAAGTGACATACTTCAAATCTGCCATAGGTTCGAATGGTGCATCCATGAGTTTAGCAATGCAAATATTTAGATTCCAGGCTGGAACCGGTTCCATTAGGGGAGGGTACAGAAGATTAAGGCCTTTAAAATATTTTCTAAATACCGGATGAGAAGCCATAGAACTCTCCTTACCAACTGACAGGTAAGCAGAGACTGAAGCTAAGTGAACCTTGAGGGTGGAAGGCTTCAGGCCTAAGGAATGTAAATGTGTAAGGTAATCTAGAAGAATAGCCAAATCAGCCCGGAAAGGGCTCAAACCTTTACCTGTACACCATATTGTTAATCTTTTCCACTTAAGGCATATTTCTTCTTAGTAGAAGGCTTCCAGGAACCCATAAGCACTGTCAGAACCTGTTCTGATAGATTAAGGTTAGCAAACTCTAAGTCCTCAAGAGCCTCACCTTGAGCCTCAGTGATTTGAGATTGGGGTACAGGATCCTGCCCTGAGAAGAAGTTAACAGGTCGTGCCTCCTGGGCAGATGGATTGGGGAAACCATTGACAGAGACAGCAGAAGAGAGTACCAGTGCTGTCTCACCCAATCCGGAGCCACCAGTATCATTTTTGCTGGTTGGGACCTCAATTTCAGTAGGGTCCTGAATATCATAGGGAAAGGAGGGAATACATATAGAAATTTCCCTGTCCAATCCAGGGCCAAGGCATTCAGGGGGATTGTGCCACTTAGAGGAGGCCTGCAACAGTACATTGGAAGCTGGTGGTTTTCTGGGGAGGTGAAGAGATCCACCTCTGGAGTGCACCATTTTCTGAAAATTGTACTGAGTACCTGAGTATTCAGGCACCACTCATGGTGGTCCTGATTTATCCTGCTTAAAGAGTCTGCCAGCACACTGTCCTTCCCTGGAAGGTGTATGGCTGACAGGGATACTCCCATGGAGTATACTAGGGACCACAGTCTCATTACTTCTGTGCACAGTAGATGTGACCTGGTACCTCCTTGCTGGTTGATGTAATACATGGCTGTAGTGTCGTCTGTTCTGACTTGCACCACCCTGTTTTGCAGGTAAGGAGCAAATGTTTTTAAAGCCAGGTAAACAGCCCTGAGCTCCAAGAGATTTATGTGCAATAGAGACTCCTGGGGGGACCACGTGCCACTTGCTGTGTGCTCTAACACGTGTGCCCCCCAGCCTAGAAGAGAGGCATCTGTTGTGAGGATTACTGAAGGTTGTTCCCTTATAAAAAGCACACCTACCCTGAGGTTGTGCTCATTAAGCCACCATTGTAAGGCCTAGACTAAACTTTCTGTGACTGGAACCAGTTGGACATAGGATCTATCCTTTGAGACCAATACTGTCTGAGATGGAACTGAATATCTCTCATTTGAAATCTGGAGCCCATTACCACTGCCATGTGGCCTAGTAACCTAAGAAATTCTCTGGCTGTTCTGGGTCTCCCAGGGACAAAGAATTTTGCAATCTGCAGAATGCCTGTTGCCCTGTCCTGTGGCAGGAGGGCTCTGCCCTGTCTGGTATTTAGTTCTGCTCCAATAATCTCCAGCACCTGGAGTGGTACCTGTTGAGATTTGTCTTCGTTTATCAGAAATCCCAGGGACTCTAGTGTGGATTTTGTGAGTGCCATTGACTGTACTGCATGCTGCAGAGACTGTCCTACTATTAACCAGTCGTCCAGGTAGGGGCAGACTGTTATACCTTGTTTTCTCAAAAACTCTACCACCACTGATAGGCACTTTGTAAAAACCCTTGGTGCCGAAGTTAGCCCAAAGAGGAGAGTTGCAAACTGATAATGGCCTGAAACCAGTCTGAATCTCAAGAATTTTCTGTGAGAAGGTCTGATGGGAATATGGAAGTAAGCATCCCTTAGATCTAGGGAGGCTAGTCAGTCTCCCTTTTGCAAGGAAGGAATGATTATGGCAAGAGTGACCATTTTGAACTTTGGTTTCAAAATGTGCTTGTTCAGAAGTCTTAGATCCAAAATAGGCTGCCAATCCCCGTTTTTCTTCCTTTTGAGGAAGTATCTGGAATAAAAACCTTTTTCCCTGCTTATTAGAGGCGCTACCTCTATTGCTTTGATTGCTCGCAGATATTTTACCTCTGCTTTCAACAAAACCCTGTGTGCAGCTGTTGCCAGAGCAAAGGTTTTTGTTCTCAGCTTTGGGAGTGATTTGAAACTGAGTGCCAAGCCCTGGCTCACTACCTCCAGCACCCACTCATCTGTGGTGATGGACTGCCAAGCATGAAGGTAATGAGCCAGTCTGCCACCTACTGGTGGATCTGTAATAGGGGATGTGACCTACACTAGCCCATCGGAGATTCTGTGCAGGCTGTGCCTGAACCTGTGGTGCAGGAGCTGCTCTTCTCATGGCTCTCCTGCCCTTTCCTCTAAAATAACCTCTAGCCTGCTGCTGAGGCTGGGAGACTTGTGCCTGAAAGAAAGGTCTCGGATAAAATACCCTGCCCCTACCTCCCCTACTTTGGGATCTATAAGAGGTGAAGGGCCTATCCTTGGAATTGCTCCGATAGGTGGATTTATATTCCTCCTACTTTTTCATGTGCGCCTCAGTTTTATCCCCAAACAAGGAGTTGTTCTCCAGGGGGAAATCCATTGCTTTGGCCTGGGTGTCTAAGGTTAGGTTGGTGGCTCTAGGCCATGCAAACCTTCTGAGTGAAACTGACAAAGCCATTAACCTGGATGCAGCATCATTGGTATCCACTGCCATATGAAATTGGTACCTAGTGGCATCAAGTGCAGCCCTTGCTGTATCTTGTAAGTCTACAGTCACTTCATCTGGGACCTTATCAGCCAAAGCTAGAACAGTGTTCCATAGAGCTTTTTTGTTACTGCACTGAATATGCCATGCAACTGGCCTGCCGAACTGATAAAGAGGCAGTCATGTACCCTTTCTTTCCCATAGCATCCATTTTTCTTGAATCTTTTTTCTGGTGGATGGGTAGCCAATGGGATCCTGGCCTTGTCACAGGCAGCAGCTTGGACAACTCCCTCAGGATCAGGATGTGTAAATAGAAAATCAGCTGTAGTTCTGTCCAGCTAGTATTTCTTGTCAGCTTTCTTATCCACACCAGGAATAGAGGTTGGAGTTTCAAAAATCTGCACTGCAGCCTTCTTTAAAGATTTATGCATGGGCAGAAGTAAACATTTCATGGGAGTTAACTCCATCATTTCTAGAAAGTCTGCCTCCTCCATATCCTCCTCTGTTTCCTGAAGAGGAAGGTTCAGGGTTTCCACCATGTTCTTAACAAAAGCATAGTGGGAGGAGTATTCCTCAGGACCCCTGGGAGGAGATCCAAACTCTTGATCAGGAAAAACCTCTGAATCTATAGGTTCCCCCTTCAAAGTCATCCTTCTCCTCCTACCCAAACACTTCCAACACTTCTTGCCTTGCTGGGGCTGTAGGAGGAGGAACTGGAGCAGTCAGTGTAGGAACCGGGATTGCACCCTGTAGGGCTTGTAATACTTGTAATGCCTTAGCAATGTCCTCAGCCGAGGGCATAATATGCTTGTCTGCTGGGAGCTCCTTAGTTTTCTCAGCCCGGAGGTGCAGCAACATGTTTTTCTTTACACTTTTTCTTTAATGGAACAGGTTCAGTGCCTGTTTCCACAGCCCTTTTTGTTTTACCTTGTTCAGATTTATCTGAACTCCTGTCAGGAGCCTTGACTTTACCTCCATCCTTTTTGTGGGAGGAGGAAGAAGCAGAATTATCCCCAGAAGCAGAAGCCATCTCTTCCAAAATTTTAGACATTTTCTTTAATGTTTTTGGGCAAAAGGTCTTACAAATATCACAATTGGCAAATATGTGACTTATATCCAAACAAGAAATATAGAGAGAATGTCTGTCTGCTTTTGCTATAAATTGCCCACAAGAGTCACAACATTTAAAACCTGTAGGACCTGTGCATTTTTTAGGTTTATCCAAATGGACCTCTGACATTTAAGCTAGGCAAAAAAGATTACTTCAAAACATCGTTATTTAAAGTAACTCGGAACCGGAGATTACTTTAAAATAACTACCGGTAGCGGTTCCTGGAACCGAATGCTATTCGGTTCCTGAAGAAAAAGGAACCAAGAAAATTACTAAATTTGGACAAAACTAAAGCAGTTCAAGTAACCGATTGCTAAATCACTCTAAATAATAATAAATTGAGATAGAAAACCTTTAAAATAGACACGGAACCCTCGGTTCCAAGGAACCGTAAGGGAACCGCGAATATAAATAAAAAACTACTGAAACACTAATTCTACTATACTAAGCAATGTTTCTAAGGCAGCAATTTAAAATTAAACTGAAAATGAGTACTTATCTACAGATAAACTTTAGTCAGAGACAGTTCAAGGAAAGCTCTCCAGGACGTCCTCACTAGGCAGACGGAGTAAAGAATCTGAAGCACTCAGAGTGCAGCAGTTGCTAGGGCAGCAGTTTGAAAGTGGCATGAGCCAACTGAGAGTTCCATAATTTACATAAAATTCCATCTCTCTGGGCAGTTCAACACAGGAGGCTGACTGCATTACGTTTAATCATAATGAGTGATTCCTGGGGTTAGAAAGCCCCCTAGATTATCTAAACTCAAACTTAGAGCTCCAACTAAATCAGGTGGATTTGCCTTACCATGGTGGCAGGGATATTTTTGGGCCTTCAAACTAAAACAAATGGTTAACTGGTTTTTGAATCAAGATTTACCATCTACTCCTCTGTGGGTGAAAATAGAGAAAGATTTGGATGCGCCTTTACAATCGACGGATCTGTTTTTTACCTGTACTCCTTCATTTCTATCCAATCACCCTTCTATACAGATATCAACTTTGGTTTGCAAGAAATTTAACTGCCTCAAAAAAATACAATGTGCTTCTCTAAAGTTTATGCCCATTTGGGACAACCCTAGGCTTAGTTCAGATAATAAGGGCTTTTTGTTTGCAAACTGGAAGCAAAAAGGTATAAGGGTCCTTGGAGATATATTGGATGATAAGGAAAGATTGGTTCCTTTTGAGGATCTGTACAGAAAATTCGGCCTTATCAAGTGCGATTTCTGCCTGTATCTTCAGCTAAGAAATAGGCTGGTCAGTACAGTACTGCAAGATGATTTCTCTATTCCTTCTGACACAATCTGGGCATTTCTTTTCAAAGCTGCATACCTACCTAGGGGCTTTAGTTTAATTTATAAATGTCTGCAAGATTCGAATGAAAGGCTAACTGAAAATGCTAGGCTGAAATGGCAGAAAGACTTAGGTACTCAAATCACCTTAGAGTCTTGGAATACTCTCTGGATCAATGCTCACTCAGCATGTAAAGAATTACATGGAAAACTTATTCAATTTAGAAGAAGAAGAAGAATCAGCATTTATATAGCACTTTTCATACACAGTATCCCAAAGCGCTTTACAAGCAATGACAGACTGGTAGTGAAGTAACCGATTGTGTGATGGCAGCCATATCACACATCATCACCCACACACAGCCTGGATGATTGCATAAACTGGTTTATGGGAAGGGGAATGTTGGCCAGGACACCGGGAATGTTCCCTGCTCTTTACGAGGAGTACCCTGGGTTCTTTTACTTCCACCTGGACACCCACCAGGACAACACCAGGATGGGTAGAAGGGACCTCAGTTTAATGTCTCATCTGAAGAACGGTACACTCCAACAGAACAAAACCCCCCAATACTGCACTCGGATGCCAGCAATTTTTAGGTGCAAGTCCATCCCGGTGTGGGACAAGAACCCACGACTTTCTGGTCCAGAGGCAGATGTGCTACCAACTGAGCCACGCTGACACCAATTTAAGATATTGGTTCAAGGAACATAGATTGGTGATAAATCTTAAAAAAACCAAAACCATGTTCTTCACTCATCCCCAAAACAAGTCCTGCAACTTCAAACTCCTCATTCACTCTGGGTCCTCATTCCCACTCGAACAAGTTTGCTCCTATAAATACCTAGGGATCCTTTTTGACCCCTCCCTCTCCTTCCATGGACACATCGCTGCCCTAGCCACTGCCACTAATATCCGATTGGGCATCTTACATCGGTATAAACACTGCCTCCCGGAGCTCTTTGACTGCAGTCACCTCCTCTATCCTGTCCCTAGTGGACTATGGACTGCCGGTGTATGGTGCTGCTGATCAGACCGCACTCCATAAAATTTGCACTACTCTGAATAAGGCCTGCAGGTTAATTACTGGAGCACCTAGGATGACACACATCTGTCTACTGTATGCTAAAGCACTGGTACTTGATCTCGACGAGCGCCTCAAATATCTTACCTGTACCCTTACAAAAGACCCTCCTTGGGCTTTCCCCACCAGGATTGACACCACCATACGCTTCTGTCCCACTAGTTAATACTGACCTCTGGGAAAACCTCTCTTGTTATCCCTAGAGCTAGGACCTCTCACAGCCAAAGAGCCTTCAGCTGGGAGGCCCCTCCTGGTTCAACACATTGCCCCCTCCATCTCCGAAGCTCCAACTATATCGTGCTTCAAAACTTCCTTACGTAACCACCTTATTAACACCCGATGCTGTAACTGCCACTAGTCAAAGCCGTACTCAATACTTATGACAAAGCTTATTACTAAGCTGCTAAGGACGACATAACTCTGGTATTGTTTGCATCCATCCTACCTGTACCAGCTTGTTTGTATCTATGTCTTAATTTACTGTTATACTTATGTGTTGTACTGCTATACTGTGTATTTTGGTTTGTCTTACTGTGACAAGATACCTTTGTAAATGAGCCTATGGCTCAAAGGTTTTCCAAACTGCTGTTTAAATAAAATAAAATAAATAAAATAAAAAAAATATTACATTATTATTATTACTCCCCTCGTCAGCTTTTTACTCTAGGGTTACTTTCAGAAGGGGCTTGTTGGAGATGTGGTGAAAAAGATGCAGGATTGGCACATCTCTTTTGGTCCTGTAAAATTATAAACAAGGGATGGATTCAAATCTATGTTTTTTGTCAGAAAATCTTAAACATGTCCTTTCCATTCTCCCCAGAATTACTTGTTCTGGGTGACCTGACACCACTTGGTGTAATACAAAAAAGGTTTAAAATTTGAATTTTGTCAGCTGCTCTCACCTTTTAAAGGCTAGTATTGATACATTGGAAAGGGGAAAAATCTCCTTTGTTTCAACAGTGGTTAGACTCAATGGAAACTCTTGCCAATAATGAAAGAATTCACTGTGTGATGCAAGATAAACTGGAGACATTTAATTATATTTGGGGCCCCTTCCTAAGCTTTTGCACAAAGGCTTAAACTTAAACATCAGTGTTGAGGTTTGTAAAATGAATAATTTTATAGACATAGTGATCTTCTCATTTATAAGTATTTTTATCTTCAACTATATGTAATCTGTTATTCATAATTATCAGTATGTGTATGTTTGCATGTTTTATGTTTTAATGTTGGATATTTATTGCTTCTTGTATTGTACTTCTGAAAATCTAATAAAACATTTTTAATGTAAAAAGAAAAAGAAACTGCACATCGCACACCCTTAATGTAATTACTTTGGGGATTTTCTACAGCAGTTTGCCAACACAGACATTTTGGGACCTCCGCTCATGGACAGTGTCACTGTCATTTTCTTAATCTGTTCCGAACACTGATTTCCCACAGCAACCACGCATTTCTGCGCAGAAAGTGTGAAAACACAGTTCAGGCATGTTGTGAAAAATTACAGCTGTACTGTTCTTAAGGAAGTGTGGAAAAATGCCAGTGGTGAAAATCTGGACTGAAAATATTAAACATTCATGAACTTACGAGGGTGTGTGGAAACAATGCAATGGTCACTCGTAACACAGTCATTTTATGGACTGTTGTCACCAAACTTTCAACATAGCCATTTTAAGACCTCTGCTTATGAACAGTGTCACTGTGATTTTCTTAATCTGTCCCAAACATTGATTTCACACACCAACTGTGCCATTGTGCGCTACATGCATGGAAACACATTTTGGGGGAGATGTGAAAAATGACAGCTATACTGCTCATAAGGAGGTGTGGTAAAATGGCAATGTTGAAAATCTGGAGTGCAAATATTAAAAATTCATGAACTTACGAGTGTGCGTAGGAACTGTGCAATGCACGCTCGTAAAACAGTCACTTTTGGAAATTTTTCCTCACATTTTCAACATAGGGTTTTTGGGGGACTACCTCATGAACTGTGACACTGTTGTTTTGTACACTGGTCCCAAAAGGTGGTTTCACGCAGTGACTGCGAAATCACCTTTCGGGACCAAATAATAAAATGACAGTGCAATAATTCATGAGGTAGGATCCCAAAAACCCCATGTTGAAAATGTGGTGAACAAATTCCCTCAAATGCCCGAGATATGCAACAAAGTTGAAAAAACCTTATTTATCCCATTATACAGCTTACTGGCATTTCCTCAGTTCGCAGTCAGCTTTGAAGAGTGCAGACATGTTCCCAGTCCACCGAAGATCATTGTGTCGGACTCCAGAGGTAAGTATGGGCTGAGGGGGGTGTGGGGAGGCAGGTTGTGCAAGGGTAGGGGTCAAGATAGTCACCAATGGAGCATTTTTTCTTTCTAGGTCTTTAACTTTTAGGAAGATGACACGGGACGTTTGCCATGCTGGGGTGGGCTCCCAGTGTGGCAGCTGGAAGTTTTTTTGGGGGGGCCAGCAGAGTCAATGGGGGACTGGGCACCACCATCGGCCATAGAGATTTTTGCCATGCTGGGGTGGGCTCCTAGCATGGCACCTGGAAGTGTGTTGGGGGGCAGCAGATGGACGCTTGCCATGCTGGGGTGGGCTCCCAGCGTGGCACCTCAAAGGCTGTTTGGGGGCAGGCCAATGGAGCCGACGGGGGATTGGGCACCCCCGTCGACCTTACAGATTGTTGCCACGCTGGGGTAGGCTACCTAAAACTCTGTTGGGGGGAACGCAGTGCAGTTGACCGGGGATTGGGCACCTCCATCGGCCATACTGTGTGGGGGGGAGCGTGTGAGCAAGCTGGGGTGGGCTCCCAGCATGTTACTTGTTTGTGGGGGGAGAGGAGCTGTCTATGATAGCTCTTGCACTGCAGTGCTGATGTGTAGGCACTTTACATACTGCCGACCTCAGTATGCAAATTGCCTACATGCTGTAGTGCCTTTCTTTGAACTGTAAGCCACTGCATTTGCAAACGCTGTCATAGACAGCTCTTGCATTCATTGGCGCGATGGGGCAGCACTGCAAAAGGCAGCAGGGCATTGGAAGTAGGGAGGCACACCTATGAATTCTCATATGGTGGCACTATGTTTCTTACACATGCATGTAAGCAAACATAAAAAACTACAAAGTAAACAAAATACATGAATAATAACAGACAAGGAAATAATCGTCCAAAGGTTGTGCAAAACTAGCAGGGTACAAACAGGAAGGACCCAGAGGTGTGAAATGAGCACCGCTCACTGCCAAGAAATGTGTGATGATGATGATGATGAACAGTACTTCGTGAACTGTCAGTCAGTATAGGAAGTGTCGGTCAGCAGTATGGGGAGGAAGAGGGAACAGGGTGGAGAGGGGACAGTGAGGCAGGAGGAAGTTAGGAGCAGGGACTGGATGGTGCAGTGTGAGCCTTTAGGAGCTGTTTGAGGGGAAGAGTGGGAGAGGCAGACCTGAGAAGGTTGCTTGTGACAGAGGGAAGGGAGGTGCAAAGAGAAAGCATTCTGACCAGCAGTGATTTTTGCACTATGGGTCAAACAATGCACAAGAGTCAACACAGCAGAGCAAATAAATGCGTGGGGGATAGGGAAGCAGAGGGAGGAAGAACCAGCATTTATTTCCCTCATTTGTGATACAATAAAGGATTTATCATTCCTTTTGATTCCCCGTATAATCCTGTATTCTAGACAGTCGCAGCTTCTTCCCTATGTGGGGGGGGGAAGGATACAGCGCCATGCTTTCAATGCAGTTAACTTCAGGGTAGTGTCAAAAAACTGTTAAAATATACAAAGAAACCAAATTGTCTAATAAAAGAAAGTTAAACATAAATAGCAACAATGTTCCCCCTACTTCACAGAAACTTGCATTAGAGGTTTTGTATCTGCACATTTGGCTTCATTCGTTCTACTGTGTACAGCTGTATGACAAAACCTCTGAGGCTGAAGGGGGGGAATGCATGCCAAACCCAACATAACTGGAAGGTTATGGTTTCCTGGGTGGGTCACTGTAGCTTGAAATCATGGTTTGGTGTTCATGATGTGCTGACTCTTTTTGTCAAGATTTCTGTATAATTAGTTAGAAATGCTTGCCTTGGCCAGGGTTTAAATCTGCTGTGTGTCTTCTGGGACTAGAATGAATGCAGAACATTTCCCTATGCGCTTGATATTGAAGAGGAGGAATCGAACTGTATAGGAAACAAAAACATAGACAATTATGGCAGAGAAAGACCACAGGTCCATCTAGTCAGGAAATAGTTATGCATTGCCTAGTCTTTAATTAACAATGCTGGGATTGGGGAACTGAGTGCCCTAGAGGGGGACTTTTGTACTCTGTGGAGGGTAGGTGGCCTTAGCCGCTAAACAACTGCCATCTGGGTAGTGACAGCAGTCAGTGCAGCCCTTCAGTATTGAGCAGACAGAGTGAGAGAGGTTGTTAACATTTGCTTCTGTTGAGGTACATGCTTACACTTGGAGCAGCAGGTGGTATACTGTGGGCTGGGAAGCAGCTACTGTACAAGGGAAAATCTCCAGCACAGACAGGATGAAGTCTGGGCACTCTTGGAACCTGTGGTGCCAACTGTCCTCCTACCAAGATGATTTTCTCTTGCAGAGACTCATCCAACCTGTAGGTTCTGCCATGGAGGAGGGCAAGCCATGGGGTAACATAGAAGCATACAAACATAGAATTTGACAGTAGATAAGGACCACTTGGCCAATCCAGTCTGCCCATTCATCCCCACATACACTATTACTGCAGACCATGCCCGAGCTACAGCTTTTTCTCCCTCCCCCCCCCACATTCTGCTATGATTCCGTAGTGTTTATCCCATGCATTCTTGAATCTCACCACTGTTTTTGGCCCCGCCATCTCCACTGGATTGCTGTTCCAGGAATCCACCACTTTTTCTATGAAGAAGTACTTCCTTACATCACTCCTGAATCTACACCCTCCAGCTATATGGCATCTCCCCTTGTTCCTGAGCACCTTTTCTTCTGAAATATACCTTCCTCCTGTACCTTATTTACCCCTGTGAGGTATTTAAAGGTCTCTACCATATCCCCCTTCCCTTCCTCTGTTCCAGGGTATACATACTGAGGTCCTTTAGTCTGTCCTTCTAGGGCTTTTGAGGCAGACCCTGCACCATTTTAGTTACCCTCCTCTGGACTGCCTCCACTCTGTCTACATCCTTCCTGAGATGTGGTCTCCAGAACTGGGCATAGTACTCTAGGTGAGGTCTTACTAATGATCCATACAGAGGCAACACACGTCCCTCCTTCTGCTGGTGATACCCCTCTCTTGCACCCCAGCATCCCACTAGTCATCCCAATTAGCCTTGTTGCACTGCGAGATCTGAGGCAGCATGGATTCACTGGGGGAAGATCATGTCAAACATATCTGACAGATTTCTTTGACTGCGTGACCAAGGAATTACATCAGGGTGGAGTGGTGGATGTGGCCTAGATTTCAGTAAGGCCTTAGGCACAGTTCCACATAGGAGACTTGTAAACAAGCTGGGAAGTGTAGGAGTGGGTCCAAAGGTGGTAAACTGGTTGAGAGACAGGAGACAGAGGTTAGTGGTAAATGGAGTTCACTCTGAGGAAGGGAGGGTGACCAGCGGGGGACCACAAGGATGAGTAGTGGGACTGGTCCTCTTTAACGTCTTTATTAGTAACATTGCATAGGGGCTAGAAGGAAAGGTATGCCTCTTTGCAGAATACTCTAAAATCTGCAATAGGGTAGACACTATAGGGGTAGTGAAAAAAATGAATGGAGATGGGAAAAAGCTAGAGGAGTGGTAAGGGTGTGGCAGCTAAGTTTTAATACAAAGAAGTGCAAAATAATGCACTTGGGGCACAAAAACCCAGGGGCAGAGTACAATATAGGGTTCACAATAAACACAGCCATAGAGTCAAGCTATACAAAAACAAGAGTATTGGACTTTAGGAAGGCTGACTTTGGGAAAATGAGAGAGTGCCTTAGAAAAGCACTAGCAAATGGGCAAGAAGGAGGGTTGGAGGAACAATGGGGAATAATCAAAACAGCCATCGAAGAGGCAACATGCCTTAGTGTGAAGCAAATCAATAAAACAAAATGAAGGAAAAAAACACCATGGTTCTCAAAAGAGGTGGCAGGGACGGTTAAGGAGAAAAGGATAGCATTCAGGAAATATATAAGGAAACAGAAGGAGCAGGACAGAGAACTTTATCAGTTAAAGCAGAAGGAGGCAGGGAAGGCAATCAGAATAGCAAAGGCACAAACTGAGGAAAAAATCTCTGTTAAGAAGGGGGATACAACTTTTTATAGGTACATTAGGGAGCAAAGAAAGACCAAGGGAGAGATACAAAGACTTAATAAAGGGGAAGGAATGTGGGCAGAGGGTGACAGTAAAAAAGCAGGGATACTGAATGAATATTTCTGCTAAGTACTCACAATAGATGAGGACGGGGAGGTGCCTATACCAAACATGGGAGAAACTCTGAATAGGGAGGTCGATACCAGTCCATTCACAGAAGAAAGGGTTTTGAAAGAACTCTTGAAACTGAGGGTGGACAAAGCAATGGGGCCTGATGGGATTCACCCAAGAATACTAAAAGAACTAAGGGTAGAACTAGTAACACCACTGACTACTCTCTTTAACAAATCATGGGAGGATGGAGTGGTACCTGAGGACTGGAGGAAGGCAAATGTGATTCCACTTCACAAAAGTGGGAACAGGGCAGAGGCAGGAAACTACAGACCAGTTAGTTTGACTTCAGTGGTAAGGAAAATGATGGAATCACTTCTGAAGGAAAGAATTGTTGAGTACCTAGAGGCTAGTGGGGCACAGGACCCAAGGCATGGTTTCACAGCAGGAAGGTCATGTCAGATGAACCTAATAGATTTCTTTGACTGGATGAACAAAGTAGTAGACCAAGGAGGGGCTGTGGATATGGCCTACCTAGATTTTAGCAAAACATTCAACACATTCTCACATAAAAGATTAATATACAAGTTAGCCAGCCTTGGAATGGGTCCCACGGTGGTAGCTTGGATAAAAAACTGGCTGGACAACAGGACACAAAAGGTAATAGTAAACGGAGTCCACAGTGAAGAAAGGAGGGTAACTAGCGAGGTATCGCAGGGTTTGGTACTGGGACTGGTCCTCTTTAATATCTTTATAAGTGACATTGGAGAGCACCTGGAAGGAAAGGTATACCTCTTTGCAGATGACACAAAGATCTGCAACAGGGTTGATACACAAGGTGGGGTGGAAAGAATGAAAAGAGACTTGGCAAGGTTGGAGGAATGGTCAAATTCATGGCAGCTCAGATTCAATGCAAAGAAGTGCAAGGTAATGCATCTGGGAAACAAAAACCCAGGGGAAGAGTACACGATGGGGGTTGAGTTAATAACAACAACAAAAATCAAAAGAGACCTTGGTGTAATTACATCAGATGACCTAAAGGTGGGCAAGCAATATGAGAAGGCAGTAAGGAGGGCTGGGGGGATACTGGGATGCATAGGGAGAGGCATCAACAGTAGAAAATAGGAAGTTGTTATCCCTCTCTACAGACAGTTAGTGAGACCCCATCTGGAGTACTGTGTGCAATTCTGGAGACCCCATCTCCACAAAGACATAGACAGAGTGGAGGCTGTTCAGAGGAGGGCAACCAAAATGGTGCAAGGTCTGCACCAGAAGACATACAAGGAGAGACCAAAGCAGCTTAATATGTATACCCTTGAGGAAAGGGGGGGGGGACATGATAGAAACTTTCAAGTATCTCAAGGGAATTAACAAGGTACAAGAGGGTAGTATCTTTCAGAAGAAGAGATGTGCAAGAACAAGGGGGCACAATTTGAAGATGGGGACAGCTCAGAGGTAATGTTAGAAAGTAATTTTTCACAGAGAGAGTTGTGGATGCATGGAACAGCCTTCCTGAGGAGGTTGTGGAGTCAGGAACAGTGGGAGAATTCAAGGATGCATGGGACAGGCATAAGGCAATTCTAGTGGGGGGCAGGAGGAAGTAAGCTGTTGATTAACTAGAATCTGCAGCTTATCCATCAGGTAGGGAAATGGGCAGACTGGGTGGGCCAAGCGGTCCTTATCTGCTGCCAAATTCTATGTTTCTATGAGTGGTATTAGCCATCACTAAACAGGAAATGGACCTGGGGGTAATCATACTGTATATGATGACCTAAAGGTGGCCAGACAGTGTGACAAGGCAGTGGGGAGAGCTAGTGGGAAGCTAGGCTGCATAGGGAGGGGTATCACCAGCAGAATGAGAGTGGTGGTATTACCACAGTGTAGATCACTGGTGAGGCCTCACCTAGAGTATGGCACCCTGTCCTGGAGACCACATCTCTGGAAGGGCACAGGCAAGGTAGAGGTGGTCCCAGAGGAGGGCAACTAAAATGGTGCAGGGTCAGCATTACAGGCCCTATGAGGACAGACTGAAGGACCTCAATAGGTACACCCTGGAGGAAGGGGGGGGGGATATAACACAAACATTCAGATTCCTCATGGGTATAAATAAGGTTCAAGAGGGAAGCATTTTTCAGAGGAAAAGATGCACAAGAACAAGGGGACATGCTATGAAGCTGGGGGGGGCGCTCAGGACAGATGTAAGGAAGCATTTTTTCACAGAAAGAGTGGTGGATGCCTGGAACAGCCTCCCAGCCGAGGTGGTGGGGGAAAAATGATAATGGGCTTCAAAAAAGCATGGGATAGGCATAAGGGAACCTTAGAGGTAAGGAAAGTGGGGGGATAAAGCCAAAGATTAAGTAAGGTCTGCAGTGTTATAGTAGACAGGGGAAATGGACAGACTAGATGGGCCAAGCGGTCCTCATCTGCCGTCAGTATCTATTTTTCTATGACTACCCACCTTTAGGTTATCAAATATGATTATTCCTAGGTCCCTTTCTTGCTTGGGGGTCATCAATACAACTCCGCCCATTTTGTACTCCACCCCTGGTTTTCTGTGCCCTACGTGCATTATTTTGGGTGGAGGAAGATTGTTCCCCTAAGACCTGGTCTGGGACCAGTTTCTCCTTTTACTGGCAGAAGTGATTTCACTGTGATCCTGCGGGTCTGGGATTAATCTTGAGTCCACTAATATTCTTTTTACCTCAAACTTCACTGGAGTGGTGATCTATGGCGGCATGGTGTTGCAATAGTAAATCTACACTTAACAGTAAAGCATAAGACAAAACCTTGAGTGCAGGAAAGAAACTGGTCTCAGACCAGGTCTTACAGGAACAAACTACCTACAGGAGGTCTTCACTGGTACCTTAACCAGTTTCTGAGCTCAAAGAATTGATGCTCTAGATCAAATCATCAGTCTTCCACTTGGAAACAAAAGTTGTACCTTGGAAACCAGGATACTGCACTCAACAATACTGTTCCCGAAATTGACCCCTCAACTTCACAGCAAACTAGCACAGCAGTAGTTCAGAATATTCTGACTACCAGTTCAACCATTCCTCAACCAAATTCAACTGTACTGGTAGTACTGACTACATCCCAGTCCATTATCATCCTACAGCAACCATTAGGTTGTACTCCATCCTCCATGCCTTCTATGGCTCCTATTAGTCCTGGTCTTGTTCATTTAATTCCAGTCCATTACAGAAGGGATAGTATCAGTGGTAAAGATGTAAACCTAGTTACTGTACCTTACTCATATCTTCCCATGACACAATAGAAAATAGCGTGATCTTCTAATGAAATGTTTTGGTTATTCTCAAGGCAATGAACCCTAAACTATTCAAGAAGTTAACAGTCTCCAGATAAGTTGTAGCCTTTAGCATTTGGAGAGGAATCTTCTGTGAAGCTTTTCTGGCAAGGGGCATTGAATTAAACTCCTGCTTTTATGTATAATAAGCCCCACTACTGAGGCACTTTCTTTTTTGATTACCATCAAGTCTTCTATGCCAAAATGGCAGCCTACTTGCTTCAATTCAAGATCAGATGAAACTGGATGGCGTTCAACAATGAACTCTTCTGATGTTATTTTTGTGATCAACATGCTCTCTCCTGTACCATCTGCAATTCCCTAACCAATCAAGCCTCCCTTTGTCCATTAATGGTATTGGAAGCCCCCAAGGCTACTGCCAAGCAGGCAGCCACACTTACCTGTATATCTCTGTTCACTTCCAGACATCTTGTGGTACGAAAGGCAGACCTGTCATTCTTTCATCTAACAAAATGACATGCAACAATTTCAACAACTTCGGCTGCCTCTTCTCAGCTCATTTGTTATATGTGTGCAGCAATTGCAGAGGTACTCAGGCCAAGACTAAATGCAATGTGAAGTGCTCCTAGCACTTTCCCTTATGACCGGGGCACTGGAAAATCGCGGGCACGAATTCAGCACATTTTCCGCGATTATGTGCTCCTCCGTTACTCCACACTATGTGCCTGCTCTTGGAGGTGTCTGGTGAGTCTGTATCTCACTGAAAAAATCTGGGCTCTTAGTTTAGCCATTGTGCTGCCATCCAGTGCTTGCTGCATCCCCCACCAGTAGCTGCTATTCCACCCCGTGGCGTCATAATGGGGCGAATGTGAACATCAGTGTGAGCTTCCTGGTGCTTAAAAGCACAGTTGCGGCTGTTTCACATGCTTTCTCACTTTGCCCCCCTCAGGTCCGCCTAAGCCTCTTAAATGCAGCGGACTGTTGGGGGGGGGAGGTAACCCTGCTTGTCGGGAGCTAGCCAGTGAGCATTCAACTAAATAATGAGACCGGCGTGGCGAGAGCGAACTGTGATCTCCGACCCTCCACCCTCTGACTTGAGACCTGTGACCAGCGTGACCAAAAAAAGAGGAACGAGAAGCAGCAGCTTAATCAGGGAGCATTAATTAACCCCCGGAGCATGAGAACGCCACAGGAGCAGCAAGAGCTAAAGGAGGTCCACACTTACCAGTGGAAGGACTCGCTATGAAATAAATAAATAAATTGTGAGCTGCCCTGCTTGCTCTCCCTCCTTGTCTTTGTTGATATCTGCTGCCTGCATTCTGCCATCTGAAGGAGTGAGGACAGAAGGTTTTCCCTGGTTCCCAAAGTGCCAACCTGCATCTAAGGTAAGTTACTGCAGGCTAGTTTGGGATAGATGGGGGTGGGGAGGGCACATGCTGGCATTGTTGGCAAGCAAAGTGTATATGCTGTCTTTGAATATTTCTGTTTTTGTTTAAACATATTTGTCAATCTGGGCAAACCTTGCTGCTCCGACCTGCCAAAAATTGTTCTGTGCAAGCGTGTTCATCCGTCAGTCTCGCCTCGGGTGATGGTGGGCATGGGGCGGACGTGCAGACTGGCCCAGAACAATTTTTTTCTGCATGTGTACCAGTCCGCCAGGTCCGTGCCAAGCTCCAATAGCTTATTGTTGATGGTCGGCGGAGGGTTGGGCCTGGCGGACTGGCCCACATGCAGAAAAAAAAAATTGTTCTGGCCTCGGGTGATGGTGGGCATGGGGCGGACGTGCAGGCTTGCCCAGAACAATTTTTTTATGCATGTTTACCAGTCTGCCAGGTCCGTGTCAAGCTCCAGTCACTTGTTGTTGATGGTCGGTGGAAGGTCGGGCCTGGCGGATTGGCCCACATGCAGAAAAAAAAAAATGTTCTGGCCTCGGGTGATGGTGGGCAAGGGGCGGACGTGCAGACTGGCCCAGAACAATTTTTTTCTGCATGTGTACCAGTTCACCAGGTCCGTGCCAAGCACCAGTCGCTTCTTGTTGATGGTCGGTGGAAGGTCGGGCCTGGCGGACTGGCCCACATGCAGAAAAAAAATGTTCTGGCCTCGGGTGATGGTGGGCATGGGGGCGTGCAGGCTGGCCCAGAACAATTTTTCTGCATGTGTACCAGTCCATGAGTCCGTGCCAAGCTCCAGTAGCTTGTTGATTGTCGGGCCTGGCGGACTGGCTGTCTGAAAAAAAAAATTCTTCTGGCCTCAGGTGATGGTGGGCATGGGGCGGGCGTGCAGGCTGGCCCAGAACAATTTTTCTGCATGTGTACCAGTCCACCAGGACCGTGCCAAGCTCAGTAGCTTGTTGTTGATGGTCGGTGGAGGGTCGGACCTGGCGGACTGGCCCACATGCAGAAAAAAAAAATTGTTCTGGCCTTGGGTGATGGTGGGCATGGGGGGGACGTGCAGGTTGGCCCAGAACAATTTTTTTCTGCATGTGTACCAGTCCGCCAGGTCCGTGCCAAGCTCCAGTCGCTTGTTGTTGATTGTCGGGCCTGGCGGACTGGCCCACATGCAGAAAAAAAATTCTTCTGGCCTCAGGTGATGGTGGGCATGGGGCGGACGTGCAGGCTGGCTCAGAACAATTTTTTTCTGCATGTGTACCAGTCCGCCAGGACCGTGCCAAGCTCCAGTAGCTTGTTGTTGATGGTCGGTGGAGGGTCGGGCCTGGCGGACTGGCCCACATGCAGAAAAAAAAAATTGTTCTGGCCTTGGGTGATGGTGGGCATGGGGGGGACGTGCAGGTTGGCCCAGAACAATTTTTTTCTGCATGTGTACCAGTCCACCAGATCCGTGCCAAGCTTCAGTCGCTTCTTGTTGATGGTCGGTGGAGGGTTGGGCCTGGCGGACTGGCCCACATGCAGAAAAAAATAATTGTTCTGGCCTCGGGTGATGGTGGGCATGGGGCGGACGTGCAGGCTGGCCCAGAACAATTTTTTTCTGCATGTGTACCAGTCCGCCAGGTCCGTGCCAAGCTCCAGTCGCTTCTTGTTGATGGTCGGTGGAGGGTCGGGCCTGGCGGACTGGCTCACATGCAGAAAAAAAAAATTGTTCTGGCCTCGGGTGATGGTGGGCATGGGGCGGATGTGCAGGCTGGCCCAGAACAATTTTTTTCTGCATGTGTACCAGTCTGCCAGGTCCGTGCCAAGCTCTAGTCGCTTGTTGTTGATGGTCGGTGGAGGGTCGGGCCTGGCGGACTGGCCCACATGCAGAAAAAAAAATTGTTCTGGCCTCGTGTGATGGTGGGCATGGGCGGACGCGAGAGCTGGCTCAGAACATGCTTGCATGTGTACCCAGTCCGCCAGGTCCGCAGCTCCAGTCGCTTCTTGTTGATGGTCGGTGGAGGGTCAGGCCTGGCGGACTGGCTCACATGCAGAAAAAAAAAATTGTTCTGACCTCGGGTGATGGTGGGCATGGGGCGGACGTGCAGGCTGGCCCAGAACAATTTTTTTCTGCATGTGTACCAGTCTGCCAGATCCGTGCCAAGCTCCAGTCGCTTGTTGTTGATGGTCGGTAGAGGGTCGGGCCTGGCGGACTGGCCCACATGCAGGAAAAAAAAATTGTTCTGGCCTCGGGTGATGGTGGGCATGGGGCGGACATGCAGGCTGGCCCAGAACAATTTTTTTCTGCATGTGTACCAGTCCGCCAGGTCCGTGCCAAGCTCCAGTCGCTTCTTGTTGATGGTTGGTGGAGGGTCGGGCCTGGCGGACTGGCCTACATGTAGAAAAAAAAATTGTTCTGGCCTCAGGTGATGGTGGGCAATTGTACTAACAATTTAATTATGTGATTGTGCGATCCTTCATGTACTGTGCCCTGTTTCATGTGGTCCGTCACTGATAGTCGGGATGGACCGCACAGACTGGTACACATGTTGGAAAACATACTGTTCCATGCCTCTTGTCTTGCCTCTACTTCCCTTCCTTCCCTCCCTCTATCTATCCATCAGCAGTGGCCTGAAGAATTTGTTTTCCAATATCTATACCAGTCTGTGGGGACAGTCCTGACCATCAACGATAGATTTCTTGGTGTGGGATAGAAGGTATATACCTATTGTGAAAGTGTTAAATAAAACAACATACTAAACTTTCGTGAGTGTGTGTATATATTTTTTATTTCATTTGAATACAAAGGAAGAGCAATACACTAATTACACAATTTCATAGATATATACATAAAAATGTAGTAGTATTCAAACATTAAAAATTCGTCCTCAAAAAAATCATTCTACATTTCTAGTCGAGCTCACAAGTGTGTCCGCACCACAAGCAAAGCATCAACGGTTCTCACGGGAAGAAGCCAAAGCACGCCATGTTTCGTATTGTATCCAGGCCAAGGATCGTGTAAAGATGTATCCAGAAAATCTTTATGAGGATGCAGGCCACTTGTTCTGCCGATTTTGCTGCCACACGATCGACTTTCTCCAGAAGCATACCATTGACATCCATATGAAGTCACAGAGACACCTGGACCGGTAAGCAGAAATAAAGAAAAGAAACAAAGGTAAAAGCACTGTTCTATTCCTTTATTAATTTTGCGTTTATTGCATTTTCCTGTTTTCCCCAGCCCACTCACTCATCCTTGTGGAGGGATGAACTGCGGGACACCCCCTACTACTAGCTGTCCCTCTACCCAGAGTCTTGTCCATTCTCCACCTCCATGCTCAGGCTTACCCCCTGGGCTGGCCTGCCGAGGGGGCTTCCCACTCCCTAGCAGACATTGTAGACAAGACCTAGATTACCCCCCAGGTCAGGGCCACGAGAGTGGGACCCTCCCATGGGGCATTGGTGGTAGGGGTGGAGGAACAAGTTGAGCCATCATGTTGGGGGCTGGTATTTTTCTTTTCCTGGGGCATGGATGTTAAGTGATGTCCAGCATCCGTCCTGCCCCCCCTGAACATTCAGGCATCTATCGCTGCAGTACTACCAGCCTCTGCCAGGGTCCATCAATCACCGGACATCCTCCCCTCCCTCCCCTCGGAGAAGGACAACATTCCTCTGGACACTCCATCCTTCTCCCTCTGGCTGGCCCTCCACCCCAGGTCTATTCTGGAATCTGGGTCGCTGGTGTCATAAGCAGAAATCCAGCCACTGCACCAGTGGGCTGGCCAGGATGTGCAATCCTGCTTACCCCTCCCCCCCGACATCAGGGCTTCCTGAACCTGGGCTGCTGGCATGGCCTGAGGTAAGGCGAGATGCCTCGGCCCTCTGTGCCACCAGGCTGGCTCAAACTGTTCTGTTCCACCTGCTTAGTATTTTGTTTTTCTTTACGTGCTGGTTGTGGAATGTTAGACTAGTGACTATGCGCAAACTGCATAAAAATGTTATTTAAATTGTTTTTTTGTCTTCCAGGTGCTGCCAGTCGTCAGCGACAATAAGCTGTCACAACATGTCTTGCCAAAGCAACAGCATCCTCATTGGAACGAAAGGAGTTTGTGCTGGACTTTATTCAATGTCTGACATGAGCAGATATTCCTCTGGAAAAGGCCCCAGGTTTTCAAGAGTTTCTTCAGAAATACACCAAACAAGGAGGAACACTTCCCGGACCAGCACAACTGCGCAGTACGTATCTGCAAGAACTACGCCCACAACATGAAGCTAACGTAAAGAAAGAAGTGGAGGATGCCAATATTTTTATCTTTCTGGATGATACCACAGATTCCTGTGGACGCAGCGTATTAGCAGTTTTGGCTCAGCCATTGAATAAAGTTGGAAAACAGCCCATTCTGATTGGTGTGGAGTTCCTGCAGCATGTTAACCATTCAACAATATCACAGGCTCTGCTGAGAGTTTTAAATGCCAACTCTGTGAACTTTGACAAAGTACTTGCAGTTGTTTCAGACAGTGCAAGTTACATGCACAAAGCATTTGGTTCAGTTCTCTCTGGAGTACTACCAAACGCTGTGCATGTGACCTGTGTGGCACATCTTCTCAATCTTATTCTGGAAATCTGGGCAGACACCTTACAAGATCTGAACAGCATGGTAGCGCTGGTTAAGGAGGTGTTTTGTCAGAGCCCAATGCGCCGCCGCCACCAGTTCCTGTCTTTTATGGAGTCGAAAGATAATGTGACTCCAAAGATGCCGCTATATTCGTTCCTGACAAGATGGTGCTCGTGGGTCAGTGTTGTGGACTATTTAGCTGAATACATGCCCATCATTGCTGAATTTCTACACAGTGAAACATCTGGTGCAGCGACCCTCAAAAGGCTGAAGGACCTGCTCAAGGACAAATTAACAGAGTTGATGACGCAAGCAACATTTGTCAAAGAACATTCAGTAGAGTTGGTTAGGCTCATCGAAGAGCTACAGTCCAACTCCAAGCCACATGGGCACAACATTTATTCAAAATTGCAAACTGTTCATTTCTTTTTAGACAGCTCGTGCTCAGGAGTACAGGCCCCAGACTGTGGAATGGTTATCCAGATGACAAGTACAGGAACATGAGGCCTGTACCACTCTTTTTCAGACTCTGATGCTGCAGATCAGTGAGAAAATGACAAACATTGTAAGCCACCACCCCTCCTTGAACATTTTTGAAGCACCAAGGAGTCTTCGATCCCAAGCAGCTACCAACAGTGGAGAAGAATAAAACTGATTACACTGAACTGATCCCTGGACTGCTCAAAGTCTCAAACATGGAATGGCATGCATACATGGCTGTAGCCCAGACAATTCCATCTGACTTCAACCTGTCAGAATGGTGGGAGGCACAGCATGTTGCACTGCCAGAGCTCGCTGCCATTGCCAAGCAATACATCTGGCTTCCAGTGAGCACAGCCAATGTAGAATGAACATTTTCAGTGTACTCAGACCTGCTAAAGGACAACCAACGGACTTTAACAAAGGACAATGTAAAACTGCTTTTAATGTTGAAGTACAATAAAATTACATAGAAATTTTTAGAGTGGTTTCTGAGTGGCACTGAAAGGAGGGCGCGTATAAGTGTACGTAAGGAATAAAATTGCAGTATCTGCAATTTGTAGGAAATTGATATTTAAAATGTTTTAATTATCTATATTGCTGGCCTTTATAGTCTAGATATATTGTTAAATAAAGTTTGGGCATTGTTAGAAAATTGGTATTCTGATTTTATTTTCAATGGTGTAATTGATTGCCATATATAGCTTTCATTAAAGTTTGGTTATTTTGCATTATGTCTTATTTTTTTTTTGGTGTTGTACTAAATATTATATGTCTGAAAACTACGCAACTACGATGTCAAGGGCCCGCAATTTCCCCGCAATAAATATGAAAAATTCCCACAATTTGGCCATGATTTTTCTGCAATTTTCCAGTGCCCCTGCTTATGACACTCAGTTCATCCATCCACACCACGTGCCATTAATTCCCTACAAGAGCTCCTTACCAAATGTTCTAACCAGCACTTTATCACCAGATCTGTGGAGTTTTCTAACATATGGACAAATAGGTTTCTGAAAATATATCATAACATTTATTATATATTTTTTTACATTGAATTGGTAAATAGGGAACACAAAATTGGTTGCAGAAGAATAACACATTTATCCCCACTTGTGAGTGGTAAGACCCATTACTCATGAGTGTCAAAGACACAGATTAGATATGAATGTCATATTAGCACTCACATGTGGAGATAACTGCAACCCATTATGTACTGGATATATACTAACCCATTTGTAATGTTTTTCTTAGTGTTTTACCTTGTTTTAGCTTAAAATGTTAGCTTGTTTTAGCTTAAAACTGCCTTTCTTTCCATTTGTAAGTTCTCTGTATTTATTGATCATTATTCTCTGTGTTCTATTTCCAGATTCTAAGCAAGCAATAATACCCGACAGGGTGGGCAGGATTGGGCAATACCAGACCACCCAGGGGCGTGATGAGACCAGACGCTGCAGGCAGAGGGCCTTATAGCCCCCGGAAGGTCTGGTATTGCCCATACCGCCCACCCTAGAGGGTGTTATCGCGCTTATAAAATGGGCTATCTCTAACGTTATTTTGTAAAATTTAAGAATTAAAACATATAATAAAAAATACTAAAATTAACTAATAGCTGCGGTCCTTCTACTAGTGTCCTTACCAGTACTTACCAGTAGAGGGCAGTGCATCATTTCACAGTCATTTTACTGTTTGCTTACTGCTGTGTACAGAGTGTCCCTCCTTGGTACTTAAACCTTCACCCCCCTACTCCTGAGCTCTCTTTGTTCCTGTTTATTTTCTTCAATTTCTTACTCAGATCACGATCTAACTGCCACATCATGCTTACAGCTGTTTTACAGGGATCGGATGACAGAACCGAGCAAGTGGTAGAGCAGGAGCCACTCGCTAAGCAGCAGAACGGGCCGGCGGCATCTGGAGAATGCGGCATGAGAGCAGGGTGAGGAGACTGCTACCATTTAAACTAAACATGGTTGGAGAAACACTCATTTGTCCTTGTTCCCGACCGCAGAGTAAATACTGGAGTTTTTTTTTTTTTCCTTTTCTTTAATAAATATGCTCTGTTTACATTTACTGGGTTTTGGTCAGCAGAGGAGCAGGTGAGAGCTGACCGACTGGCATCAGAAGCAGCACCGGTGATCAGTGTGGTGTGGTGTAAGATATGCACCACAACTGATATTTTTAGAAATATATTCTTTTTTTCCTTCATTTAAATTAAGCGACTGCTGAGCTCAGTGACTGCCATTTCATGGTGGTGGTGGGGAGGACATACTCACTTGCTTACTGATATAAAAAAACGTCAGCACTTTGAAATTGCGTGCCCAGTGCTTCAGCCAATGAGGAAGAAGGTTGGGCACAAGGATACTTGGCTGGGCATGAGGAAGGTTTGGGCTGGCACTTTTTATTTGCTGGGCACATATTGAAAATTAATGTACCACTCTGGAATGGGTATCAGCCAATCAGATGCCAACAAATAAAAAGCCTATTTTCTAAGTGGAAATAACATATTTCACATGTAATAAATTGAGTTATAAGTGACATAGATTGTGTTTTAAGTGAAAATGAATATTTATCTCAAAATACCATAATTTATTTGCCTAATTTATTCAGCCACTGGTGTGGTATAATTTAACATTATGGGGTTGGGGTTTGGGGGCACAGTTTCATTTTATTTGCACAAATGATGATGCGTTTTGGAGAAATGCCTTCATTTCTTCTTGAAACTGGCTGGAGGGCTATAGAGGAGGATGTGGGGGTCTACTAACTGCAATTTTGGGGGGAACAGACTGGGCTGGGAGGAATCTAATGACGGGTTGGGGAGTGCTGTTGAGTGGGTTGTGGAGGTAGGAAGGGCTACTGACTGTGCTGCTGTGGTGGGGAAAGTTATCAGCTGGGCTATTGATTGGGATATGAGAGTAGGGAAGGCTTCTAACTGGACCATGGGGGATGGTCTACTGACTAGGATATGGGGTAAGGTTACTGACTGAGCTTTAGGGGAGGGCTACTGACTGGGCTGTGGGAGTAGAGAGGGCTTCTAATGGGGCTATGGGTTGGAGGGATACTGACTGGGCTGCATAATGGTGAAGGGCTACCAAAAGGGCTGTGGAGTGGGAAGGATTACTGACTGGGCTATGGTGGTGGGAAGAGTCTGTCTGTGTGCTCCACTGGGACATGCTTTCTTTTGGCTATTTTTTTAGTATAATCTCTGCATTGTTTTTTTTTTCCTCATCATAAATGCATACAATCATGTATATCTGTTTCCATAGAAGGGGAGCCTCAGTCCCAATTTGTCCAGGTCATTAGTTATTTACATTAGCATTATCTAAGGGCCTCTCTTTATACAGGAGGACAGAGCCCTTGTGCTAAACATTTGGCATATTTGTCCCTGGGGTCTAAATGTTCCTTCCTCCCATATTAAACATCTTGGGTGGGATATTCAGACTGCATGAGAAAGATGCACAACAGAGGGAACAGGCACATGTCCAGTGTGCCATTGCACAATGGGCATGATATTCAAACCATGTGCAGGACAAGGTGCACCTGCGCAATGTGGCTGAATATTGCACCACATGCGCCATGGAGCAGGGACGATGTGTAATAGCACTCCTAAGGATGTGCATGGACAAAGACAGGAGGCAGCTGAGCAGCAGCCATGGACATACCATGTGCTGAGGAGCATGCAACAGGAGAGTCAGACCATCCCACCCAACCCTCAGCCCCCCCCACGTGGGCAAGGCCCCCATGAGCAGCACAACCAGGCAGGTGCAGGAAGGACCACTGACCCTCGAACCCCAGTGCTGAACCACCAGCAGATGTAACCCAGTAGTCCCCACCTGCTGGGCATGGCGTCCCTGTACCATACACAAACCAACAGGGACCAGGAGCCAATGATGGCCAAGCCCCACCCATGCCACGGCAGCACACCATTGCTGCCCCACCCCAGTACAGAGTGCCCGGGACACCTAGCACAGAAGCAGAACCAAACAGCGCATGACACTGAAGGCAGTCTGGCACCATTGTGCCAAGGCATCCTGTTGCCCCAGAGTGCAATGCACAAGTACCACAACCTCACCATGACCACCCAACACAGGTGGTGACACTGTCCACCAACACCACCACAACCCACACAAATCCCACCAGCATGGCCCACATGGAGGCAAAGCGAGGTGGGTGACCTGGTACCTGTACTGGAGGGACTCTGCATGGGACAAGGGCTGCCCTGGACACCAGCACAAGCATGAAGGCACCACAAAGACAGGACCAGAGCAAGGTTCTCCACCCATGCACCCATTCTGCCACAGCACCAGCCCCACCAGGCAACACAGCACTCCCCGTGGTGCATGGAGGCCTGCACCACACAGGAGGCAACACAGGGCACACACAATGCCCCCCCCAATCACATGGGCGCACCTGCAAACAGTCACACAAAGCAATGCGACAGGCCCTGCCATCGCGAGGCCCATGGAGCTGTGTAATCTGTGACCAGCCCACCCCCAGGGTGCTGGTGAGCCTAAAATGTGGTGGTCACCCCATGATCCTGGCCGCCTCAATGGCAGGCGCAGGGGCCTGTGACCAGGCCACCACCCACATGCAGCAGGACCCCATGTGACAGCCACCAGACCACAGGCACTGCCCCAGCCACCATGAATTGCATGGAGGGAGCAACCAATAGCACTGCCCACAGTGGCAACAGGGACAGACATGCGATAGTCCAGGGGCCGAAATGCCAGCAGCAAGAGCACTGTGCCTGCAAGGTGATAGGCACATGCTGCCCCTGAAGGCATGCCGTCATCCGAGCATGCGGTGGTGGGACCACATGACCATGCGTACCACAGCCGTGCATGGTGGCAGCGTAGCAGCAATGGCCACAGCTGTACAGACAAAGCACACACTGACAGGGGCAGATGGGATACAGCACATGCACCACAGCCCACTGCACACAGGTGAACGGTGCACTGGGTACACCACACAAGCCCCAGACAGAGCCCATGGCCCCCACCCACACCAGTGGAGGTGCCCCGCCAGGCACACCCACGCCCAAGTCAGACCCACCCCACAGTAGCCATGCACACCACTGCAGGAAGGCACCATGCACTCACTGCAAATCAGAGACTGACACTGACGTAGATATAAACAAATGTATTAAAACAGAACAACAACAGAATCACAACCTATATACAGATATGTATAACAGAGAGGGGATGGGTGGGGACGCTACATGGGGGAGGGGAAAGGGCAGGGGACAAGGGTAAGGCAAAGGTGGGGGACATGGAGGGGTGGGGTACAGTCCAGGGAGGGATTGAGTGCCTCCACATGTGTCAGGCACTACTGGCAGCCCCGGTCCTCCCCTGATGCCTGTGGTGCTGCCTGTTCCCCCGTCCATCCTCTCCAGGAGCTCCAGTGTCACCTGGGTAACCTGCAGGATTTCCTGGAGAGTCCAGTCTATGGCCTCCCAATGATGGCCACCTAGGAAAAGGAAGCAGAAGCAGTATGAGTGACTGCCCTGACCAATGCAGCCCACCAAACATGCATGGCGTGCATCAGTGACTGGCACCCCTGGGATGTCATGCGACCACCCACAGTAAGTGGCCCACATGAGCCACCCACACGGGCAACCATAGCCATGTAAACTGCTGCACACCTCCCCTGCCCATGCACCGCACAGCACCATCCTGGCTGTCCGGCGTCATGGTAATGCAGTGGGACAGCAGTGGCACAGCCAGACACTGAGTGCTCACACAGCCCACCTGCAACACCCACCCACATGTGCAGGCCCACAGGAAGGTGCAGAGGGCACTGCAGGAAGTGTTCAGCTGGAGGGGCCATGCCACACCACCACCCCTGCAACCCACCCTGCACAGGTGTATAAGGAAACACACTACTCACCTGCATCCTGGTCTACAGGGTGCTGCCAACCCATAGCACCATCACTGTGGCCTGCCCACATGGCTACTCCCCCAGCATGGTCCCGGTCCTGCTGCTCCCTGGCCAACCGTGCCCTACGGTGTTTCTCCGGGCCTAGGGGGAAAATATGGAGAGAGTCACATCAGTACACGTCTGATCCATAGGCCCCACCCCCCCCCAGGCATCAGCCCACACTGCCTATCTGTGCTGCGGTGGCATTGGGTGGACACGATGCTCCCCCACACCCGACAACACAGGTGCTGGGCCCCCCTGGCAGCCTGTGCTGCCGACCCTGTGCCCCGAGGACAGTTGAAGATGGCTAGTGATAGTCATGGAGCACCTACCTGGCTGTGGTACTGCTCCCTGCTGGGCATAGGCCTGCAGGCACCTCAGATGGTCAGGATCACACCGCTGGAGGTCACCATAGCGGTGGTGACACTGCTTCCCAGTATGCAGACTCCCTGTGGCCTCCTCAAGCCCATCAGCCACCTCCTGCCACACCATGGTGCAGCGCCTCTGGAGGGGCACCTGCACAAACAGGGCACCAGCATGTGGCTCTACAAGGGCCACCAGGTTGGCTAACTCAATGGCACTCCACACAGGGGCTCTGGTGCGCAGCATGATCCAGGCTGTCCGCTGTGGCAAAATGGTGCCCGGTACCGCACGTGTCCCACATGTTGTGGCAGTGCGGTGCTGCACTGCCAGTTGCAATCACACTGGCACCGTACTGCACAATAGGGGGGCAGCCATATGGCACCTAGAGGGAAAAGGACTGCTGCAGGGTCAAGTGTCGGACTGCGCACGGAGCACTGCTGTGCTATTGGGAGGCCCTGTATGGTGCGCAGTAGGGTGCATGTGTGTGACACCATGCAGTGGCCTACCATGCTGGGCGCCATCGCACCCATGGTGCAGTGGCGCAGTATGGGGCATGGTGGCACTGCACCATCCGAACCATGTCACATGTGCCCCATGGGATGTACGGTGCACGAGTGCCACAGGCACAGTTGTGGCTGTGTGCTGTACTGCCTCCCATGCTATGAGCGTATGCTGCACCGCTCGCATACGTGTCAGCACAGTGCGCATGCATGGTGTGGATCCGACTCCGCACATCACAGTGGTGCACCATGAGCTGAGCATGCACAACACCATTGTGCAAGGCACATCCACGCGATATTCAGCCAGGGTATGCAAATCAGCTTATGATCCATTCCGCAGCTCAACTGCTGCATCTGCATCCCATTACAGTTGCGCATTCCCTCATTTGCATGCGATGCACTATAAAGGCACCATGGAAATGCACAAGCCATGGATCCAGATTGCAGCCTTAGGAGGTAAGCGCCATGCTGTGGAGACGTGGGGACAGTGGTCTGGGAGGGCTGTATGGGACTGAATACCTGTCCATCTCCCCAGGTACTAGCATGACCGAACGTGAGGAGGATGAGGAGTAGGTGAGGGTGCGGAAGCAGAGGCCCAACTTCACCAGGGCCGAATCAGATGCACTGTTCGAGGTCTACCTCAACAGGGAGTCACTCCTCAGTGGCCAGAGAGGCACACCACAGGCCCGTGCAGTGGCGTGTGGCGAGGTGGCACGTGCGGTCAACCAGCAGGGCAGCCACCAGCATTCCATGCAGGAGTGCAAGAAGAAGGTCAGCATGGACAGGAGGAGAATTAAGGACAAGGTGGCTGCCATCAGGGCAGCGCGTGCCGCCATTGGTGGGGGCCAGCAGGACGTGCCCCACCTGACACCACTGGAGAAGCAGGTGGCCAGCTGCATGCGGCATAGTGCCATTGAGGGTGTGCCTGGCGGAGGCTTCCAGACGGGTGGCAGCCCATCACTACATGGTAGGACTGGTGCTGGCAGTGTGTGGGTGGCAGGGGGGTGGGGTCCAGGGCTCAGGTGGCACCACAAATGTTACTGTGTTCCTTTTCAGCTCCTGAGCATCTGCATGGGGCAGCGATGGTAAGTGTGTCCACTGAGGGGGTGGCCCTGGAACCAGTGGAGCGCCCATCCACTTCCACTGGTGTCCAAGGGACCGACCGTCTGCAGCCCTGCATAGTTGTCTGGACTGATGCCTGTGGTGTGGGTGCAGATGAGGCCCTGGCTGTGTTCCAGCAGGATGCCAGGCACAGTGTCCTGTGTGTTGAGACACAGATCGGGGCCAACTCCAATACCGATGATGACGTGATGCACATCCCGGACAGTGATGTTGATGGGTCACAGGGGGATCCCATGACTGGCATCCACCCAGGCAGCAGTGCGGGCAGTGCTGGCATGGCTGCCTGCCCAACAGCCCTTGTCCCTGTCATGTCTGTGGCATCCAGTGAGGCAGCACTGGTGTGCAGACGCTGCAGCGGTGTTGGAGGCGCTGATGCAGCCATGCTGGTGGTGCCCAGCACTCAGCAGCCAGAGGGGCAGTGGCAGCAGCTGGACAGTGATGATGGGGGAACAGAGGCAGGGGGCAGCAACAGTACACCGTGTGAGGGTGTACCCCAAGAAGGTAACGCCATGCAGCACCTACCCTTGCAGGGCGCTGTACCGCAGAGCCAGGAACAACACGGGGGTCAGCAAGTTGGCCATGCAGATGACCCCTTGGATGCCCTCAGCCATCTTCCACAGGCCTCTGTGGATCAGCAGGTACGGCTCATGGTAGCAGTGGATGCACTCTGTGCGGAGCTGCGCCAGGGAGAGGAGCAGCACAGCAGAGACCATGCCCTGCTCCTGGTGGAGTTAGCTCAACAGACAGCGAATGTGACTGCAGCCATCGATAGGCACACCACTGTGACAGTGACTGTCATGGCTACACTGACCAACCGACTGTGTGCCCAGATGCCGCATACCCCACAGAGTGCATTGTCCACCCCACTTCTCGGTGTCGGGCGAACCCGCCATGTCAACACTGGGATCAGCTGTGGGCATCCCAAGCACACCTAGTGCAGGCATGTTTGGTGGCCTGCAGACACCTGCACAGACACAGTCGCGTTCACACAGCGTCACCCCTAGAAAACCATCGGTGCCACCCCATGAGGCCACTGATCAGCCTGTTATGGCTGGCAGGTCTCAGCGGGGCCGCCCACATATCCGTGGCGGCTGTGCAACTGTGCAGCATGACTGACCCCTCCCCCTCCATGGTTGCTGTCTACCACTGCCCAGTGAGCACTGTGGGGTTCTGTGTGTGTTGCATAGGTGTGGTGCCCTGTCCTGCACTCACATGGACCCTATGCACACCCGCCCGGATTCTGGCCACTGTGGCATGTGCATGATGATGCCAGCATAGTGCTTTCTGCCACTATGCAACGGTGCTCAGCGTCTGAGACATGCACAGTGCCTGCCACTGGGTGTGGTTATGGTGGGTCATGTGTGGGTGTGGGGGGGCGTATGAGTGTGGGTGTGAATGTATCCCTGTGGGCATGGGATGTGGTGTGTGTGCTTGTGTGTGCATGCTGTGTGCAACCCTGCTGTTCTCTGCCTTTGTGTGCATGCTCCCGCCCAGTCCCACACCCCTGCCGCCAGAACTGCCCTGGTGTCCGCCCCAGCCCATCTGTCAGCTGTGTCATCACCACTAGTGCTTGCTCGTGGCCATGTCCACCTACCTGTGTGGTCCATAGTGCTCCTCTGCAATGGTGTCCCGGTGCTGCTGGGCCATGTGGGCCAGCCGGGGATCCCGTCACCCAGGGGGTGGCTGCCCAACACCACCTGGCCTGGCGTCCTCATCGTCCCCACAGCTATCCCCCTCCTCAACCTCAATGGCTATCCCACAGTCAGTGGCCATGTTGTGCAGGATACAGCAGGCCAGGAATAGCCCACAGGCCTTTGAGGGACTGTACTGTAGGGCACTGCCAGAGGTGTGCAGGCAATGGAACCGTGCCTTCAGCATCCCGAACACCCGCACGATGATATTCTGTGTGGTGGCATGTGCCTCATTGTACTGTTGCTGCACTGGAGTTGAGGGGCACTGGTATGGTGTGAGCAGCCAGGGCCGCAGCGGGTACCCACAGTCACCTATGTGTAGAGAGGTATTGTTAGCATGGTGGTCTGTGGCACTGTGCCCCTGGCCTTCCAGGCTGCTCTCCATGGCACCTCGCCCTTGCCCCACACACACCCCCAGCTGCACCCAGCATCTGGCGTGCACTGCATACTAACCTACCAGATGGCCAGTGGGGATGTCCCCACTCTCGAACCTATGCCACAGTGCAGACTGGTGCCAGATGATGGTATCGTGTTCTCCCCCAGGGTGCGTGGCACAGACATTGATTATGCACCCCCTGGCATTGCACACTGCCTGGCAGTTGACACTATGGTATCCCTTGTGGTTTATATAGGCTGCTTCCTCTGGGCCAGGTGGCATGTGGATACCAACTCGATGGCCCCAAGCACGCCAGGCAACCGTACTACCCTTTGGAACTCCTGCATGTTTGTTGTACGCTTCACCTGTGTGCTGGGGAAACAGACATACTCCACAGCATGTGGCAGCAGTGCACTGAGGAATTGTGTGAGTAGGTGTGATGCAGCTGATTAGGTTATGCCTGTCGTGTCCCCTGTTGGTCTCTGGAAGGTGCCCGTGGCAAGCAGGCACATGACGGCCATGATCTTTGTCTCCATGGACAGAGCATGGCTTCTTCTTGTGGGTGTCTGCATCTCCTCACTGCACAGCTCACAGAGCCACCTCAGAATGGCCTGGTTCAGATGGTATTGGCCCACAATCTCGATGTCACTGTACAGCTCGAAGCTGGCGTGGGCATTGTACAGCCTGTTCTGGGCATACCGCCGATGGGCCCTTCCACGGCTGTGCCTCCCTGCTGCCTGCCTCCTCACACCCCTCATTACCTCCTCCATCTGGATGTTGGCACTGGTTATGTCCCTGGTTGGTGTTCCCCCTGGGTGGCTGACTACCTGGTCCCCCCGGCTGTGTGCTGCTGGTACTGCCCCTGCACTGGGTGCATCCCTGGCACCTCACCACTGCATGCCCTGTCTCTGCCCCACTGTTCTCCTTTCTCTGTGGCATACACAGACTCTTGTGCACACACACACACACACACACACTTCCAGTGGCCCTCCCCGTCCACCTCTTGGCCACGCCTGACCACCTGTTTCTTCCCCTGGCTCTCCGCTGCTGTCTCCACACTCCCCCACTATGGCTCCTCTCTAGCGCAATCATCCTCCTCTCACTTGCTCCCTTTTATTTTCGCTCATTTCTGCTGTTGCACAACTTCCGCTTTCTCCATTAATGTGTACATCACCTGCCATTGAATATCGCACTCCGCACATTATTCCTGGTTATGCCCCCTGCACTTGTGCATGCATTCATTACCATTGAGCTATGGTGCATTGGGTTTTGTACTGTGCATCTGATGCTGCTGAATGTTGAATTTTGGCACATCTTCACTTTTGCGCAGGCGCATCCATGTTGCGCATGGCGCACCTGCTCTGAATATCCCACCCCTTGTATCATTACATTATGCAAATATGGCAGAATATTACAGTTTGTACATTTCCCGTGGTGCCACGGGATGGGATCCTGTCCTTAATACGCTCTTTCACTTTGTCCAAAAATAGAGATCCCTCCAAGGCTTATCTTGCGAGTTTCTTTTTCGTTCAACAGTCAAGTCACCCATTACACAAGTCCCCTCGGGTGACATGTTGGTAATGTGGCCTCCTCCATATTACAGTCATATCATGACCATCAGAGAAATAGCTTCCGTTGAAAGATAGTCATCCTTGTGTGTTCCAACAGGCATTCCCACACTTTGCTCCAACTGTGTTCAAATCCTTCACCTCTACCCATATATGTTAGTGTAAGGTGCTCCATTAGGAGTGTATAAATCAGAAGTTTGAGCTACTGTCCCATGTCTGGGCCTGCCGGACTAACCCATATATTCAGATGCTTTTTTATATATATGATTACCTGCATTCTCAGGATCCATAGTAGTGGTGAATAAGAGCCGTAAGTCTCTCGTTTCACCACCAAAAACATTGCCAGGGAATCCAAATCCAAGGCGACACTTATGATTTTTCTGAAGATGTCACTGATATTCATTCAGAACTGATATAGTTGGATACATGTTTGTACTTTGTTACATTGTACTTACAGGGTGGGATATTCAGAGCAGATGCGCCATGGGCAACAGGGATGGGCCAGCACAAGTGCCATTTTGAGATATTCAGCGGGAGGTGGCTGCACAGCACAACAAGCAATGCACCAGAGCAAAACAGTAATGAATGCATGTACAACCGGAGGAGATGGAACCATGAATAACATGTGCAGTGCAATATTCAACAGTATGTGACATGTGCAATAGCAGAGCAATCGGAAGTTGCATGACAGTGGAAATGAGCCAAAATAAAAGGGAGCAAGAGAGGGGAGGAAGAACACACCCCACGGAAGCCACAGGTGGGAGCGTGGAGACAGAGTGCCAGGGAGGAAATACAGGAAGCAGGGCACAGGAGTGGGCAGGAGTAGGACAAGGCCCACCAGAAGTGTGCCAGAGTGAGGGTAGAAGTGGGTGTGCCCATGCTAGTGTGCGGAAAAGGGCGTGAGAGTGCCACAGTGGACTGAGAGCTGTGGCAAGAGGCAGGACAGCCACAGGCAAACAGCCGGAGGTGAACCCAGTGCAGGGGAAGCACCAGGAACAGACAGCAGTGGGAACAGAAGAACAGCCACCTGGTGGGGGGGGGAACACCAGCCAGGGACATGGCCAGTGCCACCTTCCAGATGGAGGTAGTAATGAGGTGTGTGAGAAGGCAGGCAGCAGGGAGGCACAGCCGTGGAAGGGCCCATCGGCGGTACACCCAGAACAGGCAGTACCGAGCCCGCGCCAGCTTCGAACAGTACTCTAACACAGAGATTGTGGTCTGGTACTGCCTGAATCGGACGATACTGAGGCAGGTCTGTGAACTGTGCAGTGAAGAGATGCAGGCACCCACACGATGGAGCCATGCGCTGTCAGTGGAGACAAAAGGTCACAGCCGTCATGTGCCTGCTTGCCACGGGCACCTTCCAGAGACCAACAGAGGACCTAACAAGCATAACTCAGTCGGCCGCGTCACGCCTACTCACACAATTCCTCAGCGCACTGCTGCCACATGCTGCAGAGTACATCCATTTTCCCAGCACACAGGCGGAGCACACAGCACACATACAGGAGTTCCACAGGGTAGCATGGTTGCCTGGTGTGCTCGGGGTCATTGACTGCACCCATGTAGGCATCCACGTGCCACCTGGCCCGGAGGGTGCGGCATACATAAACTACAAGGGATTCCAGAGCATAAATTGCCAGGTGGTGTGCGATGCTAGGGGGCGCATAACCAATGTCTGTGCCACGCACCCTGGGGGAGCACACAATGCCTTCATCTGGCACCAGTCTGCACTGTGCCACAGGTTTGATAGTGGGGACATCACCACCAGCCATCTAGTAGGTGAGTATGCATATTACGCAGGACATCATGGGCAGACATGGGGGGGTGCACTGTCAGAGGTGCCATGGGTACCAGACATGATGGCCCATGGCATAGCGACGCAGACCACCATTCTAATGTCACCCCTCTACACACAGGTGACAGTGGTTACCCGCTATGGCCCTGGCTGCTCACACCATACCAGCACCCCATGACCCCATCGCAGCTACAGTACAGTGAGGCACATGCCACAACACAGAATGTCATCGAGTGGGTGTTCGGGCTGCTGAAGGCACGGTTCCGGTGCCTGGACACATCAGGTGGTGCCCTACAGTATAGCTCCTTGAAGGCCTGCGGGCTATTCCTGGCCTGCTGTATACTACACAACATGGCCACCGACTGTGGGATAGCCATAGAGGTCAAAGAGGAGGACAGTGGTGGAGACAATGAGGACATTGGTCCAGCTGGTGAAGGGCAGCCACCCCCTGGGTGACGAAACCCCTGACTGTACCAGATGGCACAGCAGCAGCGGGACACCATTACAGAGGAGCACTTCACACAACACAGGTAGGTCACGGGGCCATGTGCAACCACCAAGGGCAAGGGCACAGCCCGCAGATAGGCAGGGCTGGACACCAGGGGTGGACGGCGGTTAGGGAATGGGTCTGAGCAGGGGCCGCACGCAGCGGCAGGGATGGGCAGGGCTGAACACGACATGTGCACATACACGCACACACACCACAACATGTGCACAAAGGGAAAACAGCACGCCCGCCCCAACAGCCACCCCCAACCCCACACAGGACCACATACAACCATGCCCAGTGGCTGTCACTGTGCATGCCTCAGATGCTGGGTACCACTGCACACTGGTGGACAGCGTAACGCAGATATCATCATGCACACGCCACAGTGGCCAGCAGCTGGGAGGGTGTGCACAGGGACCGTGTGTGTGCAGGACCGGGTTCCCTACCCATGCATTGCACAATGCACACCACAGTGCACACAGGGCAGCAGCAGACAATGGCCATGGAGGGAGACAGATCAGTCACTCGGCACAGTACCATGGCTGCCACAGATGCGTGGGCAGTCCCACTGAGACCTGCCAGCTGTGCCAGGCTGACCAGTGGCCTCTTGGGGTGGCACTGGTGGGCCCTCAGGAGTGACGCTGCATGAACGCGACCATGTTCACGCAGGGCTCTGCAGCCCACCGAGCTTGTCTGTTCCAGGCATGCGCAGTATGCCCACAGCCAAACCTGGTATTGACATAGCAGGTGTCGCACGGCACCAGGAATGGGGGATGGACATGACACTGTACAGTATCTATGGCAGCTGGGCACCTAACTGGGTGCCCAGTGTAGCCATGACAGTTGTCACTGCAGTGGTCTGCCTGTCAATGGCAGTGGTCACATCTGCCCGCTACCGGGCCATCTCGGCCAGGAGCAATATGTGGTCCCTGCTGCGCTGCTTGTCTGCTTGGCACAGAACCACACTGAGTGCATCCACTGCCATCACGAGCCGCATCTGCTGATCTACTGAATCCTGGAGAAGACAGCTGTGTTCATCCAAGGGGTCGTCCACTGGTATGGCATGCTGTCCCTAATGGTGTTCTTGGCCCTGCTGCCCAGCACCCCTTGACATTGGGTGCTGCACACCAGAGCCATACCGGGGCATGTCCACATGCGGTGCACTGCCATTGCTCCCCGACACTGTCCCCCCATTGCCATCGGCCGACTCCTGGCGCTGCCCCTCCAGCTGCCGATCACCAGGGCATACTGGCAATGCCGCAGCAGCTGCAACAGCCCCACCACCCTGGACGCACACCAGTGCTGCCCCACTGGGGAATACAGGCACAGGCTGGGACTGGGTTGTTACTCAAGCAGCCACAGCGGGATCACCCAAAGTAATGCCTGTGCAGTTGCCTACTGTGGGACCATCCTGTGTCCCACATGTATCAGTGTCTGGGACGTGCGGATCATCATCATTGGTGCTGGATCTGGCCCCAATCTGTGGCCCAGCACGCCGGAGACAGGGGGCAATGTCACACTGAGACACAGGCAGGGCCTTGTCCGCACCAGCACCACCCACATCATTCCAGACAGATGTGCAGGTATGCACTTGGCCAGTCCCTCGGACACCTGTGGTGGTGGATGGGTGCTCCTCCATGTCATGGGCCTCCTCCTCGGTGGACACACCCACCACTGCTGCCCCATGTAGACGCTCAGGAGCTGCAAGGGAACACATTAGTGTTAGTGGCTCTGCCTTGCCCTGCGGCATGCCCTCTACCACCCACACACTGACAGCACAGGACTTACCATGCAGTGATGGGCTGCCACCCATCTGGAAGCCACCACCAGGAATGCCCTCAATGGCACTACGCTGCATGCTGCTGCCCACCTGCTCCTCCTGTGGTGTCAGGTGGGATATATTCAGCTGGCCGCCACCGGTGGCAACACATACAGCCGTGATGGCAGCCACCTTCTCCTTGATCCACCTCCTATCTGTACCTACTTTCTTTTTGCACTCCTGAACAGACCGCTGGTGGCTGCCCTGCTGGTTCATGGCACACGCTACCTCACCCCACACTGCAGCATGGGCCTGTGGCATTCCTTGCTGTCCACTAAGCAGTGGTTCCTTGTCCAGATATACCTTGAACAGGGCATCAGATTCAGCCCTGGTGAAGTTGGGCCTCCTCCTTCTCCCCCTTCCCTGTTCCTCCTCTTCCTCACAGTCGGTCATGCTCGCGCCTGTGGGAATGATAGGTGTTACCTTGGACTGTGCAGTCCCATACAGCCCTCCCAACCACAGTCCCCACATTCCAACAGCATGCAACCTACCACAAAGGACTGCAATACCAAACCATGGCCTCTGCAGCCCCAGGTCGCATTTATATAGCGCAATGCATGCAAATAAGGGCAGGTGCAACTGTAAGTGGATGCTAATGCAGTGGATGTGCCGTGGAATGGCTAATGAGCTGATTTGCATAATTTGGTTGAATATCACGCTGTTGCACCTTGTGCAATGTAGGTGAGCGTGCTCAGGCTATGGCACAGCACTGTGACATGCACAATTGGCACCGCACGGCGCATGCCTGGGATGCTGACGCTGATGCGTGCGGTGCTTATTTATTTATTTTATTTATTTAGCTTTTGTTGACCGGGTAAGTGCACTAGACAAATCCTGCCTATTTTCAGGCACGACCCGGGGGAGGGGGAATACAGATGAATGCCAACTGACCTTGAACCAGATTAAGCTGTTGGTGGTATTTTTACTGAATGAGGGAAATTTAGCCAGGACACCGGGGAAATTCCCTACTCTTTTCGATAAGTGCCATGGGATCTTTAACATCCACCTGAACTACCACCAATCCAGGCAGATGGGACCTCGGTTTAACGTCTCATCCGAAAGATGGCACCTCAGAAGTGCAGCACCCCTCTCATGCTGCACTACAGTGTCAGTACTGGAATATTAACCCAAGTGCCAGATGTGGGAACTGAACCCACAGCCCTCTGATCTCCCGGCCTCAGAGGCGAGTGTGCTACCTACTGAGCCACTGACACTGATAACCACTCAGCTTGTGTTCTCTCCCTCCTTCTCCCTCTAACAGAGAGGAGCGATCATCAATTACAAAGATCAGCTGCTACAAAGCAACACTCCCTGCATGCTTCACGCTCAGAAGAGAACACTACAACTCTTCCTTGTAGTTAGCGAGACCAATCACTTTAGAGACACATTTCTCCAGTTACAGACTATAGAAATGATCCCTGAAAGTATAGTCTGCTGATGTGCTGTGCATGGGAGGCAGTGCAGAGTACAGCCATCACTGTGCCTGTGGTGCTAGTGTGCTGTATGCCCGTGTGGCGCTTGTGCCATGGTGTGCCGTGGGCGCCATGGCACCACAGAGCAGTAGGCCACTGCAGAACATCACACATGCACCCTACCGCACTACATGCAGGGCATTCCAATAGTGCTGTGGTGCCCCATGAATGGACAGACCCTTGACCCTGTGGTCAACCTTTACCCCCTAGGTGCAATGTGCCCACATGGCTGCACCCCTATCATGCAGTCCAGTGAAAGCGTGATAGGGACTGGCAGCAAAGTACCACGCTGCCTCTGCATGTGAGGCACGTGTGCTACAGAGCACCATTTTGTTGACGTTTGAGACAGCAACATGCCTAGGACCAGAGCACAGGTCTGGAGTGCTATTGAACTGGCAAACCTGGTGGCCCTGGTGGAGCCACATGCTGGTGCCCACTTTGGGCAGGAACCCCTCCACAGGCCACGGACTGCAGTGTGGCAGGAGGTCTCAGAGGGCCTGGAGGAGGTGACAGGGAGCAGCAGGTCAGTGGAACAGTGTCGCCAAAGCTATGACAACCTCCAGCGGCGGGACCCTGACCGCCTGGACTGTCTACAGGCACGCGCCCGGTGAGGTACCATGCCACGGCCAGGTAGATGCTCCATCCCATCACTGGTAGTGTCTATCTGTCCAGATATCATGGTGTGCATCATGCCACGCTGCAGGGGGGGTGGTGGGGGGTGCATCATGACTGGGTTGTGCGGGCATGCACACACCGGGGGGGGAGCTATGTTACTGAACTGTACTGAAGTTTCCCTCTCCATGTTTGCACCCTAGGCCCGGAGGATCACTGTAGGGCACATTTGGCATGAGGAGAGGGACAGCAGGCCGGAGTGGGTGCCGCTGACTTGCAGCCGAGGCACGTTGGTTGAGCAATGGGTTAGCAGCACCCTGCTGGCCAGGATGCAGGTGAGTACTGTGTTTTCCCTTACATCTGTGCAAGCTGGGTTGTAGGGGTGGTGACAGGGCATGGTCACCCGCATTTGTCCCCACTGCCGTGCATGCCACACGGTGCACTCAGCACTGTCCTGTGGCACTGCATGTGTGGATGGGTGTCGCAGGTGGGCTGTGCATGCACTGGGTCCATGGCTGTACCACTGCTTTTGCACTGCATAGCCATGTCACTGTATGGCCACATTGGTGCTGTGCAGAACGTTGGTGGTGGGTGTGTGCAGCATTCCACATGGCTATGGGTGCCTGGGTAGGCAGGTCTTGTGGGCGCGGATGCTGTGGGTGGTCGCATGCCATCACGGGGCGTGGACCATGGCTGTATGCCGTGCACATTGGGTGGGCTGCAGGGGTCTGGCCAGTCACGCATACTGACTCTGCTCCCTAGTCCTAGGTGGACAATGCTGGACTACCCTGGAATGGAACATACAGGAGCTACTGTAGCTGTCCCAGGCTATTCTGGAGCTGCTCATGAGAATGGAGCGTGGTGACTGTAAGAGGCACAGGCGGCACCACAGGGACCAGAATGAGGAGAGGGGCTGCCATTAGGGCCTACAGCACACATGATGTGCATTACCCCCTGGACTGTCTCTCACACCCCTTTGTCCCACTTTCTGATGTACACCCTTGCCCCATGCCCACCCCCACCTGGTTGGTGGCCCTTCCCCCCACTTTGTACATATTTATGATTTGTTCAATTGTTTGTACAGTTTACCTCTTCAATATATACTTGTTTGATATGACAACTGTGATGATCTGTGATTTGCAGCGGGCATATTGTGCTTGGCTGCAGTGGTGTGCATGGCATCAGGGGTGGTGAGGCCTGGGCATGTGTGTGTCCAGCAGGGCCCCATTTATTGTGTGGGTGAGGGACTTGGTCCCTGTCTGTGGTATGTGTGTTGTTCCCTGTGCACTGGATGCCTGTGTACAGTGGTCCCTGGTGCATGCGCTGTGTCTCTGACGCCCCTGTCAGTATGTCCATGGCCCATGCAGCAGGGCCCCTTGCATGTCTGTGGTACCCACAGGCTGCTGGCATGTCATGGGTGGCAGTCCATGCCAGCCACCCTTTGGGCACGGCGCCATGGCTGCTTGCCTCCTGTCACTGGTTTGTTGCACGTCTGCCTCGGGTGACACTGTGGGCTATGCTGTTGTTGTCCCCCTTCCATGCTGTTGCTGGTGTCTGTTGTGGTGTCTGTGTTCTACTGTCTGTCACCTGTGATCCGGCTGCATGCTAGCAGAAGACAGCTTCATGGTGCATGCGCCAGATGGCTGGTTCACCTGTGCCATGGTGGGGGTGCAGGCCATGGGTACACAGCATCAGTTGGACACACACCAGTGGCATTTGTTGGCCCACTATCGTGGTCCTGTGTCGGGGTGCCCTTGGGTCATGGTGGGTGTTTGTCCATGCCCTGTGTCGCATCCTGTGTGGTGCATACCTCCATGCACCACAGTGGGTGGCTGTGCTGTCTGTTGGGACCAGTGCTGGGACAGAGTGCATGCAAGGGCCGGGGTGCGGGGTGCTGTCCTGCTGGTGGTGGTGTCCAGGGCAGGCCTTGTCGCATGTGGGGTCCCTCGGGTACTGACGCAGGGTCGACCTCTCTGCTGTGCCATGGGGAGGGAGCTGTGTAGGAGGGCATTGTGTCTGCAGTTGTTGCATCAGTGGCTGGTGCCACCCACTGCAGGGTGCTCACAGTGGGGCTGCCATGCATGGCTCCATGGAGGACAGGGTTGCATTGACATGGTGGGGGTGGTGGCATGCATTCAGTGCCATGCACTTTTTGGGGCTGCTTCTGGGCTGGGTGTCTGGGGATCACTGTACAGGGTGTGCTCTGCATTGGTGGGATGAGGTGGCACTGGGTGGCTGGCCCTCCTTGTGTTGTGGTCACTGCTTGCCGGGGGAGGGGTGTGCTGGGGCACCATGCCCCGACTGTGGATTCGGTGCTGGTGTTTATAGGCTGGTGGTCCATCCAGCTCACCACTGGTTGTGCAGTTCATGGGGTACCTGTGGGGAGCTGTCTGGCCTGCTGCATGCTCCTCTGCCCATGGTTTCAATGGGTGGTGCACCCCTGAATCTTGTCCCTGTGCACCCCTGGTTATACTACTGCACATCGCCCTACTCTGCTCCGCATCCCTGGTTGCGCCATGGCGCAGTTGGCGCGATATTCAGCTGTGTTGTGCAAGCACACCTTGGCCTGCACTGTGTTTGAATATCACGCATGCTGCGCAGGGGCGCACTACACTTGTGCCTGCTCCAGCTATTGCGCTTCTTTGTGGCGCAGTCTGAATATCCCGCCCCTAGTGTACCTTTTTATCACAAAGGCAATGCCTGCAGTTCAGTGGGTGGGAACCACCAGCCACATAACCCTTCCTGAGCTATTTAAGCCAGTTTCCTCCAGTCTCATTCAGAAGTACTGCTTCTTTGCTGCAGCTGGAAGCTCTGCTGGGGCTCTGCCCACCCTCTCCCCCTTTCACCCCACATTTGTCTGCCGCTTTCCCTTTGTGCTTTTGGACTTCCTGTTTGGTTTGTGGCTTTAGTGGCTTCTAGGTCAGTATTTTGTTTTTCTACCATTCCTGGCTACAACTTCTGCTTCCTACAGAAGAGGAAGCAGCGACTACTGAGGAACTCAGTTTTGAGAGGGATAGATATGGAAACAGGTAGGACAGCAGAGAAGGAAGTGAGGTGGCAGTAAGGATGGCTAGAGTGGCAGGCCAAGAGAATGATCTGGATGTCAAAGTCCACCTTGGTACTAGTGACCTAGCAAGTGAAGCAGTGGAAATTGTGCAGGGGCTGTTCAATGAGCTGGAGAGGGGTCTTAAACAGATAGCATAAACAGTGACATTCGTGGAGGTGCTTATGTTGGAATCCAGTCTGGATAAGCCCCCAGAAAGAAAGAAACGACAGGGGAGTCTGCTCCAGAATAAGCCTACCAAAGTCTACACCCTTCTGGAGAAAAAGGCTTCTTCACACAATATATTGCATTTTTATTTATTCTTTTTATTGTAAACGCATGGTATCTGTATTGCCTGTGTAGTCAACATTTTGAAGGACAAAGTCCTTCTTCATTAGGGCTAGCAGTTGCTACAATAGCAAATAAAAGATAAAAATAATAAGTGACACATTTTCTGAAATAAATATTTTAAACCCATTTATAACATTCACCTAGCTATAAATATGTCTACAGTATATATTCTTAGTATTAAATCCTTATGAAAGCCCTTTTTGCCACCAGATTTGTAGTATCTTCCAACAATTTTTCTAAATTCTTAGTGTTGAATATAACTAAAATGCAAAATGTTAAGCATCCTTCCTCCTTATGTATTAGTCAACATGCATCATGTAATAGTCAAAGAGGTATGTGGTTAGGTCCATACCTAAGTGAGTCACTATGAACCAGTACTTCATTTCAGTTTGTTACATTACCTATATGTACAACAAAATAAACTATTAATCTCCAATCTTGCACAAATACACAGCCCTCTTAGCTGTAACCTATGCAATCTCTATTTATACACACACTATATTCATTACATTTTTAAATATATAAACCAAATGAAATGCTTATATATTTTATAGTTTCTATTTTCCTGATAAATTACATGTTTAATCTTTCATTTGTGGACCCAACGCCTCCACAAAAAATTTCTATACTTGTAGTGCTAGCTTAACAAGTATACATATTGTAACATACTGAACTACATGCAATAATTAAATTTTAGTGCTCTAGTCCTTATTCTGCTAAGAAAAGCATATATTACTTTCTGTAATATCTTCTTTACAGACTCATTTTCTGGAAATAATATGTGTTTTGAACTACTCTCTGTAGTCAGAATGTTCCTTAAACCAAGCTACTTTACTTATTTACTGCATTTAGAGGTGTACTCAAGATAGTTATTACACATACAGTATCATTACCTGCTGTCAGGTCTTACAATCTATATTTCAATATTTCATGAACCAGCTACTAATCTTGTTAATGCTTTTTGTTAATGTTGTGAAAATACAGTATGTCTATATCTTTGCAAAAAACTGCATTAATGCAACATTAAGGGTTCTGGCTAAACTGAAAAAAAGCAGAGAAATGTGGTTTTAGGGTTACCAACCCTAAAACCCCAACCCCACCACTAAACCAAATCAGGAGCAGAGTCTTCCTAGGGATTGTCAACCCTAAAGCTCACCTCATTAGGTGTGTATGTTTCTGCAGTGTATAGCATGGGTTGAGCTTTAGGGCTGACAACCCCTAGGAAGACTCTGCCCCTAATTTATTTTAGGGGTGGGGCTTGGATTTTAGGGTTGGAAACCCTAAAACCATATTTTCTTACTTTTTTACATTAGCCGGAACCCTAAATGTTGCATTAACGCAGTTTTTGCAAAGATTTTCCTTAGTTTTTGAAATAGTATAATCGTATCCTTATTTTTCTGTTGAAGCGCAGGGCCTATGGCACTATGCTCCCATACATCCATACTTTTTGAGATAGTGTAATCGTATCCTTATTTGTCTGACAGAGAGCAGGGCCCTCCGGACCCTGCAGTCCCATCCATCCATAGATGCATACATGTATGATTACGGAGGATAGCAACCAAATTGTCAACACAGCCTTCCCATTACCCCACCTTATGAACATGGTAGAAAAATTGTGAAATACCCACCAAAACATCTGTAACTCCTAGGTGGCACTACCCCAAGGGCTACTACCCCTGCCTGCTTGGCTAGTTGCAGGTTAAGGGGCCTGGGTACTGAAATGGGTGCCTCCACCCAGAGGTCAGGGTTGTTAGTGGTCAAGCTAACCTGGGTACAGCCCTCTGGGACACTGTAACCCCACTTTTTCCCTTCTGGTGGCCTGAACAATATACAGTAATCACTTTTGCAATAACCCTTATTCCCCAAGCAACGACCCACACTGTTTGCACTTACCACCAGGGCTGGCTCCACCAGTTCGACCCTGGAGACCCCCCTGTAAAACAAGGTTAGGCACAGAAAACAACAACAGTACAGTGCTTTTGGTACAAACTGGAACCACAGTCAGGTTAAATGTAAAAAGAGTTAGATCTGATTTATTTAAGGGGCTTGAACAGGGAAAGGGCGTAATCAGGTTGATTGGCTTAAAGGCTAAATCAATCAGACAGTCATGCATGCACTTCAGAGTCCCTACACAGTCACACACTCTGGGTACCCAGGTCGGAAAAAGATGGGCTAGCCAGGAGCATTGCCATGGGTAGGCCAGCATCACAGCTAGTTGGGGCCCTGTGATGGAAAAAAATAACATGCACAACACACACTATTTGTAATCTGGAGCCGGATGGCTCAGTTCGTGAAGAAAAAGACAGCAAGGCAATCAAATGACAACACTTTAGATTTAGCTGTTGTTGCAGGGAGCTACCCTGGTGTTTACTCATGACACCCAATACAGGACACAGACAGGACAAAATTGAGACTGCAGGTTGATGAGCTGGAGTGCCAGGAGAAGCAGGGCCCACACGAATCACTGAGGCATTGTTCCTGTTCAATGCATTGAGCAGGGGGCTGATCCCCAGGCACGTCTCTCATGGATGGCTCTCTCTGTGGTGTGAGTAGTCTGGCTGGGCCAGTATGGCAAGGCCCAGACCAAGTGGAGATGAATGCAGATTCAGTCCAGTGGAGCTGGATGCAGCCTTCAGCAAGCAGAACACAGTTCAGCACACAGTGGGGAACCAAATCACGACCCAGTAACAGCACACTGCACATTTACATGTAAGAAAATTCTACTGTACCAGGCAGACTGCAGTCCAGTCACAATTACAGAGTCTCTGCACCAAACCGGGAGTTCAGAGGTGGCTGGGGGTCCTGACAGGCCGATCGCATTCAGCAAATCTTCAGTCTTCTTCAGGTTTAAAGCCTGGTCACAGTTCAGTGGCTTTAATCACTCTCACCATTCGGATTTAGTCCGATAATATCACGAGTTCCCTCTCAGGGACAGCAGGCAAGCAAGCAGACCAAACCTCAGCCCTTCCACAGTTCTTCCATGCGATACTACGCAGGACTGCTGCTGAACTATCTCAAGCTGTTCACTCTTTCACTTCCCAACTCAAACTGACTGTAGCTGCAAACAGTCTGGGACTTTCCCTAGGATCCAAAAGGTTCAGTAGGCTGATCTGTCAGTCAGTTCAAGGGCTCCCCCTCCAGGTCCATCTAGATGCCAAAACCCAGAACTACAATTCCTACAGAGCTTTGCTCCCACAAGAACCCTGGGATAGGCTCCATTTCAGAGTCCCTAAAGGTACTGATTGGCCCATTCTGGCAGTCCAGGACCAAGATTTTGGTAATAACAGAGGTTAAACAAACTACAATATCATTACTATTCTAATAGATAATCAGCAAATAAGTACAGCTTCTCACAGAGCTCCCTCTATGCAAGTAGCGATGGCAGAACGGAGTGATTATCTGACAGCCCAGGTGGGACTCGAGCATAGAAACACTCAGGCCCCTCCCCACCCAGACCAGTTATAACTGCGATACAGGCAGCTCTTAAAGAGATAATACACAGAGGCTAAACAGGCACTCTCCGGCAATAATGTTTAAACTACTAAAACACAGGACACCAGCCTGGCAGTGAGCATTTAGGCAAGCCCAAGAAAGACTTTTCGGGAACCCCCATTTGTAGGGGGGGTTACACATCATTTTGCCCAACCGCAGCATCATTCTGCTCCAGGAGCACGAAAACACATTTTCAGCAAGATTAGAAAAATGACACCTGTGACATTCATGATTGTTAATTTGGTGTTAAAATATTGAAAATTAAGGAAGTTATCAGCGAGCGTAGTGAAATGTGAACAGATGTGCACAGCTTTGCCATTTTTGCATATTTTAACCCAAAATTTTCAAGTTACCCTTCGTATGATCCTACCTCATGAACAAGTATGGTGAAAATTTTGAAATCCCACCTGAAAGGTGATTTTGCCAACCTACCACGAAATTGCCTTTCGAGCAGGATTTGCGAAATGACACCAACATTGTTCATGAGATGGGGATTCAAAAAGAGAATGTTGAAAATTTGGTGTCAAAATGTTGAAAAATGACAAAGTTATGCACCAAAGTTGAAACCCCATTGAAATATATTGAACCGCATTTACCTTAGTTTCTCATATTGCAGTCGCTGGTTCCAGCAGCAGGACATGTCTTCAATCAGAAAGTGGATCTTCACAGTGGGACCAGTTCAGGTGGCTGAGGGTGTGGGGGAGGGTCTAGGGGGGTGCAGGGTTGGGGGTGCACAGTGGGAGGTTGGGTGGGGGTTCGCATCAGAGGCGGACTTTTTTTTCAGATGCAAAAAAAATAAAATAAAAGGCATCAAGGGACCGTTTTCTTATTTTCAGCTTGACAAGGACTTGGGAGGGTGGGGGTTTACCACTAGACACCACGGCAACAAGCATCCGAGGGTAGGGGGTGCCACTAGGCACCAGGGATAAACGTAAGTTTTTTGGGATTGGGCACGGGAAGGTAGGAGGCACCACTGAACACCAAGGATAACAAAATACCTAAAAGGAGGGTTAGCATACAACATATTTACGGGGACTGGGACAAAATCGGAGGGTGGGGGATACCACTGGACACCAGAGAAAATAAAAAAAATTAAAAAATCACACCAGGTAAAATTGTGATAAAAAAGGTATATTTTTGGCATTGAGGTAACAGCAGGCCAGGTGTGGTGCTCACGGGGGACCGGCATCATCCCGCCAGTAGGTGGAATTTTCACCTCCATTTCTCCCTCCCCTCCCCTTCCCAAGTGTGGAGCCATGGTGTGCAATGATGCCGATGGCTGAGCTGTGCACACTTCTGCATGCAGCATGCCGGGCATCTGCTTGATTGCTGCCCCTGTCTTAGAGTCAGTGTGCCAGCCTCCAGCCGCCGCCAAGGGCCAGATGTGCACTGGTCTCTGATCCCACCCCTACCCAGGAGAGGAGAGTTGTCCTCCAGATGATTGATCCTTTCCCTTCCCAGCCAACCCTCGACAACCCATTCGCACTGGGAACACAGGTCGCCGGCGTGGCAGGAGGTAAGGCAGTGATGCCTCAGCCCTCCACACCACTGGGCTAGCCCAAGGATTTGAAATATTAAAAACATTCCAGACTCATTTTGCCACCAGACAACTTCACAATCCACCGAACAGAGTTCCAATAAGCAAGATATGTGTGTTGATGTCTGCAGAACACCTCATTTTTGTAGGCTATGAAAATTTAAAAAAAAAACTGAAAACAAAATAGCAGAAAATGAAAAAGGAATTTTTCTCACAAAAAAGGATTGACCCCTAATGAAACAGAATCCATTCTTGTTTCACCAAATTCTTTTTTCATTCCAGGAAGCTATTCAGAGAGTGAAAATCCCATTAAAAATAATGGGAAATTTAAAAGAATGGATTAATATTTTTTCACCAAACAAATGAAAGGCACTTCTGTGGGCCAAGCCCTTTCTACCCTGAAAATTTCAGACCAAAATTCCAAACCATCTAGGAGCAGTATGCTGACCAAAAAAAAACAGCGCATTTTTACGTTATTTCACTAGGCACAGCTCAGAATCCACATATCCAACTGGAACAAAACATGGCACATCAAGAGATCTACCCCACTAGACCATGCATGCAAAATTCTGTGCAAACACTTTGAATGGGTTACAAAGATAGTAACGTTCAAAATTTGAGGCTTAGCATAGAAAACCTTGCTAATACCTAAATATGGGGGTGCTACTGTGCCACTAGAATCTCTCTCTCTCTCTTTCTCTCTCTCTCTCTCTCTATATATATATATATATATTTACACATCTATTTTTTGTACCTTCTCTAAAGTGGTTGTTCTGCCTTGTTGGCATACCCCGAGACTGATCTCTCATAAGCTGTCCCCTCTGCAGACAAATCAGTGGATTACAAGAATGCTTACATTCACCAGCAAAATGCTAATGTAACCCCCCCTGCAAATGGGGATTCCCAAAAGCTTGCCTAATTGCTCAGAGCCTGGAGGTGTTCAGCGTCTATGCTGTTTAAATGTGATTCCCAGTGAGAGCTTTTAAAGCCTCCAAGTACTGACTCTTTGAGGGCTGCCTGTTTGCAGTCATAATTAATCTGATTGGGGGGTCTGTATGTTTCCCTGCTCGAGTCCTGCTCAAGCTGCTGACAAATTGCTCTGTTTCTGCTGTCGCTAAGCGGGCAGAGTGAGCACTCCTGAAAGATGTAACTATTTCTGGGGAGAAATGCAGAGTTTTAATGGAAATGCAGTTTGTCTAACCTGTTTCTCCTGCAGCACAAACTTTTTCTGTTGTGCCCTCCATTTTGATCCCAGTCTGTTGAATTGGACCAATCAGTATGTGAGGACTCTAAGATGGAGCTTGCTTTGGGCCAATCGGGACTGGGACTCTCAGTTAGAGCCTGTGGAAATGGAACTGTATGGAAGGTGCCTCTGGGTAATGTAGTTTTTGGATCCTTGGCGTCTTTTTGCACCTTTAGAGGGAGCCGTACTGTGATTGACAACTAAACTGACCAACCAAACCTTTTGGATCTAAGTGAAAGACCATGAGCTATCTGCTGCCAAGCCAGTTTCAAGTTGAGAGCTGGAGAGAGAAGGAGCTCTGTGTGTGCAAGCGGACGGTTTACTGCATAGTTCACGCGGGAGAACCGTGGAAGGCCTGATTTTGGCCTACGTGCCTGATTTCTGCCCTGAGAGGGAGAAGAGGACGTTTTCGGACTGAATCTGAAGTTTGTGAGGAAAAAGCAATCTGCTGCTGTGGTGAGACCAGGCTTACCCTGTAGAAGACCGGAAGATTTTGCTGAAAGTGATCAACCTGTCAGGACTTTAGCTACCGTAGTGCTCCCAGGTATTTGCAGTGTTCTTTGCAATCAGGACCGAGGAGTCACCTGCCTGGTACAGTAAACTTTCTTTTACATATAAATGTGCTATGTACTGGAAGGGGATCACATTCTGATTCCCCCAATTGCTGTAAATGGCGTGCTGGTGCTGGAAGTAGTGTTCCCAGCCCAACTCGGACTGAATCCGTGCTGCCTGGCACAGACAGGCCCTGCCACGAGGGTCCTGCCTCACTACCTTGCTGCACAGAAAGATCCATCATCAAGGGGCCAAGCTTCCTCTGGCAGTCCAGAGAGTTCATCCATTAGCCCTCCTGTGTTTAGCCTGGGTATCGTGAGTAATTATCAGGGTAGCTCCCTGCAACTTTTAATAATCAAAGTATGTCATCTGATTTGTTCGTGTTTTTCTTTCTACAAACCGAGCCATCCGGCTCCGGATTACAAATTGGGTGTGCATGTTATTTTTCCATCACAGGGCCCCAACCAGCTGCACTGGACCTGGCCAGCCCCTTTCTCCATCCTGGGTACCCAGAGAGAGTGCGACTATATGGGACTCTAAGTGCATGCACAGTACTGTGATTATTATAGTGTTTAAGCTAATTAACCTGATTTCCCCCCTTCCTTGTTACAGCCCCCCTGAATAAATCAGATCTGTTTGTTTCTGCAGTTTACATTGACTGTGGTGTCAGTTTATGCTGAAAGTATTGTATTGTTGCTATTGTACTGCATCGACTTATTTTACAGGGGGTCCCCAGAGTCGAGCTGAAGGAACCAGTCCTGGGGGTAAGTGCTAAGAACAAGTGTATGTGGTTTGCATATCTGGGGTATTGGGAAAGTTACTGTTGTGTACTATGTGGGCCACTAGTGAGAGAAAAGGGGGGGGTCACAGTGTCCCAGAGGGCTGTGACCTGGTTAGCATAACCCAAACCAACCCTGACCTTTGGGTGGAGGCACCCATCATAGAACCTAGGCTCCTTAACCTGTTAGTAGCCTAGTGGGCAGGGGTTGTAGCCCTTGGGATAGCACCACCTAGGTGTTACACTAACATAGCCAAAAAACTAGCAAAACAACTTTTTAAGAGCACTTACCCATGCTTGTGTGGGTGAACAAGCCTTGTCTGCCAACTAACAAGAATAGGCACTGCTTGTTTCCATGTGTTTAAGTACAGTGCTTCCTACTGAAGCTTCACTGAACTTTCAGAGCATCATCACACCAACGTCACGGCATGGTGACATTGTCAATGTGATTACATCAACCTGCCTGACTGGTACAGAACTTCCAATACTGTCAATGGTGCTGCCATCTTTTGTATCACTTTTACTATATTCAAAGTATACTACATTCCAAGCACTACCAGTACTCAGCTTTTAAACTGTACATCTAGTGTATCATCACTGAAAGAAATCAGGCCTGTAATCCACACCTATGTACTAATGTAACTGTAATATATGGATACTTAAGATAATACTATTGAAAACAATCCCTCCAAAAATCCCATAATACAACACTAGCAATGCCATAATACTATGGTTGAAGTCCCATAATACTATCGTTCAGAGCATGTAATACTATAGTTCCAAGCTCTGAACAGTAGTATGACAAGACCAACAGAGCAGAGTGAGCTGACAAATTCCTTGTGCTGAGCATGAGTCTGCTTTAACTGTAACTGTCACGTATAGTAAAAGCCGACTCGCCACTACTGAGAAACCAGAGAAATTCCTCAACAATCACTCATTTACAAAACCCTCATTTTCACTTCAAAATGTCACCATGACCCACCATTTTATTGGCTGGATGCAGTACACACATGCCGTCATGAAATTATTGGTGAAGCTTCACTGTTCAAAGCTCATCAATGGTCATTTTTTGTCACTTACTGTCTTGGTAATGCCCAATCAACATCACTATCTTCGACCCTCAATTTTTAATTATTCTGCTTAACTAAGCCCACCTGAAATAGGCTGAGGGAGAAACTAAGCTGAAGACGAGGGTAACAGTAGTGCACCTTATTTTAATATTCATGTCTTCATTCATGTAGGTATTTAACATTCATGAAGGACTTTGCTGAGACTGTTCCAAATCCATGCATGCAGGGCAGCTTGTAGTCCATGTTTTGCCACTTGTTTCTGTTCACATTTTCAGGATTCATATATTACAAAAAAATAACAGGGGATTATGATTACTTGGCTACAGTTCCATGCTATAATCACAACTTTAAAATCATGAATGGCATTACAGTGCCGTTATTTTAGTGAGAGGATTAATAATGGCTACAGATTTCAGCGACTAACAATTATGCCGCCACGTAATAATATTGATCTGTGGTGCAGATAAAGTTTTACTCACCCCTCTCTCTTCTCACTCCCACCATCGTACTCCATTATTTACTTCTGTGTTCCTTGGTCCCACAATGCAGCAGGGGCCTGAACATGTATTAAAAAAAAATGGGGCTGTCCAATTGACGAGTAGCATGTTGCAGCCCATTAAATTAAACAACCGGTGCAGTCTGTTTAAATGGAGCACCTGTTGATGTGCACTCCCAGTCATACTATTCTTATTCCTACTGCCAGCAGTGAAGGTCGAGCTTATCAGCAGCCTAAAAGGTAGGCCACTTGCTGTTTTTGTGGGGTATATCTATAGGAACAAGAAATAGAAAGGCGAAAAGGTACACTGGCAATGTGCTGATGCCCATAAGTATAGTTGTCTTGCCAGACTCTATACTGTTGCCAACACAGTGGCAGCTCAGTTAAAGGCACATACGCATGTTTCAGATGCTGGGGATGTAGGGGTGCACAAGATAATGGCTGATATGCAAGACAGGGAAAGAAAAAGTGTGGAGACAACTAGACAGGTGGTTGTTCAGTGCACCACAGTAGTCTCAGATCCTTTGGTAGGCCGTTTGCTTAGGGTACCTCTGATTAACAGAACAGTTCAATGCAGTAGACAGGTTGAACGAGGTTGTCTGGCCACCCCCTCCTCAGCAGAGGAACTTGAAATTCCTTCTGATTTTTCTGTAACAGCTGGTGTGCCTTTCCTGTTACATGACAGTGGTAAAGAAAAAGAACAATGTACAACAGTCACTATTTTGACATCAGTGCATCAGCACCAATGTGCATGCCAGATGTCATCAGGTGGGATGTGATGTAGTGGCTGAAATAACTTTAGTTGAGCTGCTGCAATGTACAGTTGCCAGGTTAGGAGTACTAGCCACAATAATATCAGTGGTGCAATGTAGAATATGCATGTGTAGGCGCCATTTCATTCCACTCGCTATTTTATGCATCCGTATGGCAAGTTGTGCCGCTATTTGGAGGACAGTGCTATTTTGCGTATGCCACGGTTAAATGCATCGCTTTTATGTAATAGTGATTTTGCATTCACTATAATACAGTCGCAATTATCACAGGCTACCCTCGGCTACAATACCATCAAGAGGTTCTGGGGAGATGTTGGAACCTCTCGAGCTTCGCTGTCAAGGTGCCTATGTCCCCAGAACCTCTCAATGGTATTAGAGCCTTGCAGTACACAATCCCCTATCTATTATTCTATTTGTCTATGATAAGGGCAAGAACACAAACACAGACATCTATAACAGGCAAAATCAAGTACATCACAAGACAACAATAGCATGGGGCGGGTGGTTATGTTATATGGAACAAATATTTGTGCACATATTAAACTGGTTTACATAGAAGCTGTAACAGATGGAGGATGGAATAAGAACATACCTGAAAACTGATCGAAGAGGACATGGGCATCACATAAAATGGGTTAAATGGTGGATCATACTTACAATAATCCGGCTATCATGTAGTGACAAGAACAATGATTGAGAGGACTCTGGTTGTACAGCTTAGAAGTTCAGTACTGGCAATGCTTCGAATGTGCTGTAGTTCACTTTGAATATAGTAAAAGACTGATACAACAGATGGCAGCACTACTGACAGTATTGGAGGGTCTGCACTGGTCAGGTGGGTCGATGTCATCACGTTGATGACATCCCTACACCTAAATGTTGGCATCACAATGCTCTGAGACTTCAGTGAAGCTTCAGTAGGAAGCACTGTACTTAAACTCATGGAAACAAGCAGCAGCCATCCTTGTTAGTTGGCAGACACGGTGCTGGCTTGTTCACCCACACAAGCATGGGTAAGTGCTCTTAAAAAATTTGTTTGCACTGCCCCGGTGGCGAGGATGGCTGAGGCACCAAGCCTCACATGCCACCATGCTTGTGACCCAGGGTCAGAAGTGACTTTGGGGCATATGGGGTTGGCCGGCCAGAGGAGGATCAAGCATTCTAAGGACTGCACTCCTCCTCTGGGTAGAGAAGGGAAGGGGATCAGTGGCCAATGTTAGACTAGCCCCAGCGGAGGCTGGGGGTTGGCACACCAATGCTGCACAATGGCAGCAGAGGTGGGACAGATGCCTGGTGTGCTGCGTATGGGAGCTCATTGCTCACCCTTCCTCAGCGCCAAGGGGAAAATGGGGAAAAACATCCCGATTGCACATCTTAACCAATGGCCTCTGTGTAGGCTCCACACCCTGGCGACTCAGGCACCTCCCAAATCTGGATCTGGTCTGGCAGGTTGAGGGGACTCTATGCCCCTTGCCATGGATGGCAAGTTAAGGGGGATACCGGGAGAAGGTAAGTCCTGGGGGATGCCAGGGTGATGAGGCTGGGATCTTCGGTGGGAAGGAGAGGCTGGCCAGGATGGAGGAGAAGCAAAGATACTAAAAAAAATAAATAAATTGTTTGCTAGTTTTTGGCTAAGTTATCGTTTGCCCCCAATTTGTTTGCAAAGAGGACAGCTTATGAGAGACAGTCTCAGGGTATGGAAATGTGGCATCCTTATAAAAGAGCACTTCGACTCAAAGGTATTCTCTGAAATTTTCAATAAATAAATAGACAAGGCAGAGCAACTATTTTAAAGAAGGTATAAAGAACTATTATATAGATATTTTTCACAACATTAGAAAAAGCATGAATGAGATTAGTAGTTGGTTCATGAAAGACTGAAATATAGATTGCAAGACCTGGTAGCAGATGATGAATCTGTACATGTGCTACCTATCTTGAGTACAATCCTAAATGCAGTAAATAAGAAAGGCAGCTTTGTTTAAGGAACATTTTGACTGCAGAGAAGAGTTCAAAACACATATTAGATCCAGAAAATGAGTCTGTAAAGGAGAGATTACAGAAAGTAGCATATGTATCTTTTAGAAGAATAAGGAACAGAGTCCTAAAACGTGATTATTACATACAGTTCGGTGTGTTACATAGAGAATAATGCATGTGAAGGTGTGTGTTATGAGGATTTTTTTTTACACACTCAAGGTGTGTTTATTTTTATTTTTATTTTATTTATTTAAAAAATTGGAAAGACCTTTGAGCCAAGGGCTCTTTTACTGAGGTTCCACGTCAAGTCACAAGAATAGCAAATTACAATGGTTTCAGTAAGTAATACAACATGAGAAAAGTAATTACATAAACAAAAGAACAATATAGCAAGATAAATATTGTGTCAAGTGCAGCCAGTAGTCTTGTCTGAAGAGGAGTGAAAGGGCTTACAAGGAGAGAAAGTACAGGGGGTGAATTGGTGGGGTGGAAGGAGCAAAAAAAGAGCAAGGAGGGAGATTCCTCAATGAAACTTGAGCAGGAAAGACCCACGGGGTGGAGGTAGAGGGAGAGAATAAGGTGAGGAAACAGAAGAGAGAGGGGGGAAGTGGGTGTGGGGGTAAGGGAAGGGGGGATGAGGTAGGATGTAAAGAGGGCAGGAATGGGAAAGGGATAAGGGAGGAAGTGCTGTGAGTGGAATAGCGCAGCAGTAGCATAGGGCTATACAGGGGCAAATGGTACAAGAGGGAAGTCCCAGTGAATTTAGCTATCAGCAGAGATTAGGCATAGCAGTCACAAGACGCTCTGGAAACTAAGAATTGATGCAACTTCCACTTAAATGGTCCCAAGGTTGCAGTTGTCGCAATCTCAGGAGGAAGGGAATTAAATAAATTAGCAGCTCTAACTGCAATGGATCATTGTCGGAGCGAGGTTCGACAGAGAGGGACAGTGAAAGTTTGGCTCTCAGAACTTCGTGTGCTCTGAGTGCCCCAGAAGGGACTGAAAAGCTGAAGGGAACCTGGTGATAGGAGACCAAGATCTGTCTTCTTAGCCAGAAAGCAGGCTTGATATTCAATGTGAACCTGGAGTTGAAGCCAGTTTGCTTGTTCGTAAAGGTCACAAGTGTGAGTACGATATGCTGCACCACTTAGTAGACAGCATGCCTTATTCAGAGCTATGGTGAGCCAATGCAGGGTTGTGTCTGTGGTGGAACTATAAATGACCAGACCATAGTCAATAATGGACACAATTGAACTTTGGATAGCCAATCTGAGGGCTTCGGTTGTAAAGCCATGTTTATGCTTGTGTAGAAGGCCTAGGTGAATGTTAACTACCTTGGCAACATTCTCAACATGGTTGGAGTAGGAGAGCGTACTATCCAGAGTAACTCCTAGGTATTTAAAAGATTGAGTCTGATCAAGGATAGCACCGACACTGTTTTTAATCACTAATTGTTTGGTTTTGTGCTTGCTGTGGGTACCATGGAAAAGCATGACCTTAGTTTTTTTGCAGTTAAGCACCAACTTATGAGAGATAAACCAGGACTCAGCTTCAGTAAAACTTTTCTGAAGTTGGGCCTGAAGGAGGCTAAGGTCAGCAATCTTTGAGAAAATGACCGCATCAACGCATAGAGGAGTACTGGTTCGGAGCAGGATGCCAGAAGATCACTGAGGAAGGTGCTAAATAGAAGAGGTCTCAGTATCGATCCTCGAGGAACCCTAGAGCAGACAGACAGTTTAGCAGAAAGGGAAGACCCTATTCTCACCTGCTGTGTGCAGTTTGCTAGATAGCTGGTGAACCACTTTAGGGCTTCTGAAGATATACCAAGCCCAGCAAGTTGATGTATCAGCAAATGGTGATTGACTGTATCAAATACTTTAGACAGGTCAATAAAGGTTGCACCAACAAGTTGACCCTGATCAAGAGTATGGTGAATGAAACCTGTGAATTCCAGTAGGGCTGTAGATGTGCTGTGCCCTTTCCGAAAACCATGTTATTGGACACATCGTAGGTTGTATTTTTCCAGGTACTCCACAAACTGGTCAACAACAATCCTTTCAAGTGCTTTAGACAGTGGGGGAAGAATAGATATTGGCCTATAATTCCCAGGTAGTAATCTGTCCCCATTCTTAAAAACTGGTGTAACCAGAGCAGATTTCCAGATCTGGGGGAACTGTGAAAGTATGAGGGAGCAATTGAGAAGCTTGGTGAGGGGGTAAATGACTTCCTCTAGAGTTAGGGTAAGAAGTTTTAGGTCGAGGAAATCACTGCTTGTCCTAGTTCCTCCTAGAACTTTACATAGGTAGATCTTGGTCTCGCTTTCCAAGATAGCTTTGAAGTGGAAACATGGGTGGGTAGAGGCCTCTTCTGATTTGGTGGACGTAGGAGCTGTGCTGGGTGGTTCAAAGAAATTTTGGGGCAGAGTTTGGCTAAGGTCTATGAAGGATGAATTAAATGTGTTGGCAATTAACATGGGGTCATGGGTGATAGACCCATCAACATTTAACATAGTTGGAGCCTGTTTGGATGCTTTCCCAGTGATTTCTGAGAGGTTGTCCCAGGTTTTTTTCCCATCAGCCTAGGTCTTGGCAAGGATGTCCTTATAGTAATGTCCTTTGTGCTCATGGGTAGCCTTAGTACATGCATTCCTGACCATCTTATAGGCCTGTATGTCAGATTGACTGCCAGAGGTCCTAGCCCTATGCCAAAGGTGCTCACGATCTTTCATTTGAGCCAGAAGGCTAAAAGAGATCCAGGGATTATCAAGTCCCCTGATTCTACGTGTCTGAAAAGGGGAGTGGATGTCACAGGCTTCACTGAAATGTTCAATGAAGTATTGTAGAGCAAAGTCAATATCAGGTGTGGTTTCAATGTAAGACCAGTCTTGTTGTCAGAGGAGAGACTTTAGTGGCTGCAGGTGGCCATAGAAGAACACTCTACTTGCGATTGTTCTGGCAGGGGGCTTGATAAACTTGTTCAACCAATAACACCTGGTAGGAGAGTGATCACTGATAGTGCTGGGCAATACTTCAGAATGGGAGATATGTGTTGGATGATTCATTAGGACCCAGTCCAGGAGTGTGCTAATCCCAGTCTTATAGTTTATCCTGGTTGGAGTTATTAACTGGGTAATGTTCAGGCCCGTTAACTCATCCCTATGCCTTCTGGCATCTGACGAGAGCCAGTTGACTTTAAAGTCACCTAACAGGATGGTTTCTGCGTCTTGTTTTAGACTCATGATGCAGTTCATTAGGGGTTTTAAGCCCTGTTCAGCAAAGTATGGGGGAATATAGACTGAGCCAATGTTGAGGACCTTGTTGTGTGCACTGAGCATAACCTTAACAGCAAGGATCTGAATATCCATAGCTGGTTTAGGGAGGGAAAGTGGATAGGCCAACAATGACTCCTTTAGGTACATGGCACAGCCACCTCCTCTTCTAGATAGTCTGTCCTGTCTGAAAACTGAGTAGCCTGGTAGAGTGATGGCCAAGTCAGGGGTAGATGGTGACAGCCATGTGTCGACGACTGACAGGATGTTGGGATCTTGTACTATAACCCAAGCAGTGAGGGCATCACATTTTTTTAACAGACTGCAAATGTTCATACTGGCCAAGACAAGGCTACCCTGTTTTTTGTTGCCATTGACTCCATATTAAGGAGGGCCTGGATTAGGGTGTACACTCCCAGAAATAAGGAGAAAGAAGAAGAAGAAGAAGAAGAAGAAGAAGAAGGTGTTTCAGGAGTTGTTTTAGTAACCAGAGTGTAAGGGGATGAGATTTCCTCTTTAGACATACTTTAACAGGGCCCATAGGAACAGATAGACTTTTAAGTAGCACAACAACAGTGGGGTCAATAGAGAACAGACAACTTCCACGTTTCGTGTGCAGCCTGCTGTGGTGCAGCTTCCATGGGAAGAAAGGGGTGCAGTATGTTACATCGACACTAGTGACCATGCCAAGTGTGATAAGAGGAAGCTCTGTGTGATAATTCATAAACCCCGAGAGTGAAACTCAAGGGGTTCATGAAATTATCACACACTGAGGGTGAGTGAAAAGTCCTCATAAGATAAACCTTGCACACACATTATTTTTTATAAATGGTGCAAGGTTTGGGGAGACTGTTTAGCCAAAAGCAGAACTATTAGCATGGTAGTGTACTGCTTTGTTGTGGGGACACAGTGAAAAAGCGGTCTTGAGCCACTTGCTTTCATTTGCACTTCAGTGAAGTAAGAGCACATGGAGGAAAAGTTGTAATAACCCGCTATCAAGTTATTATGGAATTCAGCGGGTTATTACAGCATTTTATCAGGACTCCATATCCAGTCATTATAGGGGGGGTCACCAGTTATTATATATAGAATAATGTACAAGTGTGTGTGTGTGTGTGTGTGTGTGTGTGTGTAACTACACTTTTACACACACATGAGGTGTAAGGTGCTACATAAACCCAGAGGACAAAGCCCAAGGGGTTTATACAAGCATTCCACACCGAAGGTGTGTGTAAAATTCTGGTTTAGACACACCCACCCATATATTATTTTATTTAATTAACAGCCAGCATTTTTGGATTCCATTGTTCTTTTCTTTTTTTCTTTATAGGCTGTCAATTTTATTTTCTTTGTTTTGATGTGTTTTTCTGAGGTTTTCTAACGTTTTCTGGCTGAGTGCTTTCCATGTGAGGAAGTCCGTTCAGGCGACTGAGAGCGGGTTACTTAGCTTGTGTTGAGGTTAGCGCAAGTTGGATTGACAGGCACTGATTACAACCTCACGGTTATAATCAAACATATCAATCAGGTGGTTGTAACGCAGAATAAAAGCATTGTTATCTGTGCATAAAAAATGCTGCTCATTAATTAAAATATATATTAAGTTAGCACTATGACTATAAAGATGCTTTATGGAGCTGTTGGGACCACAAATTAAAAAGTTAAACATGTAATTTATCAGGAATATAGGAACTATGAAAAAATATAAAAATGTCATTTGGTTTATATCTTAAAAGAATTTAAGCAATATAGTTTGTTTATAAATATAGGTTACATAGGTTACAGCTAAGAGGGTTGTTTATGACTGGAGAGTAGTAGTTTATTTGGTACGTATACAGTAGGTGATGTAACAAACTGAAAATTAAGTGTTGGTTCACAGGGATTCACTTGGTCAAGTACAAACTGCACCGCATACCTCATTGACTATTACATAGAAACATAGAAACATAGAATTTGACGGCAGATAAGGACCGCTTGGCCCACCCAGTCTGCCCATTTCCCCTACCTACTGGATAAGCTGCAGATCCTAGTTAACCAGCAGCCTACTTCTTCCTACCCCCACCCCTAGAACTGCCTTATGACTGTCCCATGCATGCTTGAATTCCACCACTGATTTTGACTCCACAACCTCCTCCGGAAGGCCGTTCCATGCATCCACAACCCTCTCTGTGAAAAAATACTTCCTTAAATTACCTCTGAGCCACCCCCCCATCTTCAAATTGTGCCCTCTTGTTCTTGCACACCTCTTTTTTTGAAAGATGCTACCCTCTTGGACTTTGTTGATTCCCTTGAGGTACTTGAATGTTTCTATCATGTCCCCCCTCCTTTCCTCGAGGCTATACATATTAAGCTCCTTTCTTCTCTCTTCATATGTCTTCCAGTGCAGACCCTGCACCATTTTAGTTGCCCTCCTCTGGACAGCTTCCATCCTGTCTATGTCTTTGCGGAGATTAGGTCTCCAGAACTGCACACAGTACTCCAGATGGGGTCTCACCAACTGTCTGTACAGAGGGATAATAACTTCCTGTTTTCTACTGGTGATGCCTCTCCCTATGCATCCCAGTATCCCCCAACTCTCCTTGCTGCCCTCTCACATTGCTTGCCCACCTTTAGGTTATCTGATACAACTACCCCCAGGTCCCTTTCCATTTTTGTTGTTGTTAGTATCTCCCCCCCATTGTGTACTCTTCCCCTGGGTTTTTGTTTCCCAGGTGCATTACCTTGCACTTCTTAGCATTGAATCTAAGCTGCCATACATTTGACCATTCCTCTAACCTTGCCAAGTCCCTTCTCATCCTTTCCACCCCACCCTGTGCATCAACTCTGTTGCAGATCTTTGTGTCATCTACAAAGAGACATACTTTTCCTTCAGTCCTTCTGCAGTGTAGCTTATAAAGACATTGAAGAGGACCAGTCCTAATACTGAACCCTGTGGTACCCCACTAGTATCCCTCCTTTCTTCTGAGTGGACTCCATTTACTATTACTCTCTGTGTCCTATTCTCCAGCCAATTCTTTACCCAGGCTGTCATCTTGGGACCCACTCCCAGGCTGGCTAACTTGTATATTAATCTTTTGTGTGGGACTGTGTCAAATGCCTTGCTAAAGTCTACATGATGCATGTTGACTAATGCATAGGGAGAAAGATGCTTAACATTTTGCATTTTAGTTATAATTAACACTAAGAATTTCGAAAAATTGTTGGAAGATATTATGAATCTGGTTGCAAAGTGGGCTTTAATGATAATGTAATAATAAGAATGATATGTATACATATATACAGTATATATATATATATATTAATAGATGTAGATATATATTATACATAGATATATATGAGGTGCTGAGCACCCATAGTTAGGATTGGTACAGCACTTAAATGTTAAATCCCAATTTTTGCACCTTAACTTTAGCATTTTTTTAATAAAATATCCCAAAATTTGGCATGTGCTGTCATTTTGCCAGTGTCACAAGATCTGGAAAGTTTCATGATGGCATCTTGTATGGTTTTTGAGATGTAAAGTGGTGGTTAGGTTAACATGGGATTTTTTGCCTTCATCTACAGCACACCGAATGAAAAAGAATAAAAGAATGAAAAATTCCTCTTTAATTTTCCTGGATGATGGGGCGTGTGCCAAGGGTGTGCCTTTGGATGGTTTGGTGAAAAAATATATCGCCATTTTTAAATTAGCACAATTTTTGTGACAGCCACAGGACAAGCAAGTAAATAAAAACTGTTTGATTCTCAGACAAATACTGTTCGAGATGTCAGCCATTTTGTTTTCTAACAATTTTCAAAATAGTCTTGTACACAACTATTGCACCCTAATGACAGTACAATACCTGTATGTAGGTGTCAGTGATATGCTTAGTTCCATGTGTGTCTTAAAATTATTATAGCTCCATGCTAAATATGTTTTTTCACTGAAATTCATTCCCACCATCCCTTGCTAAGAAATTACATTTGGTTTGCTATTTATTGTTCAAACATTACTGTTCGAATGGTAAATAACTATTTGCACTTATTAATATTTCAGACTTTACTGTTTGAACGTTCGGGTCTCTTACACAGTTTTCCTTGAATAGTCGATCACAAACCATTCAAATACAACCTCAAGTGGCAATGACTCTACATTGGATATTCCTTATTTTAAGAGTAGCACATTATCTGGTCATTAGAATGCTATGCATAGAAACATATTATCAAGATGATTAAAATAGAAAAAAGTACTGTTTTAAGATATCAGGTATATGCCGAGGTAACATTACGGCATGATAATGGTGTCAGTGTAAGATGTGGGGGACATACCTGTACAACCTGGACCAAAAAAACAAAACAAGCAAAAAAACTAAATATGTGGCTTCACAAAACTATCTAGACACAAATGTGGATACAGTATTTTTTTAATGAGTTGTCAATAACGGCTTATGATGGTCTGGTGCAAATGATACTCATTGTTTTACTGAAAAAAGACTCAGTAATGAAGATCTGTCCATGTTGAGCCCTGCATTCCCTATCTACCCTTGGTGGATTGTGCATTTGCACTTTGTAGTGCTTCACTTGTCACATTAGCTGCCCATGAATCATGTGAATGGCCACTATCATCTGCATCAAACGCAAATCGTCTAGTTGACAACTACTCAACTACTCCCAAATCAATGCTTGCAAAGTATCAGTCTTGCTCCGCGCTAGTCCAGGTAAACTGTGAGTGACAGCTACATGAACAAGCACTATCAATGTGAGGCAGTTTTGTGCCTGATCACAGGGCACAGTGTGGCAGCCTAATTTCAAGAGAGTGTATGAAAAAAGGTAATCCAACACAATAAAAGATGTGCGTTTCTATTCATTTTGTTATTAAAAATAATTAAAAAAAAGGCACCAGACAAAGGCACCATTGAGCAGAATAAGGTAACTGAAATTCATTATAATAGACCATCTAAAATGAGTTGACAAATAAAATCATGGTTTCTTGCACTGCTGCTTTAAGACACAAAGAGGAGGATTTGGGTATTATTTGTAGTCTGTGCCACTTTAGTTTGAGATTTGCCATCCCATGGCTATATCGTTACAGGTCTGATTTTAATAGGTGAGCACTGCACCATTTCTGTTATTGCTAATGTGAGCCCCTGTCATTTTCTGTGTCTTTTTTTTTTTTTATTGCAAATATTTTCTGTCACTTGCTTTTATACTCTCCAGCACTCAATTGCAGTTTCACACTGTGGTTAAGCGTTGATGTGCTTAGTGTGTTTCTGACTGACTCTATCTAGCGTGTGTGACTTAATTAGCAATAAGTTATCTTACAAACAATAAGGATAGCAAAGCTAGACATCATGTTACAGTAAAAACAAATCACAGTTTCTAGCTCAAGCACAGTAAAATTAGGGCACCGAGATCCAACCAAAAATCAACTCATTTTATTGCAGTAACAACAACAAAAAAATAAAAATCCAGGCTTCTAATTCTGGGTGTAACAGTGTTGGATTTTCTGTTTTGCTGCTTTCAGTTACAGTGTTTTTCAAAGTTTAATTTTCAGAGTCAGCAATCTGCAAATCATCATCATTTGGGCAATTTATTTGTCCACATCAGTTATTTATATCCTTTGTTCAGCCCCTCTATGCAGTATTTATAGGGAGCAGCTGCACCATAAATGAGTGTGATGAGACTGGTGTATGAAAGGGAGTGCCAGTAAGAACAGCAGCATGTTTGTCAGAATAGCTGGAGGCTGGTGCTGTGGCTGTTGGGGTGATCTATGTAATTTGTTTGTTCTCCTGCTACAAAGTATGAACAGAGCATTGGGTTTGGTTGTGGTGAATTGTGAGAGGGGCTGCCTGGGAAGCAGATGTGGATTGGATCTTGGTACCTCCTCAAAGGAACAGCAGGACTCAGGAGGGGGGTCTGAGACTGACTGCACTAGCTCAGCAGCAGTGAGGGGGCATTGGCAGCCACATGCACATCACAGCTAAAAGCCAAGCTGGCAAAAATCATCCAGGCCATGCCCCACAACTTGTTCTCCCCACATCCTCACTCTCCTGGTCACCAAGGTACCTCATGGACAAGAGAGAAATAAAGTGGCTATAGGGGAAAAATAAAAATAAATTGCTGTCACAGTGCATAGCGTGGCAGCCTAATTTCAAGAGAGTGTGAAAAAAAGGTAAGCTGACACAATAAAAGATGCGCATTTTTAAACATTTTGTTATTAAAAATAATTTTAAAAAGGGCACTGGACTAAGGCACCATTGAGCAAAATAAGGTAGCTAATTAAAATTCATCATAATACACCATCTAAAATGATATGACAAAATAAAAATCATGGTTTCTTGCACTGCTGCCCTTAAGATCAAATGCATATATTTATGAAAAGTTTGAATTCACTTGAATTTTATTTATTTTTATTTTGTTATTTATTTATTTCAGATTTGGAATTACAATCTTTGAGACAAAAAGGCTCTTTTACAAAGGCTCCAAGTCAAACAGACACAGAACACAACAATACAAAACATAAAGTGAAGGAGTATGACTAGGAAGGCAGTTACAATAACTCAGAATGGATTACGGTTCTAAAAAACAGATATGCAAACATGATCAACAGTTTTCAAACAGATTTACATTTGTCCAGATAAAAAAACTGTTTTTAGATAGATCCGTTAGTAAGTGCAAGAAGTGGGGAGGTGGTGACCAGATAACATTTTGTCAAGGAAGGGTAAGTATGGGGTGAAATGGGATAGGAGGTGAGAAGGGAGAGGGGGGCACTAGTGTGGTTAATCCGGAATATTCAAGTGCACGAACTGGGGAGGTAGCAGCCAGGAAATAGCTTTGTCAAGGGAGGGGTCATATGGGATGAAAAGAGGATGCGGTGAGAAGAGAGAAGGGGGAGACAGGTGTAGAAGACCCAGAACAAGGATGGGATTGCCTGCATTTAAAGATTGCAGTCACAGTGGTTGGTGTCGGCCGGGAGAATATGAAGTTCTTTCTTAAAAGTGTTCATTCACAGTAGTCCACGATAGGAAAGTGACCATTGGGCAAAGGAGGTTCATTTAAAAGGGGCATGTAATACACCCTTTAAGGGACACTGTCAACCCCTTTAGGCCTTAAAGTATCACTAGTTTAAAAAACACATTTTATGATTGTTCATTCTAAAGAAACTGTTTATGCAGCTGGTAGCTTGATTCAGATCCCTTTTTTCCCTTTTAAAAAATTAAATACTAAGTGCCTACTATACTGGTGTTACCACACCAAAATATGTTTGTTTACATTTCTTGATCAACTCTCACTGCATCTTTCTTGGACTCAGGAACACCGCCAACACAATCCAGCCACTCATGATGCAGTGGGAGTAGAGGAGATTGTTGCATCATGAGTGGCTGCACTGTTTGAGGGTGTTTCTAATGTTCAGGAAATATGTAGTAAGAGTAGTTTGATGATTTGAATTAAAATTAGACTGGGTATAGCTATACATTACAATGCATTTCAGGTCAAATAAACAAGGAAGCAGACAAAACAACCAGCAACAATTAATTTTAGAGAAGGTAAGCAATTATAAAATATGAGGTTTTTACCTAAAAATAATATGATGCAAAAAAGATTGTAGGTGTCCCTTTAACTGATCTTCTGGTAGTTTTGGAGGTTAAGTTGGTTGAAATAAAGTAGCTGTGGAGTCAGGTGCTAGTCCTAGTAGGGCTCTCTTATCTACTAAGCATGCTTGATACCTAGTCCTTAGATGTAGTGGGAGCCAACCAGTGGAGGAATATAGGCTGCAAGTGTGGGTAAGGTGATTAGCTCCTAGTACTAGATGACAGGCCTTGTTAAGGAGTAATTTAACACATTTTAGCACAGTTTCAGTGGGTGCACTGTATATGACTAGACCATAGTCTATAATTGTCAGTATAGAGCTCTGAGTGACAAGGTTAAGGGCCTCTAGAGTCATGGCTTTTCTGTAATGGTAAAGGATCCCAAGTTTACTATTAGCTGATTTTATAATGTAGTCAATATGGGAGGTGAAGGAGAGGGTGTCATCTATGTGGATGACAAGATATTTGAAAGTAGAGACCTGTTCAATGGCATCTTCTTTGTGGCTATGGCTCATCAAGGGGCCAGCATTATTTTTTGTGTGTTAAATAATGAAGTGCATTGTTTTAGTTTTTTTGTAGGTTACGAGGAGCCGGTTTTAAGAGATCCAGGACTCTAGCTTGGAAAAACTGTTTTAAAGAGATGTGGTTATTTCTTTTGGGTGATTCCCTGGAACAGAGATTACTGCATCATCTGTGTAAAGCAGCATCTTAGCTGAGCCGGCACTCGGGAGTGAGTTAATAAATAAGTTGAAAAGTAAGGGCCCCAATATAGAACCTTGAGGGACCCCTAGAGTTACATTCCTTGGTTCAGAGGTTGTCCCTATTATCCTTACATACTGAGACCTGTGTGACAGGTAGCTTGAAAACCATGATATAGTGTCAGTGGACAGGCCTAGAATTGTGAGGTTGTCAAGCAAGACCTGGTAATTGACATTGCTGAATGCTTTGGATAGGTCTACAAAGATGGACCCAACCATCATTCCGGAGAGTCAAGGGCATCATATAGATGGAAGGTAAAGTCTGTGAGTGCTGTGATAGTACTGTGAGATTTTCGAAACTCGTGCTGCTGAGGGCAAAGAAGATTATATTTGTTTAGGTATTCTGTGAGTTGATTCAACAAAATTCTCTCTACGGGTTTTGAGAGGGGTTGTAAAATGGAGATTGGACAATAGTTACCCAAACTGGTTCTGGCACCATTTTTGAAGCCCAGGGTGATGAAGGCAGTCTTCCACTTATCAGGGGAATATACCAGTTCTAAGGGATATATTAAATAACTTAGTGAGAGGGTGGGCAAGTTTGTCCAATGCTAGAGCGATTAGCTTCATGTCGCTGCCCATTCTGGTTTTGCCTAGGACCCTTTTGACATATTTGATAGTTTGGGACCTAGTGATCTGTTTGAAGTAGAAGAGTGGTTGTTTGGCATTTAGGGTGGGGGGAGAGTTGGTATTGCAGAGCTTCTAGTTAGTGTTAGGATCAAGGTATTCTGGGGGTAGGATGGAGCTTAGGTCCGTGAAGGCCTAATTAAAGGCATTTGCTAGGTCCTTTGGTTAGTGTAGTAGGCCCGCGGGAGTAACAATGAGATCAGTTGGGGTTCTGGATTCCTTTCCGGTCAGGGTTTTATTGCTGTTCCAAGACACCCAACCATTACCCCAACTTTTTCCACTTGCTTTATGTAATGAGTGGCCTTTGCGTTCCTGACTAATCTGGTACATTTATTTCTAGCAGTCTTGTACGCAGTATAATATGCCTGATTATCGGTCACTCTCGCCTTGTGCCAGAGGTTGTTCCGATAATTCATTTGCTCAAAGAGGGAGCCATTGAGCCAAGGTTTAATAGCTCCTTTGATTTTGGAAGTTCTGACAGGCAACTAGGTCACAGCCTCCACTATGTCTATGTTTTTGTGGAGATGGGGTCTCCAGAACTGTACGCAGTACTCCAGAATGGGTCTCACCAATGTTGATTTGGGTTTAAACTAACTTGATGAACACTGGCTCCCAAAACAGAGCAGTATCAATATAGCCCTGTTTTTATTGGTTTATTGATACTGTATCTAAGTAATTTTCCAGCTCAACATTATTCTTGGGTAAATCCCTCATATTGCTGTGTATGTATAATTTATTACTTTTGGGTTTACTAAAATGTCCTCTTTGACTGTCTCATTCCTGTTTACCTCCCTTCTTGCTCCCCTTCCTTCTTTTAACAAAGTCTGGTCAGAGCCAACACGGCTGTTATGCATTAACTTGAGACAAAGTGTTTTTTGGTTTTTTTGACGGTATGAAATTAGGTCAATTCAATTAAACTAATGAATCTGAAAACATAGCCTAAGCCTATTTTCAAATGAGGAATTGTGATCTTTTCACAATCAAGAATTAATTGCATACCCTTTAAGACTTCCATCACAGCTGCAATACATGTTGGTGCTACCCAAAGAAACTGCAATACTTCCCGGCTCAAGAATGCTAAATCTGTCCTGCAAATGTTCTAAACGGTGTCTAATAGCAGGGAAACATTATCTACCCCAGTTAGAGCCATAGCAAGTCTATCAGCACTCTTTATAACAAACAGGAGACATTAATTTTACCAAAGATGCTGTTTATTGCGATGTTGTGGTGGTGCATACAAGGTGTCATGCAGTAAACAGGTGCATGTCCTGGTGTAGATGTGTGTACCTTGGTTGTGTGTCTGTTGTGTCCCACTGCTACCACCCTATGTTTTGGGGAGTCCCTATTTTTTGAGGAAAATGAGTTCCTGGATTACAATTAGACAGCGGAGCCATGAAGAGAAAATAAAGCCTGTCTGTTTTCCTCACCCTGTATGCACCACCACAACATCATAATAAACAGCCGGTTGGATAAGAGAAATTCCTCCTGTATGTTATTAACAGTGCTGACATACTCTTTTGGCTCCTGGTGGGGTTAAGAATTTTTTGTACCAACATCTTCATGCTACCCATACTCCAATAGGTGCCAAAAATGTAACTGTAAGACATTTAGGCACTTGCCTTTGATCAGTGAAAAGGAAGAGGCAATGAACTCTAAGAGGAAGGTGATATTCTCATGCAGATCCAGCTTTTTTAAGTTATTTTGGGGTATTATAATGGGGTAAAGCCTTTTCTTTTAATACTGTAGGACTGGTTTGCTAATGTGTTAACATCCTTGCTTCCATATGCTCTATCATTCCTATCACTTTAATTTTGATGTCAGAATAAATGATCTATAGACGTTTGTTTTATAGGACAATATATTACATGAAGTAATACACTGGCTTAATTGGCACTTTGAAGAGCAACAACCTAATAAATTAAATGGCTTATAATTACTGCATTTTTAACAATGGTTTAAAGTTCTAGTTTTCTTTGTATAGAGTTCTACATTTATTTGTTTATTAAATAGTTAAGCCCACACTGAATTTATTTCACAGTCTTTCAGAGAGCAACTGACCTCAGGAGGTCCTTATATATCCTCCTACTGCTGTCATGGCAACAAACACCAAAAAGCAACTTACCTGTCTGCGTAAAAACATAAATCCCACCCCTTAAAATTACTAAATAATATTTGGGGTGTTGTGCTGGTCAGTGTTTTGCCCTTACATTTCTGTTATAAATTTCAGGTTAAGGGATGCGTGAATTGCTCTTATTTTAGCAATAGTTAGTAAATTTCATGTTTTTCGCCCATCTCAAAAAAAAAAAGCATGTAACCAAATTTCACCAAAACTGTCAGCTCAGCAGATGCTTTGCCCTAATAAACAGTTTTGAAAATTTCATGCAAATATATCAAAGAACATCTGAAAACAAGTATTTAAAAATTGTAATTTTACATTAAAGTGCCTACCAAAATGTAACCCTACTACCTACTGTACCCCTGTAATGATAGATAAGTGTGGTGTACGGAGAAATAAAACCCATGTGAGGTAGTAGTGAAGTCACTACATCACAAGCCCAAAGGTCATTATGATCTCATTAGGCCCCACAGATGACGTTATACACCCTGTGTACCCACTTACAGTACCAATCCTTTATTTTATATAATACATTAGGGTGGTCATTTTGTATGTTTTTATCACCTTTGCAACCTTTTCCGGGTTTTCCATTTGAGTTTTTTTTTGTCCTAGTGTTTTTGCTTAGAGTACTGGCATTACTGTTGTGTTTGTTTTTTTTTCTCCTTATGATTCTTGTTGGGTAATGTCTTCCTATAAAAGGAGTCATGGCTGTGATGAGCCAGCCATTGCTTTAGAAACATAGAAGTTGAGAGCAGATAAGGACCACGAGACCCATCCAGTCTTTTCATTTTTTTTTCTACCTTATGAATGTGTCATTAGCCTTTGCTGTGTCAGTGGCCTATCTATTCATACTCATCTGTATTGCTCCCTTATGCCTATCCCATCCCTGTTTGAAGTGCTGCACTGTATTCATCTCCACTACTTCCCAAGGTAGGCCGTTCCACGCATCCACCACCCTTTCATGGAGTCTCCTATGATCAGAAGTTTTTGGATTTCCTTTTTGCTTTTTTTGTTTTGATTCCTGTTTTGGGTGCATTTTGTTGTGCTAGTTCCTGTGCTGCAGTGTCCTGCTCTGCAGTGTCCTCTGCCCCTTTGTTTGATTTCAGAGATAGAGGCAGATACCTCTTTGCAGTTTTTATATGGTTTGTGGAGATGATATGTTGGATAGCACCGAGTGATGGGGCACCCGATTTGCCCCTCCAAACCACATGCCAGCTTCCAGGACCAACTACCCTCTGGGGTTGAGGTGCTTCTGTTGAATGTTGGGGAAATGGTGGGCAGTTCTTACACTATATTTCCTCTTGAATATGCAAATTGAGGCACACAATCTCTGCCCATGCTGCCTGGAGCTGAGCCCTTAGATCTCCAATAGCCTAGCATGTACGACAGTGTCCTAAATCCTGTAAAACTGCCCTTCTGAAAAGTGTTCCACTGTACCTGCAGTTAATGATATCCATTCCAGGTAAGTTGCTGGGTTATAACCTGGTCAGAGTAATTAGAAGGAAGAAAATGAAAGGAAAAGTTTGATGTTGTGTTGTGTTTGTTTGTTTTTGTATAACTTGTTATAACAAGTTAAATTACTAGTGCCCCTGCAAATGAGGTCACTGTGTGGATACCCCTCTGATCTACCCCTTCCTGCTTTGCTACAGGAAATGTCACAACTGTGCTACTATACAAAAGGAGTGTAGTGTGGGGTGGTTGGGCCCTTCCCCTGCTGAAAAAGAAGAACCACAGGCGAAAGAAACAAGGAGGTAAGAGCGGAAACAACCAGCCAGCAACAAATGCAGTAGCCCTGAAAGCTTATCCTAATGACAGATAAAACTGTGAAACCTGTAAATCACCACCTGTAATAATTTCACTGAAGATATACCCTGTAAGAAACACTCTGCTACAGAGAAAAATAAATCAGTAACAGAAGATATATCTTGCAAATGACAATTTGAATCAGAAGATTACAGCAGTAATCTGTAAGCACACACCTGTAGGCACACCCTGCAATAATGCAGCAGAATGTATACCCAGCAACAACAATTTGAATTAGAGAAAAATAAAGCAATAAAATGTTAGCAACAGACAGCAAAAATCTCTGTGAGTACACAATAAAAATAACAACACACAGTAAACCTGCCTAGCCAAAAGAAACCTTAATCATTATTCTTACTCTGGTAAGGTTATTTGCTCTGTCCTTTCAAGCAACCTAGAAGAAAAGAGCTCAGGTGAAGCTAGGTGCCTTGGCTAGCAAACCTGTCTGCGGCCTGGTGGCAGTCAACAAAGTACATGGCAGTGGCAGTTCTCTGCAGTCTGGAAAGGTTGGGGCCTGTGATCTGGAGCAGCATGTGAGCAGTTTACTTTGTGTGGTCAAGTGCAGAGAGTGGATGGTTGGAAGTCACATGTGGTGGTGTGGTTTTTCCATTTGGGAGCAGTATAGTTTACAAGTGTCACATTAGCATGGAGTCCTGGCATTAGCGGAAGATGAAGATTCGAGGGAACATGACTGTTTGGTATGACACAGGGATGGGCCTGTTGTTAGTGTTAGGCTGAAGGTTATAAGTTTTTTGGGGGGGATTGATTTGGTAGCAGATGGGTGATGTTTTATCAAAAACACCTTTCAGACAGAGCCATGAAACAGCAGTGAGCATGCCCCTCAACCTTTCATCATCCAAATGTACAACAGGATGAGTGACAGATGGGTAAAATGTTTAAAATATTAACAAACATGACACTTCTGCAGTTCAGAACACTGTGGATATCAATGCATTAAAGTATATAATATTCAAGCAATAAGGCACAACAAGATGTGTGTTATCATGTAATAACGTCACTCCTGGGGTGGTGGAAGCACTCGGCGAACTTGGAGTGCCTTATTGCAATTATACAATGGCTCGATGTTATAGAAAACAAAAAATAAAAATAAAAATGTTTTTAGTAGATTTTTAATGAGGCAGTGTATCTTTGTTTCGGAAAAAAAAAGTAGCTCATAACAGTCATCCAGAAAATCAATACAGTGATGTTATTGTGGAATTAACCTCACTGTCTCAGGCATACGTTTACCAACCAGAGTCCAGGAAATGTTCTTGCCATTGTATAATGGCTGATAACTGGGATCTTAGATGTTTAAGAATTTTTACTTAAAAGTCCCTGTGGTCAACGTGTAATATTGCTTTCTCCATGTGGGGCAGAGTTCCTGAGAGGGAAAATGAGTGATGTACCTCTTAATGTGTGACAGCTGAGAGACTAGTATGTGAGCCAGCTGAGATAAGATGACGTGCAATGAAAGAGTACTGGATCTTCATGGTGAGAGAGCTGTGTGGAGGGGCGGGTGCTGGGGGCTTTGGATTGATAACTGAAAACCTCCATGTTTGCTAGTAAATGTGAGGTGCTGCTGTTGGAATAGACAAAAGTGGGGAGGGTGGGAGACATAAGGTGGAAAGAGAGAATATTTCAGAAACAGAATTGTGAATTTCCATGACTAGAATATTTGGAAATTTATGACGTAAGCAGCTCCTCCTAATCTGACTTATTTTTAACTGAAAATTTGGGTCAAAATATGTAAAAATGGCAGAGTTATGACCATTCATTGCAATTTCGCTACGCACGCTCTAACTTCAAAAATGTTATATATTTTGACCCCAAATTCTCAACATAGACTTATTGTTACACCACCTTGTGTATGACATAGCTGTCATTTTTCAAATCCTGGTCAAAATGTCTTTTCGCACCTGTGGCACAGAATGGCATTGCAGTTGAGCAGAATTACATTTTGGAGGAGATTCAAAATGATTTAGTACTGAGTATACATGTTGGGGTAAAAAGATGTTTATGCTGACAATTTGGTCACTGTTGTCCCATAAATGGAAGTGCAGGGCCCTTCCACAGCTACATACATACAGTATATGCATTTATGGAGGGATGTCCCCCAGGCAAATAAGGAAATTATTACTGTGTCTCAAAAACTATACATGGGTGGGAGAGCAGGGCCCTTCCACAGGCAAATAAGGCAATGATTACACTATCTCAAAAAGTAATGACATTTATTGCAAAAAACTACATTAATGCATCAATTAGGTTTGGTATTAAAGTGTCAAAAGCTGTGAAATTTGATATTAGGGTTTCCAACCCTAACTCCCTACCCCATCCGCCAAGCAGAAAAAGGACATGACCACACAAGCAATCACAGACAGCCATCATCAGGTAAGACAAAAAACATACAACGGTTGTCACTGCAGATACATGTCCACAATACTGGTGGATGCCTGGAACATCCTCCCAGTGTAGGTGGTGGGGGCAAAAATGGTAATGGGATTCAAGAATGCATGGGTAGGCATAAGGCAACCTTAGTGGTAAGGAAAGGGGGAGCCGGAGATCAAGCGGGGTATGTGGCATTACAGTACATAGAAACATAGAAACATAGAATTTGACAGCAGATAAGGACCGCTTGGCCCACCCAGTCTGTCCATTTCCCTACCTACTGGATAAGCTGCAGATCCTAGCTAACCGGCAGCCTACTTCTTCCTACTCCCACCCCCCAAAATTGCCTTATGACTGTCCCATGCATGCTTGAATTCCACCACTGTTTGTGACTCCACAACCTCCTCTGAGGCCGTTCCATGCATCCACCACCCTCTCTGTGAAAAAAATACTTCCTTAAATTACCTCTGAGCCGCCCCCTTCTATCTTAGTTGTGCCCCTTGTTCTTGCACACCTCTTTTTTTGAAAGATGCTACCCTCTTGGACTTTGCTGATTCCCTTGAGGTACTTGAAAGTTTCTATTATGTCCCCCTTCTCCCTCCTTTCCTCGAGGCTATACATATTAAGCTCCTTAAGTCTCTCTTCATATGTCTTCCGGTGCAGACCCTGCACCATTTTAGTTGCCCTCCTCAAGACAGCTTCCATCCTGTCTATGTCTTTGCGGAGATTGGGTCTCCAGGAACTGCAGATACTCCAGATGGGGTCTCACTAGCTGTCTGTACAGAGGATAATAACTTCCTGTTTTCTACTGGTGATCTCTCTCTATGCATCCCAGTATCCCCCAACCCTCCTTGCTGCCCTCTCACATTGCTTGCCCACCTTTAGGTCATCTGATATGACTACCCCCAGGTCCCTTTCCATTTTGTTGTTGTTAGTATCTCACCCCCATTGTGTACTCTTCCCTGGGTTTTGTTTCCCAGGTGCATTACCTTGCACTTCTTAGCATTGAATCTAAGCTGCCATACATTTGACCATTCCTCTAACCTTGCCAAGTCCTTCTCATCCTTTCCACTCCACCTTGTGCATCAACTCTGTTGCAGATCTTTGTGTCATCTGCAAAGAGACATACTTTTCCTTCAGTCCCTCTGCAATGTCACTTATAAAGACATTAATGAGGACTGGTCCTATCTGAACCCTGCATTTCCCACTACTAACCCCCTTTTTCAGGTGGACTCCATTTACTATTACTCTCTGTGTCCTATTCTCCAGCCAATTCTTTACCAAGGCTGTCATCTTGGGACCCACTCCCAGGCTGGCTAACTTGTATATTAATCTTTTGTGTGGGACTGTGTCAAATGCCTTGCTAAAGTCTAGGTAGACCATATCACAGCCCCTCCTGATCAACTACTTTGGTCACCCAGTCAAAGAAATCTATCAGATTTGTCAGGCATGACCTTCCGCTGTGAATCCATGCTGCCTTGGGTCCTGTGCCCCTCTGGCCTCTAGATATTTAACAATTCTTTCCTTCAGAGTGATTCCATCATTTTTCCTACCACTGAGGTTAAACTAACAGGTCTGTAGTTTTCTGCTTCTGCCTTGCTCCCACTTTTGTGAAGGGAATCACATCTGCCCTCCTCAGTCCTCGGGTACCACCCCATCCTCCCATGATTTGTTAAAGAGGGTAGTCAGTGGTGTCACTAGTTCTACCCTTAGTTCTTTTAGAATTCTGGGATGAATCCATCAGGCCCCATTGCTTTGTCCACCTTCAGTTTTAGAGTTCTTTCAGAACCCTTTCTTCTGTAAATGGGCTGGTATCAACTCCTGTATCAGAGTGTTTCTACTGTTTGTTTTAGGTACCCCCCTCTTCCTTTGTAAATACTGAGCAAAATATTTGTTTAGTATCTCTGCCTTTTCACAGTCACCCTCTGCCCCTCCCTCCCTTTATTAAGCCTCACTATCCCTCCTTGGTCTTCCTTCGCTCCCTGATGTACCTATAAAAGGTTTTATCCCCCTTCTTAACTGAGTTGGCTATCTTCCTTCGGTTTGAACCTTTGCTGTTCTGACTGCCTTCCCAGCTTCCTTTTGCTTTAACTGATACAGTTCTCTGTCCTGTTCCTTCTGTGATTCCTTGTACTTCCTGAATGCTTTCTTTTTCTCTTGAACCTTCACTGCCACTTCCTTTGAGAACCATAGTGGTTTCTTACCTTGTTTCGTTTTGTTTATTTGCTTTACACAAAGGCTTGATACCTCTGTGATGGCAGTTTTTATTATTCCCCATTGTTCTTCCACCCCTCCTTCCTGCCCATTTGCTAGTGCATTCCTTAGGCACTCACCCATTTTGACAAAGTCAGCCCTCCTAAAATCCAGTACCTTTGTCTTTGTGTAAGCTTGACTCTATTGCTGTGTTTATTGTGAACCATACTGTTCGATGGTCACTAGTTCCCAGATGGCTACCCACTTCTACATCTGTGATCTCTCTTCATCTCCATTTGAGAGAACCAGGTCTAAGATTGCTCCCTCTCGAGTGGGCTCCAATACTAGTTGTCTAAGGCATGCCCCCTGTAGGGCATCTAGAATAACCCCAGTCTTAGAAGTGGCTGCTGCAACTGCACTCCAGTTAACATCTGGCATATTCAGATCACCCATCAGCAATATCTCCCCTTTTTCTGCCATTCTAAGTATACTTTCTATCATTTCCTTCTCCATTTCCTCTCCCTGAGAAGCGGGTCTGTATACAACCCCTGTGCGTATTGTGGTGCCATTGCCGGTCTCCAAATTTACCCACAGTGCTTCTTCTCCTCCCTGTTTACCCTTTTGTTCTGTTGCTTTGATTCCTTCCCTTATGTAAAAAGCTACTCCTCCTCCTCTTTTACCCTCCCTGTCCCTCCCGTAGATAGTGTATCCTGGTATGTTTACATCCCAGTCATGGTTCTGTGTGTACCATGTTTCTGTGACTGCCACAATATCCAGATGTTCCTCCTCCACCAAGGCCACTAATTCAGGAAGCTTGTTACTCAGACTACGGGCATTGGTACTCATTGCTCTCCATTTTTTGATGGCTTTACTTTCTGTTGCAGCATCCCCCACTGACCTTTCTACCTTGGTCTTTTTCTCATTTAATACCCTGTTTTGTAGGGGGAGGCCGGGATTTCTCTGCTGCTTATCAGTGCCTCCCCCCTTGACTAGTTTAAAAGCTTGCCAATGAAGCATTTAAACCAATTGCTCAAAAGACTTGTTCCCTTCCTGGACAGATGTAGACCATCCTGCCAGTATAGGCTAGTGTCCCTCAGGTGGAACCCAGTCCCCAATGAAGCCAAACCCCTGTGCTCCACACCATTTTTTCAACCATTCATTAAACTGTATGGTGCAAAGTACCCTCGCCTCACTCATGCCATTGACAGGCAGCACCTCTGAGAAGGATACTGTGTGTGCTACTTGTCTTAGGCCCCTCCCCAATTCTACAAAGTCCTTCTGCACTGCTCTAATCTCATGATGAGCCAAGTCATTTGTCCCTAGGTGGACAGTAGGTCAGAAAATGGCAGATTATATCTGCAAAGTGGTCCTTTCAGCCTTTCTGTAGTCTAATGTAGCCATGGACAATGTAAAACATACATGCAGTTGACGGGCCAGTGCTTCTGCAGCTGCAGATATGACAGACACACTAATCTCAGGGTGCAGAAGCACAGATACCACAAAATCCATGATATAAAAATTGTAGCAGTACTTCTGTCCGCAGAAACAAAGTCCCCTGAGGGTCTTGTGTCTCTTCATTGGTTTTCTATATGAAGGGTCTTACACCTCTAGCTATATATGTCTTACTCCTCAGGCTGAAGAGACAAAGGGCCCTCTTTGCTACAGAAAGGCTGGCCCCATAGGGGTATAGAGAAAAGACGTCTTGTAATTTTGGATATAATGGGTTTGTATCTGGTTGGAGGGGCCTGTGTTTCTATATACAGAAGCAGTGTGGTGATTTCAGTATAGAAACACAGAAACATAGAATCTGACAACAGATAAGGACCATTCTACCCACCTGGTCTGTCATTTTCCTACCTACTGTAACACTGCAGACCCTACTTGATCTCCGTCTCCCCCCCCCTTACCAATAAGGTTCCCTTATGCCTACCCCATGTATTCGTGAATCTTGTTACCATTTATGCCCCATCACCTATGCTGGGAGGATGTTCCAGGCATCCATCAGTATTGTGGATCCCTATCTGCAGTGACAAGTGAGTGTGCATATTTTGCAGTTTGCATGCCGCAGATACAAACCCATGAAGGTAACACATCAATGCTACTGCATTCGTGTCACCTGGAAATAGTTGTATGTTATTTGTCTTACCTGATGATGGCTGTCTGTGGTTGCTTGTGTGATCTTGTCCTTTTGCTGCTTGGGGGTGGGGAGTTAGGATTGGAAACCGTTATTTATATTTAGGTGTATGTTATAAATAGGTGTAAAATACTGATTTCGGAAACTATGTTACTTAGTATTATATTTATCTTTCATCTGACATCATCGTAACTGTTTGCCCTGATGAAGAAGGAATGTGTCCTTTGAAACATTGGCTTGACAGGTAGTACTGATACCATGTGGTCACAATAAAAATAATATATGAAAATATCATATGTTGGGTGAGTGAGTCTTTTTCTTCAGAAGGGTGTAGACTTTGGCAGGGTTAGTCTGGAGCAGACTCCTCCATCTTTTCATTCTTTCACGAGGTAGACCAACATAGAAACATAAACTTTGACGGCAGATAAGAACCGCTTGGCCCATCTAGTCTGCCCATTTCCTTACCTACAGGATAGGCCGCAGAGCCTAGTTAACCTACAGCCTATTTCTTCCTACCCCCCACAAGAATTGCGTTATGTCTGTCCAATGCATTCTTGAATTCTCCCACAGTTTTAGACCCCACAACCTCCTCAGGAAGGCTGTTCCATGCATCCACTACCCTCTCTGTGAAATAATACTTCCTCACATTGCCTCTGAACCACCTCCCTTCTATCTTTAAATTGTGTCCCCTTGTTCTTGCAAGTCTCTTTTTCTGAAAGATGCTACCCTCTTGGACTTTGTTGATTCCACTGAGGTACTTAAAAGTTTCTATCATGTCCCCCCTCTCCCTTCTTTCCTCAAGGGTATACATATTAAGCTCCTTTAGTCTCTCCTCATACGGCTTCTCTTGCAGACCCTGCACCATTTTAGTTGCCCTCCTCTGGACTGCCTCTATCCTGTCCATGTCCTTGGAGATGGGGTCTCAGAACTAGATGCAGTACTCCAGATGGGGTCTCGCCAACTGTCTGTACAGAGGGATAACAACTTCCTGTTTCTGCTGCTGATGCATCTCCCTATGCATCCCAGTATACCCCCAGCCCTCCCTACTGCCTTCTCATATTGCTTGCTAACCTTAAGGTCATCTGACATGATTACCCCCAGGTCCCTTTCCTTTCTTCTTGTTGTTGTTACTACCTCACCCCCCCCCCACCACCACCATTGTGTATTCTTCCCCTGGGTTCTTGTTTCCCAGGTGCATTATTTTGCATTTTTCTGCATTGAATCCTAGCTGCCATACTTCTGACCATTCCTCCAACCTTGCCAAGTCCCTTCTCAGCCTTTCCATGCCTCCTCGTGTATCAACCCTGTTGCAGATCTTTGTGTCATCTGCAAAAAGACATACTTTTCCTTCCAGTCCCTCTGCAATGTCACTGATGAAGACATTAAAAAGGACTGGACCCAATACTGAACCCTGCGGTACCCCACTAGTAACCCCTCTTTCTTCAGAGCGGGCTCCATTTACAATTACCTTCTGTGTCCTGTTGTGCAGCCAATGTTTTACCCAGGCTACCACCCTGGGCCCCACTCCCAGGCTGGTTAATTTGACTATTAATCTTTTGTGTGGGACTGTGTCAAATGCCTTGCTAAAGTCTAGGTAGGCCATGTCCACAGCCCCTCCTTGGTCTACTTACTTTGGTCACCCAGTCAAAGGGATCTATTAGATTCGTCTGACATGACCTTCCTGCTGTGAACCCATGCTGCCTTGGGTCCTGTGCCCCACTGGCCTCTAGGTACTCAACAGTTCTTTCCTTCAGAAGTGACTCCATCACTTTCCCTACCACAGAGGTCAGACTGACAGGTCTGTAGTTTCCTGCCTCTGTCTTGGTCCCACTTTTGTGAAGGAGAGTCACATCTGCCTTCTTCCAGTCCTCAGGTACCACACCATCCTCCCATGATTTATTAAAAAGAGTAGCCAGTGGTTTCACTAGTTTCTCCCTTAATTCTTTTAGAATTGTGGGGTGAATTCCATCAGGACCCATTGCTTTGTCCACCTTCAGTTTTAGGAGTTCTTGCAGAACCCTTTCTTCTGTGAAAGGACTGGGATCGACCCCCCTATCAAGAGTGCTTCTGGCGTGTACACTTGCATAGATAATAGATGCCATCATCCTTGCCAAGGAGCCTCCCCGACTTTGAAGCCCAGACACTTTGTGATATACCAGATTGACTGAACTAAGGAGCAAACAAAGCCAGCCCATCAGTGCAGTGATAGTGCTACTGCTCATGGCACCAGCGGCCCAGGTTTGAATGTGGATTCAGGTCATCGGGGACGGTCAGTGGGGAGGAGGAGGATGAAGCATCCCAAGGAGTGTTCTCCTCCTTCTCTGGGGTGGAAAGGTTGCAATCCCTGCTGCAATACTGCCACCTGGGTGACCACGGGTGGAGGTGCAATTCAAGGATGCCATGGATGGGGAGGAAACTGGCTGAGTTCCAGAGCAGCCACACGCTCTGCATGCTTGCAATCCTTGGTCCTCCTAGTGAGCTTGCCTCCTTAGAGGATGGGGCCTAAACAAGGTGGAAAAGCCCCACAGCTAAGCCTGCTGACAGCCTCCAGTACCTTACCCTAGAGAAGACTGAAACCAGATGATCCTGGATGCCGCCTGACGAGGACAAATAGCAGGTAGAGGGGGGAGTGGAATGGGGAGCTGCTCCCTCCTTCCCCACCGGGGGGTTAAACCTAGGCAGCATGGAGGCAGGCACCAGAAGGAAGTCCAGGAGTAGGCCTAGCCCAGCTGTGGATATCTTGAAGGAACCTGAGAGAGTGATGAAGCTGTGGTGACAAGGGTTCAAAAACAGAGAATATAAAAAAATAAATAAATAAGGAGCACACACACCAGGTCTGTCCACAGGTGAAACCACCACTTGGGAACGTTGACATAATCTGGTAGTTGAGAATGAACTTTCTTTTTTTTAAACTTTCTTTATTTATAGTTTTAGTTCAGTAGAACAAGACAAACAATTCACATACAAATGTTTAGCAAATACAATAATTTAGACTATTTTCATAGGCAATTCAGATAGCTTATTTCATATCAAAATCGTTTCACATATGTAATTCGTTAATTAGCTGCAGGAAAAACCAACAGTCTTTCCAAACTTGAGAACCATTATTTATCTGTCTTATTACAGAATGTTGTATAGTAACTATAATATGTATATAAGAATTTCATTAAACTGATGACATGTCTGGGGCACATGGTATCCTTTCTTGGTAATAAGATAACGGCAGGACACCTAATTGATTTCTCTTACCCACTTGATTGGGATCTGCCATACTTCAGATGACCTGAAGTCTAGGCTAAATAAAGATTAATCTAATATCTTGTAAACTCTTTTTATTATGGGATGAAATCAGGTCTCACCTCCGCCATATAAAGAACCCAACGCCTGCACCAAATCTCAAACTGAGGGATCCTTTTATTAATGAAGACTGTTAATGCCTCCATTCTATAAATATTGATCATAAGTTCTTGCCACATGTTTAATGTGATAGGATTTCGAGACAACTGGTTATTAGTTATTGCCTTCTGGGCTGCTAGAAAAGAAATTTAACAGCTTAATTGTAGTGGGGTCTCTATATTCCCTTGGTAATTCCAGGAAAAAATAACAGGAGGGGGTTAGGTCTAGGCCAGGGTTTATTATAGCCTTTAGAGCCTGATGTAAATCCTGAAAGAAGGGGGACAGTACAGGGCAACTCCATAGCATATGCATAAATGCTGCTGGAGAATGACCATAGTTTCTCCAGCAAGATGAGAAACTATTGCCTTGATATTTCATCTGAATTGCTGGTGTCCGAAAATACCTAACAAAAATTTTCCAAGAGAACTCCTGCCAGCTGATTGCTGATAGGCCCCAATGAATCTTTGTTTGGGTCCATATCCACAGTTCCTCCGGGATCTAGATTTCCATATCAGATTCCCAAGCCTTCTTTATAGATGAAGTAGTATCCCCTTTCCATGCATGCAGAGCTTGATATAGATTAGAGATAATGTGTGCTCTGACAGGCCTCCCTCTTTTTTCGGAATTTGAAGAGCCGTGAGCCAGACTCTAGGTTTATGTGATCCCCACAGAAAGCGGGAGATTGCCCTATTAAGCAAGTCAGAGTAAGAATCTGGAAAATGAATACGGATTGTTTGAACCAGGTATAAAAACTTAGGGAGGATTACCATTTTAATCGCCTCCACTCTCTGCACTAAGGGAATGGGGATGGGGCCCACTGCTCTAATTCCAGTCTAATGTTTTTTAGAATTGGAGTAAAATTAAGAGTAAACAATTGGTCTACCTGGAAACCCAATTGAACTCCTAGGTATTTGATATGGGATAGACTCCATCTGAAGGGAAATCTCTGCCGAATCCGCTTCGAGGGCTGATATTGTACTTTTAAAACCTCAGTCTTAGATGTGTTCACCTTATGTCTGGCTAGGAGACTAAATTCTTCCAGGCATGCCCACAGGTGCTCTAATGATTGTTCTGGGTTTTGGAGATAAACCAAGAGGTCACCCACATAAAGGGCTAGCTTACGTGCCCCCCCCCCAAATCCCATCCCTGAATTGATTCATCTTGCCTCAACGCCTGAGCTAATGGTTCAAAGTACAGTGCAAAAAGAAGGGGGGAGAGGTGACATCCCTGCCTGGTGCCACGCTGCAGGGGAATCGGGTGGGAAACTCTGCCATTAATCTTTACATATGTTTTTGGGCTGGTGTAGATATTAGTTATGATTTTAATAAAAGATTCTGAAAATCCAAACCCACGAAGGGCTAGGCCCAAGAATTTCCATGCCACCTGGTCGAAGGCCTTCTCCACATCTAGGCTCAGAATCATGCAAGGTGCCCCTGACTGGGCATCATGGAATAACACATGCAAAGTTCTTTTAATATTATCTCGAGTTTGCCTACCCAGAATACAGCCTGTTTGATCATAAGTAATTAGCCTAGGTAAAACCACTTCCAGGCATTTTGCCAAGATCAAGGCATAAAGTTTATAGTCAATGTTCAGAACAGATAGAGGATGGAAGGAGCTACATTGTGTAGTATCTTTCCCCAATTTGGGAATACTTGAAATAACTTCGTAACTCCAAGTATCTGGAAATGTTTCCCCTAGTTGTGCCATCCTGCAGGTCCTCAATAAGGGACTATTTATCTCCCTTACAAAAAACTTCAAGAATTCTGGGGCATACCCATCAGGGCTGGGAGATTTCTTTGTTTTCAATCTTTTAATTGTGGATGTCAGTTCTATAAGGGTTATAGGAGTGTCTAGGGATTCTGTAATTTCCTGAGTCAATTTCAGTAGTTTTAACTTGGCTAAATAAGTTTCTATTTGTTCTCTGTCTGGTGTGTGGTCTGACTTGTATAGATTTGTATAGAACTCCATAAAACCAGATAGGACTTTTTCTGGGAATTTTAATAGATGCCCCATCCTGGGGTCTCTGATCTGTGTGACCGTGTTCCCCGCGGTCTGCCATCTCAGCTAATGGGCTAAGAGGTGAGAAGCCCGAGGCCCAAGGTCCGGACTCGTAATACCTCTGACACATGCATTACTACTCTGCTCTGTTTTTACATCAATTCATTTTTGGATTTGTTGTTTAACTTTTTGAATATCTTACAATACCGCGTTGTCTCCCTTTACGTGCTGGTCCTGTAGGGCATGTAATTGTCTTGGAGATCTTCCAATTGTTGGTTTTGTTGTTGTTTAAAATAGCAGCATATCTGATACAGTCTCCCCTAAATACTGCCTTGATAGTGTCCCATAACATAGTGTCAGATACCTCAGAAGATTCGTTGTCCTGTTGGATTTGAGATAATCTGACAGTTGCCATGTCTGTAAATTCCTTTAAATTTAGGAAATAATTATTACATTTACAGAGGGAATAGCCTTTTTTAACTTCCAATTCAGCCTCGACAACAGTTGCGTATGGTCTGAGAGAACAGATGGAACATGTCTACATTCCAGCACCTGGTCTTGGCGTTCTCCAGAGATCAACATGTAGTCAATCCTGGTGTATGAGCCGTGGGGGAATGAATAGTGTGTGTATTCTTTTTTATTTTTGTTCTGCTTTCTTCATGCGTCTATCCAGAAAGCCCCCTTTAAATGATCCCTCATTAGTCTGCTAGCCGGGTTCTGTCAGAAGGACTTAATTTTAGATGTATCTTTTTGTTCCCAAACCTAATTCAAATCCTCACCTAATATTAGCACTCCCTTGTGGAGTTCAGTGATTTTGTGTAGTAAAGAACGCAAGACCTTCGTAGAGCCCGGAGGTGCATACAAGGAGGCCAACGTGATAGGAGCACCTTCCAAATTTCCTGAAAGTATAGCCAAACAGCCTTCTGTGTCTGTGTAACTGGCTGTCTTTTGAAACTGGGTTCCCCTAGAAACCAGTATAGCAGTGCTTCTTCTTTTTCCCTTCCCAAATGAGGCTGCTACCACCTGATCGTAGCCAAATTTCCCCAATTTCTGGTGTTCAGATTTATTAAGATGGGTTTCTTGCAGTAGAACAAAAGAGGGGGTCTGTCTTTTAATGGTAGAGACATAACTTTGTACCATTTTACTGGATTTTTTTAATCCGTTCACATTATGGGAAATGATTTTAATAATATTTTTATCTCCCATTTGTATAGAGAGAACTATAAACCCTCGAATATACAGGATCAGATTCTCCAATCCTCAGTATCTTCTCTGAAATTTTCCAAAATACATCCCCCCAACCCTCTGCAATGTTATTCCAGGTTCCCCTAAAGAGTTGTAGTACGAACATATGAAATTTGCCAGCAGGTAAAGGCCTAGAGGTCTATCAAGTCTGCTGGAATGTGCAGCTAGCACCCCTTATTCTGCAGCTGTCCCTCCCTTCCACCCTTCCCCTTCATTAACCCTCCCTCTTGTCCTGTCTCATCCTCATTTGAAGCAGTTCACTGTTCTACTGCATACCACTTCAGCAGGTAACGCATTCCACCCAACCACCACCCTCTCTGTAAAAAAGTGTCTCCTCATCTCCCTCCTGAACCTTCCTCGCTCCAGTCTCATATCTTGACCCCTGGTGCCCCTCCCCTTCCTTACTTTGAACAGCCCCTCTGTACCCATCTTTTTTATTCCTTTCATGTATTTAAAGGTTTCAATCATGTCACCCTGTCTCCTCTCCCCAGTGAGTACATGTTCAACTCCTTCAACCTCCTCTTATATGATAAGTCCCCAGACCCTTGATCATCTTTATCGCTCTCGCGCTGCACCCCCCAGTAACTTAATGTCCCTCCTCAGATCACGGACGCCAGTACTGCACGCAGTGCTCCAGGTGTGGTCTAACTAATGACCTATACAGTGGCAGAATCACCTCCTCCCTCCTCGAGGATATACCCCTTGCAATATAACCCAGCATTTTGTTGGCCTTTGCAGCTGCCTTCCTACATTGTGCCGAGTTGTTCATTGACCCTGTAATGAGCACACCCAGATCCTTCTCCTCCTCTGTCTGGGCTAGCTGCACTCCCATGACCATGGCATCCCCTTGATTATTCAAATCTATCTTGCCTATGAAGATTTTTATCTGAAACATTAGCAAGTAACCAAATATCAACACCAACATAACACAGGGACTTTAAAATCCTATAGTGAGGTGCTAACTGAGCAGCCCCCACCCAGGGGTGAGAATTATTTACAAAGTGACTCCCAAGGTAGAAGAACAAAGTATATTGTTCTCTAACTGTTCGAGTAGTCAGTACTCAAGTGGGAGGAGAAGGGGCCTTAACAAAGGCTTGTTCCTCCTGGACCCTGAAACTAGTGGGTCCTTCCAGATGGTATGGCTCAATGTCACCAGCACCACATCTGACAGGAAACATAATGCAAGAAGTACCATAGAACTGTGCCACATCTTGCAATGTCTCCAAAGCTCCAACCCTCGCCCCTCCATTGATCTCAACAATATTTTACTCTGAGATCCCGAGGTTCTAGAGTTCCTGTCAGCCTATTAGGGCTTCATAATCAATAACCTGCTTCTTTGAGAATGGTGCATGAGTGGGAAATCCCAATTTCCCCATTAGAGGGCATCTGATATAAGAATGATGTGCCTATATGCATTTGACTAAATTTTGCAGTCAATAATATTTTAAAACACTATAGCATCTATAGCCATAGCTAAGAAATGCAATGAACTGAGAGCTTCAGTTCAAAAGAGAGACCCAGCTGCAACTGTCTGTGAACATTTGCATGTCACCTTCACCTTGGTGCCATGCAAAAACATGGAAGGGTTAAAATAGGGGGTAGAAAGGACCCGTGGTGTTCTTTAATTTACTATGACTTGTTGCCAGATCTAACTCAGAGAGCACTGTTCCTCTAAATAGCCTGCCCGTCTCGCTGCAATGTCTCCTGTGCAGACAACATGAGGCCTCAGCAGCACAATCCATTCTCTCACTCCAAGTTATGGGGTTGGAGTAATCTACGAGGCCATGGAGACCTTGATATATGGGGAGATTCACTCCTAGATAGGAAAAGTTATTGTAACACAGCTCAGTCTCGCCCGGTGTAATGGAGCATCAGGATTTGCTGAACTGCCACAGCTGACTGAAACCGAGCAGGTATTAAGCCATAGGTAATGCCTGCTTGGTCAGTACCAGCTGTGGCCATGGAGACACTAGAGGGTACCTGCCCGCTCTGTCACCACCGCGAGGTGCCAGCGGCAGCACTACAGAGCCACCAAGCCCTGCTGGCCCCATGTCACCAGCAAGCGTCCAACCCTAACTGCGTTGTGTTCTGCAGATTGGGAGAGCAGCGGACCAAGCGAGCAAGTAGATGGGAAGTAGTAGTCGAGATGAGCAGCGCAGCGTGGCACCAGAGTCACGGATTGGTGCATAGCAACCTTTTCACTCTGTGGAGTGCAGGGCATCTCTCGGTGGGTGGCCGATGAGTTCAGCAATGAGGCACCGGCGTGCAGCAGCAGGCTAGCTGCTTCACCTATCGCAGCAGTACTTAGAGCAATGAGCAGCAACACAGTGGAACCCAGCCCATGGCTGAAGGAGCTGCTCTGGAAACCGAGTCCCATGGTACCACACCAGACAGTACTCCTCTTCCCAGCAGCAGATGGTGGCAGACCAGAGAGGGCGGCCATACAAGCTCGGACTGTGGAGGAGACCCATGGAGAGTGCTGCCCACTCACTCCAGTCACAGCACCAGGGACCGAGGAGACTGCCAGCGGCAGTAGGAGTCTGGCAGTATGGGCAGAGGAGGAGGTGAGCATCCCTGCAGACAGGCACCCTGGTGAGGAGCAGCCAGAGGTCCAGGCTGGCACCCACAGAGGAGAGCAGGTGACCCCTGTGCCGAGCACCACCTGCAGGGGCTGAAGTGTGAGAGGCACAGTGATGTGGAGCGCTAGCAGCAGTGTGCAGACATGCCATGTCACTCTCACTGATGAGGAGCTGGATGGGCTGGAGAGCCGACGGGTAGAGGCCAACACCCACAAGAATACGGCATGGGCATCCAACGTGCTCCTGGACTGGCTGAGAGGAGCAGTCCACCAGGTGGACCACAAGACTGTGCCCCCATGTGAGTTGGCAGGCCTCCTACACCAGTTGTATGCATCAATGCACACAGAGCAGAGGACCCAGTACAGCCTGAGCTCCTTTGTGGGGCTGTGTGCAGGCCTCCAACGGTACCTGACTGGCGTGCCGAACCACAGAGTCCTGAACATCATCATGGACACTGAGTTCATCACAGCAAACAACGTGTTTGTCGCTGTGCTCAAGGACTACCACCGAGCAGGGCAGGACAGGGCCGCCCACCACCCCAGCATCTCGCCCAGTGACCTTGCAAAAATTCGGAGCTGTGGGAAGCTGAGCCCTGAGACCCCATACGGGCTGGAGTGCAGGGTGTGGTTTGAGGTGCAGCTTGGTCTTGCTCAGAGGGGCAGAGAAGGACAGAGAGAGCTGTGCCAGGACTCCCTAACCATCCAGACAGATGAGGAGGGCAACGAGTTCCTGGCACTGTCCTTCAATGAGCAGACCAAGAACCATGGACAGCTGGGCGACCCTACATGGCAGAGTCTGAGGGGGGTGCTGTATGGCAGCCCTGGCAGCAGGGACTGCGACGTCGGACTTTTTCGGGAGTATATCTAGCGGTGTCCACCAAACGCTCCTGCCCTCTACCTGCGCCCATGGAGATTAGACCAACTGGCCCCCACAGAGCGTGACTACTGGTACACGTGCCAGCCAATGGGGAAAAACTATCCAGGGCGCTCATGCCCTAAATCTCCGATGATGCCCAGCTGTCAATGCACTACACCAACCACAGTGTCAGGAGCATGGCTGTCACCATGCTGGCTGAGGCTGGGCTTGCGAGCAGGAAGATCATGTCAGTGACAGGACATCACTACGAGACGAGCCTGCACAGCTACTGGTCTCCCTCCACCGCAGACCACAAGAGGTGGTCCACCATCCTCTCTAGTGGCACAGCTGCGCGGAGCGCCCCCTCCGCCCCAACCTGAGCCACCACCACCTCCTGCCAGCTGGCATGCCAGCCCTGCAGTGCCAGAGCGGAACCCAGCACCCAACAGACAGGAGGCTCTGGCCCCCCTTCCCCACCACAGCCAGCAAGAACCCCAGGGCAGGCAGCAGCCAAATGTGCCAGCACAGCCAGCGGCCTCACATTTGGGGGGCTCAGAAAGACACCCACCCGCAGAGCCACAGACGATGCAGAGACTACCACCAGAGGACTGAGCAGTGCAGCTGCATCCACACTCAGCAGCATAATGCAGCCCAGGATACCACACCGCAGGCACCAGGTAGTCAGTACCCCCCCACCGCCCCTGATCAGACGCCTGCAGGCCAGCCGAATGACAGACAGACCTCCTCTCCATGCCAGTCCTGGAAGCCCAGTGCCCCACCCACCCTGGAGCCATGCAGCGCACCTCCGGTCCGACAGCCGCAGGAGCCTGACAGCCAGGCCATGACCGGAGCATGGGCATCGAGGCAGGGGCCCACCTGCCAGACCTTCCAGATACACAGCATGGTCGTCCATGGCCCAGTGACCTTCTTCTGTGCCCCGCAGGGCAAGCCAGCTGAGTAGCAACCCAGGAACTCTGACATCATGCAGGGTGTGACGCTGCCCTCCATGCACCGTGCTCCCCCCCACTCACACACAGTCAGGAGTGTCACCTTCCAGACCTGGCACACTGCTGCAATCATTGAGCTGTCCACTATCCGGAGTGCCAGCACCAAGGCCACCGCACCAATATGAATCACTGCCAGCGGAGCACCGCAATCATTGACCAGTGCTCCACCAAGCAGTGTACCTTGTTGACCTGTCTGCTGTGCCTGTAAGTGTAATAAATAACATTTACTGCACGACCTGTGTCCTGCCTCTTGTGTCCACAGGGGCCCCGGCCGAGCATGCAGCTCGCCGGAGGTGATTGTGGTAACATAGGCTCGTCGCCGTCGTGGTGAGCCTATGTTACAAGCACATTAATCACCTTCAGCGTCGGGCTCTGCCGTGGATTAATGCCCGCTGGGTGGTTGGACCCCTCGGGCTACATCCTCGGGCACCAACCCCCCCAGCGGGCATTAATCCACCGGCAGAGCCCTCCTCTGGCGGTGATTAATGCTTACATATTACACTAGGGGTCTGCAGTCTTACCCATCTGTTACAGGTTTATGCGTCATGTTGGACTGACTTAGAATCATACTGTTCCAAGTAGTTTTCATCAGCGTCAGTCCAACATTGCAGCCACATTTACTTAATACATGTGTTGTTACAGATATTTTATGTTATGAGGAATTCATCAGAGTCTGAGTAACCTACAGTTGCAGCAATAGGTGCTGTCTTCAATAGATATATTTAATCCTCCATGGAAAGGCCCACCCCACTGCCATACCCACTGTGGTAGCCTATATCCATGCATAGCCTTACTACATCGTCTCCCCGCCTACTTCACATCGATGGGTGAAATCCTCAAGAGAGCCCCTGCTCATGAAGCAATTCCTTGTAATATCTGCAATGTAGATGATATATGGCATCAACAGCTCTTTACTCATCCTTGAGACCCCCTTCCCTTCTCATATATTCAACATTGGCACTTCAACAATGGCCCCGAGGTACACCCAGCCCAGCTTTGCATAGGGAACTTCCTCCAGAGACCGGAGTGCCAGAAGACCCTGAGCGTCTGAGCAGTCCCCCAGTGCGACCAACAGCTAGCCCACAGGGTGGACCACACCAGCCACCGAGGGCAACTTCCCGAAAGGAACACCCCTCTTATCCCAGACTTTCAATGATCCCCTCAGTGCACCATGCTCTGGCCCAGATCATCATCCAGAGGGAAATCACTCCTCCTCATCCTAATCAATGTTCTATTCCTTTAAAGATGATGTAAGAGTGAGAATTCCCTATTTCTTCACTAGAGGGCATCTGGTATCAGAGTTATGTGTCCATAAGCATTTGCTTGAGTTACACAGTTAAAAATATTTTAAACCACTGTGGCACTTATAGCCAAAAGAATATTGTACAGAGAGCTTCAATTTAAAAGGGAGACCCAGCTGCAATTGTTTGTGATCACTCGCATATCATCTCGCCTCGGTACCATACTTTATTAGGAAAGGGCTAAGATAAGGGCTAAAATAAGGGGTAGAAGGGGCCCGGGGCTTCCTTTAACTTACTGCAACATATTGCCAGATCCATCCGACAAAACGTTATCTCTCCATGTAGACTGCCTGTCTCACTGCAATATCTCCTGTGCTGGCCTACACCAACACAAGGTCTTCCTCTTACTCCACATTATGAAATTGGAGCAATCTACGAGGCCTTAGGGACCTCGGGACATGAGGAAATCCACCTCTAGACCAGAAATGTTAATATTTCTCCAGGAAGCTGCAGTCTTACTTGTCTGCTGCGAGTTTATGCCTCACGTTGGACTGGCTTAAACCCTTTCAGCTCCAAGCATTTTTTATCAATGTCAGATCAGTGTTACAGCCATGAATATTTAATATGTGTGTTGTTATAGATATTTTACATCCCGGGGGGACCATTAGAGTCTGAGTAATCAACAGTTGCAGCAGTAGGTGCTCCCTTTAATAGACATATTTAATACTCCATGGAGAGGCCCACCCTGCAGCCATAATCCTTACGGTACCATATATACATTAGGAGTCTCAACAACAGCATGCCCCCACTTACCCCACATCGTAAGATGGTGAACCCTCATGAGAGCCCCTACTCATGGACCAACCCCATCTTATGCCTATAGTGTATATAATACAGGGCAGCAATGGCTTTTTAATCAACAATGAGTCCAAATCCTGGGTCCCCTGCCCGCCCTCATAAAATCGAATGGCGCTTCAGCGATGGCCCTGAAATACTCCAAACCCAGCATTTCACAGGGAATATCAACCATAGACCTAAGTGTTAGAAGGCCCCGGGCATCTGTGCGGTCCCCCAGAGAGACTACCAGCAATCCCACAGGGCAGACCACAGCAAATGCCAAGGGCATCCCCCCTAAAGACACACCTCAAATATCTCTGACCCCTCATGATCCCTTCAGTGCACCGTGCTCTGGCCCAGATCACCATTCAGAGGGAAATCGCTCCTCCGTGTAAAACACCCACCTCACTGTAACCCTTCTTGCAGTTTTAGTTCACAGTGGTGGGTTTTATCCTCAGGGCCTATCTTATTTGATCGATCTAAAGGATGAAGGAACCCCAGCGAGATCAGGGTGTACAGGCCATATCCCCAGCATGTGCAGGGCCAACTCTTCTAGATCCCCCCAACCCCCCATCTTGCCCAAGATTTTACCAAACATCAGTGAATCCCAGCTCCCAGTGCTTTGCATTTGGGTTATGAGTTCCAATTGGTTAAAAAAGTTGGTGCGTAGATCAATACTCCCTCATGGAAAAGGAGATACGGGGGGAAGATCAGCACAACATCCACAGCCATCAACAGCTGCTCTCCACTCTCAGGTGTCTTCTACTCTTTCGGATAGTGTCTTCTCGGTACTTTGGGAGTGGGTAATCTTGTATAGCATAGCCTTCATGTCTTGTATCATGGTGGTAGCCACCCTTTTCCCATTTCAGTTAGGATTTTGGTATTTAGTTGAACACCAGGGGTTCTGTGGGGTGGCGAGTTGTTCTCTATGGCTATGTGCCTCCGGAACTTCGTGACCCTTATTTTTCAATGCCTGAAGTGCCTCTTCAGCCGAATGATACACTTCGATGCCTGTGTCCCAGTATACCCGCAGTCGGGAAGGGTAGGGCGTCTGGAATCTGACATTTAATGATTTCAGTTTCCTCAGTAGTGGTGCATAGGCCAGACACTCTTGCTGTATCACAGCGGCGTAGTCCTGATCGAAAAGCAGACAGACTCCATTATATTCTACCTGACCTTGCTTCCATGCAGCTCTGAGGATCCCCTCTTTCTCACGGAAGCTCGAAAATTTAGCCACTATTGACCGAGGTCTGGCAGTTGCTGATGTGGGTTTAAGCACCAACGCCCAATGCGCTCTCTCAGTTTTGAATGAGAAGGCCTGTGGCAGGTCGAGCACATGGCGCAGCATATCCTCTAAGAATTCGTTCATATTTCCAACCTCAGCTGACTCAGGTAAACCATATATTCTTAGATTATCCCGACGTGACCGGGCTTCTAGGTCCAAGCATTTAGCTGATGCAATTTCATGTTGCTGCACTAAGTTTTCGATCACTTTAGAAATTTGTACTAGTTTATCTTCAGCAGTTGAAACACGGTCCTCCGCAGTAGAAACCATAGCCTCCAGTTTGTTCAGATCTGCATGCAATCTAATGAATTCGAGCTTCGTCTCTGTTCGGAATTGTTTAATTTCAGAGAGCAGCGTCTTGAATCTGGATCTTGACAACATGTCTAATTCCGACTCGGTATCTCCTCCCGCCATGCTTACTGACGACTCTCTCCCACTTGCAGCCGAACTTGCAGGACTCAATCTAGGCTGATCTCATTTCGATTTCGAGTTTTTCGGATGGAATCTTTTCACCTGAGCACTTCCACTTTGCAGTTTATTCATATTCTCGTAAATTATCGTTTCCAGTGCAGTGTGGAATCGAAATTCAATGTTGGTTAGGGGGAGAGCTCCTCGATTAGGCAGCCATGATGCTGGTGACGTCACCGGAAGTCCAGAGAATGGACTTTCATTTGTAAAATAAGCTGCACCTGTAGCCCCCCAACCCCTTTTCCCTTGACCAATCCATATAATTAATTTGACAAAAAAGAATATTAGTTACCATTCTGTTTCCATACTGTGGTTAGCATTGAAATACAAGAGTTAATTAAGTACTGGTCTAATACACCATACTGGTGTTTTTTGGTTTTTAATTTAATTTTATTAAAAATGTCAGTGATTACCTTTGAGCAGACGTGCTCATTTACAAAAGTTCCATATCAAATACATAGTCCCAAAAAACATTAACAGGTACCATAAGAAGTTCCAGAGGAAATGCAGTTATGTCAGGTTCAAAACACTTAAGCCAGAACAATTACATATATTTTTGAAAAAATCCATGCAGATCATTGTATAAAAAGTCACCAGATATGTATAGAGAGAAACCAGGTAAAACAGTTTAATGGTTACAGTTGCATGGACTATAACGGCAGACTGCAAAGATCTCGTCAACAGATCACTTTGGGGGAGATTTAGCAGTATGTCAGGCCATTCGTTTAACCAATTAGCAGCACAGACAACAAATTACCATTTGCATGGCCGAGTATGCCAGAGAGGAGGCTTAAGGACATTCTTGGACATGTTCCTGGTGTTGTATTGGTTAGAGATGGTGCAAAAGCAATTTGTTAAAGCAGAGCGTGTTAGGCCCAGGAGTGCTTTTTTGGCTGGCAAACAGGTCTGGAGCTTTATTCTGCTAGGTAAAGGTAGTCAGTTAGTGAGTGCATAAAGGGTACAACCATGAGTGTGATTATCTGCACCAAGTACACAGATCCGCTTTATTTTGTTTAGCGCCATGTCACAGGCAGCTGCATAGTCAGGGAGGCCACAATCTATAAGTGACAAAATAGTGCTGGCCACCATTAGGTATCTAGCATCCCCAGTGAGATTGATCCAGTTACAGTAGGTCTGGGCGAAATTGGCAAATTCTGATTTCATGAAATTTTCGTGAAATTCTGTGAAATTTCATGACATTTTGTGAAATTTTCTGAAATTATTTCATTGGTCATACTCAGTCAGCATTATAGCTAGACACCTGGAATTTGGCATGTGTATTGTTTGGATGTGACATTTGGATGAGGGTGTGCAAGTTATAGATATTCAAAGTCTGGCAGTTTATTATTCATGTGAAAATGTCTGAAAATATGTCTATGTTTACAACTCAGCTGCCTTTGAAGCTAGATAATTGCACATTTATATCCATACTTTCCTGAAAAAGTCCTAGAAACTGCTAAATAGAGAATTAATTAGTTGTGTAAATTGAATCCCACTGAATTGTATTGAAATTTTAAATATGCTAATTTTTTTCTTAGCTTATTTATTTGTAGGACCTCCTTGGCTGGGGGGGTTGTACCTATGGTTCCCCCTATCCAGCATGGCTCCTTGGCCCCTGCCCCGGCTGCAGTCAGAGCTCAAACCCCCTCACTCTACCATCCCCAGGCTGCTTCAGAGTGAGTACTTACTCAGCAGGCTGCAGAAACCCGAAGGCCAGGCTTCAGGGGGAGCTGGCTTGAGAGCATCAGTTGTGTTGCTGTCAGAGCCAGCCTTCACGAGCGTGCCAGAGGAATCTTTTCTCAAGATTGCCCGCCCCCATGGCGCAGGCATGCAAGGATGCCAGGGATGCTGCCGAGCACTCTTCCGTGCACTGCACATCTGACGTCGGCCTGTGCCAACCCACAGATTGGACCCTGAACGAGCACCGGCCCCCGACCACCGCCAGGAGATAGTACTACAGTGGTCGATCCTTCCCACCCTCCCTAGAGGAGGAGAGCAGTCCATGGGATGCTCAGTCCTCCTCTCTCTAGTTGACCCTCCGACACCCGAGGTCGCTCCCAACCCTGGGTCGTTGGTGCTGTAAGAGGTAAGGCACCTGCGCCTCAGCCCCCTACACCACCAGTCCAGTGAAATATGCTAATTTTGAATGAAATTAGATGTTTGCTATTAATTTACCTTTGAGAGTATGTTTATATATTGCTACTAATTGATAGTGACTGTATATTAGAATATGTAAGGTATAGATTTTAAAGCTGAAACATTATCTTATGCTTAAAATTGCCTTGAAAACAGGACCATTGGTCCTAATGGTGTAAATTTCTAACTTCCTGTATAAAAATACAGATTTTACTACTATTGTTACTGCTAAATTGTAAGCTACAGGAGTTTAACATTTCTCAATTTAGTTATTTGTTGAAATGTGTGAAAATGTTCAAAATATTTGGATGTTTATAGCTCCACTGCTATTGCAGATATACACTCAAGGTTTGGCATGTGTGCCAAATTAAATCTGTCTTGAAATCTAATTAAGCTGACTAAATGTGATTTAGAAGGTTACAATTTACTGTGGATATTTTAGAAATTACTAATTGGAGGCCGGCCCGTCGGCGCAACAGTTGGATTTCCGTCTGTGATGCCAGCAACCTGGGTTCGGGAACAGACTCGGGTCACCGGAGGGCCGGCCGGGGGGAGAAGGATGGAGCATCCAGGGACAACTCTCCTTCTCCGGGGGGTGGGGTAGGGATGCGCAGCGGTGCATGCTGACTCCTAGAGGAGGCTGGGAGCACAGCAGTGACGCCTTGTCCGAAGCTCAAGGGGAGTGACAGATGTCAGCGTATGCCTTGACGTCAGAATGTCACTCCCCACAGAAAACCAGGAAAATGCTTCCTGGCTGGCCGGATGATGATCTCTCTGTCCTCCGCTGCCGCTGATCCCATGACGGCATACCTCCAGCAGTACCCGGGTCAATGGAGAGCACGCTGGCCACCCACCGGTACACCTTCCCCTCAGAGGAGGGACCGCCCAGTGAAGAGGGTAACATTGGGTTACCCAGGGGACTGCCATATGAGATGATAGCCGGTATGGGAGTTGGGGTAGGCAGTTGGGAGGGGCATTAGAGACCTGAAGGAGTGGGTGGCCAGGGAGAAGGGGAGGCGAAAAAAAAGAAATGACTAATTGGCAAAACGTGCTCAAATATTCACGAATGCATAAGACGTTATGTTACTACAAATCCACTTGCGGAATTTAACTTTCACAAAGTACTTATGACTACTGAATCACCTGACCTGGACTAGGATCGTGGCCCTGCAATACCCCTCCAACATGCAACAGTGATGCCCAGCATCACGCTCCATCATGACTAAAGATATCCAGAGACTTCTGTCACAGTGGCCTAAGTCACAACGAGTTGTAAGGCCTGAGGCTTGTTGTCACTTGGGGCTACTGTTTTCAAATACTAACATGCACGGCTATCTACAAGGACGTTGAAGAGTCAGTGGATAGCACTGTACAAAAACAGTGCTGCACATGTATATCCTATATTTATATGTTATACATTAATTCTATTGTAGTTGCTTGTTACCAATTTTTTAAACAAACAAGTAAATAAATACTGCAAGAATTCAGGCTAGTGCACAGTGACGTCTGTGACTATTCTTCATGGTTCATCACTCAAGATAGTGACCTGACACTTGGCACCACTATACTTTTACTACTGAGACTCCTATCAATGCCACCTTATTGCCACTTTACCCAGCCTTTACTTTCCTCTATAACGGCAACTCAAGTGTATGACTGGGCAAAATGTATGGACATGGCTTTAACAAAAGTGTCACAACATTCCACAGTTTCATAAACCTCATGAAATTCAACTTTAATTACTGTGTTATTCTGAAATTTTTGACTGCGTGTAACTTGTCCAGCCACTGAACAAGAGATTGGAGAGCTGACACACACAACCTCTGTTATTCTATACTGTTTTTTTCTCCCGGCCGGCAGCATGTCTCTCAAGGATATACCCTGTTCAGAGGAGTATACCCTGGTGAGGCTGAACCCAGACATTCTTTAGTTGACTACTAGGTTTTTCCCATTTTTCCCCCCTCCATCTCCCCTGGTGGGGTGGTGCCTCTGTCAGCCTCGCACAGCCACAGCTTCCCCTGTGGCAGGAGTAAGCTTCCTGGTCTAGACACAGGGGGTCGCTGTGTTAGTGAAACCCACTGCCATCCCTCACCGACCAAGATGAACTCTCAAGCTGTAGCTGTCTTGGCCATGGCCTGCTTTCTTACATGACTTCCCAGGCTTGCTCCTGAAGCCAGGCTATCAACATGTCAGTGCAATGCTCTGCTGCTTGGCCATGGGGTGGCCTCAATGCCTAGCATTTAAGGTCAATGAATTTAACAAAACTGGTGCTATTCTGTTCTCTAGTTTCAAAGTTACAGGAGCTTAAAATTCTGTAGTTTACATAATTGCAAAATGTCAATTAAATTATTCAAATGTTTGGAGGCTTATAACTCATTCATCTTTAAAGACTGAGATCTCACAATTGATATACTGCTGTAACATAGAAACATAGAATTTGACAGCAGATAAGGACTGCTTGGCCCACCCAGTCTGCCCATTTCCCTACCTGATGGAGAAGCTGTAGATTCTAGTTAATCAACAGCTTACTTCCTCCTTGTTCCCTCCTGTATGGACCCTAGTAAATTATAATGCCAAATTTGGTGCAATTTGGACAAAATGAAATACCACTTTAAAATGTCCAAATGTTTGGAGACTTATAACTCAACCACCTTTAAAGATAGAGTCCTGAAACTTGGTATACATCTGCATGAACCCTGGCAAAGTCATAAAGCAACAATGGTATACTTTGGACATATACTTTTAAAGTAGATGGAAATAACTGAAATCATAGTTTTGGGAAAATTTCACACATTTGTTGCAGAAATTTCACAAGATTTCCCAAAAGTGAAATCAGAATTTCACCAGAATTTTGCTGACTGAAGATAAATTTTGCCCAACCCTAGCTTATATGTTAATATATCTTTATTTGCCCATCCACTGTTTCTTTCTTTATTTATTTATTTATTTATTTCTAGGACTCCTCATCGGGAGGGGGGGGGTTGAACCTATGGCTTCTCTCCTTTTCAGGCTGTCACTCTTGGCACCTTCCCCAGCCACAGCCAGAGCTCGACCCCTATGCCCCACCCCTCCCAACTGCACCATGGTGGGGACTTACCCGCTCACCGTGGAAGACCAGGTAAGCATCAGGGAAGCTGATTTGGATGTGTCTGCTGCAGCACCAGTGGACCACTTTCACACACATGGGAAGGATTTTTTCTTTGTTTCCCCCTCCCATGGCGCGGGCATGCAATGATGCCAAGGATCTTCCATACGTGCGTCCACACCCAGCACATCCAGCGTCAGCCTGCGTTGACCCTCCAGCAGACCACAAGCTGCCCTAACCCCCATCCACCACTAGGAGCCAGCACGACTGTGGTCATCCCTTCTCACACACCCCGTAGGAGAGAAGTCCCTGGGATGCTCAATTCCCCTCCTCCCTCCCAGCCGACCCCCAGCTCCCAAGGTCGCTCCTAACCCTGAGTTGCTGGCATGGCATGAGGTGTGGCATCCAGCGCCTCAACCCTCAGTGCCACCGGCCCTGCCCATCCATCCACTGTTTCTAAAGACACTTCCATTTTCATTAATGTTAGGATTACCCCAAAGTGGTTGAAAAACAGATTGCTTAAGTGTCTTTGCCAGATATAATTTCCTCAGGAAATCAGTAATAATTACATTTTGAATCTTTTTAAAAGGTTTTGTAAACAATAGTGCATTTAACTCATAGACATATTTCATAACCACTGCTTGTTCAATGTTTAACCACTCTGGAATATAAACACACTTCTCTTTTTTCTTTCACCTACCTGGAGAGCTGAGATACTTGATTAGTCAGAAAATATAAATACGAGCCAGGAGCTTTTATTCCACCTAAGTTTTTTGGAGTTTGTGGCTTTTTCATAAGACTGTCTGGGTTTCTTGTCTACCTATACAATTTAACAGGCTGTGTAGTTGCAATAAAGCACCCTTTCATAATAGTTTTGGGTGGCATACCCAGCACGTGCATAATGTGTGGAAGGTTGTTCATTTTGACAACATTCAACCTACTCCTGTAGCTTAGTGGAAGTTCATTCCAGCTTGTTAGTTTTTTCTCTACTTTTAGGTCTAATAAATTAATATTTATTGTTTTGTTGTATTCTTTACAAATTTTAATGCCCAGATAATGTGGCTATTAGACCAATTTAGTCTAAGGTTTAGAATACCTTGCTTCAGGCAAAGGCGGTTAAGGGAGAAGAACTGTGTATTATCTCTTGTAATGGAATAACCCAAAATGGTGTCAAATTGGCAAATTATTTCTAGAAGTCTTGGTATGGAGGTATTGGGGGTTTGGATAGATAATAAATCATCTGTGTAAAGGGAACAGGTAGACTCTATACCATTATATTTGATACCCTCTACCCCCAGATCATTACTGAGCTTATGCACTAGTGGATCTAAGGCTAGTAAGAATAAGAAGGGGGATAAAGGGCAGCCTTGTTTTGTCCCTCAGTATAGGGCAAACTGTTTGGAGACATCTGATTTTGTAATGACAGAAAGAAGTTTTGCATTTTTTTGAAAAGAAGCAGCACCCATTTAATAAAATCCTTGAGGAATCCATATGAAGATAAAGTTCTGATTATATGTTTCTAGGATATGAGGCTGAATGCTTTTTGAACATCCACTGATAATAATGCCATTGGGATCTTTAACATTTCTGATGATTTAACCAAATGTAAGATTTTCCATATATTATCAGAGGATTGCCTGCCTTTAAACAGGGACTCCCACCAAAAGTGCTACATTGTAGAACTGGAATAAGCATACCCCTAATAAATCTCATACCAAAAATTAGGTTTCTGTGTTACTTAGTTTTAAAGTTATGAGCTATTTTGTAACCCTGATTTTACTGCCTATTCAAAATGTCACCTCCTGAACTCACATGCTAGTCCTCCCTGTCAGCAACCTTATAGGACCTGCTTCTCCAAAGTTTAAGAAACTGTAGCTATAGTAACCATCTTAAAAAATGACATAGATTTGGCTGCAGTGCTTGCATTTCCACAATGTTCAGATGCATGGCACTGTACTTTAGAACATGTCAGAAGGTGGTTTTGGAATGCAGCACTTAACTAAGGCATAGAATGTCAAGGTGGTGCACAATTTTAAAATGTTGAATGTTGAGGGGGGGACACCCAGTCTCAGAATGTGACAGGGATGTGCCATTTCAAAACGTGGTGGGACAATCAGTCTCTGAAAGTGACAGGGACACACATTGAGGAATTTGATGGGGACTGGAAATTTCAGAATATAGTGGGGATGCAAGCTGCTGGAATGTGATAGGACACACCATTTAATCTGAAATTGCTTGTCCCTGTCACATTCCAAAATTGTATGCACCCACATTTCAAAATTTTGCATCACATCCCCACTACATTCCAACATTATTCGTCCCAGCCAAATTCTAAACTTATGCATCCCTGCTACATTCCAAAATTGCACATCCCTCCCCTATTCCCAAATTGCGCATCCCTGCCACATTCTAAAATGGTGCATCCCCACCAAATTCCATAATTGCACATCCCTGCCAAGTTGTGTGCTTCATTGCCACATTTCAAAATTGTCACTGCCACATTCCCAAATTGTACAACAGGCCACATTCAGAAATTATGTGCCACCACCACATTTCAAAATGGAGCATCACCGTCACATTCTGAAATTGAGCGTCACCACCATATTCCAAAACAATGCATCACTGCCACATTCTGAACAATGCACAACTGCTACATTCTGAAACTGTGCCTCACCACCACATTCCAAAACTGTACATCACTGCCACATTCTGAAATTTTACATTACTGTCACATTCTGAAATTGTGCATCACTGCCACATTCCAAAATTTTACATCACTGCCACATTTCAAAATTGTGTGTCACTGCCACATTCCAAAATTGTGCATCACTGTCACTTTCCGAAATGATGTGTCACTGCCACATTCCGAAACTGTGCATCACTGCCACATTTCAAAATTGGGCATCACCATAGCCATTTCAAAATTGTGTCACTGCCACATTCCAAAATTGTGCATCACCACCAACATTGTGAACCTGTGCATCACTGCCGCATTCCAAAACTGTATGCCACCACCACATTCCAAAACTGAGTGTCACTGCCACATTCCAAAACTGTGCATGACTGCCACATTTCAAAACTGTGCATCACCACTGCATTCCTAAATTGTGCATCACTGCCACATTTGGAACCTGTATGTCATCACCGCATTCCAAAGTTGTGCATTACTGCCACATTTCAAAATTATGCATCGCCACCACATTCCGAAATTGAGCATTACTGTCACATTCCGAAATTGAGCATCACCGCGACATTCTGAAATTAACTATCACCACTGCATTCCTAAACTGTGCATCACCACTGCATTCCAAACCTGTATGTCACAGCCACATTCTGAACCTATACATCACTGCCACAATACAAACCTGTGCATCACCACCATATCCCAAAATTGTGCATCACTGCCACATGTCAAAATTGTGCGTCACCACCACATTCCAAAATTGTGCATCACTGCCACATTCCAAAAAGATGTGTCACTGCCACATTCTGAAATTGTGTGCCACCGCCACTTTCCAAAATTGTGCGTCACTGCCACATTCCAAAATTGTGCATCACTGCAGCATTCTGAACCTGTGCATCACCACACATTCTGAAATTATGCATCACTGCCACATTGCAAAACTGTGTGTCACCGCCACATTCTGAAACTGTGTGTCACCACCACATTCCAAACCTGTGTGCCACCACTGCATTCCGAAACTGTGCATCATCGCTGCATTCTGAAATTCCGCATCACCACTGCATTCTGAAATTGTGTCAATGCTGCATTTCGAAACTGTGCATCACTGCTGCATTCTAAAATTGTACATCACCACCACATTCCAAACCTGTGTGTCACTACCACATTCTGAAATTGTGCATCACTGCTGCATTCTAAAACTGTGCGTCGTCACTGTATTCTGAAATTGTGCATCACTGCCACATTCTGAATCTGTGCATCACCGCTGCATTCCGAAACTATGTGTCACCACCACATTCCAAAACTTAGTGTCACCACCACATTCCAAAGCTGTGCGTCACTGCCATATTTCTAAACTGTGCATCACCACCACATTTGGAACCTGTGTGTCACAACCACATTCTGAAATTGTGCATCACTGCTGCATTCCGAAATTGTGCATGACTGCTGCATTCTAAAACTGTGCGTCGTCACTGTATTCTGAAATTGTGCATCACTGCCACATTCTGAATCTGTGCATCACCGCTGCATTCCGAAACTATGTGTCACCACCACATTCCAAAACTGTGCGTCACTGCCATATTTCTAAACTGTGCATCACCGCCACATTTGGAACCTGTGTGTCACAACCACATTCTGAAATTGTGCATCACTGCCACATTTCAAAATTGAGCATCACTGCGACATTCTGAAACTGAGCATTACCGCTGCATTCCAAAATTGTGCATCACCACTGCATTCCAAACCTGTACATCACCACCGTATTCTGAACTTGTACATCACTGCTACGTTCCAAACCTGTGCATCACCACCATATAACAAAATTGTGCATCACTGCCACATTTCAAAATTGTGCATCATTGCTACATTTTGAAATTGTGTGTCACTGCCACATTACAAAATTGCACGTCACCACCACATTCCAAAATTGTGCACCACTGCTGCATTCTGAATCTGTGCATCACCACACATTCTGAAATTATGCATCACTGCCACATTCCGAAACTGTGCATCACTGCTGCATTCTGAAATTGTGTCAATGCTGCATTCCGAAATTGTGCGTCACCGCTGCAGTCTGAAATTGTATGTCGCTGCTGCATTCTGAAATTGTATATCACGACCACATTCCAAACCTGTTCATCACTACTGCATTCTGAAATTATGCATCACTGCCACATTCCTAAATTGTGCATCACTGCTGCATTCTGAAATTGTGCATCACAGCTGCATTCTGAAACTGTGCATCACTGCCGTATTCTGAAATTGTGCATCACCGTTGCGTTCCTAAATTGCACATCATCGCCACATTCCAAACCTGTGCATCACTGCCACATTCCAAAATTGTGCATCATCGCTGCATTCTAAAATTGTGCATCACCGCTGAATTCCTAAATTGTGCGTCACCTCTGCATTCCAAACCTGTACGTCACCGTCACATACTGAACCTGTACATCACTGCTACATTCTGACCCAGTGCATCACTGCTGCACTCTGAAATTGTACATCACCACCACACAATCTTTGGCAAGACCAAATGCCAATTTCAGGACCTGGAAGCAGCATAGATTTTAAGTAACCTTATTACCACATTCAGTCTTCCAATTTCATTTTGTGGAAGGTAGGTTTAAACAAACAAAAATCTGTGCTGCTTCCAGGACCTGAAATCAGTATTTGGTCTTGCCAAAGATTGTCAGCTGTTCTCTCAAACTTTTTCAGCTTGCAGAAAGGGAGTGCTCACGTCGACTCCTTCACCAGGATTATAAGTTTAAATTTTTATTAACAAGATAGGATGATAATTCCCCACCAGTTGGATATCTTTATCGGGTTTAGACAAGGGGATAATTATTGCCTTTGTGAGTGATGTTTATTTCAGAACTTTTTCATGGGCATAGAAAACTAGAGGGGCAAGGAACAGCATTGGCTTCAGTCAGGCTTCAGTCAAACACGCTGCCTGCAATATTGGTCAGTGTCCCGTGAAGCATGACTAGAGGTAGATTGACCCAACTTTTCTTGAAACTTTTCCTTGCTGCTAGATCCTTCACTGAATATTGTCCCATGAAGAAGAATGAAGAGGAGGCACTCTCTGTGAAGTTAAGTAAGTACTTGGGGTGTGTTGTTCTGGGCAACTAGTGCATGAGGGTATTCTGAAATGTAATTGCTGTAACGGTTTTTGGCTAGGAAAGGAACACTAAGCCGAGGCATGCTTCCAGGTGTGTTCTGGGAGCACTGTGAAAGTTAAGTGACTTGCCCATGGTCACCGTCACACTTTATGGAATTGGTGGCTGTGGAATTCAAACCCAGTTCTCCAATTTTTATACACTGCCAGTAATAAAAGTACCAATGGTAAGAAGAAAACATTACTTTCCATAGTAATCTTGTTTCTTCTAAGGGAATCTTACTGTATTCTGACAAATGCAGTATGGTCTCACCATAGGACTGCCCCAGAGCCGAAATGGTTAATAGAACCTATGCTAATAGTGGAATGTTAGGCTCGAGCTTGGTTTTCACTGTCCCTGGTTGCACTTCCTGCAACTGTCAGATTCTTATGAAGCATGCAGAAGCTAAATACTAACTATCTAAACTAAGTTTACTACCCCTAAATACCCCTATTGGGGGGAAAAGAAACTCCAAACAACAGGAGGCATCTCTAAGACTCAAGTCAACAGATGCCCAAAAAACTAATAGGTATCCACAGGTTTCCAACATCAGTGATACAGGAGTGAGCAGAGTCCTGTAGGTCCTAGCAGGGGAGGAAGGGTGGGAGCTCAGAATACAGTAAGATTCCCTTAGAAGATACAAGATTATTATGGTAAGTAATGTTTTCTTCAAACCCCAGGAAATCTTACTGTATTCTGACAAATGCAGACTACCCAAGCAGTGCCTTTGGAGGTGGGTGGAGAACCTATTTAGGAAACAGGCTCTGCAGAACTGCTGTGCTAAACCTGGCATCACTCCTGGTCGGGGTGTCCAGGCAGTAGTGCTTGGCAAATCTGTGAACTGTTTTCCAGGTAGCTTTCTTACAGATTTCCAGAAGAAGAAGAATGTCTCTGGAAGCTGCTATAGATGCAGCAGTCCCTCTAGAAGAATGGGCCCTAAACCCTTGTGAGGGCTGCTTACCCACTTTGTCATAACAGAATTGGATGCATAAGACAATCCAGGTTGCAATGGATCTCTTTGTGGCAGGTTTACTCTTGCCAACCTCTCCAGAGGTCAGAAAGAGCTGGGTCCTATCCCCTCTGTGACCTTTTGTGTGCTCTAGGTAGTAACTAATAGCCCTCTTGACATCCAAGCTATGTAGTCTATGCTCACCTGAGGAGGAATGATCAGTAAAAAAAGACTGGCAGGGTGATGGACTGATTAATGTGAAAGTCAGATACTACCTTAGGGAGAAATGTGTTATTTCTCCTGAGTACCACCTTGTCCCTATGGAAGGCCACATAATTGGGTTCCATGGACAAAGCCTGAATCTCACTAATCCTTCTGGCAGTAGTAATGGCCACTAAAAACACAGCCTTGCAAGTCACATACTTCAGGTCAGCTGATGACATGGGCTTGAAATGAGGCTGCATAAGCTGTGCTATGCAAATGTTTAAGTCCCACACAGGGGTAAGGACTTTATGAGGAGGGTGGAAATGCAGTAGCCCCTTAAAAAACTTTTGGAACACTGCATTAGAGGCCAAACAGGATGGTTTACCTGCTGACAGGTAAGCAGACACTGAAGCCAAATGCACCTTCAAAGTAGAGGTCCTGAGGCCTAGGTAATGAAGATGGGTGAGACAGTCAAGAACTACTGATAAGCCAGCCTGGATATGGTCTAAGCTTTTGTCCCTGCACCAGAAAGAAAATCTTTCTGGTAGCAGGTTTTCTAGATACCCTAAGGACCTCCATTACCCCTTCTGAAAGATTCAAATTTGCATACTCTAGGTCATCAAGAACCAGGCTTTGAGTCTGAGGGATCGAAGGTTGGGGTAGAGGATCCTGCTCTGGGAGGAGGTCAGCAAATTGTGCCTCCTGGGTAGGCTGATTGGCTTGGCTACCGTGAGAGGCAGAGGTAGAGAATACCATGGCTGTCTGGCCCAATCTGGGGCAATGAGAGTCATTGTGGCTAGCTGGGACCTGAGCTTGTTCAAGACTCTCAGCAACAATGGGAAGGGAGGGAAGGCATACAGGAACTTCCCTGTCCAATCCAGGGTTAATGCATCCAGTGGCACTGTGCCCTTCAGTGAGGGTCTGCAACAGTACAGATGGAGCTGGTAGTTGTCTGTGGAAGCAAAGAGGTCTACCTCTGGAGTGCCCTACTTCTGAACACCAACTGAAGTATTTGCTTGTTTAAGGACCATTCATGATGGTTCTGATTTATCCTGCTCAGTGCATCTGCCAGCACATTGTCCTTCCCTGGAAGGTGGATTGCTGACAACAAGATTTTAAGGGAATAGGCCAGGGTCCATATTTTCATAGCTTCTGTGCACGGGGTGTGGATCTTGTGCCTCCCTGTTTGTTGATGTAATACACAGTAGTCATGTTGTCTATCCTGACCTGGACCACCTTTCCTTGCAGCATGCTGGTGAATGCCTGAAGTGCTAGGAACACTGCTCTGGGCTCCAACAGATTGATGTGCAGCAACGACTCCTGTTTGAGCCAAGTACCATGGACAGTAAGCTCCCCCTAGGTGTGCTTCCCACCTTAGTAGGGAAGCATCTCTAGTGATCACCAGAGATGGTTGCCCTCGGAGGAATGGGACCCCCTGTCTGAGGTTCTCCAGATCCTGCCACCACTGGAGTGCCTGCATGAATGTTTGAGTGACTGGGACCAGCTTTGATAACCTATCTCTTTTCTGATGCCAGTAATGCTTGAGGTGATATTGAATATCCCTCATATGAAATCTTGCCCCCTGACACTGTGGCAGTTGAGGCTGCCACGTGGCCTAACAACTGGAGAAAATGCCTGGCCAGCCTGAGGCTGTGAGGCTTGAAGGAGCCTACCAGCTGCCTGAGAGTGTCTGCCCTCAGCTGAGGAAGAAAGGCCCTTCCCCTGACTGAATCCAATTCTGCTCCTATAAACTTCAGGAGCTATACTGGCTAGAGCACTTACTTCTGCTGGATTATCAAGAAACCCAGGGACTGTAACAGTTCCTGTGTTAAGGCCAGAGACTGCTTGACCTGCTGAGGAGACTGCCCCACTAAGAGCCAGTCATCCAGGTATGGAAAAACTGCCACTCCCTGCCTTCATAGGTGTGCCACAACCACAGCCAAGCATTTTGTGAACACCCTTGGAGCAGAAGTAAGGCTGAAAGGCATTGCTCTGAACTGGTAATGGCCTGATGGAAGTCTGAACCTGAGGAACTTTCTGTGAGACTGCCTTATTAGAATATGGAAGTAGACATCTTTTAAATCCAGAGATGCCAGCCAATCTCCTTGCCTTAAAGTTGGCAGAATCATTTTTAAGGTGACCATTTTGAATTTTGGTTTCAGTAAACACCTGTTCAGGTATCTGAGATCTAGTGTCAGTGGCTCAGCAAGTAGCACACTCGCCTCTGAGGCTGAGAGATCAGAAGGCTGTGGGTTCTAGCCCCACAGCAGGCACTTGGGTTAATATCCCAATACTGACACTGCAGTGCAGCATGAGAGGGGTGCTGCATTCCTGAAGTGTGTCTTTTGGATGAGACATTAAACCAAGGTCCCATCTGCCTGTTCTGGTGGCAGTTCAGGTGGATGTTAAAGATCCCATGGCACTTCTTGAAAAGAGTAGGGGAAAGTTTTATTCAGAATTCAAAAATCAAAAGAAACACAATCAATAGAAAATAAATCAAATCATCTATATTATACATAAAGTGCAAAACCATGCAAAGTACCAAACATCTCTATTTAATTTCAGTACTATCGTACTAAATAGCCACTAACATCATTTAAACCCCACCACCAAAAAATCAAAGAACATAAGACTAAGAACCATTGTCCGACTGAAAAAATATGTCAAACTGTTTTTGATCAACTAATAAAGGCACATTGATACAAAACATTAACTCACCCATCCAACATCTTTCCACAATTTTGACACCACCACTTGCCCCAGAGTACGCTTTTCATACTCATAAATATTATCAAGCTCTTGCTGTATGATAAAGAAAACATCTTGTTGTTGAATCATTTTACCTTGTAGGAACCTAAGGCATCTCGACTACCAAATGGACCACTTTATGCATATCAAAAGGATATTGACTGTACTTTTTGTCCATTTTTTCCGGGTGACCGGAATTTGCCCTAAAATTACAATGTCATAGTTCATTGATAGAAACAAATTTTCCCCCCACAAATCAGATAATAATTTCCAGAAACCAGTAACATGTATACACTCAAAAAAGAGATGCTGCATTGTCTCCACAGTGTCAGCACAAGCTCTCTCCCCATACCGTCTATCATCTTGCTGCTTATGCTTCTGATTGCCTCTTACTTGTAATTTTTGATGACCACATATCCAAATAAAATCCTGCATTTTAAGAGGAACCCTAGGATCAATTATACTTTCTAAAAGCAAACTAGTTTTAACCATAGATTAAACCTGGAAAACCGGCTCCTCTCGATACCATGTATCTAAAATACTTTTATAAAACAATTGTTCCCCTTTTCCTAAACACCATTTCAGTTCAATCTGCTAAGTTCGTATGTGGCGTAGAGTGGTTTGCACATAACCTGGAAGCGATTTATCTATAGGATGCCATTTACCTCTACCCCATGCCTCTAAAAAGGGCTTATGACACAACTGCATACATACTTGCCCCATCCCTGCTGTCCGCAACAAGGGATAAATAGAACTAAAAAATAAATTCCCAAAAAGTAAACCAGAGGACGGATCATATTTAATCCTTCTTCTTTCCTTACCCTGTAAGTATGAGCCCTTTTAACAGGGTTCAATCTACTTCCCCACAAAAAATGGAAAAATAGACCCAAGACTTTAGTGCACATCTTATAAGGAAGGGGAAACACATGTGATACATATAAAAAAATAGGCACTATATACGCCTTAATAAATAAACCCACTTTTTCCTAGACATTTTCCACAATAACCAAGATAAAACCTTAAGTTGTGCTTTGTCATAGACAGTCTTCCAATTTTGCTCTTCTGACTCCTTGGTTCCAAAAAATAAACCCAAAACTGTAATACCACTCATAGTCATTAGAATTGGAAAACCCTCTACCTTCCCAATATCCCCTAACACCAAAACAATACTCTTACCCATATTAAGTCTAATTCCTGTAATATCATAGACCTCTTGTAGCATATTTAATACTCGGGCACCTGACTCCCCATCTACTACTGTAAAGACACAATTATTTGCATAAGCAGAAACCTTCTGAAACACATAGCCATCACAATTCATAATGGCTCTAATATCTTTGTTTTGCTCAATTCTTCTGAGCAAAGGATCCAGAGCAAAAACATATAACAAGGGGCTCTTCAGGCAACCCTGTTTTACCCCATTTTTTAAGTAGATCGGCACCCCTAAGTAACTATTCACTAATGGAGTAGCTTGAGCCTCATTATATAATACTTTAATTAAATCTAAAAAGGGTTTAGGAATCCCGTAATGCTGCAAAACCATCCAAATGTATTCTTGCCGAACTACATCAAAAGCAGTTTCCTGATCCACTGACATTAAGTATCCTTCAAATTTTTTCCTAAACTGTGTTCCATGATCTCCCTAACAAAAGTCAAATTTTGAATAATATTCCTACCCGGAATTGCACAAGTCTGCTCCGGGACAATTAACTTCTGCGCAACTTTTGCCAACCGAGTGGTAAGTACTTTTGCCAAAATTTTATAATCGTATTTGACAGAGTTAATGGCCTCCAATTTTTTAATTCTTGGGGTCTCCCTTTTTACATAAAAAAATCATAATCCCCATTTTCATAGACGGGGCAAGCCTATTTTCCTCCCAAATGGCTTTATAAAGTAATTCCAAACAAGGGGCCAAAATATCAACAAAAGCTTTATAGAAGTCATTCGGTATCCCATCATATCCTGGAGTAAACTTGGCAGACAATTGAGAAATAGCATCCTTAATCTCTAGCTCTGTAATAGATGAGACCAAGCTTTCTTTTTCTTCATCATCTAAAAAAGGTATAACTATGTCAGAAAAAAAGGACTCATGATGTCCCTGAACCTCCTTTTGAAAAGCTGCTACATGTTGCTGCACAATAAGCATTAACTCCTGATTTTGCACCTGTAAATTACCCTGCTCATCTCTCAATGCCGTCATAACCAACTTCTGTACTCCCTGCATACTAAAATCATACGGATTCACCTCCTCCTTTTTGCCTATAGTTTGATATTTCTGCTGACTTGCCACCTTCTTAGTAGCTTCCTGCAAGTACTGACACATTTGCTCAAGGCTCTGCAAGTAAACTGAAACACTGTTTGATCTATCTGCTGCTTGTGTCAGAACTCGCATATAATTTGCTCTAAGCCCTAGGTATGCAATATATCTATCTTTTGCCTTTTTTTCGTAAGAGATACATACAAGCATTGCATGTCCCTTTTTGTATCCTCCCACCAATCTATGGGACTATCATACAAAAAGCAAACATCTGTTTTTAACAAAAACAAATCCTTTATAGAGTTTTGTATGAAACAATCCTGCAACTCTGAAATATTCATTTTCCAATAACCCCTACTAGCTATTAACTTCTGTCTATCTCCCAACAACAACTTGACTGCCAAATGATCCGAAGTTTCTAACGGCAACTGAGTTACCCCTTGGCAGGTTATTTGTGATGATACAAACCAAAAATCTATCCTGGTAGATAGTTTACCTTTAAAAAAGGTGTGTTTTGGTACTTGATGTAAGTTCTCATAAACATCTTTTAAATTATTCCTATGCAAAATTGCCAACAAAGTATTGGAATCACAAAAAAAATTTTTTGTAGTCCTTCCCCAGTCTCTATGCAAAAGCCCACAATTAAAACCACCACCCCATAGAACCAGTTTAGATGTATGCAAATATGGCTCCACTTTCTTAAACAAATTAAACCAATCTGCTTTAGTCTGGGGGGCATATATATTAATAATCCTAAAAACTTCTTTCTTTTAAACTACATCAACAACCATTGCTCTTCCTGGCTGTATACCATAAACATGTAGAATTTTAACTGTTATCCCTAAAAAAAGGAGCCCTATTCCAGAACATTGTTCTTCCCCTATTGACCAACAGGAGATGCCTCATCTCCATTCCCGCTGAGCTGCCTGCACTTCAAACAAAGTATACAGCCTAGTGTCTTGCAACAACATTATTTCCCCAACCCCTGTACTTAGACTTAAAAAGGCATTCTGCCTTCTCTCATAAGACTTAATACTATTGACATTAACTGTGAGTAATGAGAAAGGCATAACAAACGCAATAAAGGAAAAAATAAATGCTAACCTAATCATTTCTTTTTCTTCCTTTTCCTCATATTAGGCTTATCAGGAGGACCTATCTCTGAAGCACCTTCCGCCTGGGAGGAGGACACAGAAGAAAAATTTGAATCAAACCCATCCTCCTCCACCCCCTGCTCAAATAATAAAGCATAAGAATTTTGTACTGTTTTTTATTTTTATTTTTTTTTATTTAGTTGTTTAACCAGGTATAGCACACTAAGCTAAAAGCTTTTTTACAGGAGCGACCTGGGAGCACAAGGAGGTTAAGTGACTTGCTCAGGGTCACACAGTATGCAAGTGGAAGCTGTGGGATTCAAACCCAGGTCTGGTTTGCTGGATGTCACCAGATTTGCAGTTCAGAGCCTTAGACCACTGCGCTATACTGCCTCCAATAATGTTACCCCGTCCATACTTTTGGATGTTACCTGAGAACCTGCTAGAAGTTTACCTGCTTTAGATCGGGTTACCCTCTGAAATTCTGCCTCTAATTGCACGGGGGGGGGCATGGAAACTCCCTCCTCCATTGCTTCAACACATTGTTCTATATTATCTATATCTTCCTTCCCTCTCTCATTGTTTCCAGACTGGCAAGGGAGACTTGTTACACCTTCAACCTCTTCTGACCTTATTTCAATCTCTGACTCCTGTGCTGTACTATTAACACCTTCCTCTAATACCTCTTTCCCTACCTCCTTTTCTTGGGTCCCAGTCCTATCTGAGTTCCTCGAGACCCTCTGAGGCAGGGAATTCCTATCAGGGACAGTGCTAAGTAATTCTGTCATGTGCATTTGTTTCCTTTTGAGCAGTGGCCACATAAACATCCTGTTCAGCTCTAACAGCTACATCCACATTATTATGTGATGCCCATGAGCAGGTACGAAATGAATGCCCTTGTTCATCACATAAGTTACAACGTAAAGGCTGCCAACAATGAGCCCCAACATGCCCCAGCTCCCCACACAAACCACATTTCTGCTTGTCGCAAACATTACTAAGATGCTCAACATCACCACATTTAAAACATGTCCGTGGCTGTCCGGGTTAAAAAATCACCCCCCTCTCCTGACCCAGAAAAAAAAAATTTGGCAAATGACTAGTTTGGCCATTTTCAAGTTTCAACACTACTTGATATTTCCACCCCCTAGTCCACAATTGTTCCTCATCCAAAATAGGTTCAGGAAAACCTTTAACAGTGCAGTGTTGTTGCAACCAATAGGTTATGTCCGCAACATTCACCCCCTCATTCCTAAACAATACAGTAATCTTTTGTAAGGGGTTTTGTTAATGGAATTGCTAAAAAAGGCCTCCATAAAGGGGAGAGTTTCAAAAGACGATACTGTTTCCAAAATCTTTCCAGGCCTGCAGGATGCTTAAAGCTGACATCAAAAATTGAATCCCCCAGAACATGAATCAAGGCATATATTTCATATGCATAATATTTCATACTGTCTTTTAACAGTGTTCTTCCAACAAAATGTCTGTCTGAAACTGTAGAAATATCAACCCTATATTTCAGCCTCACTGCATTCCTTCTCACTGCTAGTTCTAATAATGGGCCTCTCTCTCAGTTGGAAACAAATGTTCATTTAGCTTTCCATGTGACAGTTTAGCAGGAGCTGATACCAGAGGAGCTAACACTGGTAGGTCATCTAAAACAGGGCCTTGTTGCTCTAAAACAGGACTTCTTATTGATTCTTCAGTAGAAGAATTAGGATCCTCTGTTTCTTGCTCTCTAATTATTTCTAATAAAGGATGGGATTCTTCTTGCTGCTGAGCCAGCCCACTCCCTGAAGGAGAGCACTGCCCTGGCGGTACTGAGCCCAGAGCACTATCGGGGGGGTGGTATTATTGAAGCACCAGAAAACACTGATGGAGAAGCTTGCAAAAATCCTGCACCATTCAAATTCGCATCCCACCCAGTACCCGCATGATTTTTAACCCACCCTGCAGCTTGCAAGGTTGTTGACACCCAATTTACTGTGCCCTGGTCTGCTTCCTGCATACTTTTTCCTTGCATGGGACCATCAGTTACACGTACTTGCAGCTTTCTGCTTTTTCCCCACCCCTTCCTTCAGGAGCTTCTTTGCACCTCCTACCAAGGATCCTATATTAAATGTCACCGTAGGCAAGGCAGTTTGAGCAGAAGCTCCCGATGCTTGTTTTAAGTCTTTGGCCTGCCCATTAAGTAATGCTTTGTTCTGTTCAGCTGATACCATGCTATCATCATCAAGTTTTGTATTTTGAGCCCCCGCTACTGACTCTGAGGTAGTACAGGTGCTTATCGAACATTCTGCTGCAGAAATCTCTTCAACTGAACTCCCCCAGTCTCCTGTAGAACCCACAACTGCGACAGCTTCTTCCGCTTCCATTGCTGGAATCTGTGCATCCGTTTCCTGCGCAACATCTTTTCCTGCCTGACACTCAAGTGCCTCTTGCAATTGCTCCCTTGCCGCTCAGTAGGAGCGTTCTGATTCCTCCAGCTGCACTCGTAAAACAGCCGTAGTATCATCTTTTGCAGACTGCGCTGCAACATGCGTATCCCGGACTCCAGATGCCAATTCAGCTGGTAAGCCTCCATCTACTTTTCCAACCAGCTCAGTAGGCTCCATAATATCCATCTCCTGAAAACAGCCTCTCTGATCAGTCTCCATTGCAGGCAAGGGGGCCAAGGAGGAGACCAGCTCCTTAGCAGCCCATACATCCGTCTCCCTTGAGACTCTAGATGCCACTGAGCAGGATCGATACTCAGCCACACAGCATCATCTGTCTCACAGAGTAGGGGAATATTGTGGGGAAAAAGGGAAGTAAGATTCAAAACAGCAAAGACAGTATATACAAGAAAGTACAGTAAAACATGACAATACAAGCACAACCAAAACAGCTAGATCTAGTGAATAACAATACAGTAAAGTAAACTCCGTACCTAATTAAGCAAGGCAAAAATCAGGAAATCAGAATGGAGCTTAATGTAAAACAACTTTGCATGCCTGCCAAAAACAGTGTAACTGACAAGGCAGAAACTGTTTGGAATCTGCTTCATAAACCTGCTGAAGCGCTCCCGTAATCAGTAACAACAAAGCATCATATGGAAGATAATGCCATTGCAGCACCCACTTATACCGAGACTGCCAGAGGTAATATTTCGAAATAGCAAAAAGAACTTGCAGAGTGGAAATGGAAAAAGAATGCCAGTGTGAAGTTCCTGGAACATAAATCAGTTCCTGATAAGTAAGAACCCCCAAACTGTGGTAAGTTCCAACGGTCAGCTATAAAATGCCAAAACTGTTGCGCATAACTACAATCAAAAAATAAATGTTCCTGAGTCTCCAAAAGTCAGAAACAAGAGGATGGTAAACAATACCGATCTAAAACCACTTTATGTCGATTATTGTTTTTAACATTTAATTTACCATGCAATGCCAGCCACACCAAATCCCAAACAAAAACTGGCAATCTCGGATTCAACAATTGCAAGAATTTATACTGACTTTCCTGTTCTGTACAATAGGGCAATCGAAGAGGTTCCAAACACTGAACCTGAATGATGGCATCATAAACTGCCCTCCTGGTAGCCAGCGTCAGTAAACTAGCATCAACCTTCCAAAGAATAAGTTGTTGAAACATTTCCTTAACAACTTGAGGAACAATTTCCAACCTAGAAAACATTCTAGTATTTTTATGGTTCCATGCCCTTAAACAGGGCGTAAGCCATTCTGCCAGTAAAGTAATCCAGTTCTTACTATGGGGACGATTAAGCTCGAAAACATTAAAATAAAGAAAAATACTAAAGTAAAAAGCAATGTGATGAAGTATACCCAAACCACCCTGTTTAATAGTCCAATAAGTGATATGCCTCTTGACCAGGTTTAATCTGCTGCCCCATAATGCCCCAAAAAACAAACTATACAATTTAGTATATAAAACCTTTGGTGGGGGATAAACATAACTAACATAAAGAAAAATGGAGGCAATCAAAGTTTTTAATAACAAGATCTGTTTACATTTAGATAAAGGCCTGTGAACCCAACGGGTCAGTGACCCTTCAGCTACCACTAATTTCTTCTCCCAGTTTACCACTGCTGGAGTATCAGAACCAAACTGCAGCCCCAAAATAGTAACCGGATTCATAGAAACTGAAATACCAGCATATTGAACAAGTCTAGGAGCATCCGAGGGAAACTGATAACCAGAACATTTAGCCATATTAATACTAGAGCCAGAGGCATTTGAAAAATCAGCAAGTTGTTGCGAAATAATGGATTCAGGTGTACATTCCTTAACCAAAAGAACTAAGTCGTCAGCATAAGCAAGAATTTTCAAAGAGGGAAGGGTATTAACTAAAGATATGCCCATTATCCGAGAAACATTAAGGATGCAACATAAAAGGGGATCTATACAAAAAACATTCAACAATGGACTTAAAGGGCAACCTTGTTTGACACCCCGTCGGAGACCTATCCTGTCCCCTTTCCAGCCATTAACTCTTGGTACCACGGTAGCACTACAACATCATTTCTGAAGCCAGGAAATAAAGTCAGCAGGTATCCCATAGTGGCTCAAGACCAAAAATAAATAATCCTGTGAAACTGAGTCAAAAGCCTTACGCTGATCCAGACTAAGCACCAAACCAGAAATACACCGCTTCTGACCTCTATAAAACAACTCCCGAAGGAAAAGCAAATTATCATGTATATTATGATGAGGAACACTACAACCCTGTACAGAACTAATCAGAGTATGAGCACTTTGAGACAACCTAAGAGACAAAATCTTATTCAAAAACTTGATATCAGAGTTCAACAAACAGATAGGCATCCAGTTGAGTAGTGATCTGTTATCATCCTTTTTATATAAAAGAACCAAATCTGCTTCCACCAACCAATCAGGTATAGCAGGGGAGTTCAAAAGAGCATTAAATAAATCACATAATACTGGAGCCAAAAGATCACAGAAAGTCTGAAAAAACTCTGCAGGAAGCCCATCAGGTCCAGGAGAACAGTTAGTTTTAGCAGATTTGATAACAGCTCGAACCTCATCAATAGTAATAGGGGCTATAAGCCGCTGTACCTGATCTGGCAAGAGAGACTGGGGTGTTATCTGTGCAACATAGGAATGCAAAAAACTCATCTGAGGGGGAGAGCCAAAAGAATCCCTAACATATGCAGAAACAAGACGCAAAATAGAGGCCTTAACACGACACACCTTCCCATCAGCATCTCTTAATTCTTCTATATGTTTCCTTTGACAGAGAACCTCATGATCTTTAAAAGGGCTAAACGTTTGTTTCGCACCCATCGTACCAAATCATAATTCATGCTAAAGAGTTTTCATTCTATCATATTGAAAATGATACATGGTAGATTTAGCCTGTTGAATCTGGAAGCTAAAATCCTGACCAGTAGAATCAGCAAGGGAAATCAATATATGGTAATACTTTCTACACTGCAAATAAAGGATATAATCTGTTCTATGATGCAACCCTACAGTACATTGAAAAAAAGTTTTCAGTTCCATCTTGGTCTCCCTCCACCACTCAAGCAAAGAATCATACATACAAGACACAGAAAGCCGGGCAGCCCAGAAAGAATTACAAGCAGCAATCAGACGGGCTTGGTTCAATAAAGAAACATTCAACTTCCAGGATGATTTCTCAAAAGAGAGACTCTCACTCCACTGACATTCCAAATACACAGCCGAATGGTCAGTAAAGGCTAAATCAATAATTCCGGAACGAGTAACATGTATCGAGTTGGAGACCCAAAGATAATCAATTCGAGTTCGTAACAGGCCTTTACGAAAAGTAAAGCCTCCAGTGTCATGAAACAAATGATAAGAATCCACTAAATGAGCAGTAGAAACAATATTTTTTAAAGCATTTGAATCACAGAACATTTTGTCTGTCAGCAAACCCCTATCGCCCTGATGAATACCACAATTGAAATCCCCACCCCCAAATGACCATTCGAGCTGTGCAAAGAAATGGTTGAACCTTCCTAAAGAGGTCCACTCTAGAAGCTTTGCTCTGAGGTGCATAGATATTAATAACGCACAATCTCCAAGTCTTATAAGAGATGTCCAAAATCATAGCTCTGCCAGGGTCTAAATCAATCAAACGAGAAACCTTCAGATCAGGATTGGTAAACAAAATACCCAAACCGTCACACTTATCAGGGCCTAATGACCAAAACGTAGGTCCCAAAGTCCAAGCAGAGGAACATTGTGCAATTTCCTTAAAAGTCTTAATTCTAGTATCTTGCAAAAGAATTAAATCAAATTGAAAAAACTGCAGTTCTGAGAAAATTAAATCTCTCTGTAATCCACTCTTCATACTATTGACATTTAGTGAAAAAACACAAACATCACCCATAAAGGAAAGAAAAACCAGAAAAAAAAACAACTGCACAAATTGAATTATCCTTGTGAGCGTGTCTTCCACTTAAGCTTCCCTGTGCCACCATCTTCTAATCCTGAGGAAGCACCTACAGAAGAGGCCACAGAAGAGGAATCCGATGCCGAATCCTCATCATCCTCCTCAGTACCCCCAGACTGTTGCTGCCGTCACAAAACATCAAATTTATTGGACTGCAAAAGTTTTTTCTTCATCCCAACTTTCTGTTCCTTCCCTCTAGGGCCCAGAATTCCACTCTTCTCCCATTGTCATTTCTTATAAGAAACGGTTTGGAATGACTGAACTACTTCCAATGCCTGGGGGGCATAGCAGTAATATCTGAAACAGGAGCTACAGAAGGAAGGGGAGGAATCAGAGGGTCTGGCTGTGTCTCCACAAGCATATCCCCCTGTGGAGAACCAGAGTCCTGGGAAGGTATAGAGGAAAGTACCTGGGATTCCACCAGGTCAGAACCAACCACCACCATCGGGGTCTCAGACGGTAATATCACCGCTGTATCGGATGTAGTGCCAGAGACAGAAACAGGACGACAGTCTGCTTGTGAACCTGACTCTGCCAGAAAATTAGAGCCAGGAGCCAGGGGCTCAGGGTTAGACAAAAGATCCTGCATCCTCTTTTCAGAAGCCTTGGCACAGCTCTTTTTCTGGGCCTGTGTAATAATGGCATCATGAGACTGGACATCCACAGAATTGTGGGAGGCCCAGGGACACTTAACATCAGAGTGGCCTTTTTCATTGCAAAGATTACAACGAAATAAATTTCAACAGGTGGCAGCTAAATGACCAGTCTCCAGACAATGAGTACATTTCAAAGAGTCACAAGCGTTACTGAGATGCAATCTAGAGCCACAGCGATAACAAGATTTAGGTTGCCCCGGGTAGAACAGAGAACCCCTATCCCTCCCCCCAAAAAAAAAACAGCTAGGCAGATGAGAAACACCAGAGTTAGTCATAAATAGTTTACACTTGATTTTCTAACCACCCCTCCAGAATTGTTCAGAATCCATGATAGGAGCAGGGTGCTCCAAAACTTCACAACACTTCTTCAGCCAAAACAAACTATCTGCTGGTTCCACCCCTTCTTTGTGGAACAAAACAGTAACAGTGCGCACAGTGGGTTTAGTAAGTGGAATGGCCAAAAAAGGAGTCCAAAGGGGAGTGTCCTTAAGGGAATTATACTTTACTCAAAAATGGTCTAAAGCTTCCACAGTCTTGAAACTAATATCATAATTATTGCCATCGGTATGGATAAGAGCGAAAACCTCAGAAGCACAGAACTTCAACGAGTCCTTCAAAAGATGTCTCCCAATATACACCCTGTCCAGGGGGTCTGAAAAACCACCCTTATAAAGCAGTCGGACAGTGTTGCGTTTAGGAGCAGGCTCCGTAAATGCTGGTTTAAATAAATCAGCCATCTGAAAAGCAGGAGCAGATACCTTGGCTCCAACAGTAGTGTGCAAAGGGGCAGACCCCACCCCCATAGCTGGCACATCTCCTATCCGGAAAACAGCCGGCTTCCCCTTGCCCGGAGCAACAGTATGCTCAAGTCCCAAATCAGACCCAGAAGGAGGCCCAGAAACAGAAACTTGGGCGGAAACAGCCAAAGGCGAAGGAGATGTACTTAACTCCCCACATGTTGCAGGCAATAAAGGTTGCTGTACAAGTCCAGGAATAACAGTGACAGAATCAGGGTCTTCTACAATCTTCCCAGTATCCATAATTAGTAAAGCAGCATAGTCCTTCACAGTCACATCAGCAGGATCAGGGGACCAACCACCCTCGGTGGGGAGCCAACCCACCGCCCGTAAAACAAGTGCAACATCCATAGGGGCCATAATAACAGAACCAGCCTCAGTAGTAAGGCCCCCTTTTCGAAGCATACCCAAATGTTTTCCCAATTTCCCAGCCATAGACATGCCTGTTCCAGGAGCACCAGTACCAGGTACAGCATAGTTGCGGTGTGCTGCTCCAGTATTCTCCAGCAAAGGTAAGACCGCCTCAGTGGTCGCACATCCGGGTTCTCCTTCCATCACAGCGCTGGCTCGATCCTGTGTCAGAGGCGGAATATTTGAAAAACAGGTGAAATCTGAAGGGGCAGACGGCTTCTCACCAGACAAGCCAACCGAACTCAGCGAAGCAGGAGACTCAGCAGAAGCAGCAAACAGACGAGACGGGCCTTCCAAAGCAGACAAAGCAGGGGAATAGGAAATCAAACCATCAACAGTGGTCTCTAGCAAAGGTGAGGTCGGGGAAGAGACCCTCTCCCCTACCTCCCGAACGTCTTCCTCCGACCACATCCCAGGGTGAAATGGTCAGCAAGCTAACTAACAGCAACTCCCCCTACCAGCGAGTAGGGGAATTTCCCCGGTGCACAGGCCAAATTTCCCCCCATTCACTAAAATTCCACCAACAGTTTCATCTGGTTCAAAGTCAGTTGCCATTCATCTGTATCCCCTTCCCCTGGGTCATGCCTGAAAATAGGCAGAACTTGTTCTAGTGCACTTACCTGGTCAGCAAAAACTAAATAAATAAATATGGGTCACCACTCCCCTGTTTTCTTGGTTGTGAGGCAGTATCTTGAGTAAAGGCCCTTTCCTTTTCTTTCTGTAAGCGTGAAACTGGCTCCACTGCTCCTAATGAAAGCAGGTTTAACACCTCCTTTTCCAGTAAGAGTGTCTCTGAGAGGGAGGAAGGTTGAAAAACTCTTGCCCTCAATCTTGGTCTCAGTTTGAAACTGAGTGCAAGGCCCTGACCCACTACCTCCAGGACCCACCTATCCGTGGTGATGGACTGCCATTCTTGGAGATAGTGGGTCATCCTGTACCCTACTGGACCTGTGGAGGTGACCCAAGCAGATCCCTCAGGGTGTCTGCTTATTTTGAGGTGCTGACTGGGTGCTGGGGCTGGTTTGGTTCATGCCTCTCCTGCCTCTACCTCTGAAGTAGCCTCTCTGCTGCTGATACTGTGGATAGGCTTGAGGCTGGAAGAATGGCCTGTAAGGTCTGCCTCTATGACCCCTGGCATGCTGTTTTTGGGGTGTAGAAGCCTTATCCTTAGCAGCAGCACTTTGGTATGCTGCTTTGTATTCATCCATCTTCCTCATGTAAGCTTCAGTCTGCTGTCCAAACAGAGATGAAGACTCACATGGGAAGTCCATGGCTTTGGACTGGGTATCTTATGTAAGACTGGTAGTCCTTAGCCAAGCAAATCTCCTGAGAGACACTGAGGAAGCCATCTGCCTGGCTGCAGTGTCATTGCTATCCACTGCCATTCTGAATTGGACCTTGGAGGCCTCTACCCCCCCCTCTCTTGGCAGCTTCCTCCAGGTCTGCTACCATTGGTGCTGGCACAGATTTTGTAATCTCCAGCACAGTGTCCCAGAGTGTCCTTTGGTACCTGGCAACATAGGCCATGTAAGAAGCATGCCTAATTGCCAGGGAGGAACCCAGATATTGCTTCTTTGCAACAGAATCCAGCTTTCTGGAATCTTAGTCAGAAGGATGTGATGCTAGGGGAATGCCTGCTTTATCACAGGCTGCTGCCTGTACCACACCCTCATGGCTAGGGTGACTGAACAGGAACTCGGACCCACCCTTAGCCACCCAATATTTCTTATCCACCTTTCTATCAACTGGTGGAATAGAGGTTGGTGTATGCAGGATTTTCATAACCTGCTTCTTCAGGGACTTGTGAATGGGCAGTAAAACTCTTTTAGGAGCCTGAACATCCATCGTATCTCTATAGTCCTGTTCCTTCTCCTCATCAGTTGATTCAGGTGTGAGGAGGTCCAGAGACTGAGCCACCTGTTTCACAAATTTAAAATGAGAGGTAAAGTCCTCGGTTCCCTTGTCAGGGGAGTCAGAATGATGAGGATCCGGTGAAATATCCGGAGCAATGGTTTCACCACAGTCCTCGTCCTCATCATCGTCAGCATCATCATCATAATCCTCAGCAAAAGTATCCAACTCGGGTTCCAAGGAACCGGGAACCAGAGTGGAACTTGAGGCATCCATATGTGGCGGCTTCGGAACCTGAACCGGGGTTACCGGTTGAGGTGACTGAATTATTCTAATAGCATTTGCTATTTCCTCAGCGGTTGGTACCAGGGTACTTGGTTGCGGTTCAACCGCTAAATGTTTTTCTTTGCTTCTTCTCTTTCCTGCGGCTGCCGGGTTAGCAGCAGGGTCACCAGGTTTCTTTTTGGCCGAAGAACCGTCACCCTTGTCAGAGGGCTGATCCTCTGGTTCTTTTTGGCCAGAAATCGGTTTGTCTGCAGCCGGATCAGCAGCCTTCTCAGATATCTTCTCCCACAGTCATTTTAAGCACCTCTCAAGCATCGAATGAGGAAAGTTTTTACAGATATCGCAATCCCCTTTGAAGTGGTCAAACCCCAAGCAAAACACACAAATAAGATGAGGATCTGCTTTTACGAACAGTTCCCCGCACTCTGTACAATGCTGGAAACCTGTGAGGCCCATTCACTTCTTGGTCTGTGACATTGATCGGTTGTAAAAAAACGAACTAGACCAAAAATTAACCTGGTAAATTTAAACTATGAAAAACTGCCTTACCAGACAGTAACCAGTAAATTTAACTTAAATAAAGACACGAATTAATATTGGTTCCTTCCCTGTTGGAAGAACTGAGGAGGAACCGAAAAGACTTACCAAAACTACACTAATTTAATTCATTCTACCTGTGGACCAAGGACAGTGCTTCAAAAATCAAAATAAAGTAACCAGACTTTAAAATAAACTGAGAAAATAATTTCTTCAGTTAGAGTGAAGGAGAGCTCTCCGGAGACATCTTACTGAGGCAAGCGGAGTAAAGAATCTGATGGTTGCAGGAAGTGCAACCAGGGACGGTGATTTGAAAACCGAACTCAACCCTAACATTCCACTATTAGCATAAGCTGTATTAACTATTTCGACTCTGGGGCAGTCCTATGGTGAGACCATACTGCATTTGTCAGAATACAGTAAGATTTCCTGAGGCTTGAACCATATTTTTACATTTGCCATTGATCTATATTTTGCACCTGCCTTTCAGGACTTATTATGACTGAGGACGAGCTGCTTATTTTCCCGTTTTTCCCACATTCCACAGGTCCTTAGGGACAATCATGGACTATAATATGTTTCATTTTTATTTTTCTGGATGAGCAAAAATGATTCTCTGTCTGCAGATTTCCAGGAAGTAAGGTGTGTCACAGTGTAAAAAATATTGGTTGTTAGCAGAACGGAACTTCTAAACTCGTCAGTGTAAAGCTGTCTAATAACATACCTCTCAACTGTCCCTGATTTTCAGGGACGTCCCTGATTTTGCCTCAAAATTGTACTCTGTCCCTCCTAAAAATTGTCTTTCTGTGACCAAACTGTGGGGGTTATAAGCATAAAATAATGTCAAACATTAAAGTTACAGACTTGTTCTTCTTTTGATAATGCATGTTACACCAAGCCCTTTATTCTACCAGCCTCCTGAAGGGATATCTCCAATTTTGAAGAAGTGTCCCTGATTTTGGTCCTTTGTCCCTGATTTTTTTAAGCCTTGTCCCTGATTTATGATGCAGGAGGTTGAGAGGTATGTCTAATAATATTGGACTGAAGGAAAGTAATGCAAGGAATCACTGCCTGGATCGTCTGCACTGTTTATTTGTTGGTTTATGTTTTCATTGATATTAGCCACTTCCTAACATTTACATGAACATGGGAAGTCTGGTTTAAGATGAGCTTGATGGGCAATATGTAACTGGCATTACTTGTGCAAGTTAGTATTGGTTAGGACCATAGTTTAACACATAATATAACAGCACTTTCTGATTCTCTGTTTCATAGTCATGATATCCCCTAACGTTATGTAATGTATGGCATGTGCACAAGAGACTTTGATGGATTTCAGTGTTTGTTTATTTTCCCTATTGTTACATGAAATTTTGTTTCACTACATTTCATAATTGTGTGGCAACTCTGGGAAGTGGGTTACCAGTAAACTCAATTGAGATGGACAGCTCTTGCCTTCAGCCTGTTGTGTGTGGCACATGGGAGAGACAGCCTGATGTTAATTCATTATTCATCCCTGTTGTACCTTATTGTAAATTGACTTTTTACCTTTTTGTGGTGGGAACAGGGACTTTTTACTTTTACTGCTTAAACAAACTAGTCCGTAGAGAGTCACATCTTTTTCTCTCTCTCACTTTGTCTTTCTCTCTCTCTCTCCCTATTTTTTCTCTCTCTCTCTCGAGCTGGTCAGCTCCTGAGCAGAGCAATGGGCCACTAATGCAAGGTGAAAGATAGACTACACAGTGGCCTGACTGCAGGGAGTCATGAGTTAATAAATAAACTATGTGCATAATCAAATAGAATTCTCAGCAAAGATAATTGAAGTGTTACATTCCAGTGTTGCATTGCACTGTGGCAGAGCTGCAGAGGCATTCAGTTGAGTTGCAAACCATTTAATAAAGGTTGCTCATGAGCTGGCTAAGTATTGCACAGCGATGTAATATGAGTTGTCAATGCCAATCTTTTTAAAATATGCCCTCCTGAAGTCCAGGACCGAAAACTGTCTCTCGTTGTTTTCTCCCCGTATAAAGGAAAACCATCCATCGTTGTCCATTTCGCCATTACCCAACCCCCTACTTTCCTACTCAGGACCCACCACCCCACACCCCCCGTACTCTATACTTACCCACCGGAGGTCCATCGCCGTAATCTACCTTGGACTGTAGGCACATCTTTGCTCATCAAAGCCCACCTGCGAACTGAGGTAAGCACTTCAATGCATTTCAATAGGGTTTTCCGCATCAATGTATTTCAATAGGATTTTCAACTTAGTGGCATAACTTGCCCATTTTAAATATTTTCCCAAAATTTTCAACATATGTTTTTGGGACCCCATCTCACAAACAACTTCACTAAAGCAATTTTCAAATATCCCCCCCCATGACACCAGTGTACATGACAAACTTTTGGCATTGACAAATGCTTGTTTATACCAGAAGATTCTGTATATGATTGATTTTTTCTAATATCTTCTTTGACCTGATGAATATATTTTTTTTAACTCTCTATTTATTCTCCTTCATAGCCTGCCATCTCCGACCCTTTAGGAGCCTCTAGGCAGACATCCCTCTACCTTCCACCCTACCCGAATGACCCCCGGATCCCTATGGAGCTATGGCTTACCCCCTGAGTGGGGATGGGGTAGAGCCCCTATACCCCATTATCTTGTATATTTCATCTGTCCGGGGTCGTCGGGTGGGTGAAGGCACATTGAGGGCATGTCTCCGAAGCTCTGTCTTCCTGGCAATGGCAGGCCATTTTTCCTCTTTCTCCCTCCCCTACAGTGTGAGACCCTTGACTTCAAGGTGCTGAGCGCTGAAGACACGCTGTATAGTGGCCACCCGTCCCCTACCATTAGGGGCTTGCAGTACTCTGAGCCTCCGCTCAGAGTCAGGCAAGTGTGTAGGCATTGGCCTCAACCCTCCCCAGAGTAGGCAAGTTGTCATGGGACGCTCAGGCCTATCTCCCCCCAGCTGACCCACCAGCAACTCTAGTTCGCTCCCAAACCCGGGTCGCTGGCGTGGAATGAGGTGTGGCATCTGGCGCTTCAACCCTCAGCGCCACCAAGCCAGCCCTCATGAATAGTTTTATTAAGCATCTCTAAATATTCAAACAGATCCATGAAATCAGTTTTTGAGGGGGCAAGAATCAACGTTTATCTGAGACCATCATCATTTTTATATCCTCAGCAACACTCTCTTCTAATGCATTTTTAGTAGATGAGAGCTCAGTTCTGCAAGCTAAGACTATCTGTGTATTTGAAGAAAGGCCTTTAGGTACTGAAACCTTCATAATAACAATAATCTTAGTTTGCTTAAGAACAATAGTTTTGTTACTAATTTCCCCTTTAAACTTATTTATTATTTTTTGTTTTGTTTTATTTTGTCAACTCCTTGCCTTTTAGCAAGATTCTGGAGTGCTAAATATTTTAAGGAAGGTAAAGTAACAGACCCTTCAGAAATAGTTGCCTTGCCGCTAAGTGTAATTGGCATTCTGTATATTATGAGTAACCAATAATAAGAGAAACCTTAGAAGTATTTTAGAATTGTACAACCACCAATTAAATAGTGGATCTTAATTTTGAGTCCTCAGTTTTCTCTTTTAAGCAGTCCCTTTAAATTTATAAATCCAAGCATCTGATGCCAGGGCAAACCATCAATGTAAAAATAAATACAATTTTAAAAAAATGGTTTGGGGCATTTGTAGAGGTACTATCTTCAGCCGGCAAAGTGAGGCCATTACTGAAGCACACCTATCAATTAAAACAAACAATGGCAATAACAGGAATACATGTGCTATGTAAAAACTATTTTGAAATAACATACTGTAAGTCTAGATTTGTAAAATCTCTGGTTATATCTTGTCCTATTAATATTAATATACTATCCTCAGTCAGTCTTTATGCACAAGTAATGCTCATTATAACATGGTTGAAAACATTCTGCGTGCTGATTGGTCAAATAGCATCAACTGACCATGGATTAAATCCCCTAGTTAAACCACACTTTGACAGCCAGAACTACTTCCCTTAGTAAATGTACTGCAAAATCCATCCGTAGAGAAGGGAAATGCAAAACAGAATGGCAGCCAGTTTAAATTACTCACAGTGGGTAGGAAAAAGTGTGTGTGTGCATAGGGGGTAAAGTAAAGAATATTGTAAAGTTTTGGAAAGTAGTTTATGGAAAACAAATGTTAGGACTATTTTTTAAATTGGCAGGATACACTTACATTTTTGTTATTTAAAAAGAAAAAAAAAACTTTCTGTCTTTTTTTTTTAAAGGACTATCCTATGTTATAAGAGCCATAACCCACTCCAGGGTATGGCGTTGTCATGATTTATTCCATGCCATGGGTGCTGTGAGGGTACTCGGCCTGTGGCCTCATGCCTCACAACGCACCTGGGGCGTGGATTAAATACCTATAGCCCCATACCCTGTCGTGGATTATTGCATGCTTACAACACAGTTCAAGAAATAACACTTACATCCATCGCAAAAGTAAATGCAATTAAAAAAAGTTCCCCAAGGAAACACTAATAGCTGGTAGTTAGCTTTGATAGCTGCTTGTCATCACTGATGAGTTAAGAGGGAGAACCATCAGAAACTCTAATAGCTTTAATTCAATAAAGCATCTCAAAGCTGTTTTTCTTTGGCTCCACAAGCATAACTTATAACTTTTTAAAAATTCTGTACCACCAAGAGCCATTTAAAAAGCTAGGTGACTTGCTCCCATGTTTAAAAACCTGTAACCAGCATTCAGTCGGCATTTCACTAAATAATTTGCAATTCACTAAATAATTTGCTTGGTTGCAAAAACAGCTCACATGCAGTTCCTTGCTCAGCCCTGAGTTTATTTTGTTTCAAAAGCACTGCTATGCTGTGACCAGTCTCTCTCGTGGCTAGAAGTATATTGTGCTATCAGTCTGTTGCTGGGCTATATCCCTTTATAAAATGGTAGAAAAAAATTCTGTGTCCTGATTGGTCAAATAACATCAGCTGACCATGGATTAAATCCCCTTGTTAATCCTCAGTTAGGCGTAGCTAGTCAGGGAAACTACCGGAGAGCAGTGTTGGGACTTGTTCATAGCTGGGAGAGAGTGAGGGGGAAGTAGCCCAAATGGAAATGTCATTGAGAGACCCAAGAGAGAGAGACACACTGACATATACCATAGATCAGGGAATGTCTGTGAAGCCAAGACTTCAGGTAAATGCAGGGTGAGTGTTTGTGTTAACAATGCCGACGGACAGTCTGGACAACATACCAACTGCCAGGATGTGCTCAGAGAAGGCAGTGAGTCTATCTGATGGTGGCAGTCAGTGGGTAGAGAGCCAATCTACAAGTTAATATTGCTGACGGTCTGTGAGCTATGGATGCAGATAACAGGTTTTCAGTGAAAGTGCCAGGATGTGCTCCGAGAAAGGGGGGGAACACAAATTAAGCCAGTCTGTCAACAATGCAAGATGAGTCTTGGCGATTGTTAAGCATGCTGATGGTCTGTCAGCTGCAGTGAAAGGGGGAAAGGAGAAGAAGGAAGGAAGGAAGGAAGGAAAAAGGTGGTGGGTTTTTATCATTCTATCCCTGTTACTTACCCATTTGTTGTAAATATATATTGTCTCCTAGTAGTATTTTTCAACTTCTTCTTTCTTTTTCTTTTTATCACGTATGTCTGGTACACACCTATTTTGGCACTTTAACACAGCTTTTCTATTTTGATTCAGGTTTGACAGTATGCAGTATGAACCATGGGGTGTAGTGTCGCTGTAATCAAACAGAGCACTCCTTCCCTTCCCCTCCCTCCCCCACTTTTTCTTCCCTCTCCTCCTTCCCCCTTTCCACCCCCTTCCTCCCAATTTCCCGATTTCCTTTCCTCTCCTCCTTTCCTCTTTTCCCTTCCCTTCCCCCCTCCTTTGTCCTTCTCCATTTCTCCCCCCCACCTTCACTCTTGTCTCATCCTTTCTCAAATAATAAAAAACTTGCAATTATTGAGAGCCAATAATATTGTTACAAATATAAGGAATGGAATTTAGTATAAGAGATAATCAGGTTCTTTTTTGCGTGACTGTCACACTATAATAAAGGAGAAAGCTTGATTAGAATTACATTGAAGCTTTGCTTTAGACATTTTTTAATCCTTTGACAGTAACAGATGTATCAGATGATGAATTGATGCCCTTTTGAATCTCTGAATTTGCTGTGCACATCGTTGTGTATTTGATAAATTATCTTTTTTTTTTTGTGAATTCTTTTTAACACCTCCTCGGCAGGTCATCCCGTTGTCAGTCAGCCTTACCTGACTCCGGAGTCGTTCGGGGACTTCTGATGCTATGCACACCCCAGCAGAACCCCTGGAGCCAGCCTGGAGGCTTCATCCTAGTGACCCCTGTGTTTTTTTTCCATTTTTTCATCCCACGTTACTCGAAGCCCCGGAAGTGGTGGATGCACGCGTGTGGAGGCACACATGTGCACCACAGCTCCAGACAACAGCTTCTTCTTCCCTTCCCTGGCCTAGCGCATTGGTGCTCCTCAGATGCGGCACTGCCTCCCAGCCTCCACCAGGGGGCATCCAAGCTCTGAGGAGACCTTCTTCTCCCTCCCGAGGTGGAGAGCTGCCAGCCGGCAGCCAATCGATGGCCTCTCCCTCAACCCCCCCCCGACCTCCGATGACCCGGGCTCATTCCTGAACCTGGGTTGCTGGTGTAGCATGAGGTAAGGTGTCCAGTGCCTCAGCCCTCTGCACCACTGGACCAGTTTGATAAACTGTCTTTTAGTTAGCACTTAGCACTTTTCTATATACGATATGCATAATGCTGTTTGCACATGGTTGGTTAATTCACTCACATATCCTTACAAAGTGGTGTATTTAAACTGTGAAGTATGTTGTGGACTCCACCCGGCCCCGAAGAAAAGGGTTGTTACCCTCGAAGCACTGGGGAACTGTCCGTTTGTTCATGTTTAAAGTCTATTAAATACTTTTACAGCCACAGTCCACGTGTATCATCATTTTTGTGTTCTCGGTTGATATAGATGGCATACCTGCAATAAAATTCTATCAAGCCATTTCAATTATAGAGCCTGGAATCTTCTCCTCAGATGCAGTGCTCAACGGTGTTCCACCATCTTGCCAACCAAAATTTAGCGGGAATGGTGCTTTTAACACAAAGTCAAAAGATCGTAAAATATCTTCAAGTGGTACTAAGTTATTGGATGTGATTAATACTTATTCATGCTGTATATTAAATGGAAAAATTCCTCAGATTCAAATGATGAAACTACATTTATAAATTTAAAGTGATACCCTGTAATTGATCTAGCAATGGCAAATATGTCTCTAATGCCATATATTCTTAATTTGAACATTTATCAATGATCAGAAAGTTTACATTTGCCTGTTGAAGTATTCATGGATCTGAATGCTAATCATCATGGGAATTATTTTGAGGGAGGGTGTGACAGAAATGGGAAGGAAGGAAGGAAGGAAGGAGTTAAGGGTGGCTTAATTTTTTAGCAGTCTAAAAAAAATCACAAGCTGGAATTCTCACTGTCCTCCCTAGCTGCTAGATAAGACTAGGGTCATAACTTTCAAGTGCACCTGTCCACACACAGACTCACAGTTTAAAGGGATTGGTTCACTCAAATATAAACTTATGGTTAAAAGGGAACATAGTTGGTCATTGACAGGTGTTCAATCTGATTGGAACAATTAAATACATACATGGTAGATGGTTGGTGCATTCAAAGGGGGAATAGGAATTACCTATTCTCAAGAGAGTATATAAGATGCTGAAATACAGTGAGGTTGTTATTGGTTACTCTCTTGAAGCTGAAGGAAGTACTAACCTTGGGGGCCTACCCTTCTAGCTATGTCCATGGGAGATGGCAGTTAGCATAAGGTCCAGTGTTCTCTTGAAGGGATGGGGAAGGGTAAGTTTAATACTAGCATATTGCAGTAATAACCTTTTTTCTTTTGCCATCTGTCATTTAAGAACATGTGTTTACTTTTACTGTATTAGTGATATTCTCTTGTGTTGTAAATAGATATCTTGTACAGTTCGGTTCACTTTCTGTTAAGTAAAAGCTATTTATTTACTCAACAGTTGTAACTGTGATGTCATTTTTCTAAGGTAATGCATGGTTTCCACTGGCTGAGTTAAACTCTGTTTAGCATCCGCCACCCGAGTGAAACACAGTACCAGACTTTGATTTGAGCAACTGCACGTTTAAGTACCCAAGTTTGTAAACTTGAAGGTTGGCACTGGATGACTCTAGCTGGCGGCAGCGAATACCTGAGGACAGACACCTCTCTAAAAACAAACAATCATACCAACAGGTTTGCAATATGGTATGGACAGATGGAATGCAGTACCCATTAGGTTCTAGTAGGGGAGGTAGGGTGGACGCTCAGACTACAGTAAGGTTCCCTTGGAAGAAACAAGATTACTAATGGTAATTATTTCTTCAAACCCCAGAAAATCTTATTGTATTCTGATAAATGCAGACTACCCAAGCAGTACCTTTGGAGGTGGGCATAGAACCTATTTAGGAAACAAGCTCTGCAGTACTGCTGTGCCAAACCTGGCATCACTTTTGGCCTGAGTATCCAAGCAGTAATGATTGGTAAATGTGTGGACAGTTTTCCAGGTAGCTGCTTTGCAGATTTCCAACAGAAGAATGTCTCTAGCAGCTGCTATGAAGGCAGCTGTTCCCCTGGTAGAGTGGGCCCTGAGAACCGCAGGGCACTGTTTGCCCACCTTGCTGTAGGAAAACTGAATGCAGGCAACAATCCAGCATGTTGTCAACCTTTTTGTAGCTGGTTTACCTTTTCCCACTTCTCCATAGGTCAGAAAAAGCTGAGTATTGTCCTGTCTGTGGTCCTTTGTGTCATCCAGGTAGTAGCTGACAGCTCTTTTAACATCCAGGCTATGCAGTCTGTGTTCCCCTGTAGTGGAATGGTCAGTGGAATGGTCAGTGAAAAAGACAGGCAGTGTAATGAACTGATTGAGTTGGCAGTCAGATACTACCTTGGGGAGAAACTTCCTATTAGTCCTGAGGACAACCTTGTCCCTACGCAATGCTTGGTGCTTTTGGGGTATGGATGCCCTTTCCTTGGCAACAGCACTTTTGTAAGCAGTCTTGTAATCATTAATTTTTTTCATGTAAGCCTCTGTTTGTTCCCCAAATAGAGATGTGGGCTCACATGGAAAATCCAAAGCCTTCATTTGGGTATCCTGGGTCAGATTAGTAGTCCTGAGCCAAGCCAACCTTCTGAGAGACACTGACATTGCCATCTGCCTGGCTGCAGTGTCATTGGCATTGACTACCATGCTAAACTGGGCCTTAGAAGCTTCTATACCACTTTTTACAGCTTCTTCCAAATCAGATGCCATGGGAGCTGGGACAGCCTTGGCTATTTCTAGGATGGTATTCCAGAGTGTTTTCTGATACCTGGAGATGTAGGCCACATAAGAAGCCTGCTTAATTGCCAGAGAGGACCCCAGGTACATTTTCTTAGCCATGGAATCTATTTTCCTGGAGTCCTTGTCAGGAGGATGTGATACCAGTGGGATGACAGCTTTGTCACAAGCTGTAGCCTGTACCACCCCCTTATGGCTGGGGTACCCAAAGAGGAATTATGCTCCTCCCTTGGCTACACAGTATTTTTTATCCAGCTTTTTGTCCACTGGTGGTGCACTCACGGTAACTACACCGGATGGCACAGTGCTTGATGAGGTATCAATTTCCAAGTACCTGGACGTGATCCTAGATCCTTCCCTATCCTATGCAAATCATATCTCCTCCATCATCAGTTATGTAAACCATAAGCTTGGTGTGGCCTATTCATATAAAGCTGTTCCTGTCCCATGAAGCCTGTCTAGCCATTGCCCTTGGTAATCTGCTGCCCATTATTGACTAGTACTCTCCTATTTACTCACACTCATCCACAGCCCTGAAAGAGCGCCTCTGCTCAACATACAACAAAATTTGCTGCTTTGCTCTCCTGGCACCATACCTCACCCACCACTACCACCTGTATCAGACCCTTAGCTGGCTCCCACTCCAACTCAGGTTTGACTACTCACTCGGCTGTATCCTGGACAGTACCATTAAGCATGATGATGCCTCCCCATATATGTCTCTTCTCAAGACCAGAGCACCCTTGAGAAACTTGCATCCATCCTCAGTCCTCCCCCCCCCCCGGAAATCCCAAAAGTTTCCTCAGCTAAGGGTAGAAAAGTGTTATCTATTGCTGCTCCCACTCTGTGGAACAGCCTCCCTGCACCTGTCTGTGCACTGGACACTCATGCCATCTTCAAGACCCACCTCAAATCCTGGCTGATTGACAAGGCAAAGTGCCACTGCTCCCCTGGTTAATCCTCCATCCCTCCTCACCTAACTGCCCCCTGCACATGTCAGTGTGCTCCCAAATAGTCAGCACCTCGGTGTGCTCTCTTGTATGCACTAAAGAACAGGTGTCACTTTATCCTGCTGTAAATACTGTACAGTTAGCCTTTTCTAAGGTACCCAAATGAACTACTTGTTTTAGTAAATATGTTGTACAGCCTCTCCCAGCTTCTGCTTCTCCTATTGTGTAAAGTATTATTTTTCCATACCCACCAGTTGCCAGTAACTGCACTATTTATAATTTATGCACCAGTGCCGCCTGTAGTTTTCATTATTGTAAATGTACCTTGCCTACCGTGATGTCTGAATCTTCTCGCAATTGTTCTCACTTCATTGTATGTTCTCTTTTTCTGTGTAATGCCACCTGTTATGGCCTGGGTCATGCCTGAAAATGGTCCCTCGGATCAGCGCACTTACCCGGTTACCAAAGACTTAAATAAATAAAGTGGGTGTCTGCAATATTTTGTTAACCTGTTTCTTCAGAGACTTATGGATGGGCAATGGGAGTTCATCATTTACCAATAGTCTTGTTCCTCCTCCTCCTTTTCAGTGGACTCCTTTTTTTTTAAATTAATATTTTATTGAATTTTCAAAACCAACATACAAAATTTCAGTAGAGAGACATATACATATCCATATAAGAAAACCTTCTTAATCTTAAAATATAGTAAATATCTCATGCAACAAATAATTTAATGAAATAATGACCAAAATATATTCTTGTGTATGACTATTTTAAGTTTTAACCAATCTGAATAGGTCATCAACCATCTTTAATACAAATGCTTAGGAAAGGTTCCCATACGTTCAAGAAAATGTAATTCTTATTCATCATAGAATAATAAACTCATTATTAGCAATATTCATTAAATTATTCAGCCATTGTTGAATAGAAGGTGCATCAATATTTTTCCAACTTTAAAGGAGTAACCTTTTATAAGCTAAAGCACCAGATAACAGCCACAGTCTTTTATATTTGGAAATATGTGAAATCTCATTGGTATCTCCCAGAATGAACAACAGAGGAGAAAAGGGGATTACTAAACAAATAATGCTTTGATAAATACCATGAATTTGTTTCTAGTGAGATGATGCCTCTTTACAGTACCATAACAAATGTGCTAAACCTGCATCAGGGTGTCCACATCTCCAACAATTACTATCAGTCCCCATTCCTATACCTAGCAGATGTTTGGGGGAGTAATAGTAATAGTGTAATATTTTAAACTGAACAAGTCTCCTTTGAACTTCCCTTGAAGATTTAATAGCGTTGTCCCAAACTTTGTTCCATGTTGATTTGGATATAGCAACACCAAAGTCATCCTGCCACTTTATTCTAGCCCTCTCTGCTAAATCTTTGTCTGTTTCATTTAAATAAGCATATAAAAGACTAAACACTTTGGGAAGATAGCATATTTTTTTTAAAATATTCCATGCTGGAGAAGTAACTAATTTGTAGGACATATCTAAGAACCTGTTAACTAAAAAACTCCTTATCTGCAAATAGAAATCACATTTTAACAGTTTAAATTTGTTTTGCAAATCAGAAAAAGATAGGAGTCTATCTTGTCCATCTAGTAAGTCTCCAATTACAGCAACTCCTTTAATTTTCCATCCTATGTCCCTGATAGGTTTGTTATTAGGGGTCATTTTAGGGTTTTCCCACAAGGGCATAAATTGCAAGGGCACAAATTCTACCTTTTTAAGGTGATTAAACTTCCTACATACTATAATTGAAACCTGCAGAGCTGGTTGATTCAGTAAATAACATGGGAGTTTACAAAAGAATAAATCAGTCAGATTTGAGAGGGCTACAAGTTCTTTTTCTATCCTTAACCATAAAGGGGTATCTGGAGTTTCTTTTGATAGGAACCAACTAGCAGTTTGTTTTAATTTGTATGCCAAAAAATACCCTTGCCACCAAGGCAAGGCCAGACCTCCTTGCTTGACTGGCACCCTTAGTTTAGGTTTTGAGAGCCTTGGTGGCTTATTTCCCCACAGGAAAATGAAAATAACCTTTTCAATTTAGTCAAACCACATATTAGGGATATTTGTAGAACAATGATTGATAAAGTAGAATAACCTAGGAGCAAATATCATTTTTAGAGAGTTAATTTTACCCCATAAGGACAAATGAAGTTCCCCCATCTATCTAAATCAGAGATCAAATCTTCTATAATTTTTGTCATATTATGAAATAAAAAAATTTCTAAAGAGCTAAACACTTTGATCCCTAAGTAAGTCAAATTTTCTTCAGGCCAAGTCACCTCGGGTAAGATTGTTAATTTGTCAGATTTTGAAATTAAGTTATTCAATTGTAAACATTCAGTCTTAGACCAATTAATAAACAGCCCTGAGATTTCTCCAAAGTCTTGTAATATATTTTTAATATGTTTCAGAGAAATTTCAGTATTGGTTAGGGTAAGGAGGATATAATCTGCAAAAGCTAGTACCTTACTAGTGTAATTGCCAATTTTAACCTCACCAATGTTTTCAGATTCCATTATCTTTCTAATGAGAGACTCGATCGCCAGTATAAATAGTAACGGGAAGAGTGGACACCTTTGCCTAGATCCTCTGTAAAGATGAAAAGTATCCGATTTCAATCCATTGGTAATAACACAAGCTCTGGGGGGAGCATGCAATGTGTGGACCCATTTTATCAGACCTGGACCTATATTATTCCTTTCTAAAACTTTATATAAATAGCTCCATTCTAATGAGTCAAATGCTTTGCCTGTATCTAGAGACAAGGCTATGGATGGAGAGGCAATATATTTTTAAGAGTGGGCCAACCAAATAACTGAAAACAATCTCTGAAAATTATCAGCAGCCTGTCTATTTTTTAGAAAGCCCACTTGTTCTTTCCCCACCAACTTACCAATTACTTTAGAGAGCCTGGTAGCCAAGATTTTAGCTAGGATCTTGTAATCAAAGTTTAACAAAGATATTGGCCTATAATTTCCACACTCAAGGGGGTCTTTGCATTTTTTACTCAATAAACAGATATACCCTTCATTCATGGAATCAGGCAATTGTCACTTCTCGAAAGAGAATTAGAAAGCATTAAACAGGTGAGGAGTTATAATAGAGTTAAACATTTTATAAAACTCACCAGGCAATCTATCAGGTCCCTGAACTTTCCCTTTAGGAGCCTGTACTATGGCCTCAGAAATCTCTTGCAGGGAGATTGGTCAATCCAGCATTTGTTTGTCTTCAGTGGTTAGCCTTGGAATTTTCACTGAGTTTAAGAACTTAAGTAACATATCTGTCTGCACAGATCCTTTAGATGCATGTAGCTTTTCAAAGAAACTCTTGAAATGACCATTAATGTTTTCACAATTATGTATTGTTTTCCCTAAGGGGACACCTGATTTCTTTAATATTGTTCTGATTTTGAATGTTGTGTAATCTATAAGCTAGTAACTTACTAGCTTTCTCCCCAGCCTCCCAATAATTCTATTTTACCCTAAAGAGAGAATATTCAATTTTTTCAGAATGTATTTTATTTATGTCAAATTTGAGCCCCATGGCTTTAAAAAGTAACTCATTTTTATTAGGAACATTCTGTTTTAAAACAGATAGTATTTGCCCCAATGAGTCTTTCATCTCTTTTAGAGTTCTTGCTTTTTCTCTTTTTTTATTTGAGGCATAACAGATGCATTTGCTGCTGACATATGCTTTATAAGCATCCCAAATTGTTCTGGGAGTAACTTCTCCATTACAATTTATTTTGAAGTAAGCATTGGACTCTTCTTGTAGCCAATTTATGAATTTGCTATCCTCCAATAGAGATGTATTAAGTTTCCAACTTTTGTTTTTATTTGATTTATTTTCAAAAACCAAGGAACTTTTCAAAAGGCAGTGATCTGATATAATCAAATTTTCATAGGATATACTGCTTATATTGTTACATAAATCCATAGGAAGAAATAAATAATCTAATCAACTGAAAGTCCCAAATCTGGCAGAAAGAAAAGAGTAGTCTCTGACATCAGGGTGTGTTAGTCTCCACCCATCAACCGACCCCAAGTCGTCCAGAACTTTATGAATAGTCCCTTGAGCATTAGATAGATTACTTAAATTAGAAACCTTATATCTATCTAACAGTGGATCCATCACTGTATTAAAATCTCCCCCAAGAATAATCTCAAAATTCCCTATATTTGCAAGGGCATAAGCCAAAGTCTGGAAAAAGCTTTTTCGTTGAGTTTGAACACTGGGAGCATACACATTACACAAGGCTACATCCCTACCATACAAATTACCTAGCAATATTTTGAATCTTCCCTCAGGATCTGTCAGATGACTATGCTTGACTTCTTTTCGGATTAAAATAGCCACCCCACTTTTTCTGGAAGAGAAGCAGCAATGATAAACTGAGTTTATCCAACTACACGTAAGTTTGTCTACTTCCTCTAGAACCAGATGAGTTTCTTGCAAGAAGGCCACATCTATGTTGTGTTTCTTAAGATGGTTCAGAACTCTATACCTCTTAATAGGTGAACCTAACCCTTGAACATTCCATGAACTTATGTTAACTAAGCTCATACTGTAAATATTATATTCTATAAATTAGAACTAAGCAAATAAAAGACTGCAAGCATAATATCTAGTAATCTACCTATATACCTATCTTAACTAAAATAATGCAGGATGAATATAAAGAAGATTACTTAGATGACTTTTAAACCACACAGATAAACAGAGAACACTGTACTTACACTCTATAAAATATTATCTGCTATATTAGCAACACAAATAAACAAACACAGCAAGAAGATGTGTGTAACCTCACTGAGGAATCCTCAAAGTGAAAACACTCACATTTTAGGCAGCTTAAACCGATAGCCCCACTTTTGCTATGTAACAGCTAGAAAGCGGATCTATCCTGTCTAGGTAACCCTACTGGTTTAAAGCTATTCCTTACATCCTAATGTTTATAAATAATAAAAAAGTACCCCCTAAATATCAAACACCATGTGGCATAATACTTACAATGAAGGGGGGGGCAAAGGCAACTAAGATTATTTGCTAACAAAAGAGCAAACCGTATAATGAATAACCCTTGCCAAAACTTTATTTTGAACACATTTGTTTAAAAAACACTTAAACCACAGTAAACAGTACTTACCTTGCTCAAAACCAGTTGCCCAAAAATCAGTGCAACGCTCACAATAGCCGACCAGGGACTCGATTTTAAATCCTCCATAGGATTCAGTCTATAAGAGTGACAGACAGTTAATGAATATCAACCCTAAAGGTATTAATAAAGGCATGCACATGATCATCAGTAACCTGTTTGCTATGCCTTCTATGCCAGCCTTGACCTCTTTTCTTTATTTGCCAAATATTAAAGCATTTGTCCCCAGCATTTTAAGAGCTGGCAAAGCACCACAGATTAACTGAGAACTGTAGTAAAATACAGGAACATAAATAAAGTGGCCATAGCAATGGTTGACCTTTGTTACCTCCTTCATCACAATATGCCTATAGTCCCCTTTTTTAAAACAATATTTCCAAAAACATAACCCCCCTTCAAAGGATGTAAGTGTAGGATCTAACCTAGCAACACTACCCATGAACGAACAGCAGTAGATAGTAAAGTGTTAACATACTTTACTAAAATACTTATAAATAAATAAAAACGCATTACCTGCATGAGACATATAGTCTCCATGCAGAGTGTCAAGGCCAGAAGTAACCTTTGACCCCAATACTAAGTTTGGGCTTTGTTTTAAGTAATATAAAAAATAAGCCACAAATGTTTTGATGCAAAATACGATCAAATTGCACCACTTCAGACTCAAAGAACATAAAGAAATATTGCAGACGTTTGGTTCAGCATTGGTAAATTAAATACTCAAAAATGAGGGATCTGGTAAGACATGTGACCTCAATCCACCAATTACCATGGGGAAAAAGTTATTTTGGATCATCCCACTACATGCATGAACGAAAGCTTGTGATGTGTTGCAGTCTCCATGCTATGACCCCAAATCACTCAGAACATCCTGTGCACATTCCAGGAAAGAAGGCTCCTCGAACATGTCTGTAACAGGGCTGAAAGAACTTGATAAACACTCAGGTACTCAATTTGGAATTATTTTGGCAAGAGAAGTGGCATCTAGTTTGTTTGAACTCTGGAGCCATCCAGTGCTAAGGTTGTTTTTAGCACTGGCAGAGGACATGATAACAGGTTTGTTCTTATAAAAAGTTTGGGATTTATGAGTAATTTTTGAAGTCCAGACTGCTGTCTTTGGAAGGGTTGATTTACTGTCAGGGTGTTTTGTGGAGAGTTTAGGTACAAGAATGTTTGTATTTTTACTCCAGCTGGCATGTGGTGGAGACAGATTTTTTGATAAAGAGGGTAGTGTGCATGCAAGTTCCTGAGCATTCTGAGTATGCACCTGGTGTTCCATCATGGACTTCTCAGCACTTTTTAAACTGTCAGTGGCTGTTTGTATATGCTGTGAACTAACCTTAAAATTGGGCCTTGCATTCATAATGTGAGAGGCATCAGGCAAGTTTCTTTTAATAAATTCCCAAGCTTCGTCTGGCGATTTAAAACTATGCGACCCTCCTCCTCTAGTTATTACCATAATGATTGGGTATTTAATGTAGTAAGATACTCAAAGTGACTGCAAAGCATATCTGATTTCGCTATACGCTTTCCTCTTCTCTACAATTTCAGCTGAATAGTCTTGGAAAATAAAGACCCTTTCTTTTCCCCAATACAGAGCTTTCTTTTGTCTGGCCAGTGAACATATTTCCTCCTTGACATTGAATCTTAGAAAATGAATAATGATGGGCCTGGGTTTCTGACCTTGTTTAGGAAGAGCTCTCAGGGACCTTTCAATTTCTAATGGCCACTGCCAAGAAGCATTTAAAATCGATGGTATGAAGTCCATTAAAAACCTTATCATGTCATTGCCTTCTATGAGTTCAGGCACCCCCACCACTCTCAAGTTATTACGTCTACTTCTATTTTCTAAATCATCAATTTTTGTGCTTAAAAGTTCAATTTGTGAACATACTTTTGTGGAGGAATCCTCTATTTTACATACATTTTCTTCTAAAAAGGACAGTCTTCCCTCTAACACATTAATTCTTTCTTCCATGACTGTGGATTTGTCTCTATCAGAATCAGCTTGTCTTTTTAATAAAACTATGTCCACATGCATGCTCTGTAATTTCTCTTTAATAAACTCAATATCATTAGTGTTTAAATCAGCAATTTAACATTTACTTGTTGTTGGTTTATTATAGCCCCTCAATAAGTTTTTTCCTCCTTGTCCATTTGTAGAACCTGTGGGTGAAGCGCCGGGCTGGGTTGGAGTACTCACTGCACCAGAGTGACTGTCAGACAGGATTCTGAATTTGGGGAGATGCAGAAAACTTCCAGAGATAATTAAAAAGTAAGTGTATGACATATTCCTGTCAAACTTTTAAATATTGCCCTACTATGCAAGTGCTATGTATCAGACTACGTCCCAACATGTTTCAAATGAGTAACACACTAGCTTTATTACTATTAAGATACAAATAGTGGGAGAGTTGCCGTTAAGCTGCCATCTCTTCAATGGACTCCTAAGTGGGGAGGTCCAGGGTCTGGGCAACCTGCTTCATGAAGGCAATGTGGGATGTGTAATCCTCAGATCCCTTGTCAAGGGAATCAGGACAGTGAGGATCAGGAGAAATGTCAGGTTCAATGGGCTCTCCATAATCCTCCTCCTCATTGTCATCATAGAATTCACCACTCTGTTCCAAGGAAACAGGCACTGAGATCAAACCAGAGGTTTGAACCGGTGTCTGCGCATGCAGTTGCTTTTCAACTGGAAGCTGAGTTCTGAGTTGCAGTGACTGAATAATCCTGATTGTATTAGCAATCTCCTCAGTGGTTGGAACCAAGGTTTTTCTTGTTTCTCCTGCACTGTATGTTTTTCTTTCTTTTTCATTTTACCCGTGGTAGCCAGTTCAGCAACTGTATTCGTGGTGTGTTTCTTTCCAGGAGAACCTTCGCCCCTGTCAGAGGGCTGTTCCTCTGGTTCCTTTTGAGGAGGAGTCAGTTTATCTGAGGCTGGATCAGCGGCCTTCTTGGACATCCTTTCCTGCAGCCTTTTAAATCGTCTCTCAAGCATGGACTGTGGAAAGTTTTTACAGATTTCACAATCTGCCTTCAGGTGGTGTAACCCTAGGCAGAAAACATAAATTAAATGAGGCTCAGCCTTAGTGAATGGTTCCGCACACTCAGTGTAATGCTGAAAACCTGTAGGGCCCGTTCTTTTCTTGGTTTTCTGTGACATCTAAACCCACAACAGAGAAAATCACCTCTCTGAACAATACCTTTTTTGGTTTTTGTTAGCTTTCAGACGTAAAAAATGAGAGTTATCCCAGTTAACCAACACCCAAATTAAGCCGGCTTACTGGAGAAGTTGAATTAAAATTAAATTTAATTTCAGAAAAAATAATTAGGCGTCTGTTCCCTCCTGGTTGCAAGGAACCGATAGAGAACCGAGAACTTACCAAGTAAACATTAACTCTAGACTAACTCTACCTGTAAACCAAGAATAGTGCTTTAAAAAATGAAAGAAGTAAGCAGTCCTTTTGAAAATTGATGAAAAATAAAACTCTTCAAGTAAGTGAAGGAAAGCTCTCCGGAGGTGTCTTACTAAGGCAAGTGGAGTAAAGAATGTGACAGTTGCAGGAAGTACAACCAGGGACAGTGGCTTGAAAACTGAGCTCGAGCCTAAAGTTCCCCTATTTGCATAGGTTCTATTAACCGTTTCAGCTCTGTGGCAGTCCTATGATGATACCATACTGCATTTGTCAGAATACAGTAAGATTTCCTGGGGCTTGAATATATAATTACTTTATACTTTCTCATTTAGTGTATAAGTATCAAAATGTTAAAAAAAAAAACTGTTTTTGGCCTTTATGGACCTAAGTCCAGCTTTTGATACAGTAGGCAGAAAATTATTATGGGAAGAACTGTCAAACTTAAACACTGATCTGTTATTACTTGATATCTTAAAAAAATTGCATCAAGACAATTGAACCAGAGTTAGATTTAATCTGCAAGGTTAGTTCTCAGCAAAATTCAAATCAAACAGAGGAGTTAGGCAGGGATTCTTATTAGCACCCCTTTATTTAACATAATTTTAAATGTTATCTTAAAAAAATTGGCAAACAAATTTTCCTGAACCCAAAATATTGGACAGAGCATGTGGTCATATGACCTATGCAGACAGCACAGTACTGATGTCTTTGTCACAGCCTGGATTACAACGGAGTGTGGATGAGTTCTGTAGTCTTTGTCCAAGAAAAAATAATATATCTAAAGCAAAAATTGTAGACTAGGAAAGAAAAGAAAGTCACATAAATGGTTTGTTCATGGTCAGAAAACTGAGGTGGTGAATTATTTTTTGTTATTTGGGAGTAGCCTTCTCTAATAGTAAATGCTGGTCACATCATTTGGATTATTCCAAGAAAAAGCCCAACAATCGTGCCAAGGTCTTTTGAAATTCTTTCACAGTTATCATGGCCATTCAATATTGGAGTCTTTAAAGCTATAAATATGATCATCATTGCCCAGCTTTTATTTGGGGCTGAAGTATTTCGTAATGCTGATGTCTCAAAATTAGGAAAAATAAAGAATACTGTAAGTTAAACAGATCAATTTTAGGATTGTGCAATTCAGCATCAGCTGCATTAATAAGAGCAGAACTAGGGCAGTTACCTATAAAGATGTAAGCAGTTCAAGGATATCTATTTTATCATCTCAATATTTTCTTGAAATCATATGAACATCTAACTAAATATTGTTCAGAAGAGCAACTTCTTCATTCAGATCAAGGCTGGGAGTTTCCTTTTTCTCCCCTATTTTTAAAGAAACTATTTTTCCTATGGGTCTATTGCATATCCTGTTACGGTCAAACACAGAAGTCCACACTAGGTCTGTGGTGCTCAAGAACAAGCAGAGTCAATGAAAACATATATTTCTGGCACTCACCGCCTCATATTGCAATGGGACGCCACACAGCTGCTGGCTTTTGGCAGCCAGTAATCTTGCTTTCAGAGCAAGGAGCAGCTAACTAAAGAGCTAGAACTTTTCTTACTAGAACACTTCTAACTCAGCAGGAGTCAGTGCCCATTAGGATTAAGCAAACAGATACTTTATTAGAAGTGGGGGGTTGTCATTTAGGGTACAAAAAAGAAAGAGTATGTTTTTCTGTGTTGGGGAAAGGGGACTGTATCAACTTCTTAGTTTGCTAAGTCAGGAGGAGATAAGTTAATTGGGAGTGTGGCTTAGGCAGTAGAAAACCAGCTGTCTCCAATTACAGTTCCCTGCTGCTAGCTTTTAGCAGTCAGGAATCTTGCTTTCAGAGCAAGGAGCAGCTGACTAAAGAGCTAGAACTTTTCTTACTACTTGCCCTCCTTCCCTCCCCTGCACCCTCCCACCCTTAGCCTGTTCCACTTTTATAGGCACTGGATTTGACTGGCAAGAGGAACTTCCTGTTTGGCAGTAGGAAGGGAAGGATTACTGAGACACATAAGTTTCATCATCCTTAAAGGAAAAAAGTACCCCTCCAGCTGCTGGAGGTTTGACTCTAAGCAAGGAAGAAGGAGACTACTGAAGAATACAGGAAGTTCCTGTCCCAGAACAGGAAGGGTGAGAGCTGTAAGGGCACATAGGCAGTAGGAAAGTAGGTTGAAAAATAAATAGAGGGAGGAGAGAGTAAACATACAAGCAACAGGAGAGGGGCCACAAAATAAGAAATGATGGGAGTGGTGCAGTGCAATGGCTGTGGGGTGGCAGTCTTCCGGGAGACATTCTGGAGGCTGCAATGCTGCCCTATTTATAGGCATCTCTCTGGTCTGAGGGAGGAGGTTGCCCATCTCCAGGTCGACCTGGCTGGGATTCGTGAAACCTCCTCCACTATCCAGGGACCACCAGGGCCACCGTTGCTGTCTCAGAGGTTGACAAGAAAGAAGAGTGGTTGGACCAAGGTGGGCTCAGGGAGGGGGAAGGGAGGGTGGTGGAACAGAGGCACATCCCTCCAGTTGTACCTCTCCACAATTCATGCACCATTCTGGTGGATAGTGGTTCCTCTATGGAGGCATCTGCAGTGGACATCAAGGAGGATGGTGGGAACCTCCACAAAGGAGACCCACAGGAGGGTGGCACGGGACCCCACAGGGGAAGGAAACAACTCCTGGTGGGGGATTCAATCATTAGGGGGCAGAACTGGGGGAGGGAGGGGAGAGGGAGGTAAGGTGCCTGCCTGGTGCCACAGCTTGGAGGGAAAGGGAGCAAATCCTCAGGATCATGGCAGCAGCTGCATGGGGGAGGGAGCGGGATGTCACTGTCCACCTAGGCACAAATGACCTGGCTGGGAATGGAATCAGAGCAGTGGTAGAGGAGTTTGTGGAGTTGGAGAGGGGCCTTAGACAAGTAGCATGTACGATAACCTTCTTGGAGATGCTGCCTGTCTATGGCAAGGATGATGCTAGGGTACTCCGCACCATGGGATTTAATGAATGGTTGAAAAACTGGTGTGGAGCTCATGGTTTGGGCTTCACTGTGGGACTGGGGGTCTACCTGGAGGGATACAGGCCTATACTGGCGTGATGGTCTGCATCTGTTCAGGAGGGGAACCAGGATCCTAGGTGATAGGCTTAAATGCTTCATTGGCAAGCATTTAAACTAACCAAGGGGGAAGTCACTGAAAAGAAGCAGGGAAATCCCAGCCTCCCCCCACAAAATATGGTAGTTAGTGAGGTAAACACCAAGGTACAGAAGTCAATAGGGAGCAGGACAGGGATAAACGGAGAAAAAGACAAAGGCAGTAAGGACAGGGATGGGGCTAAAAGGGGTAAGGCCATCAAAACATGGAGGGTGATGAGTACCAATGCCCACAGTCTGGGTAACAAGCTCCCTGAACTAGTGGCCTTGATAGAAGAGGGATGACTGGATATCGTGACAGTCACAGAGATATGGTACACAGAGAATCATGACTGGGATGTCAACATACCAGGGTACACAATCTACAGGAGGAACAGGGAGGGTAAAAGAGGAGGAGGAGGAGTACCTCTCAATGTAAGGGAAGGGATCAAAGCAATGGAACTAAAGGGTAAACAGGGAGTAGAGGAGGCACTGTGGGTCACCCTGGAGACAGGAAATGGCACCACAATCTGCATGGGGGTTGTATACAGACCCCCATGTCAGGGGGAGGCACTAGATAAGGAAATGATAGAAGGCATCCTTAGAATGGCAGATATAGTTGATGGGGGACCTGAATATGTCAGATGTTAACTGGAGCACCTTTGCTGCAACCACATCTAAGAGCAGGATCATTCTCGATGCCCTACAGATGCCTCAGACAGCTAGTGTTGGAACCCACTTGGGAGGGAGCAATCTTAGACCTGGTACTCTCAAACGGGGACAGAGAGAGGATCTCAGATTTAGAAGTTGGTAGCCATCTGGGAACAAGTGACCACCAAACAGAGCGGTTCACAATAAACACAGCCATAGAGTCAAGCCATACAAAAGCAAGAGTACTGGACTTTAGGAGGGCTGACTTTGGGAGAATGGGAGAGTGCCTCAGAAAAGCACTAGCAAATGGGAAAGAAGGAGGGGTGGAGGAACAATGGGGAAAAATCAAAACAACCATCACAGAGGCAACAAGCCTTTGTGTGAAGCAAATCAACAAAACAAAATGAAGGAAAAAACACTATGGTTCTCAAAAGAAGGTTATGGAGAAAAAGGTAGCATTCAGGAAGTATAAGGAAACACAGAAGGAGCAGGACAGAGAACTTTACCAATTAAAGCAGAAGGAAGCAGGGAAGGCAGTCAGAATAGCAAAGGACCAAACTGAGGAAAAGATAGCCAACTCAGTTAAGAATGGGGATAAAACCTTTTAGAGGTACATTAGGGAGCGAAGAAGGACAAAGAGAGGGATAGTGAGGCTTAATAAAGGGAAGAAGGGGTGGGCAGAGGGTGACAGTGAAAAAGCAGGGATACTGAATGAATACTTCTGCCCAGTATTCACAAGAGAAGAGGGGGGGGTACCTAAACCAAAGAATAGAAGCATTCTGGGTAGGGGGGTCGATACCAGTCCATACACAGAAGCAAGGGTCCTGAAAGAACTCCTAAAACTGAAGGTGGACAAAGCAAAGGGACCTGATGGGATTCACCCCAGAATTCTAAAAGAATTAAGGGAAGAACTAGTGACACCACTGACTATCCTTTTTAACAAGTCATGGGAGGATGGTGTGGTACCTGAGGACTGGAGGAGGGCAGATGTGATTCCCCTTTATGCAAGTGGGAGCAAGACAGAGGCAGGAAACTACAGACCTGTTAGTTTGACTTCAGTGGTAGGGAAAATGATGGAATCACTTCTGAACGAAAGAATTGTTGAGTACCTAGAGGCCAGTGGGGCACAGGACCCAAGGCAGCATGAATTCACAGTGGGAAGGTCATGTCAGACAAATCTAATAGATATGTTTGACTGGGTGACCAAAGTAGTAGGCCAGGGAGGGGCTGTGGACATGGCCTACCTAGACTTTAGCAAGGCATTTGACACAGTCACACACAAAAGATTAATAGACAAGTTAGTCAGCCTTGGAGTGGGTCCCAGCATTGTAGCCTGGGTAAAAGATTGACTGGACAACAGGACACAGAGGGTAATAGTAAATGGAGTCCACTCTGAAGAAAGGGAGGTTACTAGTGGGGTACCACAGGGTTCAGTACTGGGACCAGTCCTCTTTAATGTCTTTATAGGTGACATTGCAGAGGGACTGGAAGGGAAAGTATGCCTCTGTGCAGATGACACAAAAATCTGCAACAGGGTTGATACACAAGAGGGGGTGAAAAGGATGAGAAGGGACTTGGCAAGGTTGGAGGAATGGTCAAATGTATGTCAGCTTAGATTCAATGCAAAGAAGTGCAAAGTAATGCACCTGGAAAACAAACACCCGAGGAAGAGTACACAATGTGGGGGGAGGTACTAACAACAACAAAAATGGAAGGGGACATGGGGGTAGTCATATCAGATGACGTAAAGATAGGCAAGCAATGTGAGAAGGCAGTAAGGAGGGCTTGGGGCATACTGGGATGCATAGGGAGAGGCATCACCAGTAGAAAATGGGAAGTTGTTATCCCTCTGTACAGACAGTTGGTGAGACCCCATCTGGAATACTGTGTGCAATTCTGGAGACCTCATCTCCGCAAGGAGATAGACAGGATGAAGGCAGTCCAGAGGAGGGCAACTAAAATAGTGCAGGGTCTGCACCAGAAGCCATATGAAGAGAGACATGTTTGACACCCCAGGACAGCCTGTTAACTTGCCCATGAATGTTGTGCACAAGGGAGTCTATGTCACCCCCAATTCCTTGCCCAAAATTGTGTTCACTGCGTCCACCCAAACCAAAGCCTCCATCCAAGCTAAGATAGCCGCTCAGTGTAACAAGGAGTATCAAGTCAAAAAAAATGGGTATAAGGTGAAATGCTTTGACAAAATGTGGTAAACGTGATACTGTCTGATGTGAAAATGTAATTTTAAACTGCTGAGATATATCAAGTGAATTTAATGTCATGACTATGCTTTGAGTATAGGATGTCCAAATCTAAGTGAGACTAAATTAATAGCATGCTACCTTGTGCATAGTTATTATATGCCTAGCTAGGTTGTTATAGGAAATGTGTTATCCCGATATATCTGCTTACAATAGGATATTAGTAAAAGTATACCTAGTAATGTGTCTAATGGCTATCAGTTTATTATAGACTTGGCCTGAACGACAAGCTTTCCTAGGTATGGGAGAGTGTAACGCCTCCAAAATGGGGCTTACCTTTAAAAGCAGCTCCTGGTGTGCTCCCGCTGCCTCCTGTCATCCTTGCTACCTCTGCGGCACTTTGCCGTTTCCCCCATGTCCCCTCTAGGCAGCCCCTGTGTTGTTGAGCCCTGCAGGGCTTGCAAAATCCATTTGCGAGCACTCGGCATGTTTCCTAGGTCCACCACTCACACTATCATAGGGCCGCTCTGTTTATCCGACCACCGTTGCGGCCAACAGTCGGGGTGGTGTCTCTATGGCTCCCAGTGCCGTATCTAAGTTTAAAAAGACACTGGGGACAAAACAAGGCAAGGGGAAAATATTTTAAATAAATAAACTGGCAGATGCCTAAAACGCTGCCTCTGGGGCACAGAAAGCCAAAGGGCAAAGGTCACAGCATGAAATGCCCAAATGAATATTCATTAGCCCCCTGTAGTGTTGCTAAGGGCAGTGTGTTACGGGAGCTGTGACTCCCTAAAGGTATATGATATTAGCTTAAAAGTGGACATGTTTGAAAGAAAACTGTTGGGGCAATGCAATAGTGGGGATATTAATAAATAAAAGCTAAACTCCTGGCTGCACCAGAACTTTAATCTTGGGGACACTGAAATAGACTGCCTAAACTTGAACTGTAGCTACCATCTTTGTGCCTTTCAACCAACCAGTGGCCAGGATTTAACAAAGGGACTTCTGGGGAATTGCCAGAGTCTTATGGGGAATTATCTGGCACAAAATCTAGGCACCAAAAAGCAAGCCAATCAACAAATGGAAACTGTTCAGGACAGCTTTGGCAGCCAATAGAATCCCTGGAACTAAGCACCATATAAAAGGGATGTAACTGCTCAGTTTGGTGAGATTGAGAGATTTGTCCAGGAGTTCAGTGTGTGTGCCTCTGGAGAGCTGCTAGCTCTCAGAAGTTAGGCCTGCCAGGCCTAGACTTTTTTGGTCATTAGTCCGCAGGTCCAAGGTGTCCAGTCGACCCATGTTGGGGTCACAACAGCAGGGGATTCCTGCAGCAATCAAGCTGAAAAGTCAGGATCAGCCTGTAAGCTGGCTGGAGGGACCAGAAATGGACAAGTTTTACATATAAATGTGCCTAGCTTGGCAGAGTGTCTGCGTGGCCGGTCAGTTTGAGGCATTCGGCCGTCTGCAACTGCATCACCCGACCAGTTTCTTGACAAGGACCACGAGGGAGATCATCCTTCTTCAGCTTCATGAAACCATCTGCACCGGGTCTCATTTCGTCTAATCACTTTCCGGTCTGGGTAGTGTGAGTACAAAACAGGATATCTCCCTGCAACAAAAACTGCAATCATTTGTGTGTCATCTGATTTACTTGTTTTGGGTTATTGCAATGGACTGAGCCATCCGGCTCTGGATTACAAATATTTGGGTTGAGCGCATGTTGGCTGTGTTTTTGCTTCCTAAGGGCCTCAACAACAGCTGCAATGCCAGCCTACCCCAGGCAACACTTCAGGCTAGCCTGTCCTCCATACTGGGTACCCAGGGTTTTGGGACTGTGTCAAAGGGACTTATAGTTCATGCTTGATCAACCTGAATTTAATCAGAACTGCAAACCACTGGCTAGATTTATGCCCCACCCTTGTTCACATCCCCCTGAATAAATCAGATTGTTGTTTTTCACATTTAACCTGGCTGGTGTGTACCTTCTTGGTGGGGATACAGTACTGCTATTGTATTGTTGCATCACTGGTCTTATTTTCCAGGGGGTCTCCAGGGCAGTTGCAGAAGATCCAGCCCTGGTGGTAATTGCAAGGAGTGTGAGCATATCATTACTGTCATATGGTAAATGTGAGTATTCTGTTGCTAAACTGTTTAGGCCACTAGAGGGGTTGGTGGGGGGTTATAACATCCCGGAAGGCTATACCAACAGCAGCTATGCTACCCCAAGACTATACCTCCAGGCGGAGGCACCCGTTCACTGAGCTCAGGCCCCTCAACCTGTTCATAGTCACGCAGGCAGGGATAGTAGCCCATAGGATAGCACCACCTAGGGGTTACACATTTAAGTACCTCAAGGGAATCAATAAAGTCTAAGAAGGTAGCATCTTTCAGAAAAAGAGATGTGCAAGGACAAGAGGGCACAATCTGAAGATGGGGGGGACAGCTCAGGGGCAACGTAAGGAAGAATTTTTTCAAAGAGAGAATAGTGGATGCATGGAACGGCCTTCCTGAGGAGGTTGTGGGATCAAAAACAGTGGGGGAATTCAAGAATGCATGGGACAGACATAAAGCTATTCTTGTGGAGAGTAGGAGTAAATGGGCTGTAGGTTAACTAGAATCTGCAGCTTATCCAATAAGTAGGGAAATAGGAAGACTGGGTGGGCCAAGCGGTCCTTATCTGCCATCAAGGTCTGTTTCTATGTTTCTACAGCAGCTTAGATATTTTAAAAGGTAATTTTATTGGTGCAGTTTGCATCCTCAACTATAATTATTTCTGTGAAGTTAAATGCAATAATTTATTAAATATCTCAGAAGAGGTTTCATGTGTGACATTTTTAGGGCAATAAACATGACTAGAGTAATCTTGTTGCCATCTAATACTCTATTTACAATAACAAAATAACCTCTAGCATCTTCAGAAATTTCAGTTGCATCAAATCTTGTATTTCTTGCAACTAGAATTAAAGAGGGACTCCTGCCAAAAGTGCTACATTGCAGAATTAGAATAAGTATTCCCCCCAGTAAATCTCATACCCAAAATTAGGTTTCTGTGTTACTTCATTTTAAAGTTATAAGCTATTTTGTAACCCAGATTTCACTACCTGTTCAAAAAAGCCAGTTTTAGTGAAGAACCACTGATGATGTCATCTCCTGAACTCACACTCAAGTCCTCCCTGTCAGCAACCTTATAAGACCTGCTTCTTCAAAGTTTAGAAAACTGTAGCCATAGTAATCCTGTAGAAAAAATGACATAGGGTTAGCTGCAGTGCTTGCATTTCCAGAATGTTCAGATGCATGGCACTGTACTTTAGAACATATCAGAAGGTGGTTTTGGAATACAACACTGAACCAAGGTATAGAATGTCACAGTGGTGCACAATTTTAAAATGCTGGGGGGGGGGATACGCAATCTCAGAATGTGACAGGGATGTGCCATCTCAAAATGTGGTGGGAGAATCAGTCTCAGAATGTGACAGGGACACACATCAAGGAATTTGATGGGGACTGGCAATTTCGGAATACAGTGGGGATGCACATTGTCGGAATGTGACAAGACACACCATTTATTCTGAAATTGCTTGTCTTTGCCATATTCCAGAATTGTATGCACCCACCATACTTCAAATTTCTGCACCACATCCCCACCACATTCCAACATTATGCAACCCAGCCACATTCTAAAACTAGGCATCCCTGCTACATTCCGAAACCACACAGCCCTTCCCCATTCCCAAATTGCTCATCCCTCCCATATTCTGAAATGGTGCATCCCTGCCAAATTCCATAATTGCACATCCCTGCCAAGTTGTGTTTCAGTGCCACATTCCAAAATTGTCACTACTGCCACATTCCAAAATTGCATGACACTGCCACATTTCAAAATTGTGCGTCACCACCACATTCTGCAATCGTGCATCACCGCCACATTCTGAAATTGTGCATCACTGCCAAATTCCAAAATGGTATGCCACCGCCACATTCCAAAAGTGTGCATCACTGCTGCATTCTGAACCTGTGTGTCACTGCCACATTCTGAAACTGTGTCACCACCACATTCTGAAACTGTGCGTCACTGCCGCATTCCAAAACTGTGCGTCATCGCCATATTCTGAAATTATATGTCACTGCCACATTCTGAAACTGTACTTCACCACCATATTCCGAAATTGTGCATCACTGCCACATTCCAAAATTGTGTGCCATTGCCGTATTCTGAACCTGTGTCACTGCTGCATTCCGAAATTATGCATCACTGCCACATTCTGAAACTGTGTCACTGCCAGTCCAAAACTGTCTGTCACCACTGCATTCTGAAACTGTGCGTCGCTGCAGCATTCCAAAACTATCTGACACTGCCACATTCCGAAATTGTACATCACCACCACTTTCTGAAATTATGCGTCACTGCCACATTCTGAAATTGTGCATCACTGCCACATTCTGAAATGATGTGTTCCAGCTACTTTCTGAGACTGTGTCATTGCTGCATTCCACAGTTGCAACCTGGTTACATTTCAAAATCTCATACCTGCAGTATTTAAAAAAATGCACACAACTTTGCCATTCTAAAGCCATGTTTGCCATTGCATTCCATCCCCCATCACATTCTGAAGTACTGTACCTTGCACTTACACATTATGGAAGTGCATGTGCTGACCCCCGCCTTCCGTGTTAGTTTTCCTTTTTTAGATGTTTACTACACCTGCTGTTTTAAGTAACATAGGAGAAATAAGTCATATAAGGTAGCTTGCAGGGAGGACTAGGTTGTGAGTGCAAGAGATGACATCAGCAGCAGCTCTTTACTGAAACTGGCTTTTTTGAACAGGCAGTGAACTAAGGGTTACAAAATGACTTATAACTTTTAAATGAAGTAACTTGCAGATCTGGTTTTTGGCATGAGACTGATTGAGGATATGCTGATCCAAATTCTGAATTTATTGATGCCAAAAATGTTGGCCTCAGTCTCTCTTTAAAGTTTCTTCTTTATTAGTGAATATGCCAGTGTCATAAATTTTGCCCACCCACTCTCTACGCATTAGGTTGATATATTCTCTCCAAAGGAAAGTTTTTTGCAAAAGGTGATATTAGTGTTTAGTTTTTTTAAGGTGCCCAGGAACCTTGTATCCTTCAATCTGGGTACTGAGGTCTCTTACATTTCAGGAGACATATCTAAAATTATCATTCATAGCCTATCTGGAATTTAGAGCACATTCTATCAGTTATATTTAAGTAATGCAGACCTAAGATTTCCCATTTCTGAATTTTTAAGTATAATTTTCAACTCAGCATCTGAGTCCAGTCTGTATCCCATGGTTTTCAGAGTTTTACACTCAGTTGTGTTTGTAGGTAACACTTATTAGAGGAAGAAAATAAAATAGTAGTTAGAATAGAGAGAAGAAAAAAAAAGATATATGTAAATCCACATACACTGTCATAAATGAAATAAAACTTTTCATACCTATGTCCCTTTAATAAATTTAAGAATTAAACAGATAGTCTATTAAAATATTTTGCTAACAATAAGTTTTCCATGAGGTCGTTTCTGCATTTATATTGTAGTCTCCAAATATTATTGTAAACAGATACTATATCAAATGAAGATATGCCCACCTTGGCCCAGATATTCAAAATGCGCCACAAAGTAGCGCAACAGCAGGAGCAGGCACAAGTGCAGTGCGCCTATGCGCAACATACGCAATATTCAAACACAGTGCAGGCCAAGATGCGCTTGCGCAACACAACTGAATATCACGCCAGCCACACCATGGCACAACCAGGGATGGCAAGTGGCGCAGGTCCGATGTGCAGTAGCACAACCAGGGATGCGCAGTGGAGCAGGGTAGCAGCACATCAGCACAACCAGGGATGTGCAGGGACAGGATGCAGGGGTTCACCACCCATGGAAGACATGGGCATAGGAGCACGCAGCAGAACAGACAGCGCCCCCCACACCCCATGAACCGCACAAGCTGAGGTGAGCTGGAAGAACCACCAGCCAATGGACACCAGCAACAATTCCACAGCCAGGGCATGGTGCCCCAGCACACCCCCTCTTGCAAGCTGTGACCAGAACACAAGGAGGTCCGGCCACCCTGTGCTACACCATCCCACCAATGCAGAGCACACCCTACATAGCGATCTCCAGACACCCTGCCCAGGAGCAGCACCCAACAGTGCATGTCACCCTATGCATGCCACCACCCCCACTGTGACAGTGCAATCCTGAGCACCATGGAGCCATGCAAGGCAGCCCCACTGTGAGCACCCTACAACAGGTGGCAGCAGCCACCAATGCAACAACTACAGACACAGTGCTGCCTTGCACGGCCCCCCCTTCCCGAGGCACAGCTGAGAGAGTGACCCTGCGTCGGCACACGAGGTACCCTGCATGCGACAGGGCCTTCCCCGGACCCCAACACCAGCGGTACAGCACCCTGCACATCCACTCAAGCACACACCCTCTCCCAGCACTGGCTCTAACAGCCAGCACAGATACCCACAGTGGTGCATGGAAGCATGCACCACACAGGAAGCAACACAGTGCACGGACAAACACCCACCCATACCCAAGGGCACCCCAACACAGGGACACAATAGTGGGGCAACAAACCCACTGGCATGCAGCCACAGCAGCCGTGTACCCACGGCCAGCACCCCTCCATGGCACAGGTGTACCAGCCACCCTGCGCATGCACCATGAATCCGTCCACCACCAGCATGCGGCTGGAGCACAAGTGACAGACATTGGAGCACATTCCCTGCAACAGACACAAGCGACAGCATGGAGGGGGGACAACAGCGGAGGCCACAGTGCCACCCGAGGCAGATGTACACCATACCGGTGACAGGAGGCAATCCGGCATTGCGCCAGGTACAGGGGGTGGCCAGCATGGACAGGCACCACTGACATGCCAGCAGACCATGCATAGCACAGACATGCAAGGGTGTCAGCTGCACAGGACATGGACAGTCTGACAGGGGTGCCATGGACACAGTGTAAGCACCATGGATCACTGCACACAGATGTCCAGTGCACAGAGAACAACACACATACCACAGACAGTGACCGGGTACCCCTTCCACACCATAGGCGGGTCCCTGCTGGACACACACACATCGCCCGCCTATGCCTGCACCTCCGATGCCATGCACACCACTGCAGCGAAGCATCTGCTAGCCTCTGCAATTCAGAGACCACCACAGTTGTCATAACAAAATGTATGTATTAAACAGTATAAACAATAAAACATATATACAAATATATACAAGGGTGGGGGAAGGGCCACAAACCAGGTGGGGTGGGCATGAGGCGGGGTGAACAAATGGGAGAGGGAAGAAGGGGTGTGAGGGTGGGTCCAGGGGGGTTAGGTCAATCAGGGGGCATGGAGAGCCTATTGCCTGACCCACTCTCCACTCCTGTGGCGCCTCCATCCACTGCGGCACTGGACCCCATCCTGCTCCATCCTCTGTGGTATCTCCAGGGATGCTCACACTAGCTGCAGCAACTCCTGCACTCCACGCTCCATCGCTGTCCAGCGATGTTCACCTAGGACAAGGGAGTAGAGTAAATACGCGTGACTGTCCATCCCCCTGCAGCCCACCCATTGTGCATGGCATACAGCCACAGACCATGCCCCTGTGATGGTATGCGACCACCCACAGTGACTGCATCCACAAGACCTGCCTACCCAGGCACCCACAGCCATGCGGACCGCTGCACACAACCACCGCCCATGTCCCGCACAGCACCACCGTGGCCATACAGTGACATGGCTATGCGGTGCACAGGCAGTGGCACAGCCATGTACCCAGTGCACGCATGGACTACCAGCAACACCCACCCACACATGCAGTGCCACAGGGCAGTGCTGAGTGTACCGTGTGACGTGCACGGTGGTGGGGCCAAGTGCTGATGGCCATGCCCCGCCACCAACCCTGCAATACAGCATGCACAGATGTGATAGGAAAAAAGGCACTCACCTGCATCCATAGCAGCCGGGTGCTGCTGTCCCATGGCCCCTCCGCCACATCCCTGCTGCTGCGCACCAGCCCTCTCCCACTCAGCTCTGGCCTCCCTAGTTTGACGTCACTCCTCCGGGCCTAGGGTGCAAACACAGGGAGGGGAACATCAGTACAAACCAGTAGCAAAGCCGCCCCCCACTGGTGTGTGTGATCCCGCACAGCCCAGCTATGCCGCAACCCCACCACCACCACCACCGCCGCCCACACTGGATGGCCCCCACCTCCCTGCAGGGTGGACACATGCACACCATGATACTCGGATGGACAGATGCTACCAGTGTATGGATGGAGCACCTACCTGGCCATGGCACGGTGCCTCACCTGGCACATACCTAAAGTCACCCCAGCCTATCTGGGTCCCTCCGCCGGAGGTCCCCATACCGATGGCGACACTGCTCAGCGCTACGGGCAATCCATGTGGCCTCCTCCATGGCCTCTGCCACTTCCTTCCACACGGTGCTGCGTGACCTAGTTAGTGGGTCCTGTCCAAACAGGGCCCCAGCATGGGGCTCAACAACAGCCACCAGGTTGGCTAGCTCAAGCGCGCTCCACTGTGGGGCTCTCCTGCGTGCCATTTTCCATGCAGTCCAGATAACAAAATGGCACTCTGTAGCACACGCCCCCCCCCCACCTGCAGATGCTGCACGGTACAGCACTGCCATTCCCCATCGCACTGTCACCGAACAATGCAATAGGGGTGCATCCATGCAGATGCATGGCGCCTAGGGGCAAAGGTTGACTGCAGGGTCAAGGGTCTGTCATGCATGGACCGCCACAGTGCTATTGGGACTCCCTGCATGTACCGCAGTAGGGTGCCTGTGTGTGACATCCTGCAGTGGCCTACCATGCTGTGGCACCATGGCGTCTACGGCGTTTCAGGGCACGAGCGCCACATGCGAGTACAGTGCACTAGCACCACTGGCACAGTGGTGACCATGCCCTGCACTGCCTCCCATGCTCAGCACATCATCAGCATGGTAGACGTCGGTGTCAGCACCCCAGGCATGCGCCATGTGGTGCCTACTGCGCACATCACAGGGCTGCGCCATTGCCTGAGCACGCTCAACAACATTGCGCAAGGTGCAACAGTGCAATATTCAGCCAGCATATGCAAATCAGCTCATCAGCAATTCCAAGGTGCAGCCACTGCATTAGCATCCACTTAAAGTTGCGTCTCACCTCATTTGCATGTCTTGCGCTATATAAATGCGACATGGGGCTGCAGAGGACATAGTTTGGTATTGCAGTCTATTGTGGTGGGTTGCATTGCTGTTTGGAAGTGTGGACTGTGGTGTGTGAGAGATGCATGGTACTGCACATTCAAAGGTAACACCTGTCATTCCCACAGGCTCTATAATGACCGAACGTGAGGAAGAGGAGGAACAGGGATGTGGGAGAAGGAGGAGGCCCAATTTCACCTGAGCAGAATCAGATGCCCTGTTTGAGGCCTGTCTTGACAGGGAACTGCTGCTCAGCAGACAGCATGGAACACCACAGGCCCATGCTGCGGCATGGGGTGAGGTTGTGCGTGCCGTGAACCAACATGGCAGCCACCAGCAGTCTGTGCAGGAGTGTAAAAAGAAGGTCGGCACAGACAAGAGGAGGATAAAGGACAAGGTGGCTGCCATCAGAGCAGCATGCTGTAACTGGTGGTGGACAGCCGCATGTGCCACGCCTGACACCACAGGAGGAGTGGGTGTGCCATAGAGGGTGTTCCTGATGATGGCTTCCTGATGGGTGGCAGCCCATCACTGCATGATAGGTCCTGTGGTGTCACTGTGTGGGAGGTGGGGGGAATACCACAGGGTAGGGTGGAGACAATAATGCTACTGTGTTCCCTTACAGCTCCTGAGCATCTACATGGGTCAGCGGTGGTGGGTGCGTCCACCGAGGGTGATGCCCTGGACATGGAGGAGCACCCATCCACCTCCACAGGTGTCTGAGGGACAGGACCACTGCATACCTGCCTATCTGTCTGGACTGAAGATGGTGGTGCTGGTGCAGATGAGACCCTGCCTGTGTCCCAGCGTGACAGCACTCACGGACTCCAGCATGCTGGGACATGGACTGGTGCCAGATCAAGCACCGATGGTGATGGATCACACATCCCAGACAGTGATACGTGTGGGATGCAGGATGGTCCCACAGCAGGAAATGGGGGTGGTGCCGTCGTGGAGGCCTGCATGACATCACAGTCCCAGTCTGTGCCTGTATGCCCCAGTGCAGCAGCACTGGTGTGCGTCTAGGCCGGTGGAGCTGTTGCAGCCGCTGCGGCAGCACCAGTGAGCCCTGGCGATCGGCGGCCGGAGGGCCAGTGCCAGCAGTCAGCCAATGGTGACAGGGGAACAGTGTCGGGGTGGTGGCAGTGCACCGAGTGTGGATGTGCCCCAGCTTGGCTCTGGTGTGCAGCGCCCATCGTTGAGGGGTGCTGCCCAGCAGGGCTAGGAACACCACGAGGGACAGCATGCCGAACTGGCGGATGACTTCTTTGATGAGCACAGCTGCCTACTCCAGACTTCAGTGGATCAGCAGTTGCGGCTTGTGCCTGCGGTGGATGTACTCCAGGCAGAGAAGCAGTGCAGCAGAGACCATGGTCTGCTCCTGGCAGAGATGGCCCGGCAGCAGGAGGATATGACCGCTGCCATTGACAGGCAGACATGTGCATTCACAGCTGTCATGGCCACATTGGGCACCCAGTTCATTGCCCATGCGCCACAGACACTGCACAGTGTCATGTCCACCCCCCATTCCCAGCATCATGCAACACCTCCCATGTCATCACCGGGTTCAGCTGTGGGCATACCGAGCACACCTGGCGGGGGCGTGTTCGGTGAGCTGCAGACCCCTGCATGAACACGGTCACGTTCCCGCAGCATCACCCCTGGGGGACCATTGGTGCCACCCCATGAGGCCAACGGTCAGCCTCGCACAGCTGGTAGGTCTCGGTGGAGCCACCCACACATCCGTGGTGGCCGTGACACTGTGCCACGTGACTGACCTGTCTCCCACCATGGCCACTATCTTCCGCTGCCATGTGTGCAGTGTGATGTGTATCGTGCGATGCACAGGTGGGGTACCCGGCCCTGCACACACACGGTATCTGTGCACACCCTCCCAGCTGCTGGACACTGTGGTGTGTGCATGATGATGCCTATGTTGTGCTGTCCGCCAGTGTGCAATGGTGCCCAGCGACTGAGACATGCACAGTGATGGCCACTGGGCGTGGTTGTGTGTGGACCTGTGTGTGGGTAGGGGTTGCATTCGGGGTTGGCATGCCTTCTACCCCTTGTGCATGTCTTGTGGTGTGTGGGGGTGTGTGTCTGTGTGTGAGTGAGTGTGTGTGTGTGTGTGTGTGTGTGTGTGTGTGTGTGTGTGTGAGCGTGTGTCATGTTTGGCCCTGCCCATCTCTGATGGCATGTGTGGTTCCACACTCAGACCCATTTCCCTTGCCGCCATCCACCCCTGGGGTTCGTCCATGCCTGTCTGTGGGTTGTGCCCTTGCCACTGGTGGTTGCACATGGCCCCGTGACCTACCTGTGTTGGCCGAAGTGCTCCTCTGAAATGGTGTCCCGGTGCAGCTGTGACATCCGGATCAGGCAGGGGTCCCTTCGCCCAGGGGGTCGCTGCCCATCACCGTCTGGACCGGCATCCTCATCATCCCCACTGCTGTCCCCCTCTTCGACCTCTATGGTTATCCCACAGTCACTGGCCATGTTGTGTATGATGCAGCAGGCCAGGAATAGCCCACAGGCCTTCGAGGGGCTGTACTGTAGGGCACTGCCAGATGTGTCCAGGCACCGGAACCATGTGTGCAGCATCCCGAACACCCACTCGGTGACATTCCATGTTGTGCCATGTGCCTCATTGTACCGTAGCTGCGATGGGGTCACGGGGCGCCGGTATGGTGTGAGCAGCCAGGGACGGAGTGGGTAGCCACTGTCACCTGTGTATAGAGGGTGGACATTAGTATGGTGGTCTGCGTCGTGGGATGTCCCCACTCTCGAACCTGTGGCACAGTGCGGACTGGTGCCAGATGAAGGCATCATGTGCTCCCCCAGGGTGCATGGCACAGACATTGGTTATGCGCCCCCTGGCATCGCACACCACCTGGCAGTTGATGCTGGCATACCCCTTCTGATTTATGTAAGAAACACTGTCCGGCCAGGTGGCGTGCGGATGACCATATGGGTGCAGTCAATGGTCCCGAGCATGCCAGGCAAACATGCTACCCTGTGGAACTCGTGTATGTGTGCTGTGCACTCCGCCTGTGTGCTGGGGAAACGGATGTACTCCGCAGCATGTGGCAGCAGTGCGCTGAGGAATTGTGTGAGTAGGCATGATGCGGCCAACTGGGTTATGCCTGTTTTGTCCCCTGTTGGTCTCTGGAAGGTGCCCGTGGCGAGCAGGCACATGACAGCTGTCACCTTTGTCTCCACTGACAGAGCATGGCTCCGTCGTGTGGGTACCTGCATCTCATCACTGCACAGCTCACAGAGCCGCCTCAGGATTGCCTGGTTCAGGCAGTACTGGCCCACAATCTCTGTCAGAGTAGTGTTCGAAGGTGGTGTGGGCTCGGTACCACCTGTTCAGGGTGTACCGCCGACGGGCCCTTCCATGGCCACACACCCCTGCTGCCTGCCTTCTTACACCCCTCATCACCCCCTCCATCTGAAAGGTGGCACTGGCCATGTCCCTGGCTGGTGATCCCCCCCCAGCAGCTGTTTGCCCATTCCCCCCGTTGTCTGTTTGTGATGCTCCCCCTGCACCGGGTACACCTCCAGCCTTTGGCTGTGGCTGTCCTGCCGACTGCCACTGCCTTCAGTCCACTGTGGCTCCTCCCTAGCACTCTTGCACAATGGCACATGCCCCCCATTCCTTTTCTGTTCCTGGCTGACTCCAGGTATGCCCTGCTCTGCTCCTGCCCAGTCCTGCTCACTGCTACCCTCTGCCTTGTTCCTGTCACCTCGCTCCTGCCTGTGGCTTCCCTCTAGCGTTCTTGCACCTCTCTCTTGCTCCTTTTTATTTTGGATCATGCTGTTGAATATCGCACTGCGCATTTTATTCATGGTTCCTCCCCCTAAGGTTGCGCATGCATTCATTACTATTGTGCTCTTGCAAATTGCAACTTGTGCGGCGCAGCTGCCTCCCCCTGAATATCGCACAATGGCGCATTTCTGTACTTGCACTGGTGCATCTCTGTTGCACATGGTGCATCCCTTTTGAATATCCAGGCCCTTGTGTACATCCCAGAATTTCCCAGCTAGTACACCCCCATGCCGGCATTACATTTAACATTGAGAAACAGAAACAGTTAAAACAAAACTTTCTGTGTTTAAAAATGAATAAGCAGAAAGAAAAAATTACTTACCATAGTAATCTTCTTTCTTCCCAGTGATGCTCAGATATTCATAACTTTGTGCAGTCAGCCTGGTGGGTTGGACTGCCCGGAGAGATGGAACACATGCAAATGATGGAATTCTTTGCATGTGAGCATCTTTCAAATACTGCCTCTACCAACTGTAGTGTTCTAAGCCCTTTAGATTTGTAAGAAGCCTGAAAGTCAGGCATTATGAAAAAATCCAACAGCAAATTAATTACAATTTTTAGGGTTATCCTAATAAAGAGAATTTACCCAAAAAAACTCTTAAGGAGGAACTACATCAAATAAACAAATGGTGTTCACCAAACAGCATGAGAAAATTATTAAGAGAAACAGAAAAACTCTGTTTAAATCTATTTGGTATAGAGAAGTGTACCCAGAAGGGTATGGCTATGTGACACTAGCATGCGGAGTGCAGAGGCTGAAGTTCTGGAAGGGGAGGATGGGAAGGAGTTATGAATATCTGAGCATCACTGGGAAGAAAGAAGATTACTATGGTAAGTAATTTTTTCTTCTAACCCCAGTAATGCTCAGGATATTCATAACTTTATGCAGACTATCAAGTAGTACCCCTGGAGGTGGGCACAGAACTTATTTTGGAAACAGACTTTGCAGGACTGCTGTGCCAAACCTGGCATCACTTCTGGACAAATCATCCAAGTTGTAATGCTTTGTAAAGGTGTGTACTGATTTCCAGGTAGTTGCTTTACAAATATCCAATAATGGAACCTCCCTAGCAGCTGCAAGACTGGCAGCTGTTCATCTTGTCGAGTGTGCCCTCAGCCCAGCTGGGGAGTCCCTACCTGCTCTAGTGTAGCAGAATTGAATACACTGGACAATCCATCAAGAAATGGATCTTTTTGTGACTGGTTTGCCCATTCTGACATCCCCATATGTAAGGAAAAGTTATTTTTTGTCTTGCCTATGTCGCTTAGTAGCTGTCATTTAATAGCTGAGAGTTCTTTTCACATCCAGACTGTGGAGTCTTCTTTCACCAGAGCTTGTATGGTCTGTGAAAAAGACAGGCAGAGTGATCGATTGGTTCAGATGAAAGTCTGAAACGACCTTGAGAAGGAATTGTCTGTTTGTTCTGAGGACTACCTTATCTCTGTGAAAGGAGATATAGTCCTGGTCAACACAGAGAGACTGAAGTGCGCTGATTCTTCTTGCTGAGGTAATTGCTACCAGAAAAACTGTTTTCCAGGTAACATATTTTAAATAGGCTGTAGCCATGGGCTCAAAAGAAGCCCTCATTAATCTGGCTATACATATATTAAGATCCCAAGCGGGCACTGGTGCCCTGTGAGGAGAATGCACATGTATCAGGCCTTTAAAAAATCTTTTGAAAATGGGATCTGATGCTACTGACACCTTTGTCCTAGCAGAAAGATATGCAGACACTGCTGCAAGATGAACCCTTAAAGAACTGGGTTGTAGACCTTGTGAATGTAAGTGAGTCAGATAATCCAACACCACTGAGACTCCTGCATCATTTGGGGCGAAATCCCTACCAGAACACCAAAAGGAAAATCTCTTCCACCTAGCAGAATACATTTTCTTAGTGGAGGGCTTCCTATAACCTTTCAAGATGGTTAATACAGCTTCAGAAAGGTTTAAGTCTGCATACTCTAATTCCTCAAGAGCCATGCTTTGAGGTGGAGGGACTTGAGATTTGGGTACAACAATGTTTCCCAATTGGAGGTCAGAAGATTGTGCCTGAGAGGCAGACTTATTGGTTTGCTCACTGACATGGAGAGCAGAAGAGAGTACCATGGCTGCCTGGGACAATCTGGAGCTATCAAGATCAGAGAAGCTGAGAGGGATTTGAGCTTCAGTAATACTCTGAACACCAGAGGAAAAGGGGGGAAGGCATAAAGAAACTTGCCTGACCAGTCCAGTACCAGGGCATCCAGAGGGATTGTGTCCTGGGCCGGTGGTCTGCAGCAATACTGAGGCAACTGGTGGTTCTGGTGGGATGCAAATAAGTCTATCTCTGGAATGCCCCACCTCCTGAAAATTACCTGCACCACTTGCTTGTTCAGTGCCCATTTGTGATGGGACTGATTGATTCAACTCAGTGTGCCTGCCAAGGTATTGTGCTTTCCTGGCAGATGGATTGCTTGCAGGGACACCTTTAGAGAATATGCCAGAGTCCAAATTTTCATGGCTTCTGTGCATAGGTGACCTGATCTAGTGCCTCCCTGCTTGTTTATGTAGTACATAGTGGTGGTATTGTCTGTTCTGACCTGTACCACCTTGCCCATCACCAGTGTAGAGAAAACTTTTAGTGACAGCCACACTGCTCTGAGTTCCAGCAAGTTTATATGCTGAAGTGGCTCTGCTTCTGTCCAGGTACCCTAAGTTGTGTGCTCCCCCCAGATGGGCGCCCCAGCCCAGAAGGGATGCATCTGTCATGAGGACTAGTGAAGGATCTTCCTTCTGAAAAGGGACTCCTTGCCTTAGGTTGGATTCCTTTTTCCACCACAAAAGGGCTTGTAACAGTGCCCTTGTCACTGGAATGAGTTTTGAAAAGGGATCTTTTTTCTGACTCCAATGATTCCCGAGATTAAACTGGATGTCTCTCATGTAAAACCTGGAACCCTGCACTGTGCCTGTGGATGCAGCTGTATGACCCAAGAGCTGCAGGAACTGCCTGGCTGTTTTTTGCCTGTGCAACTTGAAGGAATTTGCTATGGCCTGAAGGCTTTGTACCCTGTCCAGTGGCAAAAAGACCCTGGCCTGTAGAGTACAGATCTCTGCCCCTATGAACTGTAAAGTCTGTGTAGGGGTTAAGACAGATTTTTTTTTCTGGTTTATTATGAAACCCAAGGACTCCAAAAGATCCTGTGTGAGTTTTAGAGAGGTTCTGACTTGTTCTGGTGATTTGCCCACCACCAACCAGTCGTCTAGATATGGGAAAACAGTCACTCCCTGTCTTCAAAGAAATGCCACCACAGCTGCTAGGCATTTTGTAAACACCCTTGGTGCCGAGGGAAGGCCGAAGGGCAGGGTTGCAAACTGATAATGACCTGATGGGAGTCTGAATCTGAGATATTTCCTGAAAGATTCTTTTATGGGAATGTGAAAATAGGCATCTTGTAAGTCCGGAGATGCCAGCCAGTCCCCTTTTTGGATTGTTGGTAGAATCCGAGCCAAAGTTACCATTTTGAACTTTGGCTTTTTCGAGTGCTTGTTTAAATCTCTGAGATCCAAAATTGGCCGCCACACCCCATTTTTCTTCGTTGTTAGGAAGTATCTGGAGTAAAAACCTCTTCCTCTCAGGGTTGCAGGAACTGGTTCCACTGCTCTGAACTGTGGCAGCTTTTGAACTTTTGCCTCTAGCAATGAAGTTTGTGCTAGGGGAGGAGAGATGGAAACCCTGGAATTTTTCTGAGGAAGAAATTTGAAGTCCAGAGACAAACCTTTGCCCGCTACCTCCAACACCCACTTGTCTGTGGTGATGGTTGACTAAAGGTGGAGAAAATGGGACAGTCTGCCTCCAACAGTTAGGGAGGAGGTGGCCTGCATCTCAGGGGTTCTGTTTAGGCTGGGGCTGAGGTTGTGCCTGAGACCCTCGCCTAGAGCCCCTTCTACCCCTACCCATACAGTAGCCCTGTTGGAGGTACTGCTGATATTGAGGCATGGCTACTGGCTGGAAAAAAGGTCTTGTCATGAAAGAGCCACCTCTGCCCCCCCTTCCATAGGTTCTGGTGGATGAAGAAGCTCTGTCTCTGGCAGAGTTGCTTCTATAAGTAACCTTATATTCATCCACCTTCTTCATATAGGCCACCGTGGATTCTCCAAAAAGAGAATTTCCTTCTAATGGAAAATCCAGGGCCTTCGAATGGGTATCCTGAGTGAGGTTTGTAGCCCTAAGCCAAGCAAACCTCCTCTGAGCCACTGTGTTAGCCATCCATCTGGCTGCAGTGTCATTCGAATCAGCAACCGTCTGGAACTGGTATTTAGCCGCCTGTAACCCAAACCTGGCAGTTTCAACCAGGTCATCTGACAAGGGTGAGGTGGCTTTCATGGACATTGCCAGTACTGACTGCCACAGGGATTTCTGATACTGGGCAGCATAAGTGTGGAAAGTAGCCTGTCTCATGGCCAGTGAGGCTGACAAATAGCCTTTTTTGGCCATACTGTCCAATTTTCTAGAGTCCTTGTCCGGTGGATGTGAGTACAGAGGGACTTTAGCTTTATCACAGGCTGCCTGTTGTATTACCCCTTGATGGTCAGGATGGAAGAAGAGAAAGTCAGCTCCCTCCCTATCCAACTGGTACTTTTTGTCCATTCTCCTGTTGATTGGAGGAATAGAATTAGGGGTCTGCAGGAGCTTCATAGCATCCTTCTTAAAAAATGTATATACTGGGAGGAGGAGGGCCTTTGTGGGTGTTAAACCCATCATACTATGGTACTCATTTTCCTCCTCATCCTGCACTTGCTTTGTTGTGGCAATATCTAAGGCATCTGCCATTTTCCTGACAAAGGAAAAGTGGGAGAAAAAATCCTCAGACACCCTGGGAGGCGAGCCAAAATCCTGCTCAGGGGACACCTCTGGAGGGATGGGTTTGTCCTCCTCATAAGGCTCATCATCCTCTTCAAACAAAAGTTGCTCCAGTGTAGAGGGCAACACAGTACTAGCAACCTGGGGACCCTGTGAGGGGGCAGGAGGCTGAGAGATGATGCTCTGCAGAGCCTGAGTAATTTTGAATGCCTGAGCCATCTCTTGAGCTGAAGGCATTGCAGACACCTGCGCAGAAGTCCCTGGGTTAACAGGAGAGGGTTCTGCATGTTTAAGTTTCTTTGTTTTCTTTGAGGGAACCAGAGAGTCAGACAGTTCTTTTCCTCTTTTTGCCCCTTTTTTGCCCGTATCAGGGGCAGGGGTATTAGCACTTGTGGGTTCAGCCACAACAGACTGGGGTGTCAGCTGGTCAGAGACTGATGGACCCCTAGGAAACTTTTTATTGAGCCGTTCAGGGTGCTTTTCCACAATTTTATCTGGAAAAGTTTTACGTGTCTCACATTCCTGGTCCAGATGTTCGAAACCCAGACAAGTTATACATAAGGTGTGCTTGTCTGCCATGGCAAACACATCTCCATACTTTAAACAGTTTTTAAACCCGTGCTCCCCGGTTCTCTTCTTAGGTTTCTCTGCCATGGTGAAAAGCAAAGAGGAAAAACACCAGCCGCTAAATAATAGATACTGTTGTGGTTATTTAAACAGCTTTTATATTTTTTTAATTTTTTTTGCGGTCGGTTCCGGAACCGATAAGGAACCAGAGGAACCGAGCATGGAGATGAAATATGAACTGGTTCAGCGGTTCTGTAACCGATAAAAACGGTTACAAATAAAGTTTGTAAGGACCAAAATTTAGCGATAATTATATAGGTTCTTTAGTCAGAGAACCAAAGTTAAACTAAACTAACTCGGATCCCTCACGGTTATGCCGAACCACGAGGAACTGAGAAAAAACAACTACTTTAATAATAAACTAGATCTAAACTGACAATCAGTACAGGCAGTAAAAGAAATTAAATATACTTATGGTTTTTGATGATTTTTTTATCTTTCTTCATGTGAAAGAGGGCGACAGAGACTCCGAGCGACCAGTCGTTCAGGCGGAGAGAAAAATCTAAAGGGCTTAGAACACTACAGTTGGTAGAGGCAGTATTTGAAAGATGCTCATGTGCAAAGAATTCCATCATTTGCATGTGTTCCATCTCTCCGGGCAGTCCAACCCACCAGGCTGACTGCACAAAGGTATGAATATCCTGAGCATTACTGGGGTTAGAAACACTGTTCTGTACTATATCGCTATACAAATAAACCTATGCTGAGATCAGCATAAGGGTTAACATTTAAATTTGTGACAGATGCAATAAGATTAGAAACATTCACCAGGAAATCAATAGTTTAGTTAATATTTATCACTGTAGTTGTTTTGTGCACATGTGATATTTAATATGCAGTTTGTTCAAGTTAGTAACATGGAAGTACTAGGAAGTTGTTATTTTTCTCTTCTGTTGCTAATACTGGTGTACATCAGGGTATGAAAGGTCTTCATTCCAAATAAGAGAGTAAAGAGTCCAAAAATGCCATGTGCACATCACGTTTTTAGATGCCATGCAAACATACTTTAAACAGCTTAGCTTTTTCACTCGTCGATTAGTGGAAACAGATAGAAAATTAAGGCGATCTTTAAAAGCTTCTTCAAACAGTTTTAGCTCTGCAGTGCCATCTTGATTACATAAACAAATCAAAGGCGCATGTGTTAAGTGGCAGTGCATGTGGGTCTCTCGTGCAGAGGGCAAGGCAAGTTTTGCTTAAAAGACGCCCATCCTGGAGGCTCTGGGCACCTTACTACAATCAAAATAAATACAAAACAACATAATAATAAACATTTATATACAATATTCCAAACAATTAAAACAGAATTTACTACCCTCAACAGCAACTAAATTCAGAATAACTAAAAACTAAATCAGACATCGATTTCTAAAAGACAGTTAAGGACTATAAAACATAGTCTGAGAAGGCCTGATTATACAAGAAGGCCTTGAGGCAGGCCTTAAATACCTCCACAGAAGGGGCCTCCCTGACAGCTAAAGGAAGCAAATTCCACAAGATGGGGGCAGCAACATTAAATGCTCTGTCGACAGCAATTTTTAACCTCGTCCTGGGAATCACGAGGAGGCCCCTAGAGGAGGAGCGGAGGGAGCGGACCGAGACAGCAGGTATAAGAAGGTCCTTCAGGTAGCCAGGGCCCAGGCTGTGTAGGGCCTTAAAGGTGAGCAAATCCACCTTAAAGAGGACCCTCCACCTAACCGGCAGCCAGTGCAGCTGATGCAGCACTGGAGTGATGTGACAATACTTAGGCTGTCCCGTCAACAGCCTTGCTGCCGCATTCTGCACCAGCTGCAGTTGGCACAGGGTACCCCCAGAGAGACCCCGAGATAGAGTGCATTAAATTAGTCAAGCCTGGATGTTACGAAGGCATGCACCAAAGTGGGGAGGTCCAGTGGCAGAACTAGGGGCTTTATCCTGGTGATATTCCTCAGATGATAAAAACTGGTACGGACAATGGATGCCACCTGAGACTCAAGTGTCAATCCGCTGTCAAGAATAATGCCCAGATCACATACCCTAGAGGAGGCCTTCAGTGGTACAGAGCCAAGACAAAGCCCTGTCTCTGCACCAGAGGCCAACCTATCACGCCCTCTGTTCTACTCCACCACCAGTACCTCCATCTTACTGGGGTTCAGTCGCAATCAACTGGAAGCCATCCGGTCATTGATCTCAGCAAGGCAGCTGTTAAGCACTTCCACTGCGCAAGGTGTTCCAGGGCAAAGGAAAGATACAGCTGGGTATCATCAGCATAGCAGTGAAAACCCAGACTGTACTTCCTAATGAGCTCTCCCAAGGGCAGCATATACACGGCAAACAACATCAGTGTCAAGACCGAACCCTGGGGAACGCTGCATGACAGGTGGCCAGGGGAGGAGAAGAAATTCCCTATCACTACCCTCTGCCTCCTGTTGGATAGAAAAGACTCAAACCAGCAGATGGCAGTGCCGGCGAGTCTGCAGAATTCCCTTAGGCAGTCAAGTAACACTCGATGGTCCACCATGTTATATGCTGAGGAGAGATCAAGGAGAACAAGAATTGTCCCCTCCCCTCGATCTCTAGCCCTAAGGAGGTCATTATGCACCCAAACTAGCGCAGTCTCTGTGCTATGCCTTGCACAAAACCCAGACTGGAGCAGCTCATACAGATCATGGGCCACAAGATGCTCCTCAAGCTGAAGCGCCACCAGCTTCTCCACAATGTTACCCAAAAATGGGAGATTGGAGATAGGACGGTAATTTGCCTTGACGTCAGTGTCCAACGATGTTTTTTTCAGAAGGGGTCTCACCAATGCCTCCTTTAAGACATCGGGGAAGACTCCCTCAGACAAGGAGCACCAGACAATCAAGGCAAACACCAGGCCAACGGAGTCAACAAATCTCATTAAGAAACGAGTTGGCACCGGGTCCAGTTCAATCTCACTGACCTCAGCCACCTCCACCAGTCTAAACTCACCCCAACCAGGTGGAGTGCTCTCCGGTTGACCATGGTCACCACTGTCGGCCAAACTCTGGTCCACTAGCGGAACCCCCTGTCTGATGGCAGACACCCTGTCTGAGAAGGACTGAGCAAACTCCTCGCACAATGGATTAGAAAAGGCTACCTTTGGCTGTAGACAGGAAGGATGAAGAAGCCTGTCCACAGTCCAAAAGAGCACAGTTGGTCAGTTCCTCCCAGCAGCAATCTCCCTGGACAGGAATTCTGCCTTCTTACGGTTGATTGCTTCCTGGTATGTACCATAGTGCACACGTAGGGCCAGTTTATCTACCTCCAGGTCGGACTTCTGCCAGCAGCACTCTAATCTCTGACCCAAAGTCTTCATCGCCTTGAGCTCCCCATCATAGCAAGGGGACCTCAATTGAGAAGACCTGGGTCATACACGAGCTGGTGCGAGGGAGTTGAGAGCACCAGACAATGCCTTGTTATAGGCATCCACTGCCACGCACACACCCCCAATGCATACACTGTCCACACTAGATAGGTCAGCCACTGCCAGAAAACCCTCAGGGTCAACCCCCTCAAAAGACGATAGCTGGCCATCTCTGCAGGGGAAGGGCTATCAAGGGGACCCCGAACCAGAACTTCACCATGCAGTGATCGGACCAAATTACCCGATCAATACTAAGACTATTTATCTCAAGCCCCAGTGAGAACACCAGCTCCAACATGTGGCCACCCTGATGGGTCACGGAGGAAACTCGTTGCACAAAGCCCAGAGATGACATCATCTGGAGGACGTTATAACCAAGCTGAGAAAATTCATCCTCAGCCCAAACATTGAAGTCCCCCAGCACGAAACATATAGGGGCCTCCAGTGTTTGCCCGACGATGAAATTGGCCACCTCCTGCAAGAAATCTCCCACTGCTCCAGAAGGGCAGTAAATCAGGAGGATCAAGCAACCTGTGCCCAGACCCCCACAGATAGCCACACATTCAAATGAATGTGGTGCTCTCACTGGGTGAAGGGTGAAGCTCAGCTCGGATCTAAAACAGATGGCTACCCCCCACCCCTGCGTTCCACTCTGGGGAAGTACACTACAGTATATCCGGGCTGGACGGCAGCCTCTAGATCTGGGCCAGCATCATCACTGATCCAGGTCTCCATGATGCAAGCCAGATCAGCCAAAGAAACCAAGTCCACTATAATTGCAGTCTTGTTTCTGACCAATCTGGCTTTGCAAAGCACTGTCCTCAGGGGATTGGTGGACAGTGCAGCCCTATGGCTGCCTACCCACTCAGTCTGTTTGGAACCCTGGTGATGGGAACTAAACATGGCTGGCCTCTCCTAAGGCTCGTCTAATCCCAGGGTGCCTTCTGCACCCCACTACCTTGATCCTACCACCAACTGCAGTGCATGGGGCACCCCACCCTGATTGAATCCTACGATTCCTCCTTATTCCAACCTCCCTACAGTGCCTTGCTGTAGTAACAGACACTGAAAAAAGACGAAAGATCAAGCAGCCAGTATGCCCAATACACTATCCAGGCCCTCATACCTTCCCAGGCACATCCCTCCTGACTACGCAATCCCAAAACCCAAAAAATTCCAATGCACAGGATCACACAACATTACAGATAAAACAGTAATCTAAGAGAGATGTCAGTCCACAGCCAAAACTGCTTTAAGGCAAAGGGCCCTCTCACTGCCTCAGTCACTTTGCAGTTAGATGTTTTCAGCAAACAGTTAAAATTTCAACCAAAGATATGCTCCCAAGGAAGCCCCAGCACTGCTCTCACCAGCTACTGGGACCCCTAGGGAAAATACCAAAGTTTGGAGATCATTTTGGCCTCCTAGTAGATAGATCCACAGGGGGCCCTCTTTGTCTCTTTAGGATCCAAGTACTGTTCTCTCACCACAGCAAGCAGATAAACAGAGATGAAATATAAAATCCAGAGGCCCTTTCACAGCCTCATAGTCGAACAGTTCAAATACTGACTGAGCCCTCCAGGTCGCCAAGGTACTCCACCTATCCCTGTTCCAGATGTTTAAGCAATAATACCCTCAGTTCAAATAAAGAGAAGCTGAATAATCCACACAGGAAAGATGTGATTTAAACAGCCAGTCCAGCCAGGATAAAGTCCAAATCAATTCACACAATGTTCTCCACTAAATAAAATGAAGACACCCAGACCAGGCAGGCTCACCACCTCATCAATTGACTCCAACCCAAAAAGAAAGGAGAATACAAATCCTTGCCAGTTCTTCTCAATCAAGTCAAACCAGCCGGGACCCCAAGGCCAGAACCAGCTTGCAGTCAGCTCAGCTCAAACCCTCCCCTGGGTCAGGGCCCCAGAACCACAGCAATCCTATGACCGCTCTGTTCCGAAAGCCCCCGGGGCGGACAGGAATGCTACACCTTCCAGTGAGCTCCCACCTGACCCCCCTAACCCACAGAGAGTACAGGCTGAGATGCTCCTCCCCAGTCATGACCACAGGGCCCAGACAAAGTCCCGTACTATCCTTAATGGGAAAAAGAAAGGAACGCCCGGACCAGGAAGCTCACCACCTCCCAAACTCCAACACAGTGGGAGCGAGAAAGACATAGGTCCATGGCAGATCCTAGCAATCCAATGTCCCAATGTCCCTTCTCCAGTTAGGGCCTCAAGGATAGTCACCACAGGTTCTGTAAATGTTTTAGCAACCTCACGGTACCAACAAGAAACTGTCCTCAAAGAAACAGGGCTCAGTTAAGTAAATGGACCACACTAATGAAAAATTGACTAAGGCGGTCACAATCCAGCAAGCAAAATGAAATGAACTAATAACAATAAACATAAAATAACATTAAAATAAACTTAAAACAAATTCACATCTCTGCTGCTCATACTGCATCTTAAGGCAAGCCCAGCGTAGCCTCCATGTTCAAACTGGTGTTAGAGGAAGTCACACTTAACTAGTTTAAATATTCACTATTCTAAACTGCCACCAATCTGTATAATTACAAAATATGGCAAAAAAATGAAAATTACAGCACACCTCAGTGATAAATCAAAGCCTCTGTCATTCATTTTCCACCAACCAGCCTCAGTAATCTCTTTTCCAAATGAAGTGATTTCAGTAAAACCACCATTATTCTATCCAGCTTGCTTGGAGCGTCTGTGGGTAATCTGGATTGTCAGGGACAGTCTTCAGATGGTTCCATTCATTCCTCACTGGTAGATCTCAGAGAGTTGCATCTGAAATGTATTCCTCTGATGCATTCCCTCTACCATGTGGGTTACCCCAGGGCTCTGTGCTTTCGCCTGTGTTATTCGAGGTGTACATGCTGCCATTATGAGACATTGTAAGGCAGTATGGCTTGCATTTTCACTGCTACACAGATGATACTCAGCTATACATATCCTTTGTACCTGACCAGGATGATGCAGTTTTGGTGTTTAATAACTGCCTCGTCGAGATCCAGAACTGAATGAGTGCCAACTGGCTGAAGCTGAATCCTGATAAAACTGAGGTTCTGGTGGTGGACCCAGGTCACCGGGTAGAGGGGTTCTCGGTAGGGCAGGCCACTGGGTTTTAGCTTGGTGGTCGCCACCTGATGGCTTCCGAATGGGTGCGGAGTCTGGGCGTTATTTTTGATGAGGGGTTGACCCTGAAATCTCAGGTGTCATCTGTCGTCAAGACCTCATTTTACCATCTGAGGAATATCGCCCGGATTAAGTATCTGGTTCTGCCAGGTGATATTCCAACATTGATCCATGCCTTTGTGACTTCCCGCCTTGATTACTGCAACTCCTTGTACCTAGGGCTTCTGGGGGTTGACATCCGTCGCTTGCAGCTGGTGCAGAATGCTGCAGCCAGGTTATTGACTGGGCTATCTCGGTCCAGCCAGGTCACACCTGTGTTGCGTGGACTGCACTGGCTGCCAGTTCAGTGGCAGGTCACATTCAAGGTCAGCTTGCTGACCTATAAAGCCTTTCATGGACAGGGACTGGATTATCTGCAAGAGCTCCTTTGTCCCTACTACCCCCTCTGACCACTCTGCTCTGCTGAAGAGGGATTGCTGGAGAGTCCTAGGGTCTGTCTAAAGACCTCTGGAGCCCGTGCATTTTCTTTCACGGCTCCTACCCTGTGGAATTCTCTACCTCATCGGATAAGGTGGTGTCTGACTGCTTTAAATCTGCTCTCAAAACATTTTTATTCTGTCTTACTTTTCCTGACAATTAATCTTTGGAGTTCTGTCACGTTAATGTTTTTTAACCGTTTACTGTTTATAGTTGTTTTGTAAAAGCGCTTTGATATTTATTGAATTGTGCTTGCAATAAATAAAGATTATTATTACACAATCGACTCTACATCCACAGAGAAAAGCACCATACTGCAACTGCAAATATGAAGATAATTACAATAAAACTTGCCTCATTATTATTTTTAGTATGATAAAATCCAGATACCTCAGCTTGCTCAAAATGATTATGAAGCAGCAAAAATTCCACAAGTTGCAGCCACTATGTAGAGGAAACACCTACCAAAGCAGTTATTGGGTCCAATCCACCCAAGAAGCCCTTACCTGCTGGCCAGTGAGATGCTGGTGTATAAAATCTTGTAACATTGGTACTGATAAACGTGTGTTTAAAATTATGAAAGGGAAAAGGTAGACTTGCTTACTGAATGAATCACTGGGCCATCCTTGACATTAAGAAGTGTAAATTCCTCCTATCAAGGCAGCCCATATTTGGTTAAGACCTCTAGAACTTTCCGCTACTCTCTGGACCAATGGTGATGTTAGTAGCAGAATTATTTAAGATAAATAAGCAGGCAGGAAAGATGAGGTCAGATTAGTGTAGTGTTTCCTGTTTAGCAAATATCAAGCAAACTGTAGCATGAGGAATGGGGGAATCAGCCTATCTGGTGCTTCTCTGAGGGCTAAGGATGCCAACTGTTTAAAAAGAGGTAACTAGAAGTGCAATTAGAAATGAACACTCCATACTAGTGTTTATTTGTGAAACAGATGCAAACTCAAAATCTATGAAAAGAGCTGAAAGGTCTTTCCTGAGACTGGATATGACAGCATGTATCACATTATAGTCTTTAATCCCATCCTCAGTTCAAACTCCCAAATTTGTGGGAAAGAAGAGATTGTATTTTAATCCAGCTTCCTTAAAGTTTTTTCTTAACCAGTGGGAAGGCATCCTTCTTCTTAATCACCTCGACAGATGTTACTTATACACACATTTAGCTTTGAGATTACAGTTTTTACTTTGTTTATATCCATGTGCCATGACAACAAGATCATATTCCTCCTCAGCTGACATACACAGTATGAGGATAGCCTATGTATGACACATATAGGAAGATGATGATTTCTCACACTAGAGTTGTGCTGCTGGTGTAGCAGTCTTCATTTGGGGATCTTAAGCATCACTATGTTTCTGCTCCAGGTGGTACTCAGAGTTGCATTTAAGATTTCCAGTGGTGAGCATAGGGATCATGTGCCCCCCCCCCCAAGTCAAGCTTACAAAGAAAAACAAGTCCTTGTTTTAATTAACTGTCCTTGTTCAGTGATGGAAGCAGAAGAAAGTTGGGAGTTTTACTCCATACAGCTGTTTTTATGTTGGCGCATTTGCGCAACCAATATCTTGCTGTAGTACAGCTTTGGAGGCGCAGTCGCTGTTGGGCAAATGCAGGGCATGCACCAGTAGGTGAGTCCCTTATTCCCCAATCAGCCTGCATACCAGCACAACACCATGCTTACATAATGTGGCAAGCACATCTAAGAAAAGGTCCGCTGCAATCCGAGCAATGCCCATCAGACGTAGTAGACCAGACCTTCCCTGCATGTGCTCGCCGACATTATGAGCATGGCGGCACAATGGCCGCCTAATTGCCAACTTTGGGGGTAACCCCTCTGTATGTGCTGGCGGGTGAGCCTCCCGTTGGCATAAATCACCCACCCACTGTTAAATGCTGAGGGGTGCCCAATCCCCTAGGCTCGGCCCCACCGCTTTCTTTGTGTGCCGATGGGGAGCCCTCCCGTCGGCATAAGTCCCCCTCATTGTTAAATGCTAAGGGGTGCCCAATCCGTCTTGGCTTGGCCCCGCTTTCTTTGTGTGCGGCGGGTGTGCCCAATCCCCATTGGCATAACATCCCTCCCGTGTTGTGTGCTGGCGAGGGTGCCCAATCCACCCGTCGGCTACAGTCCCCAAATATTTAGGTGGCAAGCTGGGGAGCCACCCAGTGTGCAAATCCCTGAAACAAAAAACTGTCCGATGTTTTTTTCACCTGTAAAAGCAACGGTCCCTCATAGTCTCCCTGCCCCCACCCGCACCCACCCTCTGTCCCCTGCCTCCCCATACCCCTCACCCCACACTTACCTCCAGAGTCCGGCACGACGATCTTCAGTAGACCAGGAACACGTCTGCACTCTTCAAAGCCAACCGCAAACTGAGGAAATGCTGGTAAGCTGTATAATGGAATAAATAGGGGGTTTTCAATGTTGCTGCATATCTCAGGCATTTTTGGGAATTTTGGCTCCAAATTTTCAACAGGGGGTTTTTGGGACCCCTTCTCATGAAGTCTTGCACTGTCATGGCGTTATTTGGTCCCAAAAGGTGATTTCACAGTCACTGCGTGGAACCACCTTTGGTGATAGCAAATGACAGTGCCACTGTTCATGGGGAGGCTCTCAAAAAGCCTATGTTACCAAATTTGGTGGGAAAACCAAAAAATGGCTGTTTCCAGCATAGATGCGCACTCATGCATTTCGTAAGTTAGCCAGAATTCGTAATATTTTCATGCCAGATTCTCAACATTGGCATTTTACCGTACCTTCTTGTGAACCATACAGCTGTCATTTTTCACATCCTGGACGAAATGTGTTTTTGCATTTCCGGCGCAGAAAAGCACTGTCACTGTGCGAAACCACTGTTTGGGACATAATACAAAAATGACAGTGACACTGTTCATGAGTAGAGGTCCTAAAATGCCTGTTTTGAAAATTTGGTGACAATACTCCATAAAATGACTGTTACGGCGATGGTGCGGTTGCGCAGTTTGCACGCAGGCTTGTAAGTTGGCAAACTTATAATATTTTCACTCCAGATTTTCAACAGCACCATTGTTCCACACCTCCTAATGAGCAGTACAGCTGTCATTTTTCACATCCTGACCAAAATCTGTTTTCGCAGTTCCGGCGTACAACAGCGCAATCGCTGTGGCAAGCCCATATTCAAGACACATTATGAACATGGCAGTGACATTGTTCATTAGCAGATGCCCTAAAATGCCTATGTTGAAAATTTGGAGATGAAAGTCAATAAAATTAGTATTTGACGAGCGTGCATTGCGCAGTTTGCACGCACGCTCTATGACTTTGTGAATTTGTAATAGTTTCACTCCAGCTGTTCATCATTGGCATTTTTCCATACCTCCTTATGTACAGTACAACTGGCTGAAATGTGTTTTCGCACGTCCGGCGCAGAATTGCACGGTCGCTGAGTGGAATCAGTTTTCGGGACAGTTTGAGGAAATGACAGTGACACTATTCATGAGCAGATGCCCTAAAATGCCTATGTTGAAAATTTGGTGGTGAACATCCATACAATGACTGTGCTGCAAGCATGCATTGCGCAGTTTCCATGCACCCTTGTAACTCCGTCAATCTGCAATATTTTCATGCCACATTTTCGCCACTGGCATTTGTGCACACCTCCTTATCAACAGTCCAGCTGCCATTTTTCACAGCCTGCCCAAAATGCATTTCCACAGCTGTGGCACACAATGGTGTGCTCGCTGTGCAAAATCACCTTTTGGGACACATTAACAAAATCACAGCGCTATGCGTCTCCAGCTCTGCCACTGCCAATGCCAGCGTGACAACATTCGGCATTGACAAATGCTTGTTGTTCTTTGCACACTACCTCTGCAAAGTGTGCTGTGCCCCTTTGCCTTTCCCATCAGGGTGCTGAGTAGTCACTTGCCCACATATGTTAACTGGACCAGCTGAGCTTAAGGTAGGCAGTAGAGACAGGGGTCAAAACTTTGAGGGGGAGGAGAAGGCTATCTTAGGACTGCCCAGTCACTGGAGGAGTGAGGAATCACAATTTTGGACTGGTGGAAAGATGAGATAGGAGAAGAGTCAGTCATGACCTGCACGAGACAACAGAGATGAGAGCCCAGAAGATCAGTCACTAGGTAGGTTGGCTGGTATTTGGTATGGAGTGAAACTATACAGTCAAAATAGATGATGATGTGCACAAATTCAAATAAATAAAAATAAGCAAACGGTGGGTGTTATCAGGGACAGCAGAAAGGGCTGCTCTGGGTAACAGTATTTTTTGATAAAAATAAAGTAGATCTCACAGCAACTATTATCCCAACAGACAACAGTTGTTGCCATGTTTCTGAAATAATGTGCTCCAAACTGATGTCCCCAACTCCACCAGATCTGGCATGCTTATTTCCCATTTATTATAAGAGCACGGTGGCGTCCCTATAGCTAGAGTTGAACAAGAGGTTCTGTGTTAAACCCCTGACTTTGCACCATAATAGCTTCAGCAGCATTTGACAAAATTAGCTGAAATGTTGCATGTGTTGTCTAGGAAACAGGCTTGAAACCTATAAAAAGTTTTGTCAGAGCAGCTTTTGCAGGTTCTCAGATCTACAGTACAGTATATACAGTAACACTAACTGGCTAAACTTAGATACATTAGCAGAATCAGGTATCACGCTTGTCTTATGACCAAAAAGGTGTTACTAAGCCTCACCCCACCTACCCTAGACCAAACACCACCAGGCAGAACAACCCATAGCTCAAACAAGCGGCTGCTATAGGTACCCCAAGGCCGGACTTCCCAGTTCCAGCAAACTTTCAGTTACAGAGTCCCTTCCTGGACTAACTCACTCCCTAGCCATATAACTAACGAAATAAGGCTTGGCCCTTATAAATCCAAACTATGGGAATACCTTCAGGCCTCTAACCTATGTGACTGCCCTTGACACCTCCCCCCCCCCCAGAATTGACTTAGGCCTCACTTAAACTAACTATTATTGGGTCCCTGTACTTAAATGCACCTATGAAACTATATGACTATCAGCCTTCTACAGAACCCTCTGTAACTATATGGCTGTGCTCAAGTATTGAAACTTGTGTTAGCCATCTACTGAACAATTATGTAACTTCAATGCCTGTTATTAGTAATTTGCTGTAATCTGTAATCAAGTACTGTCACTGTACCTTTTATGTATGATGTGGAACCTTTGTAAATGAGTCTCTGACTCAAAGGTCTTTTCTGAATATTACAATAAATAAATAAATAAATACATATGTCATTTTCCTGGAGCCATCTAATTTTTATTCCTGTAATTGCTGTGGGATTTGGGTTTGCTCTCGTGTACAGCTTACACAGAATGGAATTTGTTTCTGAAACTTTAAGGGTAGAAGCATGCCACACCAAGATAGTGCAATTGGAAGGTTTATAAGAATTTAAATTTTTTTTTTTCTGTTTTGAGCATGCTCAGTTGGGTTTCAAACAATGTGAAGTCTTGCTGTATTCTGACAATTTGCAGTTAGCTCCGGTTCTTGAACTGCCCGGGAGAGTGAAGGGTTAAATTCTATGTCAGGCATAGAACGTTGGGTTTGAGCTCAGTTGAAAACTCTGTGTCCTTCTGAAACCAAACCATCAGATTCTTTACTCAGCCTCACTTAACAGTCGCTCCGGAGATTTCTCTTTCTGCTCGGTTATATTGCAGTTAAAGTTTCAGTTTTAGTCCAATTTTCATTCCGTTTTTTGGTTTGAGACTCTGTCTGTGGTACTGTAAGTACTTAGATTAGTAGCTGTGCGTGGAAATTGTGAAATTTTTCCGATCGGTTCGCCTGAACCAATCTTGTAGTAAGATCTTGAAAAAGAAAAAGTTTGTGTGTGGTTACCGGTCCGTATCGGTTTTAAAAAATACGTAATTTTAGCGTTCTTTTCCATCACCTGTGACACAGGGTGAAACCGATTCGGGAGTCTTGCCTGGCAGTTGTCATATAAAGGGTAAGTTGGTTAGGTTGGCCATGTCTGAAAGCAAGAAAAAAACAGGCCCACTGGGTTTCAACACACGCAGTGTGTGTGGGAGGTTTTTGCTAAGGCTGATCCCCACACACCACCTCTTTACTGTCTGGGGTTTGACCACTTGATTCAGACTGCCAAATTTAGAGATTTCCCTAAGTCTACCCTGGAGAAAAGGTTAGGTAGACTTAGGGATAAGGAGGCCGAGAAATCCGCTGACCCAGAAGGCCAGCCCAGTTCGGTTCCTACTGAACCAGAAGGAGTGCCCTCTGACCAGGGCAATACTTCTTCAGGCAAGAGGAGAGACGATCCTGAGGGATTGGTTCCTACAAAAATAAAATGAAAGGATAAATTGGCTGGTTCGGATCCAGAGCGGCATGTTCTGACCACCGAAGAAATAGCCAAAGCAATTCAGATTGTGGAATCGCTTCGTCCGTTTCCGACCGATCCGGCGCCTTCTGGCAAAGGTTCAGTTCGGTCAGTTTCCCCGGTTCAGGATTATTCCCCTGAAGATTTTTACGAACCAGAGTTTGATGAGAAGGGGGATTTTGAAGAGGATGATTACGATGGTGAAAGTCTGAGTGTGCCTGTGGAACTGGACATCTCCCCAGACAGACCTTCTGGTGTTTCCCCTCCTAGGCTTTCTGAGTCCCCTTCCCACTTTCTGTTCTACAGAAAAGTGGCTCAAACCCTCCAGCTTCCTATTGAGGAGGCTGTAAAGGATCAAGAGGAGCCTGACTGCATAGAGATGATGGATATCCCAGAGTCTAAGAGATGATGGACATCCCAGAGTCTAAGAGACTGTCTATTCCCCTTCATAGGTCATTTGGAAAACAGACACAAAAAATTCTTAGGTCTCCCTACTCTGTACCTCCTGCTGACAAAAGAATGGACAAGAGGTACACCTTGTCAGGCTTGGATATAGAATTTCTTTGCCAACAATGCAGCCATGTTGGAGTAGTGCAGGCTGCTGCCTGTGACAAGGCAAACATCCCCTTGGCTTCACACCCCCCAGACAAAGATTCCAAGAAGATGGATGCCATGGCAAAGAAACAGTACTTGGTATCATCTTTGGGACTCAGGCAGGCTAATTCTATGGCCTATACAGCCAGGTACCAGAAGTCCAGGTGGGACACTGTACTGGCACTGGCACTGGCTAAATAGGCCTCCCCGCAGCTAGCCAAGGAGCTGGAGGGGGTGGCTGCTGATGGGATTGAGGCATCAAGGGTGAAATTTCATGCTGCTGTGGACTCCAATGATGTGTCATCAAGAGTCATGGCTACATCTGTGGCTCTTAGGAGAATGACCTGGCTCAGATGTACTAGCCTTTCACAGGAGACCCAGGCTAAGGCCATGGATTTCCCTGTAGTGGGCAATTCTCTGTCTGGGGAGCAGACAGAGAATTACATGAAGAAAATGGATGAGTACAGGACCACTTATAGGAGTGCCCAGGCCAAGGAGAGGCAGGCAACTCCTCAGAGGCAGCAAGCTAGGGGCAAGGCAGGCCTATTCACAGACCTTTCTACCAGGCGCAGGCCTCCTCTTCCTTTTCTCAGGGAGGATCTTCAGAGGGACAGGTAGAAGGGGGATGAGCAGGGCTGCATCCACCCCTCAGCCTAAGGCTCCTGCCAAGCAGACACCCTGATGTGTCAGCCAAGGTCGACTCCCCCATCCCAGTAGGAGGCAGGCTGGCTTACTTTGTACAGGACTGGATGTCTGTTACCTCAGACAAGTGGGTCCTGGAGGTTGTAAGCCAGGTGCTGGTTCTCAGTTTCAAAAGTTTTCTGAAACTGAGACCCAGATCCTTTTCACCTGCAAATACTTTAGAAACCCTTGCTCTAGAGGCAGAGGTTTTGTCTCTACTGGCTTTAAAGGCCATAGAGAGAGTTCCTACTCCATACAGGGGCAAAGGTCTGTACTCCAGGTACTTCCTTACCTCAAAAAAGACAGGGGAGTGGCAACCCATCCTAGATCTAGGATAACTAAACAAACACCTAGTAAAGCCAAAATTCAAGATGATGACTCTGGGAACAATTCTTCCCTCTCTGAGGCCAGGAGACTGGCTAGCCTCCCTGGACCATGAGGATGCCTATTTTCACATTCCCATCAGGTGCTCCCATAGAAAGTACCTCAGGTTCGAATTGCCTTCAGGCCATTATCAGTTCAGAGCAATGCCTTTCGGTCTAACCTCAGCTCCAAGGGTGTTTACAAAGTGCCCAGCAGTAGTGGTGGCATTTTTAAGAAGGAAAAGGATCTCTATTTTTCCATATCTGGACAATTGGCTTCTGGTAGGCCAGTCTTCAGACCAAGTCAAGTCAGATCTGCAGGTTACCCAGAAAGTTCTCACTTCCCTGGGGTTCCTTCTCAATCTTCCCAAGTCAGTTCTCAAACCAGTACAGCTCCTCACTTTTATAGGAGCAGAGCTGGGCACCCTCAAGGCAAGAGCCTTCCTTTCTTGGGAAAGGGCAAAAGCCATCTCTCAGCTGGCCTCTTCTTTTCTCCCTCTGGTTTCTCAACCAGCAAGGCATTTTCTGCAGCTTCTGGGCCACATGGCAGCTTCCACAGCAGTGGCCCAAGGGGCCAGGTTTCAGATAAGGGACATTCAGTTCCATCTGAGAACCTTTTGGTCCAAAGGAAAGATCCTCTTACCAAGCTAGTTCCTGTTACTCAGACCTTAATTCAGGTCATTCAGTGGTGGCAGGACCTGGACAATCTGAGGCAAGGTGTTCCATTTGTCTCTCAGACTCATTCTGTGGTTCTTACCACAGATGCTTCCCTCTTGGGGTGGATAGCCCATCTGGGGGCTCTCACGGCCCAGGGATTCTGGTCCCCTCAGGAATCCCTTCTTCACATCAATCTTCTGGAGCTCAGGCCAGTACTTCTTGCCCTACAAGCTTTCTCTCCATCAATACAGAACAAGGTGGTTCAGGTCAGGATGGACAACACTACCACCATGTGGTATATCAACAAGCAGGAAGGCATTCAATCCATGACCTTGTGCAAGGAGGCCATGAAAGTATGGTCCCTGGCTTAGTCCCTGCAGACCTCTCTAGTAGCGGTCCACCTCCGAGGAAAGAACAATGTGATAGCGGATGCATTGAGCAGGATTTCCCAGGGCCATCACGAATGGTCTCTGGATCCTTTGGTGTTGAAGGTGATCTTCTCAAAGTGGGGCACTCTGGAGATAGATCTCTTTGCAGCCCCAGACAATCACCAACTTCCTCTGTTTTGTTGCAGACCCCCAGTCTTGGGTTCAGTCCCTCTGGATGCTCCGATTTTGAACTGGAAAGGGAAGTTTCTTTATGCCTTCCCTCCTTTTCCTCTATTGTTCAAGGTTCTAGTCAAGGTAAGGTCACAATCATGCAAAGTGATTCTAATTGCTCCAGACTGGGCCAGGCAGCCTTGGTACCCCCTGTTGCTGCCCTTAGCAGTTCATCTTCCCCGTCTCTTCCCAGGAATTACAATCTGCTAACCTCTTCTCAGGGGAGGATTTGTTACCCCAATCTCCAGTCACTCAATCTCAAGGCATGGTTCTTGAAGACTTAGAGTATGCAGATTTACATCTGTCCCAAGGGGTTCTGGAGATCCTCAAGGCTTCTCGAAAGCCTGCCACAAGAGAAACCTACAACTCCAAATGGAAAAGGTTCAGTATATGGTGTTCCAAGAAGCACATTTCCCCAGACACTGCTGACTTGTCTACAGTTCTGGATTACATGGTTTACCTTAATGGCCTAGGCCTCAAACCAGCTACTCTCAAAGTTCATTTGTCAGCTATTTCTGCTTTCCTGTCAGTGGGGAAATCTTCCTCTCTGTCATCTCACCCTGTATTCTGTAAATTTTTAAAAGGATTGCTTCATACCAGTCCCCTTTTCAGGGATCCTGCTACTGCCTGGGATTTGAATATTTGTATTGCTCAGCTGATGCAACCCCCCTTGAGCCTATGTCCTAAGCAGAGCTCAAGTACTTGACTTGGAAAACTGTGTTTTTGGTTGCTGTTACTTCTGCCAGACGTATCAGTGAATTGCAAACCCTGTCAGTAGAGCTTGACTTCATCTCTTTCCATAGAGATAAGGTGGTCCTTAGAACCAATAGAAGGTTTCTACCTAAAGTGGTTTCTGGTTTCCACTTAAACCATCTGTGTCTCTTCCTGTGTTCTTCACTGATCACATCTCCTCAGGGTAACAGAGGCTACACAGTTTAGATGTTAAAGGGCCCTTAGTTACTGCATAGAACATACAAAGGGTCACAGGTTTGACTCCCTCCAGTTGTTCCTCACTTATGGGGAAGTAGGTAAGGGAAAACCTGTGACCAAGAGAATCATTGCCAGGTGGATTGTGTCCTGTATGCAATTCTGCTATGAAAAACTGAGAAAACTGCACCCTCAGGCCTGAGAGCTCATTCCACTAGAGGTACAGCTGCATCTCTGGCTGCAGCCAGGGATATCCCCTTGTTAGAAATCTGTCAAGCAGCCACCTGGGAAAACAGTTCATACCTTCACCAAGCATTACTCTCTGGATATCCAGGCTAGGACTGATGCTAGGTTTGGCACAGCAGTACTTCAGAGCCTATTCCCAAAGTAGGTTCTGTCCCTCCTCCTTAGAGGTACTGCTTGGTAGTCTGTAAATTGTCAGAATACAGCAAGACTTCATGTTGTTTGAAGAAAAAATTACTCACCCTCATAATTGTGTTTCTTCTAATGGAGTCTTGCTGTATTCTGACCTTTCTCCCTCCCTGCCTCCCCTCTCAGAACCTGTTTTTAGGAAGTGGGTGGGCAGGTGCAGTGTTGCACCCAAGGGGTGTCTTTACCCCACTCCTGTTGTGATGGGTGCTATGTATTCGCTTAATTAAGAGTTTTTAGTTCTTATTACCTGGTTTTGGTTCTTTGGGTTTCCTGACTTGAGTCTTCGGGGGAATCCAAAGTCTTTGTTGCCAGTTGGCTACTAGGAGTTTTTTACAATTTCCACATTATTTAGTCAATGAGTTTTAGCTCATAAGAATCTGACAGTTTGGTTTCAGAAGGACACAGACAGAGTTTTCAACTGAGCTCGAGCCCAACGTTCTATGCCTGGCATAGAATTTAACCCTTCGCTCTCTGGGGCAGTTCAAGAGCTGCAGCTAACTGCAAATTGTCAGAATATAGCAAGACTCCATTAGAAGAAACACAATTACTAAGGTGAGTAATTTTTTCTTTTGGGATAATATTCTGATACAACACTAACAATTCTGTGTCGCAAGACCATTTTTGGTTTCCCACCACTTGCTCCTCACAGCTCAGATTTTTTTTGGTGTGCTATGAGAGCTGCCATCTTGTTTTTGTTTTTCACATCGAACTAAAAAACATGGAAAATACATAAAAATGGTGTAATTTTAAAAAACAGATACCTGAACCTAGCCAAACAGAATCCATTTAGCTAGATTCTGATATATATTTTTTTAAATAATAGATAGGAATAACTTTTCTGGGCACCCCTATATCCAAGGTGCCCAGCTTAGTAAGAGGAGATGTTCACCAGTGTTTTCTGTATAAGAAGAGCAGGACTTCCCTGAATGCTGAATCAGCAGCTGGAAGTTGTGCTACTGTCTTCAGCTGAAGCAGTGAGCCAGCAACTCCCATTCCATATCTCCCTGTGTCTCTCTATCTGTCTGTCTATCTGTTTATCTTTCTAATATCTCTTTATTTAATTATTTATTAAGCAGACCAGGGTGCCCACTCCCAGCACCACTTCTGTTGACCCCTCCCCTCCAGATCACCCACCCATTCCCCCATGTAGCTGGTGGCACCAGAGTACCCACCCCCAGTGCCACCGAATATGAGCCTGACAATAGGGTGCCCAATCCCCAGTGTCAGAATACTATATCCCTGAAATAAAAAAAAATCCTTCAATGTTTTTTAACACAGTAACAAAAAAAGTCCCTCCCCAATCGCACCCCTCACATACACACCTCACCCACCCCACCCTGACCTCCCACTCAGCACCCACCACCCCACTACATCCCCCACACACCCTCACTCACCTGAACATGCCCCATGGCGTAGATCCACTCTCTGATCGAAGACATGTCTTGCTGCTGGAACCAGCGAGTGCAATATGAGAAAATCAGGGAAGAGCGGTTTAATGTATTACTAGCAACACATGGGAAAGGGGATGCAGGAGGAGATTGCACAAGGGCTAGTACTCATGAATGAGGAGTGAGTGGGGGCATTACTAGTGGAGAGACTGAGCACGGCATGGCGGGGGAGGGAAAATACTCAGAGAGGTGAGGAGGGAGAGGGAGGTTGGCAGTCAAACAGGAGGAGAGGGAGGGGACTCAATTGAGAGGGGCAGGGGAAGACACTGGGGTAAATGGTAAAAGCACCGTCTTGAGTGGCCCCAGGAATGAGAACCTGGGGGGTTGCGAAGGGCACAAGGAAAGAGGATGGGGATGTACTGGTGTTGGGGGACTCCATAATCAAGGGGATCAGATGGGGCAGCAAGGGGGAGAGACACAGTCCAATATGGGTGGAGTCCATACCGGGATTAAAGGCAGACAAGGCAGGACAGAAAATCCTAAGGTGTGTAAGGAGGGGTAGGAAGAAACCATACATTGTGGTACATGTGGGGACAAATGACCTAGCAGTGGAAACAGTGTAGGTAACAAGGGAGAGGACTGAGGAAGTGGGTAGGTTGTGCGAGGAGACTGGGGATTCTGTGGCCTTCTCCAAGGTGCTCCCAGTACCTTGCACAAGCACAGTGAGAAAGGAGAGGATTAGGAAGTTGAACACATGGTTGGTAGAATGGTGTCGAACTAAGGAGTGTGGGGTTGTGGGCGGCTGGGGCAGTACCTGGGATAATAACAATCTGTTTGCAAGGGATAGGCTGCACCTGAGTGGGGAGGGGAAGGAGGTATTAAAGCAAAGACTGGGGAAGTATATTGCAACAAAGGTGGATTTAAACTAGATGGGGGGTGGCAAGTGGACAGCAGGTAGGCAGGGATCCACTAGAGTAGAGTCACAGCATACCCCCAGGCTAGCAGGGAAAAATTCAGGGTGGCCAAAAAGGGAGGGAGTAGAAGGGAGGAGATGGAGGCCAGTGAAGGGAAGGGGGCAGGATGGAAGGTGGTCTCACTGAATGCATGAAGCTTAGGCAACAAATCTGCTAAGCTACAGGCACTCTTAGCAGTGTGGAGGGTGGATATTGCAGCTATCACAGAAATGTGGGCAACTGAGCACCGGGACTGGGATCGGGCAATCCCAGGACACAAATTATACAGGAAGGACCATGGAGGGGTGGCAGTCTATGTGAGGGATGGGATCAAATGCACAAGGGACGAGGGGGAAGAAAGGATAACCGAGGCAATCTGGCTACAGTTCCTAGACTCAAGTGGTAGGAAACTGAGGTTTGGAGTGGTATACAGGCCACCATCCCAGTCTGAGGAACTTGACCGGGAATTAGCGGGACAAATTAGAAAGGTATGTAGAAAAGGGAAGGTGGTCATCGTGGGGAATTTCAACTTGCTGGGGGTTGACTGGAGCATTCCAGTCACCTCCAGTGCTAGGGAGCAATTGCTACTGGACGCAATCTGGGAGGGTCTCCTGACACAGTTGGTTAGTGTACCTACTAGGCTAAAGAACACTTTAGATCTGGTATTGTCGAATGGGGTGGCAGTAAGAGAAATAAAGGTGGAGGACCCACTAGCCGACAGCGATCATGATCTATGGGGAGCCAGAGAAATCAGTTACTCGGGTTGTAAACTTCAGGGGGGCATGCTTTGGGAGGATGCAGGAAGTACTGAAAGGGAAACTGGCAGGCATAAGGCAGGAGGTGGACACGGAGCAGAAATGGGATATTATTAAATGGGGATTACAGAGGCAACAGACACCTGCACCAAGACACAGAGTAAGAGGAGCAGAGCAAGAAAACCATGCTGGTTGAACAGCGAGGTAGTGGAGGTATTGAGGGCAAAATGAGAGACGCACCAGAGGTATAGGAGGATGGGGAAGGAAGTAGACAGGGAGGAGTATGCAAGATGGTCCAGGGAGGTGACCAGAAAAGTGAGAGAAGCCAAGGCCCAGAGGGAGCTGAGATTAGCACAGGGAATTAACGGGGGGAGAGATACTTTTTCAGATACATCAGGGAGAAGAGGACGTGCAAGGAGACAATAGTGAGGATAAAAAGGTGTGGGGACTGGACAGAAAAGGGGGAGGAGTAGGCAGAAGCACTGAATGAATACTTTTGCTCAGTGTTCAGTATTCACGAAAGAAAAGGGGAGACCGCTACCACCATGGGCTGGAAGGGAGGGGACGGGGGAAAGGAGGTGACAGATGGAAGAATTGAGGCGAGTAGAGTCCTAGAGGGACTGAGGGCACTGAAGGTAGACAAGGCACCAGGGCTGGATGGTATCCACCACAGGGTGCTGAGGGAGATGGCGAAGGTGTTGGTTGAGCCACTGGCAGATCTGTACAGCACCTCATTGGAGTCAGGATGTGTGCCACTGGGCTGGAGGATGGCATATGTAGTACCATTACACAAGAGCAGACCAAGGGATGAACCAGGTAATTATTGTCTGGTAAGTCTCACCTCCATAGTGTGCAAACTCATGGAATCGATACTAAAGGAAAGACTGGTGTTGTACCTGGAGGACAATGGTCTCCAGGATGTGAGGCAACATGGGTTCATTTCAGGGAAATCTTGTCAAAGCAACCTGATACAATACTATGACTGGGTGACAGGTGAGCTGGATAAGGGTCATGCGGTGGATGTTCTTTACTTGGACTTCAGCAAGGCCTTCGATTCAGTGCCTCATGGGCAGCTTGGGGGAAGCTAACTGGTGTAGTGGTAGGGGCAAAAATGATGAACTGAATTACAAGCTGAGTGGGAGGCTGCAACTGGTGGGGGTGAGAGGGGAGCTCTCAACTCCAAGGCTGGTGATGAGTGGGGTACCACAGGGCTCTGTGCTGAGTCCAGTATTATTTGGGCTCTTCGTATCAGACATTGCACACAGGGTGGTGAGCAAAGTAAGTCTGTTCACTGATGACAGCAAAATCGAAGCAGTGGTGGATGGAGGAGAGGGATGGAAGCAGCTACAGGGGGATCTAGGCAAGCTAGAGGAGTGGTCAGAGAGGTAGCAGCCATGGTTTGATGCAAAGAGGTGTAGGGTTATGCACTTCGGGGCAAAGAATCCAAAGAGAGAATACTGGCTGGGAGGAGGGTTAAGATGGGGATCACAGAGGAGGAGAAGGACCTAGGGGTAGTGATAACAGGGACCATGAACAACACTGCCCAGTGCAGGAGAGCAGCTGCAAAAGCAAAAAAAATGCTGGGGTGCATAGCAAGGGGGTTTTTGTCCAGATGAAGAGAGGTGATCTTTCCCCTCTACAGGTCACTGGTAGGGCTGCACTTAAGGGAGGCCATACCTAAAGCGTGATATCAGGCTACTGGAGGGGGTGCAGAGGAGGGCAACAAAGATAATGTGTGGAATGGAGGGGAGAGATTATGAAAGCAGGCTAGGAGACCTGAATATGTACACCCTGGAGGACAGGCGGGACGGGGGGGACATGATAGAGACACTCAAGTATCTCAGGGGGATCAATAAGGATGGGACAGATGGGATCTTTAAGTTAAGAAGGAGGAGGGACACCAGGGGGCATGGGTTAAGACTAGAGGGAGAAGATTTAGGAGGGAAATAGGAGACACTGTTTCACAGAGAGGTGGTAGCAAAATGGAATGCACTACCAGAATGGGTGGTATCATGTAAATCTGTGAACAGCTTTAAAGGGCATGGGACAGGAACAGGGAGAGTGAGGGTGGGGGTGGTGGGGGTGGCAGTGGGATGACAAAGGAGGATGGGCAGCTGCAAACTAGGGGTGCTAGCTGCACACTCTAGCAGGCTTAGATAGATCGGGTGGTCTGTTTCTGCTGGCACATTCGTTTGTTCATATGTTCGTATTTCAATAGGGTTTTTAACTTTGATTTATAACTTTGTAATTTTTACATACTATGACCCCAAATTTTCAACATAGCCTCTTTGGGACCTCACCTCATGACCAATGGTGGTGGAATTATACAAATCAGACCCAAAAGGTGATTTCACAGTCACTTTGAAAACTCACCTTTCAGGTGGTATTTGAAAATTTTCACCACCCTTGTTCATGAGGCTGGGTCATAAGAAGGCCATGCTGAAAATCTGGGGTCAAAATATGTAACAATGACAAAATTATGAGTATATCTTAAAAATGTTCTATGCTCACTCATAACGTTGGTAAGTTTAAATATTTTGACCCCAGATTTTCAACGTAGCCATTTCTTCATATCACCTCACTTCTCATTTTTGAAATTCTGACTAAAATGTGTTTTCGTATAAGTGGCGTGGAATGACATTTCAGTGCTGTGGAATGTTTCAGCAAGGATTTGAAAATTTTCACCTACTGGATTCATAAGATGGGGTAATAAGAAGGCTATGCTGAAAACTTGGTGTACAAAAATCAGTAAAATGCCTAGGTTATGAGTGAACGTTGCAGTATTGCAACCTTCATGCATAACTTTGCTAATTTTCCATATTTTGACTCCAAACTTTCAACACAGACATTTCTCCACACCAACTCATAAACACACAGCTCAGGAGGCAAGCATTCTATGCATGTCAGAACGCAGAGCTGTGATTAACCAGCTGCACGCAGGGAGAAAGCTGACCACCAGCTCCTTTCTCGGCGTTGGGATCTGGTGAAGAAAACCCCAGAATAATGGAACTGCGGTGTGGAGAAGAGTATAGACCAAGCTGCTCTTCAGTTCCTTACCATTATTAGTTCTGTTGTTCTTTTCTTTTGCATGGTTAAGCTCATCGGGCGGGTCGCAAGTTGTGCCGAGATTCAGTACAGCATTTTGAATCTCCCTCCAGGCCTGGCTTCTGCGGTGTGTTATGTCAGAGCTCTACAGGTGCATCCGTGAGATCACCTGACTTTCATTTGGAGAGCCGACATTGAAATCGACAAGTAGTTCGGGTGACGGACAGGGTAAGGCCCTGGTTGAAGAGGATGCCACAGGCATTACAAAGGTGGAGGGACAGGTGAAGCCGGAATTGGAAGCAGGACTCAATTCACAGCAAGGCATTAACTGCCAGGCAAAAAATACTCAACCCTAGGCAGCTACAACTTCTGGAGAAACTGAGCAGAGATCTTCAGGTAACCCCTTTATCTGGGAAAGCCAGGTAAAGAGTGTTTTTTTATTTCATGCACATAATGGAGAGCTCCTGGGGGTAAAATCTTGATTCAGTAAGAGTTAGAATATTGAAGAGTTTAACACCCCACTCCCAGAATCACAACTTTCAGCAGGAGGCCAAATTTTCAGAAGGTAAAAGAAATACGAGAAAAATGTCTAGTACCTCTGGAGCCTCAGCTGAGTCAGAAAAACACCGAAAAGGAGCAGTACACAAAAGAAAAAAAAAGAAGAGAAAAAATATCAATTCAAAGCAGACAAACTATTCCCCAGTAACTATGGGTCATATATTGGGTCCCCATTCTGTGTATATGATATTTTTACCCTAAAAAAAAAATTGTAATGACAAGAACCTATAGGAAAAAGGGGAACAGGAATCACAAGTGGAGAAAATGGCATCAACAACAAAAACTAGAGGAAATAAAAGTCATGAAAATGAGAAAATGGGGGTTGGAGAAGAAGGAAGAAATCTGGAGGATTTATCAGAGGAGGGAGAAGAATTTACAAAGGACTCTCAAAAATAAATTTTGCAAGAAATGAGGCAAGGTTTTGGGGCATTAAACGTGGCAGTCAACTCCTTTACTCAGAAACTCTCTGAAGTGGTTGAAAAATTGGATGCTTTGGCCTTAAGAGCTATAGAGTGTGAGGATAGAGTCAGTAAAATTGAAGATACTCTCCCTAAAATATCCGATACGTTAGTAAAAAGCAAGAAAGAGTTGGAAGATTTGAAATTAAAAGTGGAAGACCTAGGAGGGTGAATTTAAAAATAGGTAACCTTCCTGAAGGCATCGAAGATAATGACCCTCAAGGATCTTGTGAAGAAATACTATCAAAAATTCTAGGCCTTCCCTTCCCTTCCTGGGGAAAAAAAGTTAAGGTGGATAGAGCACATCGAGCCTTTGGTCCCAAAGACAATCATGGCAGACCTTGATTTATGTATGTGAAACTGTTGCATTATCAAGAAAAACAGAAAATTCTAACAAAGGCAAGAATTGAGAAAGGCCTGTTCTTCAATGGGATGAGGCTACAAGCTTACCCTGATATTCCACCTTCTATCCTAACAAAAAGAAAGCGCTCTGATCATGTCCGGGATAACTTGAGAAGGGAAGGTATCCAGTTTGCTATATTTTACCCCACAAAACTAAGGATGAACCTGGATGGGAAAACCTTGTTCTTCCGTTCTCCAGTAGAAGTGGAGGAAGTCTTGGAAAAAGTGACAGAAGTTCCCTTCAGATAATCCTGATCCTGGGGGAACCACTGAGGGTCCTTCTAATAACAAGGATTAGAAAATCTGTGCACGCTTTGTACACTGGGGGCTGATTTTTAGTTATTTGTTCTCCAGAGTGGAGGTTTCATGGGGGGGATAGGTTGTGGAGGGAAAAAGGTAAACCTAACCAAAGGAGCTCTTGGTATAGAAAACATCACTGGGTTGGGGTTTCCCTATCTCTCACTAGGTCGGTCTCTTCACTCTTCTTTCCAGTATTTAAATGGGGGGTATAGTGATTTTTTTGTGAAATGAGGGGGAACACTGGGTGGGTCAAGCAAGCTTCTCCTGTACTGTAGAGCCTTTTACATTCAGCAGGGGTTCGGCAACCTCGTGGAGGAGTGTCCATTTGATGTTAGGACACTTAGGTTGTTGGGGGTTATTTAATGGAATAATTAGCCTTTTAGGTTTTTTTGTTAAGAAATGTTCAAAGTACAGGGCTAGACAAGCGAGGGTAGGGATTGGTGAAAAAAGGAAAAATATGTTGTTGCTTTTCAAAAAGTTGACTTGAAAAAGCATGGGTGCTCATGTTCACCATACATTAAGCTGCAAAATGAAGGGATCTTTAAGGAAGGTAGGAAAACAGCCATAATTTCTATTTTTGGACTAATTTTATGTAAAAGTCCCTTTGACAGACCTTGGTGGGGGAGACATCAAGAGGGGGAATTTAATTTACAATGGATGTACTAAAAATAATGACATGGAACTTGAACGGGTGTAAGGAAAGGATTAAAATAAGAAAGGTGGTTAAAACTGCAAAGAAAAGACATACAGACTGCCTCCTTCTGCAAGAAACTCATTTTAATAAGAGAGATGCCTCTTACTTTGGGAATTTGTTTGGGGCAGAAGGATATGTGTCTGACTTTTCAGATGTTGCAAGGGGAACAGCCATTTTCATTAAAAAACAGCTAGAATATAGATTGGATAAAATGGTGGTGGTGGTTGATTCAGGGAGGTTTGTTATTGTAAAGATTTTTTTCAGAACAGATCTATTACATTAGTATCAGTATATGCCCAGATCAAGATGATCCAGTCTTTTTTATGAACCTGTTTTTGGAACTCCCACAATTTGGGGCAGCTATGGTAGTTGGAGGTGATTTTCATTTAACATTCGGAATGATTGATAGGGAACCTCCATCGATGGAAAGGAAAAAACAATCTGTGAATGTAGTAAAACAAATGACACAAGTCTAAATCTGAAAGACTCTTTTAGGCATTTATACCCACGTATGAAGAGGTATTCTTACTACTCTAAATCCTATAAGACCCTTTTCCAGGTTAGACTGTTTCTTTATCTCCCAGGAACTTTGTAAAAAGGTTAAACATATTTCCTATGAACCAATAAGGATATCCGACCACACACCGGTGGTTCTGGTGGTGGGCCTTGAGGCGTCTGGGGCCAAAGATCTTGGTAAGACCTCATGGAGGTTTGATAACTCTTTGTGTTTTTTTCCTGGCTTCAGGGAACAGCTTCAAGAAGAAATCCATTAGTTTTGGATATACAATTCTGGACAGAATATAAAAAATGATGTTTTCTGGAATGCAATGAGAGGCTGGATAATGTCACAACTGAGGATAAGGAAAACGGAATATGATAGTGAATTAGAAAATCTAGAAAACAAACTTGTTTCAGCTGAGGCGGAACACTTGGTCACCCAGACAGAACAAATAGAAGTAAAGTTAATGTTAGCAAGGGATAAGGTGGCACAAATTATTTAGGAAAAAGCTGAAAAAGAAATGCATAAGGCCAGGGCTAAGTATTATTTTTATGGCCATTCACCCTGTAAATTGTTGGCCTACCAGATTCAGTGAGAAATATAATTCAAGCTGTATGTAGAGAAGATGGGGTAGTATTCTCAGAAGAAGAGAATATTATCTCAACCTTTCAAACATTTTATAAAAAAAATTATACACCCCACAGAGAAATGTGGACAAAGGCTTAATTTCAGCTTACATTGATAGTCTGAATTTACCTAAAGTGTTAGGCCAAAATATAATCAAACCAAATAAAGAAATGACAGTAGAAGAGGTAACAACATAATTTGTTCATTCCCTGGTCCTGACAAGCTGTCATTTGAGATTTATAAGAACCTCTCTGAGGTTTGGATACCCCTACTAGTTGACCTGTATAACAAATTCCTGGAGGAAGGGAAGATGCCCTCTAATGAGGCTGACATTATTTTACTACTCAAAAACATAAACCCCCAGAAATCTGCGGTTCATATAGGCCCATTTCCCTTTCAAATAGCAAATATAAAATATTCACAAAAATCTTGGCTTAAAGACTTGCTAAAATCATCCCGGACTTGGCCCACCCAAGACCAAGTGGGGTTTATAGAAGGTAGAAGACTCCAACATAACATAAGAAAGGCCTTTAATGTTGTACAGGTTTTCTCGGGGATGAACACTGCACTCCTGTCATTGGACGTGGAAAAGGCCTTTGACAGGGTGCAGTGGCCGTTCCTTCTTGAGGTTCTGAGGGGTTATGGATCGAGGGAATGTTTTTAAAATGGATCAAGCTGATATATTGTACACCTCTCGCCAAAGTACAAACTAATGAAAGTTATTCCCCATTTTTCCAGTTAGGAAGAAGAACTAGACAGGGTATCCTCTGCCCCAGTCCCCCATTATTCACACTGTTTTTGGAACCTTTAGCTATCAAGCTTGGATCTCTGGCCTACGATCTGTGGGTGACTTTGAGTTCCTGTTCAGTTTTGACTATGCTATATGCAGATGATATATTACTGGCCCTGAAAAACCCTAACATATCTTATCTTATTGTTTGTAATATTTTGGAAGAGTTCAGTTCTTTCTCAGGTTACAAGGTTAACTGGGGTAAGAGTAAACTCTTGTATTTGGGGGATTATACTGGGTCTTATACTGGGTGATAGAATGGAAGAAAGCACCATGGCCCATAGTACCATTCCCCACAAAGCGGGCACGCTTTAATTCCTAAAGCAAATTAACTTATCTGTTTCTCTTTTAAATTGTTCCAAGCTTTTATTATTTATAATATAATCTGGCAGTGCATTCCACACTCTAGCTGTTCTCTGTACAAAGGAATAATATCTAGAATTCCTTTTTACTATCTCTATTTTTATTTGATACTTATGATTTCTTAAACCTTCTGGGTTGTCCACTATTTCTATCCCCAAACCTTCCATTAATTCTGGGTCTTTCATGATCTTAAGTAATTGTAAAAAGTTCCCTCTTTTTCTTCTGTCTTCCAATGTAAACATCTTTAACCTGTCTAATCTTTCCTCATATCCTCTACCTTTTTCTGCTGATATCATCCTAGTATATGTTCTTTGGACTTTTTCCAATCTATTTTTTTCACCTTTCATGTAAGGACTCCATACTGGTGATCCATAATCCAAATAGGGCCTTACATATGCCCTGTACAACGGTACAAGACATTGTTTAGTTCTATGTATGAAATTTTTTCTTATACTTTTTACCATATAATTCATTCTCCTAATATCTTCTGACCTTTGTGCCTTAAATGTCAATGTGTTATCGACTATTAGTCCACAGTCCTTTTCTTTGTTCGTCACTTCCATTTTATTTCCATTTAAATAATACACATGTTTTTGGATATTTTTCCCCACATGCATAACTCTACACTTTTCCATACTTAAGGTCCTTCCACTGTCTCTTACCCATTTCTCTATTTGTTTTAGATCCTTCTCCATTTGTTTCCTTTCTTCCATTGAGCCCACCTGTCCTCCCAGTTTTACATCGTCTGCAAATTTCACCATAAGGTTCTGGATACCACACTGTATATCTCCTATGTATAATGAAAATAATATAGGACCTAACACCGACCCCTGTGGAACTCCACTAGTAACCTTCTCTAGACCTGATATAACACCTCTAATCCTTACTGCTTGTTTTCTATCTCTCAGCCAGCTCTGTACCCATCTAAAAAAATTACCACTTAGCCCACTTTCAGTTATTTGCATGTACTAATGTCATTTTTGTCATATCTGCATAGCTATATGTACTATCTCGAGTACTGTCTGACTTGATCTGTATTCTAACCTACCTGTACTATATACTATGTACCTGTACTATATACTATGTATTGTATAATGTCATCTCATTTTATGTATGTATTCTCCCGGGTCGTGCCTGAAAATAGTCAACTTTGGCTAGTGCACTTAACCCGGTTAACAAAAACTAAATAAATAAATAAATTAACCTACTGTCCACACCCATTTGTACCATCTTTGTAATAAATTGGTTATATGGTACTTTATCGAAGGCTTTTTGAAAATCAAGGAAGAAGATATCCGACGGCTTATTTTTAGATGTTATTTTATTAATATATTCATAGACTATAAGTTGATTTGATAAACATGACCTATTCTTTTTAAACCCATGTTGCTTATCATCATTCACTTTTAAAACCTTTAGATCTTCCTCTAGTTTGTCTCTCAAAATGCCTTCTGCTACTTTACACAGAACTGCTGTTGGGCTTACTGGTCTATAATTTGTCATAGAGGTATTTGTTCCCTTTTTTTTGTAGATCGGTATCACAGTTGCTGTTCTCTTCTTTAAACATAGGGGATCCCTTATTGATAAGCATCAGGAAAGATAGAATTAAATATCTGGGGGTTACTTTGGCTGTGGATATAAAAAGGGTTTATCAATTCAATTATGACCCTCTAATGTATACGATCAAGGCAGACTTAGTAAAATGGCAGCACCTTCCCATAGTTCTATTACGTAGAATTAATATTTTAAAAATGAATATTCTGCCCAGATTGTCGTTTCTGTTCAAATCTGTTCCTATAATTCTTCCAAAACAGTTTTTCATAGATCTGGATAGAGTAGTGAGATTTCTTTGGCAGGGGGGCCAATCTAGGATTGCATTACACAAGCTTTGTCAACGTAAGGAGAAAGGGGGGATGGGTTGCCCAAATTTTTGGCTATACTACCTAGCCGCCCAACTTGAGATATCATTTTGAAGCTGCCCCCGTTTAGAAGCTGCCCTTGAATACAAGCCACAGCTGAAAACAGGTTTGTTTACTAATATTAACCACCCCCAATTTGTAGCCACGGCTTCTAAACAGTGATACCGTAATTTACTTAGCTCAGTTAGCATAATCCCTCCCTCCCATTTTTCTTTTACTTAAATCTGCTCCCCACCCACCCAAAACAGAGACAGGTATGGGCACAGCAGTTCCATGATCTGACCGACACAGCACAGTAGTTCCACAACCTGACTGGACCCAGCACAGTGCCCTACTAAATGGTGGTAGGTTTGAAATGCAGAGTAAGAGTGAGAGTAAGCAGAGGGAACTGAGGAAAATGGGGTCTGGAATTAGTTCAGTGGCAGTCAAAAAAAAATAACAGCCGGGGCTTACCGATTGAAGCCACTCCCAAATAGTAGCCGCAGCTCAAAATAAAAAAATGCAATAGAAGCCGTGGCCTCTAAACAGTGAAATATGGTAGTATATTATTGGTTTCATGATCCCCAGAATAATACAATAGTAGGTATGTGTACAGAAGTAGAGAAACTTAAGGGAATGGTACTTTCCAACTCCCTGGCGTTTTATAAATTAAGCAGTAAGAAAGCAGGTTTAGAGGTCCTGGATACCACAAACTCTACGATAGATGCTTGGGCCCAAGTCTCTAAGCTGCTTAAGGCCCTGGATGATCTATCTAAATTAACTCAGATTTACAATAATAAGTACTTTAAACCATCATTAGAAGATAATACATTTAAAAATTGGTACTTTCATAAACACATACAGACTATTGGAGATTTTTATGAATGGGATCATTTTAAGCAAGCAATTTCAGGCTAAGTATGGCATTCCAACTACACAAAGGTGGCAGTATATGCAGGTTAAAAATTACGTGTTTAAAATAATGAAAACTCTTTTCTTCTTCTAAATAATCCTACAAAAGTACCTTTTGGGGAATTGGAGACTAATAAACACCTGGGCCCAGATATTCAAAAGGGTTGCGCCATGCATAATAGAGTTGCTCCAGCGGGAAGTCAGAAAATGCGCCATTCTGCGATATTCAGCAGGAGGCAGATGCACCCCCGGAATCACACTGCGCAAGAGTGCAATGATAATGAATGCATGCGCAACTGAAGGAGGAGGAACCATGCATAAATGGCGCAGTGCGATATTCAACAACATGCGCCATGCGCAGTAGGGGAGCAAGCGGAAGTTGTGCGATAGAGGAAATGAGCCAAAATAAAAAGGAACAAGAGAGAGGTGCAAGAACGTTACAGGGAAGGCACATGTTGCTGAACCATAGCCAGCCACACAGGCAACACACACACACAGGGCAGGACAGAGAAAGGGCACCTAGAACCCACAGGCACAGGGAAGGTGTGGGGAGCAACAGTGCAGAAGGGGGAAGTGCCACACAGCACTGAGGACACCAGAGGAAGGTGTTCCCGGTGCAGGGGAAGTAGCAGCCAAGACAGCGGGGGGAACACAGAAACAGCTGCTGGGGGGGGGAACACAAGCCAGGGACATGGCCAGTGCCACTATCCAGATGGAGGCAGTTATGAGGGGGGTGAGAAGGCAGGCAGTAGGGGGGCGCAGCCGTGGAAGGGCCCATCGACGGCATGCCCCCAACAGGCAGTATCGAGCCCGCACCAGCTTTGAGCTGTACACAGATACCGAGATCGTGGGCCAGTACCTCCTGAACTGGGCAATTCTGAGGCGGCTCTGTGAGCTGTGCAGTGATGTGATGCAGGCACCCACACGACGGAGCCATGCTCTGTCAGTGGAGACAAAAATGTCAGCTTGCATGTGCCTGCTCACCACGGGTACCTTCCAGAGACCAACAGGGGACACCACAAGCATAACCCAGTCAGCTGCATCACGCCACCTCACCCAATTCTTCAGCACACTTCTGCCACATGCTGTGGAGTACATCCATTTCCCCAGCACACTGGCAGAGCACACAGCAAACATACAGGAGTTCCACAGGGTAGCAATAGGGTAGCCTGGTGTGCTAGGGGCAATAGACTGCACCCATGTGGCCATCCGCACACCACCTGGCCCCGAAGGGGCCACATATATCAATCAGAAGGGCTATGCAAGCATCAACTGCCAGGTGGTATGCGATGCCAGGGGGCACATAATCAATGTCTGTGCTATGCACCCTGGGGGAGCACATGATGCCTTCATCTGGCACCAGTTAGCACTGTGCCACAGATTCGAGAGTGGGGACATCCCCACTGGCCACTTAGTGGGTGAGTATGCAAACCACACGGAAAAGCATGGAGCTTGGGAGGGGCATAGTCAGAGGTGACATGGGTATTGGCCTAGATGACCCAAGGCAGGGCAACGCTGATCACCAAACTAACCTCCACCCTCAACACACAGGTGACAGTGGACATCCACTCCATCCCTGGCTGCTCACACCATACCGGCAGCCCACGACCCCTTCGCAGCAACGCTACAGTGAGGCACATGCCACCACATGCAATGTCATCGAGTGGGTGTTTGGGATGCTGAAGGCACGTCTCCGTTGCCCGGACACGTCTGGCGGTGCCCTACAGTACAGACCCTCAAAGGCCTGTGGGCTATTCCTGGCCTGTTGCATCCTGCACAACATGGCCAGTGACTGTGGGATAGCCATACAGGTCAAAGAGGGGGACAGCGATGGGGACGATGAGGACACTGGTGAAGATGGTGATGGGCAACCCCCCCCCTTGGGCGACGGGACCCCCGACTGATCCGGCTGGCACAGCTGCACCGGGACACCATCACAGAGGAGCACTTCAGCCAACCCAGGTAAGTCATGGGGCCATGTGCAACCATCAGTGGCAAAGGCACAAGCCACAAACAAGCATGGACACACACCAGGGGTGCATGCTGTCAAGGGAAGTGGCCGAGCATGGAACCGCATACACCATCAGGGATGGGCAAGGTCTAACATGGCACGCGGTCATACATACACACACACACCTCACAAGACATGCACAAAGGGTAGGAGGCACGCTGACCCAGACTGCCACCCCTAGCCACACACACGTCCACAGACCACCACGCCCACTGCCTGTCATTGTGTGTGTCAGACGCTGGGCACCACTGCACAGTGGCGGACAGCATAACACAGGCATCATCATGCATATGCCACAGCGGACAGCAGCCGGGAGGGTGTGCAGATGGAACGTGTGTATGCATGCAGGGCCGGGTACCCCACCTGTGCATTGCACGCTGAACAACACAATGCACACAGGGCAGCATCAGACAGTAGCCATGCTGGGAGACAGGTCAGTCACATGCCACAGTGCCACGGCCACCACAGATGCATGGGCAGCCCCGCCGAGACCTGCCAGCAGTGACAGGCTGACCAATGGCCTCATGAGGTGGCACTGACAGTCCCCCAAGGGCTCCACTGTGTGAACACGACTGTGCTCGCGCAGGAGTCTGCAGCACACTGAACATGCCCGCGCCAGGCATGCTCAGGATGCCCACAGCTGAACCCGGTGTCAACCAGGAGGGTGTCGCACGACGCCGGGAATGGGGGTGGACATTGCACTGCATGGTGTCTGCGATGCATGGGCAAATAACTGTGTGCCCATTGTGGCCATGACAGCTGTGATTACCTGTGTCTGCCTGTCAATGGCAGCAATCACATCCTCCTGCAACTGGTCCATCCCTGCCAGGAGCAGAGCAGTGTCTCTGCTGCGCCGCTCCTCTGCCTGGCACAGAGCCGCACTGACTGCATCCACCGCCGGCACAAGCTGCATCTGCTGAGTGACTGATGCTTGGAGTATGCGGGTGTGCTCATCTAAGAGGTCATCTGCCTGATCGGCATGCTGTCCCTCATGATGTTCGCGGCTCTGATGGTCATCACCCCTTGAGGGTGGGTGCTGCACACCAGGGCCAGGCCTGGGCATGTCCACAGGCAGTGCACTGATGCCGCCCCCTGACACTGTACCCCCAAGGCCATTGGCCGACTGCTGATACTGCCCCTCCGGCTGCCGCTCTCCAGGGCTCAATGGTGCCACTGCAGTGGCCGCAACAGCCCCACTGTCCTGGACACACACCAGTGCTGCCCCACTGGTGCAGACAGGCACAGGCTGGGACTGTGATGTCACGCAGGCCTCCATGGTGGCACCACCCACAGCCATGCCCATGATGTCACCTGCTGTGTGGCCATCCTGTGGCCTACACGTCTCACTGCCCATGACGTTAGCTCCATCATCATTGGTGATGGATCCAGCACCAGCCCAAGTCTCAGCATGCTGGCAAGGAGTTGAAAGGCTAAGGCAACTTCACTAGGGTCTGATATATTATTACCCTGTATGTTTAGGGTGGGGGTGGGTGGCTGGGCAGGGGGAGAGAGCAGAGATTTTACGGTTTTTCAGAATTTGGAGGGACGGCTTAGATTAGTGGAGAGGGCCACCTGGAAGTAGTTTTTTTTTGCCTGTCTTATGGCATTTGTGCAGTTATTATGGAGGGTTCAGTAATGCTGTAGAGAGGCGGGGGAGTCAGTTTGTCTATATTTTTTCCAGGCCTGGTCTCTAGCCCGACAGCAGCTGATAATGTCGGCAGAGACCCAAGGGAGATTAGCTTCTCTGACCCTTCTGTTCCTTAATGGGGCGTGATAGTCCCAGATGGCAAGAAATTGAGTTCTAAACATTTGAAAAGCATGGTCTATAGTGGGGGCCAAATGTATAAATGTCCAGTCGATGAGAGAGAGGTCGTTTAAAAGGGAGTGGAGGCACAGGGATTTGTAAGCTTGCGTAAGGATTGTCCTTGGTGGGAGGTGGTTAGCGGGTCTGTGTACCCGCCTGGTCATGTAGACCATATGGTGATCGCTCAAGGAATCGGGTAGGAGGCCAGCTCTAATTAACCTATGAGGGTGAGTAGTGAGAGCCCAGTCCAGGAGGGAGTGATTCCATGTTGTGGGGTTTAGACGCGTGGGTTGTTCTATTAGTTGGGAGAGATTAAGGGAGTGAACCCTGCTGCGTAATTTGGAACAGTCAGATGCTAGCCAGTTATGGTTTAGGTCGCCGAGGATGTGTAGTTCTCCAGCGGCAGCCGTAGTTTTAAGATAGGCTAGATGTTCAATGATGGAGTTACCCGGTGTAGCAGGGGTGCAATTAATCCCGGCCACATATACCGGGGAGGTGTGTGGCAGAACTATTTTAACCATCTTAGTTTCTATTTGGGGATTCTGATATGGGATATGGACAGGGGTGAAATGGAGCCCATTTAATATATACATGGCTATGCCGCCGCCTTTCTTAGTTCCTTTGCGGTCCTGCCTAATTACAGTGTAACCTGGGATGGCTATTTCTGCGTCTGCATGGTGAGGTTTCAGCCAGGTTTCGGATATGATGCAAATATCAGGTTGGAGGGTATGGGCAGTGACCTGCAGCTCCGGTATTTTATTTAGTAAGCTGTGGATGTTGAGGTGGATTAGGTTTATACCCTAAGGAAGGGTTTGGGGGGTGAGATTTGACGACCGGCCAGGGTTTGTTTTGATGTCGCCAGCCAGGAGAAGCAGCAAGGTGAGATAGCGCATAGCAGTGTGCCATGTATATCTTGGCTTGTATCTGGGACGGGAGATATGTGGGTTGTAGAGAGAGAGAGAGAGACAGAATCCCCTAGATTACGTAGGGCAGATAGGTGCATGGGGAAAGAGGAGGGGATGACTGAGGAGCCGATGAGCCAAGTTCGGGTGGTTGTGTGAAAGTGGCTCACTATGGGAGTAGGTGGGGGTGGAGGGGGAGGAGATATCGAGATAATGTTAGGGAGGTCTGGATTATTAAAAGGCCTGTTAGATGGAGGTAGTGATATGAGAGGCATGGCAATGGCTAGGACTGCAATTTGGTAGAGGATCATGCTTGTATAAGGGATGTGATACAGCTAAAAAGGAAAAATACACTGCAATTTAGTATAGCGGCCGCTACTGGGGGGAACTGATAATCTGCAAACCTAAAAGTGGGCTGATAAGTTTTGGCACAGTTACCTGACCTCACAGATCCTAATAAATTTGAGTGCTGACCAATGGTGGTGGTGGGGGCGGCGGGGCCAAAATTATGACTGAGCAGTACCAGCACGATGTGCTGGGTTCACACAGCCGAAGATTCAAACTGGAGGAAAGGCGCCAAAGCAAACAAAGGAGCCTAGTCCTGCCTGCAGAAAAACGATTGTCGCCTCGTACCTTTTGTGGCTTCGGGGGGGGGTTCTGATGTGATCCGTGCCCCAGGGAGCTCCAACGCAGCCCTTTGCGAACCTCATGGGGGTTTCAGGGGAGGGCAGCAGTCCCCTACCCTACCCTCGTGACCCAACTTTTGTGGCTTCGGCGGGGGTTCCGATGCGATCCGTGCCCCAGGGAGAGCTCCAACACAGCCCTCGGGACCTCATGGGGGTTTCTGGGGAGGGCAGCAGTCCCCTACCCTACCCTCGCGACCCAACTTTTGTGGCTTTGGGTGGGTTCCGATGCGATCCGTGCCCCAGGGAGAGCTCCAACGCAGCCCTCGTGACCTCGTGGGGGTTTCAGGGGGAGGGAAGCAGTCCCCTACCCTACCCTCGCGACCCAACTTTTGTGGCTTCAGGGGGGTCCAATGTGATCTGTGCCCCAGGGAGAGCTCCAATGCAGCCCTCGCGACCTCATGGGGGTTTCAGGAGGAGGGCAGCAGTCCCCTAACCTACCCTCATGATCCAACTGTGTTTATAAGGGGAGTCATAAAAATACTGTCTTGAAAATTGGGGTCAAAATAAAAAAAAATTATATATATGTAACCGTTATGTGTAGTGCCAGTCTTGACCACAGTGTGTATGCTTTATGATCCCATGCTGCCAGTCAGCTGAGTTCAGGGGCAAGCTGGATGGAGTGAGGGTGGGGGGATGGTGCTGTTATGCAACACCCCCGCACCAGGGAATGAAAGTTGCCGGGTTGTCCATACAGGCCCAGGTACCATACAGTGAAGACAACTGTCCTGTTGGCATATGGCCCTGCGCCTCTACACCCATGGGTGGCAGAGGGCACTGTGAACTGGCTGACAGATGGGCTCTTTGCTCTGTGCCTCTGTATCTGCAGCCACACTGAAGCACAGAGTCCAGAGGGCCCTGCGCTTCCACAGCCCACCACAACCCCATGAATTCTTGACATCCATCACTGCACAGATGTGCAGGGTCTACAAGGACCCTGCATCTCTGTGGGCAGATGGAATCTTTCCTTGGCACTAGGCAAAAGGCACCCTGTGCATCTGCATCTGTTCATGCAAGTCCTAAAGGGACTTGCGTGAATGAGGATATGATTCCACTATCTCAGAAAGAAAGGAAATTCTTTGCAAAAAAACTCATTAATGTACCAGTTAGGGTTCAAGTTAATGTCACAAAAGTAGGGAAATATGACATTAGGGTTTTTAACCCCAACTCCCCTCCCCCCTCCAAGCAGCAAAAGGAAAAAAAACATTAGGGTTTTGGGTCTCAGGAATCATGGCAAATCAGTAATTGGGTCTTCCTTGGGGTTGTTAGCCCTAATGCCTACCCCATTCCCTGGACAAATAATATGTGACATGATCTCCTTTTTTTATCACGGACCATGCATCAAGAAAGCTACGACAGATTGTGTTGGCAATATGTGGCAAGACATAGTTCTCTACTTTTGAAGCGTGTATCACTATGAAGCATTGGCTTGGAGCAGTACCTTGTGCTTCAGACAGAAAGCTACAGACTGGGGGGGAGGGGACAGGTAAGCATAGGGGTTGAAAACCCCAAGGAAGACCCCACCACTGATTTGTCAAGACTAGACAGGGGTTTTGTCTCTCAGAATCTATATAATAATTTAAATCAGCGCCATATTTTAATAATCAAGTAGTAGTGTAGAATGCACAGTTTAAAACATAAAACGGTCAGTTGATGGTAGTGATGTGAATTAAAAATTCTGCTTGAAAGTGTTCAGTAATACAAGTCTAAAGATAAGCTCACAGAGATGGAGAGCCTGAATAAGCTGGGTGATGGCTTTGGAGGAAGGGGAGAGATAAATTTAACACACACAATTTAACATACACACACACACACGACAGCTGTAGATTTACAGATTAGGTGGGACTTCCACCACATCCCAGACCCACCAGATGAGTCTCCCATGATGACCCTCACCCATGTGAACAGCACTGCTGTACCTGCCTCTCCACTCACTGCCATACAATTTGAGTGAAGTCCCCTTTTTTTAACATTTAATATTCAAATTTATTGTATTCCAGCCTGCATCATAGCCCAGTGGGTACTGCTCCATGATCCCACATGGGTGACCAGAGTTCTGGAATGAGCTCTGTGAGCCTGCTATGCACACAGGGAGTGGGACAGGTGCTGCCATGGAGCAGTGCTCACAGCCTAGTAAGTGATGGCTCTGGATTCCGCCACTCTGACAACCCCTGCAGTAGGTCAGGGGTCATCAGTATGATCGGGCTTCCAAGGGCCATGCCCAATGCCAGGGGAGTGTGCCAGAGAGAAAATGGGTAAATCAACTGCCGCCAGGATGGACTACTCCTGTTGTTGCAGGTCCTCGACCCCCAACAGGGCCATGGACTTGATCTGGATTGTACAATGGGAAGGATAGCCTTCCACCTCCTGGCCTCTCCACAGAGGGGAATATTCATGGAGGATCTCAGCCCAGGTTCCTGAGATGATAGGTGACAGGACTGGGCAACTGGAGGGCCGAAGGGGCCAGGAAGCATGTAAGTACAAACGCCTCTATGACCAAATGACTGTTTCGCCCATCAGCCTGATGCGGAAAAGGTGCTGAACACATTGTGCATTCAGCAGTAGCGCCAGCACTACCACTTGTGATGCTGATGACCTGGATTAGGAAAAGGGCCTGAGTCAAACAGTACACCCACATCCTGTACTGCACCTCTCTGGCATGGATAGTGTGGTGATGAAGTATCTGACAAGCAGAATGCAACCATTGGTTTGGACCCCCCCCCCAAACTTTTTTTTTTTTTTTAAATTTATTGAGATCTAGGAGTACACCTTTGAGCTGGAAGCTTGTTTACAAAGGTCCACATCAGTAGAGAATAACAAATTACAGACAATTCAAACAGAAACATACGACAGTACTTGAATTTCGAAAAATGGGACCGTACTAAAATATAAGTGCAGTGAAAATCTTAAACAGATAATAATACAGGTGAGTATAAGGTTGCATACAATGTGAGGATAGAGCTACAGTACTTAAACTACTAAGCAGAATAACATTTCATTGTCAAAGTATTGGGAAGGACAGGGAGGGAGGAGAGATGTATGGATGGAAATAAGTGCATCAAGAAGTAAAAAGGGGGATAGGATAGGGCTCATCGGGGGGAGAGGGAGAAGAAGGTGGGAGGAGGGTAAGGAAAAAGGAAACAGTAAGCAGTTGCAGCTGCTCAGGTTGGCCAGCAATCACAGTTACTCCAATTGGTGAGGTGTTGGTGGAGTTTTCTCTTAAATGACCCCAGCTTGGGCTGATTGTTATGACGGGGGTTAATTAAGCCAAAAAGGAACGCAGTATGAGAATGTCCTTTGCCCTGCAAGTTGCAAGAAGGGACAATAAAGTTGTCTGGCACTGCTTCTTGTGTAGTGGGGTTGGGGCTGTAACGAAGGAGCTTGATTGCTGGGGGAGTCCTAGACAGGTCCCCCCCGAGTAGACATATATTTAGTATTGTACTCTGCCTTGAAGGTTTAGCCAGTTAGTTTGTGCATATAGGTCACAGGTGTGGGTTAGGTAGTTAGCACCTAGGAGCAGTTGGCAGGATTTATTTAGAACAACAGAAACCCTTTTGAGGGTGGAGTCCGGGGCAGCACCATAAACCACTAAACCATAATCAATGACGGACAGAATGGAGCTTTTTATGGTGAGAGACAGGGCATCTTGGGACAGGCAATGTCGGTTCCTGTATAGTAGGCCAATTCTAGGGTTGACTACCTTTACAATTTGTTCTATACACTGAGCAAATGAAAGAGAGCTATCCAGGGCGACACCAAGATATCTGAAGGTTTGAACTTGCTCTTAGTGTGCCTTTCCTGGTTGAACAATTTCTCCTTTCCCCTATTGGGGTAAGAAGGTTATTGCGGATTGTCAGTTGAAAGTCTTTATACTTGTGGGGGTTGACAAATAGCATTGATTTTGTTTTTTTATAGTTCATTAGGATCTTGTATTTGGTGAACCAAGCTTCCACTGCAGTGAAATCACTTTGTAGATGGGACTCAAGTTGGTGTGAATCAGAGTTTTTAGAAAAGATGACAGTGTCATCTGCATAGAGAAGGATGCATTCTTTGCATACAGAGGGACGTTTGTTAATAAAAAGTCTCAACAAGAGTCAGCCAAGAATTGACACCCTGGTGAACACCTGTGAGTACCTCCCGACTATTGGAGAGGGTACCATCAATTTTTACTCATTGTGATCTATTGCTGAGATAGCTCTGGAACCATCCTATCACTTCAGTGGAGAGGCCAATAAAGAGGAGTTAATTGAGAAGTGTTTTATGGTTAACAGTGTCAAATGCCTTGGTGAAGTCAATGTAAATCGCACCGGCAACTTGACGACTGTCTAAAGCCTCATGCAGGAATCCTGAGTACTCCAGCAGGGCAGTGGAGGTACTATGCCCCTTGTGAAAACCATGTTGCTGTGGGCATTGGATTCCATACTTATCCAAATAGTCAACCAGCTGGTCAGCAACTATCCTTTCTAATGCCTTGGGGGGCAGTATAGATATTGGCTGATAATTCACGTATACAGCTCTGTCACCACTTTTGTTGACCGGAGTGACCACTGTGGCCTTCCAAAGCAGGGGGAATTGTCCCAGCTGAAGAGATAGATTTAAAAGTTTTGTTAGTGGAAGGAGCACTTCCTTAAGGGTAAGGGCCAATAACTTAAGGTCCAGTGAGTCGCTACTGTGTCTGGTTTTGTCAAGCGCATACGAAAGGTATTTTCTAGCTTCGGGGGTGGTGGCTGCTTTAAAGTAGATGGGGGGGTGGACATGAGGGAGACTCACTGTGTACATTCTTAGAGCCTGGCACATTTTCAACAGATGATTCAGGGGGATCAGTCAGCAGTATGCTGCTAAGGTCCGTAAAAGCATCATTAAAGATATTGGCAATGGTGTTAGGGTCCTGTGTGATCTCACCATTCACCAGCAGCATGCAAGGTGAGACTTTGCTATTTTTGCCAGTAAGGTCCTTCATATTTTCCCAAAATCTTCTGCCATCACCCCAGGAATAAGTGAGACAGTCTTTGAAATATCGAGATTTCGCGAGTCTGATCTTGCGGGTGCAGATGTTTCTGGAAGATCTATACTTCTGCATGTCTGTCTTTGTGCCAGTGGCCATGGCTCTGTGCCAGAGATGGTCTCTGGTGATCATGAGTTGCAGAAGAGCGGGAGTGACCCATGAGTTATGGATTCCCTTAATTTTACACGTTTTAATCGGAGCATAGATGTTACAGGCATCATTAAACTTAGCAATAAAATAATCTAATGCCTGGTCCATGTCTATTGCGGAGTACATTGCGGACCAGTCTATGCACCTTAGGTAAGCTTTGAGCGAGTTCAGCTGCCCACGTTTGAGGATACGACTCAAAATAATTTGGGGGGAGGCTTAGCGTCCTTGTTGGCCCAGTGGCAAGTGATCGGGAAGTGATTGCTAAGCGAGTATGCGAGTACAGCAGTGTTGGAGATACTGTCCGGTCAGTTTATGATGATCCAGTCTACAGGGAACTGGAACCTGTTTGGTAGTTAAACCTGGTAGGTGAATCAACCATTTGTGAGAGGTTAATACAAGACAGGGCATCTTTGTATTGGGTGGCCTCAGGGGATAACCAGTTTATATTAAAGTCCCCTAGGACTACCACCTCCTAGTTTTGCTTAAGACCTTTAATGAACTCTACGATCTTGTGGAAACCAGTTGATTGATCTCTAGGAGGAATGTAAACTAAGGTTATAGTCAGGGCCACTGGAAAATTGTGCCCGCAATTTTTCTGTGGAATCCGCAATTTTCACTATTCTCCGCAAAAACGGACATGTTCCACAATTTCTTGTAATTTTTGAGTTTTTATATTGAACTGTGTAATAAGTACAGTATTAACATTTGTAATAAAATACTCTCAAATATATTGACAATTTTGCATGCAGACTTGGGTTTGGCTGAAACAATGCAATGCAAGGTAGGGCAAGGGTTTATGTGACACTGATTTATTTTAAATCCTTGTCTTGTTTGGTTTCAAAATCCACTGGCCAAGCATAAGTACACTGGAACACTTAACATTTGTTTTGTGCCAGAGCAGTCTATCAGAAAACTTTTTGCTACCACACAGACAAACAAAAGATGTGAGAAAAGGTGCAAATTATCCCATTCATTTAAATGGGGTGCTAACTACTGTATGAAGCCTTTTGTAAATGGCAGGGCAAGTTTTTCCTTGTGAGCATACTTTCATTCAGACTAGTTTTGATTCAAACAGCTGAGGATTTTTGGATGGCCCTGCCGATTTTAAACTTGAATAAGCTAGTTGCTAACAGTGATCTCACGCTTAGCAACTGCCCCCCTAGATGTTCACATGCAAAGACTACAATAAAACCCTGACTGAAGTCTAAAAACAAGCTTATAAAACACAAAATGTATCTGAACATTTATCTTTAACTAAACAAAATCATTGCAGCCAGAGTAAAACAAAGGTAAATTACAGGGTACCCTGACTACAGTATGATGCAGTAAAAATATATTGGTATTTTTTTGTAACAGCATAAGGCCCACTAGGCACAAGTGCCTGTTTTCAGGTACAAACCAGGAGCACTGAGGAAGTTAAGTGACTTGCTCAGAATCACACAGTATGTAAGTGGAGGTTGTGGGAATCAAACCCAGGTCTGCTAGATGTAATCAGTTCATTCACAGTTTGTTACTCTAACCTCTAGATTATACTGCCAGTCCCAATAACCCCCAGATTTAATGTTTAAATATGTAATTACAAAAACAGTGTATGGTACCTACAGTACAAATTATGACTATTAAACATTTTAACAACATTTTACTAAAACTCAATTATTCACCACTCTATCTGCTTATTTTTTCTTGTACCAAAGTCGGTGAATTGCTGGCAGAGCACTGTAAACAGCTGTTGATTACACTTCATTATTCTACAGCCAGAAACAAAAAATATATATTTCTTCTTGCATTATTTAATATTGATTTGTTGTGTCTCACTTTATAGAATCTATTTAGCACTGTATGAGGTGCTTTTAAATTTTGGAAGATAGGCAATGCTTATGATAGCTTATCAGTTTAGTATTCTTTTTAAGAACATAAACTTGTCTTTATGTTTTAAACATATTCAGGTGTCAGTGTATTCATTTAGCAATTTATACTGGCTAATCTATGCTGCAGAAAACATCAAAAGATTTATTGTGAAGCACTCCGGATCTATAGTAGAACCCCCGCAATTTCCAGCAATTTTTGCAAAACGCTCCGCAATTCTTGGTAACCTTTTCCGCAATTTTCCAGTGGCCCTGGTTATAGTTAATGATTTGCTTTGAGAACCTAACAGTAGCCTAACAGCTAAGGCCTGTGCAGGGGTCCTGGTGTCAATTAAAGGGAAGGCATGGCACCTAATATAATCTTTGATATAAATAACACACCCACCACCCCTTTTCCCAGTCCTATTGAGCCTGAAGAGGGGTGCACCCATTTAGCACTATGAAAGCATCCAAGACCTTGGGTGAGAGCCAAGTTTCCACTAAGGAAAGGACATCAGGGTTGTGCTGGCTTACCCAAACCTGAAGCTGGTCAAATGTGGCCAGCAGGCTACGGATATTAAGAGATGCAATTTTTATTGATTGGCAGCTGTAACTGCACCCGTGAGGCTGCTGGGGGTGAGCCAGGGTTAGGGTGAATGTTACGAGAGATAAGCAGTAGCACCATGGCAGGGTGAAGCAGAAGATTTTTTGGTATTATCAAGTTGCTTTTTCATTTACAGTTACTATCAGTAACCTCCTTTGTGGGGCATAGTATGATGGCAGGGCGAGGCATCAGGTGAGTGATCACGATCCAACAGTGGTGGGAGAGGTAGTTAGCTGAGGTGAACCACTCATCATAACTAGGAGTGGGACAGGAACTGGTGCCAATTGTGTAACACAACATTAGAGTAGCATTAGCTGTATAGGCATGGATATGGAAATGATTGTTAGGGCACTCAAGGGATAGGAGAATTAATAAGAGCGCTGATAGAGCTAAGCAATTACTGGGAGCCATGATACAGAATAATGGAGAATAATGGGGGGTGAATGTGTCACGCGGGGGTTAGATACCTAAAGGAGGAGGAGGCTAAATGGGTGCCCAGAAAAGAGGGAGTAGAGCAGAGACAGCAGAGTATGATAAGTGGAGGGGGGGAACTAGAGCATGTGCAAGGTGGGAGGGGTTGAGGTATAAATAGTGCGAGCTACGTAAAGACAACAAAGAGCTATGTGACCAAGTGGTTAGTGGTACAGCCTATGTAGAGGTCTGTGCAACAAAAATAGGGGTTCAAGTCCCAGCTGTGGAGATGTTTGGATAAAAAAGGGGGGAGGTGTGAACTAACAAAGGATAAAAGCTGGGGGGAATTTTAATTAATGTGTAAATCTTTTGCATGAGAAGGGGAAGCTACAGATTTTATTTATTTATTGTTTTTTTTAAGAAGGAGGTACAGACAATAGAGCAACAAAAGTAGCGGAGATAGTGTACTATTCCAAGGGGCTGAGTGGACTAGTGGATGGTGTAACTGACTTTGGAGCAGACAGTCAGAGTAGTCAGGGGTACAAAACCTGTGTAGGGGAATATACAGCTTTAATAAGGAGGTACAGGCAATAAAGTAACAACAGGATGAGAGATTAGTGGACTTCTAGAAGGTGCTGAATGGTCTGGTGGATGGTGCAATTGACCCTGGAACAGACAAGGGTTCAAGACCTCCTTGGGGGGCTGAAGTACCACAGGGATAGACAGAGGTTAACTTATTAAATTAAAGACTGAAAGGATAAACAGTTGGATTAGGCAAGGGGAAAGTGAAAGAACACTTTAAAAATAAATTTGGGAAGTTTCTGTTTAGTTGGGCTTTAAGGACAACCAAGATTCAAGGGGATCAAAAGACAGTGGTGAGAGAAATATGGCTGTGTGGCCTGGAGGATGGTGCTGTTGACTTTGGCCTAGGGGTTCAAATCCCGGGGGGGGGGGAGTGATCTCCTAACTGAGGTGGGGTGGGACTAGAATGCTGGTTCCTGTTACAAGGCAAATTAGTGATTCATTTAACTAGTCGCACCATAGCATCCCATATAATATTGATGCAATGATTGGGTAGTGAGAGGAGAACAGTGCCACCTAGTACCTGGAGGAGCAAAGGGGAAAGTTGGATGTTAGACAGACAGGGCCACATGATCTTCTACTCCTATAAAGGAAGTGCTCGCCCAGGGGTGGGTGGGGTAGCTTTCACGGCAGTGAGTCTACAAGCATAGAAACGTAGAAACATAGACTTTGACGGCAGCCATGGACTGCTTGGTACCTAGTCTGCCCATTTCCCTATCTACAGGATAGGCCGCACCCTCCTATGTAAAATGGCTGATGGAAGTCTACCTTCAGTGGGGAAGGAGGACTGGAAACCAATGGTAGTCTGCAGTAGGTAAGCCTGCTGAAAATGGCTTTGCTTCAGTGGGGAGGGAGGACTGGAAACAAAAGGTGGTGATGCTATCCACAATCACAGCAGGAGGGAAAGAGGCTACCACAGTCCACAAGTGCTCTTATCACAGCAGAACAGTAACATTTATGATGCAGTCTTTTGTACGAGAAGTTGCAGATCACCTGCTTAATTGGTTAAATTGCAATTACAAGACATGTAGAAAACAGGTTTTGACTGTTTCTGCAATAAAAAGGAACCTCCTAGTGCCTTTCTGTCTGACATCTGCAGGGCCACCCCTTTGTAACCCCCTTGTCAGGGGCTTCCCTGTGAGCCCTAGAAAAAGGTTAATTTTCCCTGGGGTTTTGTTTCCACCCCCATTCTTTTTTGGGGCTTCCTGGCTGTGCTTCAGTGCCCTCTGGTCTCTCCTGCCGGTCCCCGCATGGTTTTTGGAGACAGCAGGGCCAGAGGAGCAAGTTCGCAGAGTCACTGGTTTGGAAAAGGGCACTGTGATGCCAGCGAGCTCTACACCTGCACAGTAGCGCATTTTTGTGTGGCCATTTGCGGCTGGTTTTGGTTTGCCTCTCTGGGGGTCCCGGTCCCAGGGCAATGTAAGAGAGACCGGAGACACGGGCAAGACCGGAGAGGTGGCAGGAGAATGAGAGAGAGCTGTTTTTAAAAGCGCCAATTGCGCTGCAGCATTTGGGAGCCACCTCATGAATATTAATGAGGCAGCGTCCCTTTGAAGCCCAGAAGTCTGTCCAGTGCCTAGTGGCACCAGGAATTGGCACTGGTGACAGAAAGGGAGATAAATTAAATAAAGTAAAGGTGTAAAAGGAGAGGCTGCCAGTCTGTGGGGGGTGTAAATAAATAAGGATTTCACGGACTGCAGCAGAAGGAATTAGAGTGTAGCTGTGTACTGGGGTTATATTGGGTTGCCTAGGAGCAAGGTATAATGGCAGCCATGACTGGATGAGAGATGAGTTGGCAAGTTAATGAATGCAGTCACTTTGCAAGGCATAGGGGTGGCTACAAATGCTTTCTTTTTTCCAATTATTTTACCAGGTGAGACACACTAAGCTGAAAGCTTGTTTGCAGGTGCAACCTGGGAGCACGAGGAAGTTAAGTGACTTGCTCAGGGTCACACAGTATGCAAGAGGGGGCTGTGGGATTCAAACCCAGGTTTCCAGATTTGCAGCTCAGAGCCTTAAACCACTGCACCATACTGCCTCCTTAATGTATGGGGCTAATGTAAAGGTTTACAGTTTGGCTGCACAGGGACATGAAACATGGGACTTTGTGTGAACCGTATGGGACTGTTTACTTCAGCCACCATGCTGGGCAGCCATGTGACACCAGCCAGCCAACCACCAAGCCAGGATTCTTGCCAAGGACTCTGGGACTGTGTGAACAGACTTTTGGGGGAAAATACCGGGAATGTTTAGGTGCCTTTTTCTGCACCAATGAGGCATCAAGGGAGCCTCATACATATTAATTTTTGCCTAAGGAAAGTGGCTCCAGCCAATGGGGAGCAAGGAAAGGGCTCCCAAAAGCCAAGGACAGTTGGAGTTTGAGTCAGTTCGGTGGGAGCTCCTCCAGAGGGAGGGGGGCTCTTGGCCCTGGAGAGAATGGGCCTGCCTGGGGGCTGCCAGCAATTTGTCCCCCAGGGCAGGGAGTGCCTGCCCCCTCAGGAAGAGGAAAAGCTGAAGAGAGAAAAGATGTTAAAGAAGCAGCGTGGCAGAGAGAAAAAGGAAAGCTGCAGGATGCTGAATGTTCTGTGTTGCTCTGAAATTGCACCACAGCGGTGAGATAAAGATGAGACAAGAGGTTGTGTCCTGAACCTGGGAAAAGGGCAAAGGTTGTGTCTTGATCCTGAAAAAAGACACAGGTTGCATCCAGAGCCTGGAAAAAGGACGAAGGTTGCGTCCTGAGCCTGTGAAAAGGACAAAGGTTGCGTCTAAGCCTGGGAAAAGACGGAGTACAGAGGAGTGATGAGGAACAAGAGAATATAAATGAGCTAAGAGAAGGAAAGGAAGAGTAAATCTCTTCGATCTAGAGAATTGCTATGTACCTGCACAGTGAGAAAAGGAACTTTGAGTGCAGGTGATATGTGTGAGTCTGAGCGGGAATGTGGTTGTGTTGAAGTCAAGAGACTGTGAAAGCAGAAGGACAGACAGGTGCCTTTATGGTTCGGGTGCCTGTTGTCTGCTCCTGAGATACAGCAAAGAGAGAAACAGATTGCTGTGGTTACACATCGTGCCAGGAAACAGAAAGAAAGAGAAGCAGAAGAGAATGTGCTGAATGATTCCGTTGACACCCAGGGCTAGGTGGGGAACTCGCTAACCCCCATCAAGTGGGGTCTGCCGCTGCAGGGGATCATGGGTCTTGTATCTGAGTGCTAGGGCACTCTGATCAGAGGGAGCCAGGCCATGGGGCCACTCCTGGGTCTGGGTCCTCTGTAGTTGGCGGGCCTTGTGCACATGCCCTGCAACGGGGCCTGTAATGGGCTGAAGGGGACAAGCTGCAAGATCTGCAAGCAAGAGAAAGAGAGAGAGAGCAAGCTGCAGCCTCTGTGCCCCTGTTCAAGCATTGTGTCCAGTTCTGCCTGTGTAGCCATCCATCCCCAGGATTTCAGCAAACTGTGCCATCCGAGAACTGATTCTGCAGAACTGTGAGTAAACAGCAGGAATTGCCCTGCACCTGGGGACTGTAAATAGTTTAAGCACACATACCAGGCTGAAGACAGAGCCAAGGTTTAAACAAGACAGAGAAATCTAAAAAAGGTGTTTAATTCTTCAAGCACGTCAACGCCGGCTACCAGCTGCAACTCAGGCCTGCAACTTAAATCTGGGTACCCAGTGATAGGACTTTGGGGGTTATAAGATGGACTCAGACTTGTGGGTCTGGGTTTGAGTACCTCTGTAGTAGTTAGTTAGATAGATAGACCTGGTGGCTGCAATGATTAAAATATGGTATTGAATCAGAAAGGGGGATGTGATTACTGGGAAATGCAAATGTTAAAAATGTTTGAACTCTATTCCACTTACCCCCATCCTAGCCCTGCCCCCGTAAATAAATTGTGAAGTTATTGCTTTGCAGCAGAGATGAATCCAGAGCCTAATTTTAGTGAGCATGTCTAATGTCTGGAATGGAAAATGTAAATAGTGTAACAGAATGTGGGGAGGTTCTAACCTGGTAAGTCCCTGCCTGGTGTAACTGTTGGGGAAGCAGGTTGGTACAACATCCTGGAGGTTGTACTGCAAGCAGTCAGACCCACTGATATGTACTCTGGGTGAAGGCATGGCCATTTTTTATTTAACTTTGGAAAAGTACCCTCGTAGGTCAGCTCTGGGAGCCCAGGCCCCTATTCCTGTAACCTAGGTAGCAAATAGTGGTAGTGGCCCTCTCCCGAATGGTGCCAGAGTACTACACCTTCAAGTGAAAGTTTCCACACTACATATCAACTGACCCACATACTAACTGAAAATAATTTTGTGGGTGTGGGTTGAGAGAAACAACATCAGTCAAACAATCTTATTGTGACTCTGCCCACATGTGAAAAGATCCCATTGTCATGACAAACGACAACACCAGAACAGGCCTCTAGACATCCACACTTCAGCTAAATCACATACAATTATGGCAGAAGGGTGAAATTTATGCACTTTACTGCATCATGCGCCATCTCTAAAGTCCTGGATGTGCATTTGCTCATGTTGTTATTGCTGCTGTTTCTTCTATTTTGATTCACTCCACAGATTTCTGCAATGCTTATTCTGCTATATGGTGCATCATGCATGCACTTACCTCCTATACATGGCGTGCACGCCCACACTTTCCACCAGATTTTAGACCTGCATTCTGCAGTCACATTGCAGCGCATGCATGAACACAGAAAACAGTATGCACTGATGGTCTTACAAACTTGCAATGTTCCATGTTCTGTAAACATGCCCTTATATTTGTTTAGGCCATCTGCATGCTATTGTCACTGCTGTGTCCTGTTTACTGACACTATGTTAAAAGAGTTCACATGTGTATTTGTGTTAGGGGCACAATCGGAACAACACTGTCAAACAGTGTCATTGACTCAGCAGGTTGCACACTCATCTGAGGCTGGAAGATCAGGTTTTGGGTTCTAGCCCTTGTCACAGATTCACTCAGCAGGTCAGGCCCTCTACTCCCAAAGTGCCAACCTCTGAGCGCAGTCTTGTAAACAGTGTAACAGACAAGGTAACCCTCTTGTCTGTTTTTGTGAGTTTGGATCAACCTTTGGTCTCAAGTTCTGGAGAGATTCAAACTGTTAACCTCTTGCTAGCATACCCAATGCACAGGTTCAGATATATCTGTCTTCGGTGGCCAGATATCTTTGCCTACGGGCACCTAACCAGGTATTCAGAGATGAATCCTTAAAACTTTAATAAAGACCTCAGATTTAAAACGCTTTTTTCCAGTTTGGTACCACCATACAAGCTTATGTCTGCTGTCTGCTATAACCATAAATATTTCTTAGCAAAAGAAAGCAATTCAAAGACAGACCAGGTATTTTCTAAAATTAGAGTTTTTACTAAAATATATAATAGTATGTCAAACATACAATACAGAACTCTTATATCACAAGACATACATACCTTTAAACTAAACAAGGTTTAAAACAGTGCAATTCCCGCAACAATATTTAGATTTGTCTAGCTTTCTAAATACCTGTTTTCAGTGCTCAGATGTTTTCTTGGTCAGTGTCAGATAGAAGTGTGTCTGTAGTGAAACAGAATAATCTTTAAAAGCTGGTTTTGCCCACCTCTTTTGCATGAGGTCATCTAGCTCCTCCCTGTCAAAATATCTAAAACATATGTATTTCTATACAACCACAGGATGTAATTTCAAAATATTAATTCTGCAACCTTAGCATAACTCAATTTCAATGATACCTCTTTTGATTCATGCTGTATTCTCCTCACACAGGCTTCATATGAGCATTTACAACCTCTCACCTCTGTGTAATAACCTGTGTTTTCTCTTCAACGTCATAAACCTTTTTTTATGATTTCCCTCTTAACAAAGTTAACTTAAACAACTCTGTAATTAACTCAGAGAATCAGGATCCTTGATTAAAGTATTCCATGTAACACACTGTCTCTAAAAACTGAGTGTGTGTGATACATGCTGTCAGCATTTCTCTTGGCCTGCATCTGTCAGCTGAAATCTGGGAGGGGGGGAGAGGGGGGTGAGGTCATTCCTAGAGCATTTAATTTTTCAGCAGAGACAGTCATTAATACATTTTATATAAAAACAAGCATTTGTCAATGCCGAATGTTGCTTGCTTGTATGTGCTGTTTAGGTATTTGGAAGTGATAGTTCCATGCCTTCCTCCCAAGACATCCACTGTCTTTCCATTCAGTATTCACAGAAGAGTGGGAGGGGCAAGGGCCACAGCAGTACAGCAGTTGCCAAGGGGGTGAAGAGGTGGACAATAGTCCATTCAAAGGCAAAATAGTCCTGCAGGAGCTCACTAAATTGAAGGTGGACAAAGCAATGGAACCAGATGGCATACGCCCAAGGATATTAAGAGAACTACGAAGGGAGATAGCAGTACCTCTGGCAGCCATGTTCACTGTGTCATTCAACACGAGTGAACTGGAGGAGGGCACATGTGGTCCCGCTACACAAGTCTGGCAGCAGGGAGGAGGCAGAGAACAATAGGCCATTCAACCTTACCTCAGTAGTGGGGAAGATCATGGAGACATTGCTTAAAGAAAGGATAGTGGGGCATCTAGAAGCCATCGGAGCCCAGGACCATAGACAACATGGATTCACAGTGGGGACATCATGTCAGACAAATCTGGTTGATTTCTTTAATTGGGTGACAAAGGAAGTGAATCAGGGTGGGGCAGTGGACAACGCTTACCTTGATTTCAGCAAAGCCTTTGACACCATCCCATATAGGAGGCTGATAAACTAGCTGGGTAGGCTGGGCATGGGGGAAAGGGTGGTAAACTGGGTTAGAAACTGGCTAACAGACTGGAGGCAGAGAGTGGTGGTAAATGGTGTGCAGTCTAGGAGAGGGGTGACTAGTGGGGTGTTGCAGGGTCTGTCCTGGGCCAGTCCTGTTCAATGTCTTCATTAGTAACATTGCAGAATGTTTGAAGGGAATTTTTTCACCAAATTTTCAACATAGCCATTTTAAGACCTCTGCTCATGAATAGTGTCACTGTGATTTTCTTAATCTGTCCCAAACGTTGACTGTGCACACCAAATGCGCCATTTTGCACTACATGCACGGAAACACATTTTGGGCGACAAGTGAAAAATGACAGCTGTACTGCTCATAAGGAGGTGTGGTAAAATGGCAATGTTGAAAATCTGGAGTGAAATATTAAAAATTTGCAAACTTATGAGCGTGCATCGGAACTGCACAACGCACACTCGTAAAACAGTAATTTTTTAGGAATTTTTTCACCAAATTTTCAACATAGCCATTTTAAGACCTCTGCTCATGAACAGTTTCACTGTGATTTTCTTAATGAGTCCCATATATTGATTTCACACACCGATTGAGCCATTGTGCGCTACATGGGCGGAAACATGTTTTAGGCGAGATGTAAAAAATGACAGCTGTACTGCTCATAAGGAGGTGTGGCAAAATGGCAATGTTGAAAATCTGGAGTGAAAATATTGAAAATTTGCGAACTTACAAGCGTGCGTAGGATCATCACAACAAATGCTCGTAAAACAGTCATTTTTGGGAATTTTTTCACCAAATTTTTAACATAGCCATTTTAACACTTCTGCTCATGAACAGTGTGACTGTGATTTTCTTAATCTGTCCCGAACATTGATTTCGCACACCGACTGTGCCATTGTGTGCTACATGCGCAGAAACACATTTTGGGCAAGATGTGAAAAATAACAGCTGTACTGCTCATAAGGAGGTGTGGTAAAATGGCAATGTTGAAAATCTGGAGTGAAAATATTGAAAATTCGCAAACTTATGACATCACGTAGAAACTGCATAGCGTGTGCTCCTAAAAGAGTCATTTTGGGAATTTTTTCACCAAATTTTCAACATAGCCATTTTAAGACATCTACTCATGAACAGTGTCACTGTGATTTTCTTACTCTGTCCAAACATTGATTGGCGCATACCGACTGCACCATTGTGCGCTCATATGCATGGAAATACATTTGGGTGACATGTGAAAAATGACAGCTGTACTGCTCATAAGGAGGTGGTAAAATGGCAATGTTGAAAATCTGGAGGAAAATATTGAAAATTAGAACTTAAGAGCGTGTGTAGAACTGCACAACGATGCTCAGAAAACAGTCATTTTAGGAATTTTTTCACCAAATTTTCAACATAGCCATTTTAAGACCTCTGCTCATGAACAGTGTCACTGTGATTTTCTTAATGTGTCCCATACATTGATTTCACACACCGACTACGCCATTGTATGCTTGTGGAGACACATTTGGGTGCGATGTGAAAAATGACAGCTGTACTGCTCATAAGGAAGTGTGGTAAAATGGCAGTGTTGGCATCCGGTGCAAATATTAAAAATTCATGAACTTCTGTTGCGTGCATAGGAACTGTAATGCACATAAGTAAAACAGTAATTTCAAAGATTTTTTCACCAAATTTGCAACATAGGCTTTTGAGAGCCCACCTTATGAACACTAGCACTGTCGTTTAGTTAATTGGTCCTGAAAGGTGATTTTGCGCAGTGACCACGAAATCACCGCTTCGGGCCGATTAATGCCATGACAGTGACAGAATTCATGAGAAGGGTCCCAAAACCCGCAGAAACATTTGGTGCCAAAATTCCAAAAATGCCTGAGATATGAAGCAAAGTTGAAAAACCCTATCTATCCCATTATACAGCTTACCGCATTTCCTCAGTTCAAGGTCGGCTTTGAAGGGTGCAGACGTGTTCCCAGTCCACTGAAGATCACACCAAGGTCTGGAGGCATGGGGTGGGGTGTGGGGAGGCAGGGCGCGTAGGGTGGGTGCGGGTTGTGGGAGGGGGCAGGGAGAAGCCGAGGACAGTTTTATATTTACAGGTTTATTTTTTTTTAATAAGGACGACGGGGACGCTTGCCACGCTGGGGTGGGCTCCCAGTGTGGCAGCTGTAAGGCTGTTTGGGGCTGGAGCTGACGGGGATTGGGTACCCCATCGGCCATAACAAATTTTGCCACACTGGGGTGGGCTCCCAGCATGGCACCTGGAAGCTTTGAGGGGGCGTGGAGCCAACGGGGGATTGGGCACCCCCGTCAGCCATACAGTGTGTGCGTGGGGGGGAAAGGGAAGGCGCATGAGCACGTAGTATGCATGCGTGCGTGGAGGGGGGAGCTCTGCTCACTGAAGCGGAGCTCTCCCTTTCAACTTTACGATCACTGTATTTTCAACTGCTGTCATAGACAGCTGCAGCAGCAATTGGGGAACTGGGGCCACGCCTGCAAACACACTGACTGAATTGGAAGACGGGTGCCACCACTCCGAAAACTTGGATGATGGCGCTATGTTTCTTGCACATGCGTGCAAGCAACATAAAAATATGATACAGCACTTTAGAATTGGCTGTCTATGTCACGGCCCCCACCAGGAACTTCGGGTAAAATCCCAGTACTGACACAGTAGTTCAACATGGGGGGTGCTGCATTCCTGAGGTGCCGTCTTTTGGATGAGAAATTAAACCAAGGTCCCATCTGCCTGTTCAGGTGGTTGTTAAAGATTTCATAGCAGTTCTCGAACAGATTAGAGGAATATCCTCGGTGTCCTGGCTAAATTTCAGCCATCCACTGAAATACCACCAAGAGCTTAATATGGTTTCAATATGTTAGTTTGTGTCTGTGTGCCTCCACCCCCAGGATGAGACTGAAAATAGGTAGAATTTCCTAGCCCTCCTTTCACAGTCAATAAATAAATAATGACTAAAGGCATTGGTTTTTAACACAGCTATTAACTGAAACCAATCACACCCTGAACTGCACATGTTGCTTGTTTCATTGGTTGTTCTTCCACCCAATACTCCCATCCATACTACAATGCACTGTTTTCAAACATCCATCCATTCACCAGTCTCCCATCCCCTTACTAGGACTGTGAGCCAGTGGTCATAGCTGATTGGATTTCGGAGTGATGTCAACTTGCAGCATTGTTCCGTACAACCAGTCGAAACTGGGCTGTTATGCTCAGATGATTAGCATGGAAAGCAGTGCAGTGTGAGACACAGAAGCACAGAGAAACTGCAGAATCAGCACAGGGAAAAAAAGAAGGAAAAACAGTTTAATGTAACTCTTTGGTTTACTAGAGAGGTGGCGAAGGTGGTCAGGGAGAAAGCCAGGGCTTTCAGGAAGTACAGGATAACAGAAAAGACTGAGGATGGAGAGGCCTACATGGAAAAGAGGAGGGAAGCAGGGCAAAAGATTTATTATTTATTTATGTAGCTTCTGTTGACCAGGTAAGTACAGTACAATGAGATACAGGTACAGTGAGATACAGGTTCATACAGAGGACAACATGACACAAGTTAAGCAGTATACAGTCTCAAAATAGAACCATGTGAACACAACCAGTAGACAGTAAGCACAGTTAAGATATGTACAGGATATATATATATATATATATATATATACACACATAGAGACACCAAGGCTAAGAACAGTACACTTTTACAAGGTATAAGGAGGGCTAAAGAGGTCACAGAGGAGAGGATAGTAAGACAGGCCAGGAAGGGAGATAACACCTTTTTTAGGTATGTGGGAGAAAGAAGGAAGGCACAGCAAGGAATTGTGAGGTTAAGGGGGGGAGCCGGAACAATGCTGGAGGGAGATTTGGAGAAAGCGGAGGCATTAAACAGCTACTTCTGTTCAATCTTCACGCAGAAGTGAGAGAGCAGCGGGCCAGTGTAGTAAGGGAAGGGGAAAACCACAGGCAAATGGATTCTATTGTGTTCACGGCTGATAGAGTAAGTGAAGAACTGGGTAGACATAGGGTAAATAAGGCAATGGGGCCTGACAGCCATCACCCAAGGGTACTCATGGAGCTGAGAGAGTTGCTGGCACCACGTTTAGTGAGACTGTTAAACCTGTCCTTGGACACAGGCGTGGTGCTGTGGGACTGGAAAAGGGCGAGGTGATTACACTACACAAGGGAGGAAGAAAGGACGAGCTCAAAAAATACCATCCTGTTAGTCTCACCTCAGTGGTGGGGAAGGTAATGAAACATTACTAAAGATAAGACTGGTGGAATTCCTGGAGGCCCATGGTCTGCAGGACGTAAGGCAGCATGGCTTCACTAAGGGTAGGTCCTGCCAGACTAACCTGATAGAGTTTTTCGATTGGGTGATGCAGATAGTGGACCAGGGAGGAGTGGTGGATGTGGCCTATTGGGATTTCAGTAAGGCCTTCAACACCATTCCGCATAGAAGGCTGGTGAATAAGCTGGACTGCCTGGGTGTGGGCCACAAAATCACTAGGGGGGTGGAGAACTGGCTGACGGGAAGGCAACAAACAGTGGTGGTAAATGGGACACATTCCAGGGAACAGGCAGTGATCAGTGGGGTGCCACAGGGGTCAGTGCTGGGACCACTACTCTTTAACGTCTATATTAGTGACCTAGTGGAGGTTTTGGAGGGCCAGGTGTGCCTGTTCATGGATGATACAAAGGTCTGCAACAGGGTGGATTCACAAGGGGGAGTGGAGGCCATGAGGTTGGACCTGGAGAAGCTGGAGAAGTGGTCAGAAACCTGGCAACTAAAATGTAATGCAGGGAAGTGTGCAGTGATGCATCTGGTGTGGAAAAACATGAGGGCAACTTACTTCCTTTGGGGGGAGGAAATCAAGGAAAAGGAATAGGAAAGGGACCTGGGGATCATGGTATCAAGGAATCTTACGGTGGGGAACCAGTGCAGCAAGGCGGTGGGTAAGATGAATGGTATGTTGGTCTGCATTGCAAGGGGCTTTACTAGTAGAAGGAGGAAAGTGCAAATGCCATTGTACAGCACTATAGTAAGGCTGCACCTGGAGTATGGGGTGCAGTTCTGGAGGCCGAACTTGTGCAGGGATATTGAGATGATGGAGAGGGTGCAGAGAAGAGTGACCTAGATGGTACAAGGGATGCAGGATATACCATATGAATAAAAATCAAGGGAGCTGAATCTGTACCCACTACAGACTAGGAGGGAGAGGGGGGACATGATTGAGACTTTTAAGTACTTGAGGGGAATAAATAGGGTGAAGGAAGGAAGTTTGTTCAAAATGAAGAAGGGAGCGAACACGAGAGGACATGGCCTCAAATTAGAAGGCAGGAGATACAGAGGCAATGTCAGAGGGCAGTTCTTCATGGAGAGAGTAGTGGAAGCCTGGAATAGACTGCCAGAGGAGGTAGTGGGAGCCAAAATGGTGGAGGGCTTCAAGAGAGCATGGGACAGACATAAGGGGTTGAGAAAGGGGATGAAAGTACAAAAAGTGGGGTGGGAGGGAACAGGGGAGGATGTAAGGGCAGACTAGATGGGTCGTGTGGTCCTTTTCTGTTGGCAAATTTCTGTGTAATCTGTGTAACAAAAAATTCGGAGAAGCAACGATTACACATAAACAGTAAGTTGTTTAACTTAAGATTGTTCAGAGTGAGACAGCCACCCCATCAGCAGCAGCAATGTGTTGTGTGGGCTTGGCACCATTTATTTACAGCAGTTACGGACCACTGGCAATTGTTTTTCTACCCCCCTTACAAAAGGGTTTTAGCATAGAGAGAGAATTGGTTGTTGGTGTTTACAAAGAAAAGTTTGTAGTTGTCGATCAGGAAGGTTTTTAATGTAAAAATTGTTACACGGGGATTGGTGTTTGCTAACACGATTGGGAAGGGGCCTGCACCTGCTCGCAAACTGTGTTGTACTGCACAGATGGTAGTTACTCTAAAGCACTTCTAGTTCTGAATTATAAAACACACATCTTAATTTTTCTGCTCGTTTCACTACCACTGCTTGGACAAGGGAAGATGTTCTGAATTTGTTCTCTCAGCCACAGTCCCCTCTTCCAATATAATATCAGAGGACTGTACTTAGCCCGGGGAGAACAGCTGGACTTGCAGACATCTGATAAGTGCTTGTAACAGCTTTAATATGTACTGCAGGCTATTGAATCTCCCACTGCTGCAGCTCTCTTTTAATGTCAACTGCAGGGAATTCTGGGATTTGTAATTACAGCGGCAGAATCAGCCTGATACAATCTTCTAGTCAGGGAGGCAAAAGCAGACACAGAGCAGCATATTGTTGAGTGGGTCAAGGGTGGGGAAAAATGAGTCTTCAGATATATTAAGGAAAAAAGGAAGTGGGGATATTGTTGGGCTACAAGGGGGGAGGTACTAGAGGAAAATAAACAAAAACAGCCCTCCTTAATGATTGTTTCTGTTCTGTCTCCACAATGGAAGATGGTGGGCCTCTGCCTGAAACTGGCATCGAGGTGGCTGTCAGGAACATTCCTGAAATGAGGCAGCCACTATTTACCAGAGAAAGGGTCCAGAAGGGGCTTGAGGCCCTAAATGTAGATTAAGCCCTAGGGCCAATTGGGATGTACCCAACGGTGCTTAAAGAACTGGCTGCTGAATTGGCTAATACCCTAGCAGGGTTATTCATTAGCTGAATTCAGACAGGGGTAATTCCGAAAGACTGGTGGGTAGCAGACATAGTCCCACTATACGTGGGGAGGACAAGGGGCAACTTGGGAAATACAGACCTGTCTGCTTTACCTCTATAGAGGGTAAACTGATGGAGTCACTGATCAAAGAGGACCTTGTGGACTCCTACAGAGTAACAGTCTACAAGACAGTAAACAGCATGGCTTTGTGACAGGGAGGCCTTGTCAAACCAACTTGACAGTTTTCTTTGACTGAGTAACAAAGTTAGTAGATAAGGGTCATGCCGTGGATTTACTCTTCTTTGATTTCAGCAAGGCTTTCGAGTTGGTGCCACACAGAAGATTGTTGAAAGGGGGAGAGGTGCTAGGGAGCCACCTTCCTAGCAGGACGCACTCTGCCTCGAACCAGCAAATTTAAAGATTTTAAGCACATAAAATTCTTCAAGACCGTCAGACTCGATGGAGTCTTACTTCTTATGCTCATAAGATCCAGTAAACACCAAAATCAACATGATATGTCCAGAGGGGCAGCAGAATGGAGCCACACAAAATGCAGCAGTGCAACAAAAGAAGGCTGTGGGGATGGCCGGCAAATAGATCAGCCACCTTGACAAACACGGTTTGAGCCCATGCAGGTCATGGACTCAAAAATAAACTCTGACCTGGCTGGGGGCCCATGATGCTAAAATTAAAGACCTAACTACCAAGATAGAGGATACAGAAAAAATGACTGACAACCATGATGACAATGGTGGCATCCCTCACCCAGGAAAACGGTCAGCTCCAGAGCCGCATGGAGGCTCTTGATAATGAGATGAAAGCTGGGAAGTTGAGGCTAGTCGGGGTCCCAGAGGATATTGAGGGCTCCAACCTTCTGGACTTACTTACAACTTGGCTCCTCGAGCACCTTGGGCTACCAGAAAGTGTTGATCGCTCCCACTTTAGGAAAACTTTATCTAGTTAACCCAAGGGCAGCACCGCAGGGTCCACAATGCTCTAGGTGCTTTCAATGCTGAGAACATCTGGGGTAGAAATCTGGGACATGGTGCTAGGTGCAGCACGAGCAGCCTACCCTCTCACAATTGAAGGGGCTGATGTGAGGATCTCTTCGGATCTTTTCTTCATGGCAAGAACTAGAAGGAAGAAGTTTGATTCTGCCAGGCAAAGACTGCGAGCTTTGGGAGTTGCCTATGCCTTCATTTTCCACCCCTGAGTCTGCATTATCTATGGTGGCAAGACTTGGCAGTTTTCTGATCCTGAGGATGTGAGTCAATGAGTAGGAAAGATGGAAAATGAATTAGCAGCATGAAGGGAGACAACACTGGAGACTGCCAGCCAAGATTCCTCCTCAGAGAAGGGTTGAACTTTGCAGTTTTGAAGCAGTGTGCTGCTGTGAATTTGGACTTATTAAGACTGCAGTTCAGGTTTTTCTTGTGACTTAGACTTTCCTCTCTAGTGTTTGAAGCCAGTGGGATTAATCAATAATTGTGTGAGTAGAGCCTATAGTCATATGAGAGTTTGGGACTGTCAGGGGTTAGTGGGGACAACACACCTTTTCCTGAGATTTCTTAATGGTATGGACCATATGTTCAATAGGGGACTGCTATAGGTGTGGATTATCCCTCCCTTTCTTACGATTCAGTCTCAAATGTCCGTTTTTGTGTACTTCTTACAAGTTAATTCTGTATGCACTATAAAACTTACTGTTTGGACTACCAGTTTGAACTAGTGTTTATTTTATACAAGTCGGGACTGCCAATGAGATTTTGTTTCTATCGTCAGTGTTTGCAGTTTGAGGTTTCAGGAGCTCGTTCAAGAGTCATAGACTACCATGTATTTTTCCAATTAAATGGTTTAACAACTGTTCTAGATGACTGCATTTGTTTACCTTAATGTTCTCCCATTTTAGGATTCCCCCACCGCTGTTGAATGGGCTGACATCACTGGGAGTGATATTTCCTATTTAGGACACTTCCTATAACCCCCTCCAGTTGTACCTAATTGCATAATATATATGTTGATTATCAAATAATGTTGAGTGGTTCAAGATTGTATATTAAGTCCTTATTCTTACATGAGAATGTGATGTTTTACACATTATGTGAAAACAATAAAAAAGCAGATTGCTGAAGAAACTGAAGGATCTAGACACGCTAGGGACATACTTAGATGGATAGGAAGCTGGTTGAAATAGAGACAGCACAAGGTGGTAGTAAATGGGGTCAAATCAGAAGAGAGGGAGGTCGTGAGCAGGATGCCTTGAGATCTGTCTTGGATCCTGTCATCTTCAATATGTTCATCAGCGATATTGGAGAGGGCATCAGGGGGAAAGTTGTACCTCTTCGCAGATGACATGAAGCTCTTTTATTTTATTTTTTATTTTATTTAAAATTTGGTTTCTGGGAAAGGCACACTGAGCCAAGGCTCGTTTCCAGGTGCGACCCGGGTACAAGTGTACACTGAGTTGTACAGAGGTACAAAAATATTTAGGAATACAGGCGGTATGTAGCTCTTTGGTAGGGTAGATAGAGACAAAGGGATCAGGAAGATGCAGAGGTATCTACAAAGGTTAGAGAGGTGGTCCAAGGTTTGGTAGTTGAAATTCAACACCAGAACATGCAAGGTTATGCATGGGGGGGGGGGCAAGACAGAGTACTGGATGGAAGGGGTTAAACTGAGCACTACAGCAGAGGTTAGGGACCTGAAAATTTTCATTAGTGACTTCCTCAAACAATCAAGTCAGTGTAACCAGCCCTATAGTAAGGTACCCAGTTAGATTAGCGCTACCAGAATAGTGCCAGTCAACTGAGCACTAGTTTGGATAGCGCTACCTTCGACAGGGAGAGGGGATTTACAGTGCTTGCAGTAAGCACTCCACTCGTCGCTGTTCATGTGCCAGTCAGGAACAAGGGCACCAGAATCCGTCACTTTCGGAGACCTGGGTTCTAATCCTGGTCTCCATACATTTTACTCACATTGGGACTTAGTTTTTTTTTTTTCAAGAAGCCATGGAAACAGTATTCCACAGCCCCAGAAACTTACATTGCCCCATGATCCACTCCCCCCTGGAGTGAGAATATTTAAGTCTGGGGGTGCAGGGGGCACTGTTTTGACCGCACGCACCATGTCAATGCTATTATTGTCGGCACTGTTTGGACCCAGTGCCCTATAGTAAGGCTAACAGGCTGCTGGAGTGTATCAGAAGGGGTACTGACAGCAGGAAAAAGGAGGTGCTACTGCCTCTATACAGGTCACTGGTGAAGCCACATCTGGAATACTGTGCTTACTTCTGGAGGCCTCTCCTAAGGAAGGACAGGGATAGGCTGGACACAGTGCAATTCAGAGTGACCAAGATAATTCAGGGCCAACAGGGCAGCTCTTACAAAGATCATTTGAAGGCACTGAACATGTACACACTGTAGACCAGGTGAGGGGATATGATAGAGACCTTCACGTTCCTAAGGGGAATAAACAAGGTGAACTGCAGGGAACTATTTAGCAGAAGTACACAGTCAAGAGTCCAACATCACTTGTGGAAACTGGAAGGGGGAAGGTTTAAGAGGGATGTGAGGAAGTTATTTTTTTACAGAAAAGGTGGAACCATAGAACAGTTTGCCAGTGGAGGTGGTGGGGGCCAAGACCATAAATGGTTTTATGCAGGAAGCCAGCCCAATAGCAGAGAGGGTTGAGGCACTGGACACCACACCTCACTCCATGCCGGTGACCTGTAGTCAGAAATGAACATGGGCTGCCGGGGGTTGGCTGGAGAGGGAGAGGACTGATTGTCTGAAGGGGGGGAAGGACCACATACTCTGCCAAATGACTGCCACTGCATGCTCCACCGAATAACTGCCACTAAGTGGAGACCTGGTGGTAGTGCGGGAAGAGAACAGCAGATGTAGGGAGGTGCTGCAGGACTCCACAGCATGTGCATGCCTTCACACATGCATGGTGATGAGTGCACCCCCAGCATGGGGAAGGGAGAAAATGGAGGAAAATGGATGGCAGGACAGGCGTACATGATGTCTGCCCACCGATCCCCCACCCACCACATCACTAGGACCCAGGGCCAGAAAGCTGGATCTGTGCTTTGGGGTGGGAGGACTGCCCTCCTCCACCAGACCCCACCATGGGGGGTAATCTGTGTGGGTAATTCAATACTCAGGTAAGTCCTGGGGAGATGCAGGATGGTGGTGGTCAGCAGGTCAGAGCAGAAGGAAGCCTAGCCTGTCCTTTCCAGAGGAAGAATAAATACTTGTATATATTTAAAGGGGACACTGTCAACCTGTTTTTCATCATATTATTTCTAGTTCAAACCCCAAATTTTATGATTGCTTACCCTCTCTAAAATTCTCTGATGCTGCTGTTTGTTTTGTCTGTCTCCTTGCTTAGTAGAACTGAAATGCATGGCAATGTATATTTATAAACAACCTTGTTTTTGTTTACAATCCTGTTTCTGTTCTTACAGTATACTTTCTGAGCATAAGAAACACACCAAACAGTGCAGTCACTCATAAAGCAGTAGCCTCCTGAACTCCCACTGCATTATGAGGGGCTAGACTGTTTGTGGGTGTTCCCAAGGCCAGGAAAGATGCATTTGGAGTTGATTAAGGAATGTAAACAAACTTGTTTTGGTGTGATAACACCAGTGTGTTGGGCAATATGTTTTTTTACTTTTTTAAAGAAAATAAGAGTCAGACTCAAACTACCAGCTACATTAACAATCTTTACAGAATTTTGGCAATCATAAAATATGTTTTTTAAACTAGGGACACTTTGAGCCCTAAGGGGGTTGACAGTGTCCCTTTAAAAATAAAGATGGTTTTAAGCAAGGCTGTGACAGAAGGGTTTGGTGGTTGCTCAGGTCGGTAGCAGTAGGGAGAGAAGCAGGAGGCTGGATCGGGAGGGATAAAACCCTGTGTGGACACAAGGTCCTGGGGTAGATAGGGAAGTCTGGGCAGACTAGAGGGACCTTTGGTAATGTTCTGCTATCTTTGTCTATGTTTCTATGTTTTTACTATACTGCAATAAACAGTAAGTAAAAAAAATATGTTTTTGCACACAAAGTGCAAATTGGGACCAGCTCCACAGTTTGGTGAGGGGCTCCTAGTACTGACTGTTCCCCTATATAATACTATATATAGTATATGTTATATTATAGTGTATAGTAGAGCATTATTCTGTATAGAAATTCATCCTTTACAAAATGCTGTTGTACCACAGTTCAAAGGTCATGGAATGTAATTATACCCTTCTGTGGTAGAATAACATTCTAGAACCTCTAGGGACTGCACAAGTAAGTTTCAATGTGAAAGAGAAAAAAACACAATGCACACATTTCACATAATACTATACACTATAAAAAATACAGGATGAGCAACTTTATGCATAACCAGTGTATAGTATATGGTTAGGGCTTATTCTAGATGGAAAACAGTGGCTTCCCAAATGTTGTTGTAGGACAGTTCAAAGGTCAAAAAAGTTGTTGTACTATCATTCTGACATCAGATCGATAGTACAACAGCTTTTCAGCCTTAAGCTGCTACATGATTGACTGAAAACAGAGCTGATCAAAAAATGCGCTCTAAAATGGCGGAGGTGTCTAACGATCAGTCGATAGTGCCATTCAATCAGATAGCTGGGACATGGACTGCCATACTCGGCTCCGTGTTCCCAAACTATCAGTTTGCCAGGTTTTTTTTATATTTCTTTTGCCGAGAGCAGGACCGCAGGAAGCAGTGAAGCGGTATGTTCGGTGTCAGAACTGGATGGCGACTGCAGCATGGACCAGGAGGGAGCGACCGAGCAAGTGAGCGGGACAATATTCACAAGGTATGAACCTTGTCAAAAGTCAAACCTCCTACAGTTTGGGGAACCATATACTATATAAAATAGTATATGGTTGCTTAAACACAACAAGGTGTAGTAGTTATCTCGGGAGAAGTATCTGCCATACAGACCTTCGAAGTTTTGCTCTCTAGGTTCGGGTGACGTCATCACATCCCCTTGATGGCAACCTAGCCTTGTTGTGTATGAACAACCATACACTATTCTATATGTTCTGCCACAGAGGGGCTCTGATTCCCTCTGACCTCGACAGCAGTAAATAAATCATGTCATTTTAGGATACATATTTTCACTTAGAACACAATTTATTTAACTTAGAACGTGTTATTTCCACTTAGAATCTGGAAATAGAACACAAAGAACAATGGGCCAGATAGAGAGTTTACAATGGAAAGAAAGGCAGTTTTAAGCTAAAACAAGTTAAAACAGCAGTAAAACATTACAGATGGTGTGGTATATATCAAATACATAATGAGTTGCAGTGGAATAACACATTTATCTCTGCACATGAGTGGTAAGACCTTCATAACTAACTTGTGGCTTGGCCACTCGTGAGTTATGAGTTTTACCACTCACTAGTGAAGATAAATGAGTTATTCCACTGCAACCCATCATGTATTCCCTATATATTGCTATATTTATTTGTTTAAGAGTTTTACCAGGGAGGCACACTGAGCAGAATACTGCTCGATTCCAGGTGCGCCCTGGGGGAGATGAACACTGGAAACAGCTGTCAATTGATACAGAATAGTAGAAGACAATTTACATAACAGTGCAACCTAGGTAAATACTAGCAGACATTTTACATTTTACTTGGCAGACATTTTACAGAGCAGTAGAAAACTATTTTTCTTTGTTTTTTTCATAACAAACTGAGCATGCTAGTAAAATACAATTACTATATATAATACAGGATGCATAGGACATCGCTGAAGTTTAAGGGTCAGGGAGCCCTAATGAAAGGAGCTGCCAGTACAAGGGAGCATGTGTATGAAACAGCTTCAGTTACCGCAGGACCAAGTGAAGGAGAAATGAGCTCGTAAGAGGGAGTCAAGGTGCTGCGTCAAGGTATATAATACATGGATGTTATTTCCCTGTACACCCATTCACTGTATATGTTATTGCAATCAAAACTAACAGTAATCATCCAAATGGTGTTCCTTGAGGTTTCAACTATTATCAACTGGTTTGAGTCCTTCTTCACAGGTAGGACGCAAAGGGTGCGATGGGAAATTATTTCTTCTGCCTGATGCCCCTATCCTGTGGAGTTCCCCAGGGTTCAATCCTCTCACCTATGTTATTCGCAGTGTACATGCTACCCCTTGGGGATATCATTAGACATTATAAGGCAGGTTTTCACTGCTAGGCTGATGATACCAAACTGTATATGTTGCCTGCACCAGGGACACAGGGTGCAGTCTCTGTTCTAAATTCTTGTCTGGCCAATATTCTGGACTGGATGTCTTCCAACTGGCCGATGCTTAATCCAGATAAGATGGAAGTATTAGTGATTGAGCCTGGTCATCGGTGAGGAACTGAGGTGGGGAGAGAGGAGGCAGGACTAGTGTTTGGTTGCTCTTCTCTAGCCGCTTCAGGAAAGGTAAAGAATCTGGGTGTCATTCTGGACAGCAAAGTGACACTGGAGGCTCAGGTGTCATCCATTGTCTGAGATGGTTTTCACCATCTCAAGAATATCACCCGGATTAAACCATTTATCCCATCCAGCAACCTGCCCTCACTGGTACATGCTTTTGTAACATCTAGACTCGATTGTTGCAATGCCCTTTACCATGGGTTAAATGGAGGGACCCCATGTTGCATGCAGCTGGTGCAGAACGCTGCAGCCAGGTTATTGATGGGCCAGCCCTGGTCCTGTCATACAAAGTATAGTTACGTAAGAACTTACCGTAACAGTAGATCTTCGAGAGAGGCTCTTGCAGTAGGTAATTACATATAGGACTGATGCCAGCAGGCGCCAGGACCCCACGGAAAAATTTCTATTAGCTGCTTTTTGGGGGACCGCCTCATCGCCAGGGTGACTGACGCCATGCGACATCAGTATAAAGGGCGGCCCCACGCCCGCCTTCCAGTTCTTTTCCCGCCAAAGGCCAAAAAGGCAAGACGAGAGAAGCAGATAATTCCCCATCCTGGAAAAGGAGCTGAAAAAGCTGAGGGGGCTGAGGCATGAGATATAACTGCAAGAGCCTCTCTCAAGATCTACTATTATGGGTGAGTTCTTACGAACTGTACTATCTTACTGAGAGGGCTCTTGCAGTAGGTAATTACATATAGGACTGAGTCCCAAGCAGTCTGGAACAAGAAGAAGCAAACGGGAGGAGGAAAACTACCCAAAAGTAGACCCTCTGACTGTGAAGGTCTTAGGAAAGGAGACCCTGCAAAACAGCCAACCCGAAGCCCACTCTACGGTGAGAAACAATGTCCAAACTGTAATGTTTCATAAAGGTATGGACAGAAGTCCAGGTAGTGGCTGCACAGATGTCTGCCGCTGACACATTCTTGAAACAAGCAGCAGAAGCAGCAACCCCTCTGCTGGAGTGGCCTCTGACTTGATCCGGCAGGGTCTTGATGTACTTGTCATAACAGAAAGTGATGCAATGAGCCAACCATTTAGATAGGCATGCTTGGAAACAGCATTGCCTTCTCATTTATGAGCAAAAGAGACAAACAGTTGATCAGTATTTCTGAGATCCTTCGTCCTGGTGGTGTAGTATCTCAGAATCTGGTGAACATCCAGAGTGTGCAAGAGGTACTCTCCTTGATTGGAGTGTTGCGTAAAGAAAGCAGGCAACTCTATGGATTTATTCAGCGTAGATTCAGCTACCACCTTGGGGAGAAAGTTAAGGTTGGTACGCAGAGCCACACGTTCCTTGTGAAAAAATCAGATACGGGATTTTACACATCAGGGCCTGAAGCTCGGAAATCCTTCAAGCACAAGTGATGGCCACAAGGAAGAGAGTCTTCCATGAGAGGAACTTCGGACCTGCTGAGGCTGCTGACTTAAAAGGAGGCAGAGTAAGCTTCTCAAAAATAAAATTCAGATCCCAAGGAGGGGCAGGAACCTGAATAGGGGGTCTCAAGTGGAGGACCCCTCTAAGGAAGGTCTTGGAGACCTCCAGTTGCGTAAATTTCCTGTCCCCAAAAGGAACATGGTAGGCCAAGATGGCCGCCATGTGAACCTTCAAAGAGGAATGACTGAGACCCAGATCAAAGAGGTGTCACAATTAATCCAGAAGCCACCCAACAGAGCATGGGAAAGGCTTGAAATCTTTGGAAGCGGCCCAAATAGAGAACCGTTTCCATTTCATGGCATAGGTAGATCTAGTGGATGGCTTCCTGGCCTCCACCAGCATCTCAGCCACCCGGGGAAAGAACCCCAAATCAGGCTTCAGCTACGTCTGCAGGAGCCATGCATGCAACTGAAGGGACTTGAGGCCTGGATGGACCAGGGTCCCCTGATCCTGGATCAGCAAAGTTCGCGACAGAGGAAGAGGAACCAGAGGTTCCTCTGAATACTATTGCAGAAGAGAGAACCAAACTTGCCTGGGCCAGAAAGGAGTGATGAAAATCATATGAACTCCTTCTGCGCAGAGTTTCCATAAGACCCTCGGAATCAAGGGGATCGGGGGGAAGGCATAGAGAAATCTTCCCTTCCAGTCAAGAGACAGAGCATCTCTCCAAAAAATGCCGCAGCCTGAAGCGAGCGAGCAGAAGGTGGGAAGTTTTGCATTGAGAGGAGACACAAACAGGTCTACCTCAGGGGTTCCCCAGCATAGAAAGATGTCGTCTGCTAGCCCCTGATCTAGTTCCCACTCATGTGCATGAGCAGACGACCGACTGAGGTGGTCTGCCAACGTGTTCTCGACCTCCAGGATGTGAATGGACATGAGGTGAAGGTTGTACTGCACTGCCCAATCCCAAACCCGTATCACTTTCCTGCAAAGAGGGTAGGAACGAGTTCCTCCCTGTTTGTTGACATACCAAACTACACACATGTTGTCCGTTTGGACAGCCAGATGTCCAGGAAGCAGATAAAGATGCAGAGCCTGAAGAGCAAACAGCATGGCCCGAAGTTCGAGCACATAGATGTGGAGAGATTTTTCTAGCTGGGACCAGGAGCCCTGGGTCCTTTGAGGCCCAAGATGGGCTCCCCAACCTTCTCCCGAGGCGTCTGTTGTTAGCGTCTGGGACGGGGGAGAAAGGCAGAAAGGAACTCCCCGGCAAAAATTCTCCTGAACTGCCCACCATTGCAAGTCCCGAGCCATAGGGTTGGTGACCAGAACTAGTTGATCCAAGTCGTCCACCAGCTGATCCCATTGAGACCGAAGCGTCCACTGAGAGATCCTCATGTGGAGCCAAGCACGAGGGACTGTCGGAATAGCAGCCGCCATGAGCCCAAGGAGATGAAGGACTGACCTGGTGCTGACCTGCCTGTGCCTGGATAACAGGTTGACCTGAGCCTGGATTGAGGCCGCCCTGTCCACTGGCAGAAAAGCCATGCCGTAGGTTGTGTCCAGGATCACCCAGATAAACTGGAGCCTCTGGGATGGGATCAGGTGGGACTTGGCCTGGTTGACGGTAATACCCAGGCAGGCAAAAACTTGCAGGGTAAGGGAAAGGAAGCGCAGGAGTTCCTCCCTGGACGAGGCCGACAGGAGCCAATTGTCCAGGTACAAGAAGGCCGCTACCACCGACAGGCATTTGGTAAAAACTCAGGGCGCCGAGGCAAGACTAAATGGGAGGGCCTTGAACTGGTAGTGGTCCCCCTGAAAAGCAAAATGCAGGTATTTGCGCTGGGAAGGGCAAATAGGGATATACAGGTAAGCATCCTGCATATCCAGAGTGCACAACCACTGTCCTGGCTGAAGGAGGGGCAGAAGACTCTGTAGAGAGAGCATCCTGAACCTTCTGTACTCCACAAACAATTCACGGAGCTGAGGTCGAGAATCGGCCACACCTCTCCTGACTTCTTCGGGACCAGGAAGAAATGGGAGTAGTAGCCCGTCCCCTGAAGGTGTGGGGGTACGGGCTCTATCGCCTCTTTCAGCAGAAGAGAGAATATTTCTTCCCAGACCAGAAGATGATGTTCTGGGGAGTAAGACGACCTGGGGGGGGGGGTTTTGAGGAGGTTTCCGAAGAAACTCTACTGAGTGTCCTTCTGCGATCAGCTGGAGCACCCAAGTGTCTGTAGTTATCCTCTCCCAACCCGGCAGATGGAGGGAGAATCTCCCTCCTACCAGTTCCTCTGGAAGGCCCAGAGGCAGTGGGAGAGGAAAGGAGTCAGAAGGTATGAGGCAGTGTCGTGGCTGAAGCCCCCGCTTGGCAGCCAGAGGGGCCCGACTTTTGTTGGCCCGCTTTCCCTGAGGTTTCGATTTTTGCCGAGGACATTTGCATCGCCACCGAACAGCACTGAACCCCTGAAGGGTGCGTCCTGGATAGCGGACTTCAAATCCAGAACCAAACCTGACACCCGAAGCCAGGCATGATCCTGCAAACCCACAGCAAAAGCTGAGCAGCGACCAGCAGCGTCCACTGCGTCGTACATGGCATGAAGCATGTGCCGACTGGCCGAACACGCAGATCGGACTAGATCCGCCACTTCCTGCATTGTCTGAGACTGAGGAGTGGATCCGGCTCCAAGGAATGCCACTGATGAACTTCCTGGATTTTGTGCAGCAAATCCATAAAAGAAGGATCCTCCGGAGGAGATTTCGGAGGAGTCCTCGGCCTGGGCTTATCTGGAGAGCGGGGCTCTTTGTCTAAGTCGGAACGACCATCGGAATCATCTGATGTGTCCAAGGAGAATGAAGAGGGAGAAGACTCCTCCTCCTCCTCCTAACGCGTGGGAGGAACCGACCCCTTGGGAAGCCCTCAGGGAAGCATATCCTGCCCTGCCCTGGAACTAGAGGGCTCGCCTCTGGTATCCGGATGTGGGGAGGGAGTCTCTCATCTCCGACGTAGAGGGTCCGGAACCGGGGACGATGTCAGAAGACAGCTTTCTACCTCCCTGGTGAGCTGAGCCTTGGCCTCAGCCCACCAGGAGGCTAGAGTCACCTTCAAATCCACCGGCAGCTGAGGGTGTGGTGGAGGAGGAGGAGGGGGATACGGATACTGAGGGTATCTGTACAGCACGTATCCATACCCCGATGACGAGTAACCCAGCATCAGGTACTGAGGTACCGTGTACTGCGGTGTCGGATAGGCCGGCATCGGGTACTGAGGCGCCAGATACTGCGGCCCCAGGTAAGATGGCATCGGATAGGACAAGGTTGGATACCCAGGGACTGGGGGGTCTGTAGGAGCAGAAGGCCCCAGAAAAGGCCCAGCGGGCGGGCCTGGAACAGCAGGCCTGGTGGGCAGCAGGTCCGGTGTAGGGACGGCATCCGGGAGAGGGATGTCGCCCAGCATCGGCAAGACCAGCGTGGGCGCCGGCGTCCGAGGGACCGATGTCAGATCATCTGCCCCAGCAGGAGGAAGACCTGATGGGAGCATACCTGCATCCTCGGTATCACCCGGGGAGGATTGAAATCCCCAGGGTCTAGCTGAGGAGATGCTGGGGCCTTGGAGGGCAGTGAATGCTGTGGGGAGCTGGGGACGGCGAACTGAACATCAGGGTCCGGCATCAGCTCCAATGCCATGTGACCGTCGGAAGGGCCAAAGTTAGCTTACCGGCAGAGTCCGGGTGGACGTCGGAGGAGCCGTCATCCGACTTAGCTGAACCATTGCCCAAGGGAAGCCGCAAAGAGGGTGCGGCCTGGTTGAGTGGCTTAGGGGCCATGTGTTGCCCCGAAGGGTCAAGCAACTTAGCAGCCTTCTCTGGGCGGATGTCAGAGGAGCCGACGTCCGGCTTACCGGAGCCACTGGCACCAGAATGCCACGCGGCGGTGGCCTTGCCGGGAATGGACACCTCCTTTAACCCGGAGGCACCTGAAGGGCCCAAGCATGAGCCAGACAGGTGGGTCGATGCCAGCTTAGAAGCCTCCAAGACGACCGTTGCAGAGCGGTCATTACCTTGAGCATGGCGACTCCAGCTGAAGTCGCGGTGGCCGAGGAACAAGAGTCCAGGTCCCGGTGCTTCTCCTTGTCTTTCTTTTTACGGTGACCCTCAGGGGAAGTTGAGGCCTGACGAAGCTTCTTCATCTCCTTTTCCATGGAGGTCATTTTCTTTTTAAGGATGTGGGCCTCCAGGGACTGCTGCCTCCATCTGCGGGCAGCGGCGTTGAACTTCAGGCAATGCTGGCACTTCTCCATGGGGTGATCCAGGCCTAGACAGAAGAGTCACTGGGAGTGTCCGTCCTTGTGCAGGAGTTGGGTGCATGGTGCCTTATTCTTGTTCTCGAAGGAGGTGTGGGGGACACACACTGAAGAGGGGCTGGCGAAAATTGAAATCGAAGAAAAGCGCGGTAAAACTACGACGATAGACTGTGAAGCAGTTGAACTTAACCACGAGGCACTTACACAAGCTAACGGCAGGAAAGAACTGGAAGGCGGGCATAGGGGACCACCCCTTTATACTGACGTTGCATGACGTTGGTCACCTGATGTGGGGAAGGTCCCCCGGCAGAGACTGCTAGCTAGAAATTTTTCCGTGGGGTCCTGACGCCTGCCGGCATCAGTCCTATGTGTAATTACCTACTGCAAGAGCCCTCTCGAAGTAAGATCTCCGGTTCTGCATGAGCTGCATTTGAGGTGGTGGATTTCCTTTAAGGTCAGCTTGCTGACCTATAAATCCCTACATGGACTGGGCTCTGTCTACCTGCAGGGTCTTCTATTTCCTCACCAGACCTCCTGCCCTCTCCATTTCTCTGAGGTGGGCCTCCCTGCAATTCCCAGGGTTTGGTTACAATCTTCGGGTAAGACAGCCTTTGATGTTGCTGGCCTGACCCTGTGGAACTTGCTTTCCAGATCTCTGAGGGAGACCCCCTCACTGGAAGCTTTCAAATGGGGTCTGATATCCCATCTTTTACAGCAGCTTTGGTTTATCTTAGTCAAGGCCCTAGAATTCTCGCGGCCATAGAGATTTTCTGAAAACTTGTTATCTATCATAGAACTTCTGTGCCGCAGAATTCACTCTTCTTGGTGATTTTTTATTAATATTTCTGTTTATCCACAGAATCTGGTTCCCGTCCCCTCTTTTTATATCCAAACCCCCCTATATGCTCAGAATGTGATGTTATCATTGCTATAACATCATGCATTAGCTAATGAAATGACTGCATTCTGCAACAGAAATGAACAGTCACTTATCTACCACAACTCCCACTGCCAGAGACGGTGGCACAGCACATCATGCATGGTGATATTTGCTCAACCTGCACTACAGCCTAATTCAATTTTCAGTCTTAAATTATTGCACTAGGGCCAATCAAACAAAACCTTGTCAATAGCACAGACCTGTTAAGTCCATACCTCACTTTGTACACACCTATTTGTGCCTTTAAGGTATAGAGATGCCATCTGAAACTAATAACTGGTAAATGAATTTAACTGTCATTTTAAGAAAAATAAAGTAATTATGCCCAAAAGTGGAATATAATGTAGACCTGTTGAAAGAGTAGACCTGTTAAATAAATAATTGCCCTGTATGCATTTTTGCCAGGGTTATTGATTACATATTGTCATTGGTTGATAGAATCACCTAAAAGTTATGGAGAAATGTTGTGTGCAGGGACAACTGTTGGGCCACAGGGTAGCATGCTGTGTTTCCGTGCTGGCAACTCAGGTTCAGAGATTAGCTCTGGGAGCTGGCTGGGCAGCACAAGGATTGGTGGAACACATCACTGGTCAGAGCCTGGGAAGGTATGGTGCAGTATTCTGTCACATGGTGGACACATTGTGATGGGCTGGAGAGCTCTAACTCACAATCGGTTCACATGCATGTCATGGCCTGATGGTGTTACGCAGTGTGTCAGGGAAGGCAGGTTGACATGAAAAATTAGTTTTGCAATAACTCCTCTATTCCATTTCCAATGGGACCTGTATGAAAGAGGATGCAGGTTCATGGAAATAAAAAAAAAAATATATATACACACACACACACATATACAGTATCTCTGTCTCTCTCACCACACCCACACACGCACACACACACACACACACATATATTTCTATGTCTGTTACAGATTGCATATAAATATATAAGTGATACACAGTAGGAACCTCATGATTGGTGTAGAAAGCACATACAAATATACAAGTGATGGACAGTAGAGACCTCATTAGTGGGATAGATAGCATGCATACAGAAATACTTTCTTTATCACATAAGATCCCCTCTGCATATGTCATTTATGCAACAGGCTAGGACCTTAAGGGAGAGACATTTGTTTTGCTTTTTTAGGCATAACACTTTTTTATACGTCTGTTATTTTTTGAACTAGTGTTACTGTGCTTTCCACCATCCTGATTGCTATAACCACTGCCATGAAAGTGAAGTCAGGATGACAAGCTGACACGGTGATGTGGTAGTTTGTTAGTGCCGCAGAACTTCCACAGAAATTACAAACCACCGCTGCAGAAGTTCTGCGGCAAATGGTAGTCTTGCAGCAGAACTTGATCCCACTGTGCCGCAGAAAAGTAGGGGCCCTGATCTTAGTGTACTAGCTGTTTAAATCTATCAAAATTGGTAGTAAATACCAACAGTCACTCGCCTGACTTGCAATAGCCAGACACCATCTGCCCAACAATCACTTGCCGACAACAGAAATTTGCCCATGGCGGAGATGATTATATTTAAGTATGGGGAGTGCGGGGGGCAAAGCCCCTCACAATAGGTGGTACCCGGGCAAAGCCCCCTGAAACATAAAATCACTTCCGTGGCAGGCAAATTTCTATTGTCGGGCAAGTGATTGTTGGGCAAACAGTGTCAGGCTATTGTAAGTTGGGCAAGTGACTGTCGTATTCCGTTATAAATGAAGTTTGCTTTGATTAAATAATTGCTCAAGGTTTATTTTTATTTATTTTATTCTTTAGTAACTGGATAAGGCCCACTAGGCATAGGTGTCTGTTTTGAGGGGCGACCCGGTAGCACTGGGGAGGTTAAGTGACCTGCTCAGGGTCACACAGTATGCAAGCAGAGGTTGTTGGAATCAATCCAGGTTTGTCTGATGGATGTACCAAGCTCATTCACAGCTCATTTTACTCTAAACTCTAGACTATACTGCTTCCCAGGTAGCTTTGGATAAATATAACTTCACCACTGTCTTGAAAGTCATATAAAGTAACTTATGCACCAGTGTTGTTAAAGAAGAAAGCCAAAGTTAGGGTAATGCCAACAGGAAGCACCAACTTTTCCCATCAGCGAAAATGCCCACCTCCCCCACAGCGACGGCACAATACCGATGCAGGTATTGTGCCAACTCTTGATTCGTTGTTTTCTGTGGGAGGCTGCACCCCACACCCCCATGCTATACCCCACACCCCCGGACTTAACATTCCAACTACAGGTCGGAGTTGGTCCGGAGGGCGGAACACTGAAGGCGAAACATGAAAATGGACCATTACCGTGAATGTCGCCATAATGGTCCTTTTCCTTGTTTCGCCATCGGGGTGTAAACAAAAAGGGGTGATACAATGCCAACACTGCTGTACCTCTGCAAGGACATCAACAGGGTGGAAGTGGTCTAGAAGAGGGCTACTAAAATGTTGTGGGATTTGCACAAAGCCATACAAAGAGAGACTGTGGGAGCTCAGCAGGATAGGATAGTGAAAGGGGACAAGATTGAGATCAATAAGTACCTCACGGGGTGATCAAACTGCAGACAGAGAGCCTCTTTCAAAGGAGGAGGAGCACCAGTATAAAGGAGCATGCTATGAAACTTGGGGAGTTAGGAGGAAAGTAAGGAAATACTTCTTGTGGTGGACTCCTGGACCAGCCTGCCAGAAGAGGTGGTGGGGTGAAGGCAGTAGGGAGCTTCAAGCATGCGTGGGATAGGTACATGGGTATAATAAACAGAGGTAAGAGAGGAGGAAGGGACACCTGTGACCAAGTAGGGTCAAGGGTGCAGAGTTAGGCAGGGAAAATAGGGTAGACTAGATGGGCCTACTAGCCCATCTCTGCTAACACTTTCTATATTATGTTTCTACTGCACTGAGCAATTATTTAACACCCAATGGGAACCACGCCTTACAAATCAACAAGAGTCAAGGTATTTTTTTACCCTAACATTGCACTGAGGCAGTGAGCACTTTTTGTTTAAGTTATGATTTTAGTTTGAACTGGTATGTGATAGAAAACTCTGTTTTACAGGACCACTGATGCTGTGAGGAAGTGATGCCAGTCACAAAACATTGGTTTGTCCAACACCTGGGTGGAACTTGATTTAATGAAAGATTTCAATAATATTACATGAAAATTTCATCAGTTAAGCCTGCCTCATTTTTTCTTTCACAGACCCATTATTTTTCATACTTATCTTTCAGTACAAAAAAGAAAAGGTTTCATTTCCTGGACTTGCTCACGATTGGGGTGGTGCTCTTGCGGTGCTCAGGGCCACATTCTTCCTGGTTCTCATCTCAGCCCCACTGATTGTCCTAGGACTAGGAAAGACCTTATATTGTGTCTGCTGGCACTCTTCAAAGTCCATTCCCAGCTCCGCTGTCTGCCCTGGAGTCTGGGACCCAGTAACGCAGTGCATGCACATTCTCAGTGCCTCAGCAGTTTCTGCAGTCAGCTGTTTTATACAGAGCGCACTCATGCAACTGTATTTGAGTGGCAGCCTTGAGCTGTCTCACATTCGCCATTATAGCCAGCTGGTTAGAATGGTGGATTTCACCACAGTTATACATGTGTAATACTGCTTAGTCAATGATTATTGCTTGGAAAGATCTTACATCTGTCATTCTGGTTATTATAAACCTTCACTGTACCATGCTGTACTGGACTGGACTTTGCTATACAGAGTGTGAACTCCCAGATCACACATGAAAATGGCAACATGTTTCTCCGGTGTGCCTACCCAGCCAATAAAAATAAATAAAATAAAACAGATGTTATTTCCCTTTGATTAAGCAAAGGGGGAGTGAGGTAAAGCACTGTGGGATGGAATGGAGGGTGTAGTTTAAGTGCTACTGCAGCTGGACACAACACTGTAATGTGCTGGAAGCTTATTCACAGGTCATTTCTTGCTCTCCATATTCACAGCTTTTGCAGTTCATTCTTAAAAAGTGCTCAAATTGGGCCTAATTGTTTAATTTTCTTGTACTCATCCTTTTAAATTTCAGGAACCGAAGTACAAAAATGGTGGTTCTTTAAATCAATAGCGGGACGGAAGGCGGTAACGCACTATGGGAGTAAGCCAGGGGTGGGTGCAGTTGTAGCTGCCAATTTTCAGCGCCATTGTTGGGGGGTCCTGGTCACATAAGTTTGTTTTATTTATTTATTTATTTTTACCAGGAGAGACACACTAAGCTGAAAGCTTGTTTACAGGTACAACCTGGGAGCACAAAGAAGTTAAGTGACTTGCTCAGGGTCGAACAGTATGCAAGTGGGGACTGTGGGATTCAAACCCAGGTCTCCAGGTTTGCAGCTCAGAGCCTTAAACCACTGCGCTATACTGCCTCCAAGTGCATAACTTATGCATAACTGCAAAAGTGCAGCTGACCAATTGCGTGGCTGCAGTCCACCATAAATTATCCATAGGTCCAGCAACTCTGAAGCATGAGTGACCCTGAAGCATGAGATCCATGAAGCAGGAGTGTAAGAAGTGATGTATGGGGACATCTGCAGGGCATGCGCAAGGGGGACTACAGGCTACAGCCCACTCTACTCAGCAGTGGGCAGGTGACGTAAAAAGGACAGTTGGGGGTGGGAGTCTGTTATGGGGAATACCTGGAACTAGGGAAGGCTGATAGAGACTGTGGATAGTGGAGTCTGTAGTACTCCTAGCTAGGGTAGGCCTACGGAGGAAGGTAATGAAGGGGGTAGAACGACACCCTATCTAGAGTAGGGCTTCAGAGGAGAAAGTGGAGCCTATAGTACCCTCTATCTGGGGGAAGCCTACGTGTAAGCCCTCACTCCCTAGTGTCTAAGAGTATGTCTGATGTAACAGGGAGGAAAAAATACACCGCACTGACTCATTTAACCTGCAGGCATTTGGTGACCACTGAGCACTCCAGAACACATCACGGCATTCAGGCTGCACATACAGGGGGTTAGAGCGCAGAACAACTCTCCAACAAGAGGGTAATGTCCAAATGGGATAAACATGAAAACAGGATCCTTTTACTAAAGTGATCACTCATTTGCACCCACTTTTTTCCCCCCAAGGGGCTGGCTGCAGTCCCTACTGTCTCTGTACTCAGTGTTGAAAAGCAATCTCTGAACACCAAGTCACCGAGTGGTGAAGGTAAAGGCATTATTTAATTTGTAAAGTTCATTTTAATGAAATGCAAGGGTTATGCCAACAACCCAAAGAGCACACAGATATCACTTTATCATTTACTCTTCACAGGCTGAAACACACATCAGGTCTCTCACAAGTTGACTAAATCAGGATTGCAAAAGCTACTGAGTCTACCGTAGCCTGGACCCAGAAGGGTTTCAACATAATAGGACACTTTTCCTCCTCTCAAACTCTCAGCACAGGTACATCTTAATTTCTAAACTACTGAGAGCATCAGGCTTCACCCTGCACAGTCCTTCTGCAGAAATGGAGTATTTCACTCCTTAAGAGCTACCTGGGGAATAGCCACCAACTTACCCTGTAACCCGGTATCAGATTCCTTTTACCAGCCCCAGGCAGTGGACTTTACTGGCAAGAGCCCCACATCCTTAGATTCACATATACTCACAAGCTTTAGCACAGTGTAAATACTGGTACCCATGGGGACTGTTTCTCCACCCAATTTTTATGGCTAGGATAGGCATGCACTCCCTGGAGGTCTGAGGGTGCCCCCAACGATGTCTCCCAGTCTCTCCCAATAACTGACTTCCTGTGGGCAGATTCCAGTTCTAAATTGGTTCTTTAAAGACTTAGTCCCCAAATGAGGGGATCACAATTTAGAGGCAAGGACAAGTGGACACTCTCTGAGAGTCCAAGGCTGCCACAGGTTCCACCTCTTACTCTCTCCCAAGAACTGACACCTTTGGGCAGAGGGTCCCAGACCAAATTAGAGCTACAGAAGCATACTTCTAAACCCTCCTGCCTAGTGCAGGAAGGGTTGGGGGGGGTAACACTAGGTGAAACAATTTTTATATCGCCTCAATTTTTCTGCAATTTCTGTTAGTTCATAACTTTCTCTCTTCTTTCGGCCTCTGAACTGATGGATTTAGTAGAAGATATCCCCTTATGGAGGTCCTTGCCAATGGCAGCCACCGCGATTCAGCAACATGGGCACAACCACAGGGGTGATGAGGGGGTTCAGTCTCCTCAACTTTTTAGGCCCTGCTATATGATTAATGACATTGGCATCAGAATGAAAAGCTCGATAAAGCCATGTCCCCCCCCCCGACATTTTAGGCCCTGCTATATGACTAACGACATTGGTGTCAGCATGAAAGGCTCGGTAGATCCATGCCCCCCCCTAACTTTTTCGCCATGGTTGCACCCATGTTCAGCAAAATCTTTTTGGTCCTTCCACACAGGAACAGAGAATCATCACAGGGAGCAGGCACTGCATGCCTGTCGTACTCTTCCCATGAAGTGATGCAACTTCCTGAACCTCTCTCAGCCACAGGCAGCTGGCTCCTCCCCACAGAAAGCTGGAGCAGGCCAACTTGCCCAGCTCCCCCTCCCCCCAAGACTCCAAGGAATTAACACTTCAGGGGTTTCTAACCAAATTACACAGACTTATAATTGTAGACCTAAATAAGGAGCAAAACACACACCGTCCTTTGAGGCTCCACACCCTCAGCAAGCACTTAGGGCACCTAAGGCATCTGGCTAGCCTTCCACTCCAAGCCCCAGACATAAAGGATTTGCACGCTACCCCCTTCATCAGTACCCAGAAATACCGCTGCCAAGCCCCATTCTGGTAGTGCACAGTATCTCATTATTCAAAAAGAATGGAGGCCCCCTGAGCCCGAGGTCCTACACCCTCAGGGCTCACTGACAGCCTATGCCCCTGGACCCTTGTGGGGCTACATGACAAGTCATGCCAGTCATGTCACTGTGCGACACCTCAAGCCGAACTCATTGCTCTGGTGTGAACTGGCACACTGCACAGTTTGTCCCTGGACAATTCGCCCCCAGCGTAAATATTAGAAAACAAGCTAGTCCAGGCATGAATTGTGCAAGGTGGCAATTCACACTGGATTTAAGAGTCTGGGTCGAGGTGTCACGCGGTGTGACTAACATGACTTGACATGTCTCCCCTTGGGGGCACCGTTCCCAAGTGACCAGGAGTGGCACATCAGTTCTAAACCTTGCCAAAACAACCATTCCCTTGGTTGAGTGCTAGCTGAACAGATATGGTGTACCCACACTGACAGTTGTGTACCTGTACCTTTCCTTGCACACCTTTACCACACATTCGCTCACCTTTAGAATACCTTTACCAATCCTTTATCATATATTTACCCAATAAGACATCCCCCCAAATTTCAGACATTTCCCAATTTTCCCCAAACATTCTAACACCCTGTGACCCCAAAAGTGAGTCACTGCTAAGTTTAAATGCCTTAAGGGTAAGGCCAAATCCCAAACCACTTACCCATGGTAATGTTACTGTTAGTACATTTAAAAACAGTAACGACAATAGGCAAAACAGCATAACAAAACTGTTATGAACAGATTTATATGCAGGTGACTGCAAGGACCAGGGGCAAATCCCTAATTGTCCATCTAAGGCAGGGTATTACACTATTACTTAATGTCACTATAGTGTCTCTGGTAATACCAAAAGACTTTCTAGCATTCCTTGTAAAGCGCTTTGGGATACATTGTGTATGAAAAGCGCTATATAAATGCTGATTCTTCTTCTTCTTTATTTCAGGTGATGGTTTGATCCCAGCACAGTCTTAGACATTTCCCAGACCACCCAGTGAGAAAAAAGATATAACAGACTCACCAACTGTGCAGAGTCAGGTGGTCCAGGTTTGGCTTTGTCCCTCAGACAACAGCTGGACACTTGCTTCTGAGCCTCCTATTCCACATGAACTCCAGGCTATGATTGCTACACCTTGCTCTCATACAGGATCCTCAGTAGTATTCTGGAAATGTGCCATACTGGCTGGAAAGGTGATGTCATCGCTGGGATGTCCCACTGCTGGGATGAGGTCATAGTCAGGGGGTGAACAACAGCTGGGTTGAGGTTATCTGCAGATGGTATGCTGCTCCCTCATAGGCAACCCCAGTCAGACATGGGCAACCACAAGCCTGGTGCATGGTGGGAGGTTAGCTGGTCTCCTCCCTGCAACCACCCATAGGTCATCTGGGCAGCACCCGGGGTCCCTTTGGTGTCTGGCTGGCAGTCGCTGGTCCACCCAACCACAGATGGATAGATGCTTGTCTTCAGACTGGCACAAAATGGGGGGGGGGTCAGTTGGCTGACATGGTCCCATTGACTGTATTGCAAACTGGCCTTTAACTGGAGAGGGGTAGGCTTCATTGTTTGCGGTGCCTGCTTTATTACCTCAGTTCCTGCTGGATGTGGACAAGCACTGGCCCTATGGTGCCGAAAGGTGGTAGGGGTTGGCCAGACCCCACCACATAATGTCAGTGTACCCACCCAGACTTTCTGTCATGGCTCCAGCTACCTGCCCACTCCACAAGAAGAGATCTATGGACCCCTAAAACCCAGACACCCTGCAGGAGTTTAAATCGCAGAATGGTACAAATAATTTTCCCCTCTGCAGGCCAGAACATTATAAGGGGTATCTTTAGGGCACAATCTGTGGTTCCCCTATATGTGTCCAAAGAAACAAGCTCAGTAATGGGGGGGGGGGCACTTTCATTGCCCTGAACACAGTCATTATCTCCCACAGTGCAGTCCATCAAAGTTCACATGGGGCTGAGTTTTACTTTTTCTTCTTAAGGCAACAGGGTGCACGGGTCTTTTCCTTTCTGATAGGCTGCTAGATTTAAAGGTAGGAAAAATTCTGAACAGTCGTTACGTATAAATGTTTTCTGTAGTGGAGAGCCACAATTAGTCCCCTCTTTCAAGGAGTTCTTTCCCCCAACACAGTTTTAGGCAGCACTTACCACTCTAGAACCCCCCCAAAAAAAAAAAAATTGCTGCATTCATTTATTTATTCATTTTTTTTAATTTAAAGTTTATTAACTTTTCAGGAGCGTTCATCACATACAGTCTCTGAAAACAGATACTGAAGGTGTATGCCATATCAAATCTCAGCAACTTATTAGCAAAGCATTATAAAAGTACTGTGACAGTCCAGTGATCATTGTGTTTCTTTGTTTATGATGTGTAATGTAACATCTCTTCTTTCCTGACTAAAAACACACACAAAAAAAAAAAAAAAAAAAAAAAGAAGTGGCATAGTTTAGTTGCTCATCCAAAACTACGTCTCTGCATTCCCATTTTAGGGGAAGATATCTGAGTGATGGTTGATGACCCAGAGTAACCAAATAGTCCAAAAGCTATTGAATTTTGTCATTTTCAGGAAAAGGCCCACAGTAAGCTACATCCCATAGTGCTCCAGGAGCTTAGGGAAGAGCTGGCAGCACCACTGAGGCTGTTTAAGCTATCTTTGGACACGGAGAGTTCCAGGGGACTGGGAAAAGGTGGACGTGGTGCCACTGCACAAGAGCAGAGGCAAGGAGGAGCCGCGTAACTATCATCCAGTCAGTCTTACCTCAGTGGTAGGTAAGATTATGGAGGCACTCCTAAATGAAAGTATAGTAATCTTGCAGATAATGGTCTACAGAACAACAGACAGCGCAAGTTCACAGAGGTAAGGTCATGCCAGACGAACCTGATCGAATTCTTCGACTAGGTGACGAGGGTGTGCGATCAGGGAGGGGCAGTGGACGTGGCCTATCTGGACTTTAGCAAGACCTTTGACACCATCCCTTACAGGAGACTGGTGAGCAAGATGGGTAGTCTAGGGGGGGGGATAAACTGAGTGGAAAACTGGCTTGGTGACAGGGGTCAAAGGGTGGTTGTTAATGGGGTTCACTCCAGGGAGGAAAGGGTGACAAGTGGGGTACCCAGGGGTCAGTACTGGGTCCGATACTCTTTAACATTTACATTGGGGATACTGCGGGGGACTGAATAGGAAGGTGTGCCTATTTGCGGACGATACAGTAGACACACCGGGGGTGGGCGAGTGGAGCACATGAGCGAGGACCTGATGAAGCTGGAGGGGTGGTTGGAGAGTTTGCAACTGAGATTTAATGCCAAAAAGTGCAGAATAATGCACATAGGGCACAAGAACCTAAAGGCTACATACACACTGGGAGGAGAGGATGTTTTGGATCTCGGGATTATCATTTCGGACAAACTAAAGGAGACAAACCAGTGCAACAAAGCAGTTAGAAAGGCAAACGGTACGCCGGCATGCATAAGGAGGGGTATTACAAGTAGGAGAAGGGAGGTGATAATGCCCCTATACAGGTCAATGGTTCGTCCCCACCTAGAGTATGGGGTACAGTTCTGGAGACCTCAGCTACAATAGGATATAGATAGGATGGAGAGAATCCAGAGGAGGGCGACCTAAAGGGTGCAGGGTATGCATCAGAGGACCTATGAAGAGAGGATGGAGGAGCTCGCCTGTATCCCTTGGAAACCGGGGGGGGGGTATGATTGAAACTTTTAAATACCTGAAGGGAATAAACAAGGTGAGGGAAGGGAGCATCTTCAAGATGAAAGAAAATCCAAAAACTAGGGGCACAGCTTAAAGCTGGAGAGCGGAAAATTCAGAGGGAATAGGAGAGGGCACTACTTTACATAGAGGGTGATAAGCCAAAGGAATAGGCTACCAGAGGGGGTGGTGGAGGCAAAAACAGTGGGAGGGAGTTTCAATAGGGTATGGTCAGGACCTGCCGGGGGGGGTCAAGACCTGGAAAGGAACCTCCTGGAGCAGACTGGCCAAGTCCATCCACCAGGTCAGAACCCTCCGGACCGGGTCAGAGACCAGGACCAACAGGTTGAGGTCATCCATGCATTGATCCCATTGGACTCGTAAGGTCCACTGTGGCATCCACATATGCAGCCGGGCCAAGGACACTGTGGCAATGGATGCATCCATATGGCCCAGGAGTCACAGAAAGACTCTGGCAGGAACCTGATGGCTTGTGGAAACTAGATGGGCCTGCTCAATTAAATGGGCTGCCCTGTCCTCTGGCAGAAAGGCCTTGCCCTGTCGGGAGTCCAGGACCACCCCAACTGGAGGCACTGACAAGGGGAGAGACAGGACTTCGGGAGATTCACTGTGACTCCCAGTTTCTGGAAGAGACGGGAAGTGCATTTCAGGGTCTGAAGCAAGCACTCCCTGGAAAGGGCTGCTGGCAGCCAGTCATCCAGGTAGGAAAAGACATAAAAGCCCTGTCTCCTCAATGCCACTGCCACTATGGCCAGGTATTTGGTAAATACCCAGGGGGGCCAAGGAAAGGCCAAAGGGGAGAGCCCTGAATTGGAAGTGGGGCAAGAGGTAGTGAGCCGGAAAAACCTGGATGTGCAGGTACACATCCTGCATGTCCAGACAGCACAGCCAGTCCCCCTTGTGCAGCAGGGGCAGCAGTCCCTGGAGGATCACCATCCTGAAGCATTTGTACTCTAAGATTCAGACTGCTCTGCCAGCCCGCTGGCGCAGTGGTAGGTTTACCGCTCGTGGCGCCAGCAACCTGGGTTCGGAAACAGACTCGAGTAACTGGAGGGCCAGCTGGGGGAAAAAGATTCAAGCGCCCATCGGCCGCTCTCCTTCTCTGGGGAGGGTTGCCTGTCCTGCTACTCTACTGCCACCTGGGTGGCCACGGGTGGTGGTGCAGCTGGGACAGTCAGTGGGAGGGGAGGACGTAGGCAGGGAGCCGGAGCGACTGCACATCATTAAGTGCTCCGTCCCTTGGCTCCTCTTGTATGCCTACATCCTCAGGGGATGGCACCAGGAAAAACACCCCACAGTGCTCCCAGTAGATGGAGCTCCCGGCCCTGATCTCCAATGCCCCTGCCGGTGCCAGCATCAGCATCCCCGATGAAATACAAACACGTCCGGGTGTAAGGGCCCCACCCTGTATCCACTTGGGTGGGGACCAAGGCTCCATGGGAGGATGGACTGCGCTGTCGCCGGTTAGAGGAGCAGAGACGTACAAGGCCACTGGAAACTCCTGAAGAAGGGGAGTATGGCAGAGAGAAGGGGGCATAAAGAGAAAATAAAAAAGATTCAGATTGCTTAGGTCTAGGATGGGCTGCAGGTCCCCGGTCTTTTTGAGGATGAGGAAGAAGTGGGAATAAAATCCCCTTCCCCACTGAGCCTGCAGGACGGGCTCTATGTTTTTTTTTTTTCACAGAAGCACCTGAATTTCCTCCAAAACCAGAGAGAGATGCACAGGAGGGTAGGTAGAGTGGATGGGAGGGGTCTCAGGCGGCCACTCCACCAGCTCCAGAGTGTGACCCTGAGCTATGAGCTGGAGCACCAAGTTGTCTGTGGTTACTGCTCACCACCCCTCCAAGTGGAGAGAGAGAACCGACCCCTGACTGCCTCCCCTAGACCCTCGGTCAGAGGGGGGGCATTCAAGGAGTCAGGAGGTGAGGGTGGGAGTGGGCAGGGGAGCCACGGGATCCTAGAAGGATCGATCAGTAGTGGCCCCTGTGGGAGAGTTGGTGGTCTTATGGCATTGCTGGCCCTTGGTAGGTTGACCTCAAGCCTGCTTGCGGGAGGACCGAAGAAAGGGCTGGTGTTGGTTCGATATAGGCTGGGTACGGTAGAGTGAATGGACCGACCTGAAGGCTTTGTCTGACTCCTGTAAGCTGGAGATGAGGTCCTGGACATCACCCCAAAAAGAACCAATCCTCTGAAGGGAGCATCTAAAATGCTGGCCTGAACATTCGGGTCAAAACCAGAAACCTGGAACCCCTCACCCAGAGGTGTCTATGGTATTGTAAGATGCCCACAGCACATGGCTGCCCACATCTGAGCCTGACTTCATGAGCTGGGCAAGCTGAGTTTTTGTGGGATCCTTGAGCAGAGTCTGGACCAGGTCCCTGGCCTGGTCCAAGATGGCATTTTGGTATTGTACCATATGGGCAAGATAACTGACGGACCTAATGGTCAAAGTAGCCAAAGCAAAGAACCGCTTGCCAATCTGGTCCAGCTGCCAAGATTCACGGTCTGGGGAGAAAGCACTAAGGTGCTTGGGCTTCTTAAAGCTGTCATGGGCTGCGTTGATGACCACAGAATCCGCCTTAGGATGACTCCCCAGAAAAAGTTTGCCCGCCGGCGCATGATAAAGCCGGTCCACCTTTTTGGGGAGTGGAGGGATGGTGGAGGGGTGAGCCCAAGCCACCTTGGTGACATCCTAATATGATTCAATCAAGGGTGGCATCACTACTAGCAAGGCATCCTTCTGCCGAAGAAAAAGGGCTAGGCAGCGTTTCTCAGAGTCCTTCTCCTCCATCTCCCATCCCATAATTGACTGAATGTGGTGCATTACGTCCATGAAGGACAGATCATCGAGTGGGGACTTAAGCACCTCCTTGGGCATGTCCTCCCCACCCGAAGACTCCCCTGGAGAAGAAGAAGACCCAGAGGATTCAGAATCATCCTCTGAGGATTCGCTATCTGGTACCAGTGACAGAGACCGGCCTTCATCTTGCCTGATGCCTATACCAACATCCAGCCTGGTTCCGGAGGACCCCAACGTATCAGGGGTCAGAAGGTCCAGCCCTACCCATGTCCCTGGGCTGTGGATCCCAAGGGGGAGGGAGGGAGGGGAAAAGCCGGAGGTGGACCTTGAGGAGCGCGGGGCTGTTTCTGTATGAATGTCCACCATGCCAAGAAAAGGGTATTGTAATCCACCTGTGGAATAATACTGTACACAGGCAAGAAGGGCAACCCCAGCGCCGGGTTAGGACATAGCAGCTGTGGGACCGGCAACAGGTAACCCGGCATAGGTATAGGTGGTGCCAGTAAATGATCTGGTGATGGCCTAGCCAGCGTCAGTTGTGGCAAAGACTGAGGCAAAGGCGACACCGGAAAAGGTGACACCGGCATCGGGTCCACTGGCTGGGGCACTGGCAGCACTGGCGATGGCCTGGAGGGCGATGGTCTGGAGCGCCTGGGTGATGGGTCTGCCAGTGCCGGGTCCACAGGGGAAGCCAGTGCTTGAGGGGAAGGGGATCCCCTGGGGAGTGGCAGAGATGACGGCGGAGAGAAGGAAACAGCGTCTGGTTGCCGCGGGCGTTGCCTAGCAGAACTGGCATCAGTCCCCAAGGTGGGAACCAATGAAGGCAGAGCCTGGGCCGGCAGGGCTATGGGTGCAGAGCCGCCACTCAAGAGCCCAGAGCCAGCCAAGCCACCTGGATGACAGCTTGTAGAGGAGATGGCCCTGAGCATCAGAGGCTGGGGGGGCAGGAGAGGACATCCTCTGCCCCAGAGAGCCTCCACCAGCAATAAAGATGAGGGCAGGTAGAGAAGGCACCGTAAGCCCAGAAAAGGAAAGGGCTGGCAGGGCTGGAGGTGCCGACCCCCCACAGGAGGAGGACACCATCGCAGTATAGAATTTATGGGGTGACCACAACCGGCAAGTTGACCGGGCCCATTCTCTGTGTTTCTCCTGATGTTTGTGCTTTCCCAACTTCTCCCTGTGGGAGGAAGCAGAGGCCCCGGAGGACTTCACCGGTGAGGCCAAAGAGCTCCTGGCCTGCAGCTCCTTCTCCATGGCAAACAGCTTCTGTTTTAGAAGATGGCTCTCCAGCATTTTCAATTGACGCCTCCGAGTGGGCTGGTTAAATTTCTGGCAATGCTGGCAGGCTTCGGTGTCATGGCTGGGGCCTAGGAAGATTAGGCACAAAGAGTGACCATCCTCTTCTGGAATCTGCTTGCCGCAGGCACACTTCATGGACTGGTCAGAAGACAAGGCTGGTATAGAGGACATAAACTCATCTGAAAAACACCAAAAAATTTGATGTTTAAACTGAGAAATAACAGAAAATCAAAAAGTACAGCAATGCAGAAAATGGCAATTGACTGCAGCTGCGATGTTCACTAGGTCCAACGTGCACAGGTTGATGGCAGGAAAAGAACTGGGGTAGGTGTGCGGGACTACCCGCCTATATAGCCTGTACCGACGTCAGATGACCGACATCTGTGGAGGGGGAGGGGGGGGCGGTCCCCTGGCGGTAGACTGCTAGCTAGAAGTTTTCCGTGGTCCTAGTGTCTGGTGCCAAGTTCTACCAGTGTAGCCTGCTGCAAGAGCCCGCAGCAAAATCTGTTTTACCGAGCCGCCAGTCAGCAGCGGTTGATTTCCGCCACGCCTGGTGACCCGGGTTCGAGCGACCCGGGCACCAGAAGGCCGGCCGGGGGTAGGATGCCTGAACATCCGATGGATCACTCAGCTTCTCTGGGGGGAGGGGGGCACACTGGCTCAGCGGCGGTCAGCCCTCTGGTGACAACCAGACGTAGCATGGCCCCAATGCCTACAACAGTAGGGGGAGCATGATGGATGCCGGCATAAGCCATGGCATCATGTGGCACATCACGCTCGGGAAGGGCATACATCCAAAAAATACTCCTCTCCCAGAGCAACACTGACGTGAGGATCTGATACTGGGCCTTCCCTCTGCCTGCTGAATGCTGCAGTACCAAGGTCCCAGCGAAGACTGGATTTCTTGGGCGTGGGGGGTAAGGGGAAGCCCCCCCATTGCAACCTTGCTTGGGAGGTAAGCCAACGCTCCATGGAGTGACCTCGGGGGTGGGTAGTAAAGGGCAGAGCAGTTGGGTACAGGACTGGAGAGGCAGGGGAAAAATTGAAAATAAAAAAAAAGATCTGCCTACTGAGTGCCAAAAAGGCTGCATTTTGGGACAATCCCAAAAAAACGTATCTGTGAGTTGCTATATCTTTTCTCTTTTTACTTTACAACAGACCCACAGTCCAGGCCCCTCTTGTACTGCCAGTGCAGTATGCAACTGACAGGGATAGGTCACCATTTTGATTTTCTTTTCTGAGAAGCACTGCATGGCTCTTCTCCAACATGGTTCTCTCTCTTCGAGCCCCACATGTGCATGAGCTCCAGTTCTGCTTCGTGGCACTTCCGCCACACTATTCTCATCCCAGCATGAATACAAGCACCTCTATCATGCCAGGGAGACCAAGGCACCAGAATGAAGGAAAGGAGGTCCTATTAAATTGAAATTAGGGCCGCTATTCCACAGTCATTCAGAGTCCAAATCCAACATGGCACTGAGTGACAGGAAATGCACTCATTCTGCCCAAGTCTGCTCTGCCCCCTGCAGTGTCAGGAGCCAGTCAGGGGTGGCAGGCAGATGTAAGGGTGAGTCTTTAGCGTTACACATCATGCTCGTTCACACAATCAGGGACACGCACTAAGGTGTGTCCCCCACACTCAGGTACAGTTTCTTGGTGAGCCAGTCAGAGCAGACATGCAAATTCTGAACACATACACTAGCGCAGCCATGACACATGCTCAGAGGGCAGTCTGCCCAATAACTAAACAGTCTTTTAGGCGCAAATTCTGTCAGGCAGCAGGCACTATCTTAGGAATTGCATATGCAGTTCAAAACACGGGGTGGGGGGGCAATATACAAAAGATTGCCCATGTGCAAAGTTTGCACTGCTCAGCAGACTGTGCTTGTGCAAAGCCTATAATGTGCAATATTCAATATAGCATATGGGCAGTGCAGACCGCCACAGCAGCCCGACGCCCAAGAGTGGGACACAGGGAACCCCAACATGGAGCACGTGACTGCACACAAAATGGCAGGCAGCACAGGGACACAGATACGGAAGGCAGTGATGTCCACATGGACACAACAGACATGTCCTAGACAGAGGCAGCCATGGCTAGCAACACAGGAGGGTAACAGCTTGTATGACGTGTACTGTCCGATGGCAATGGACAGGAAGAAAACATTATTTAACGTAGTAATATTGTTTCTTCCAGGGTGTCCTTTAGTATGCTTGATTAGTGCAGAATGGCAGTAGGGTTCAGTTACCCCTGAGGTGGAGTTAATGCTAATAACTTTCAGGAATTAGCCAGTCAGGAGAGAGAGTAAAAGGGTGTGCTGTCTGTGGTAAGGCTAGAGTGCAGTCAGAATTATTTTGAAGCTGTAAGGAGCAAAACAAGGCCCCTAAGTATGAACTATCACCCCATGAATAAAAATCATTCAAAACTATGTTCCAAAGCGGAAAAACTACAAAACTGTGAGAAAATCTTTGCATTTGATTAGAGAGAAACAGTTAAAAATGTGGCAAAGAAAGGAAAATGCAGAGCCATCATCCCCAGTCAGGTTAAGCGGGGGATGGGGAGGTCAAGCATACTAAAGAACACTTTGGAAGAAACAATATTACTACGGTGAGTAATTGTTTTCTTCTCACCCCAGGTGTCCTTTAGTATGCTTGGCTAGTGCAGACTACAAAGCAATGCAGATGGAAGGGGGGCACAGAACCTACTTAAGAAAGGGGCTCTGCAGCACTGCTGTGCCAAATTTGCATCTGATCTGGATTGTACATCCAGGCAATAGTATTTTGTGAATGTGCTTACAGATATCCAGCAAGGGTATATCCCTTGCAGCTGCCATTATGGCGGCAGTACACCTAGTGGAATGGCCCTTAGGCCTTGAGGGGTCTGTTTACCAGCCTTGCTGTAACAGAACTGAATGCAACAGACTATCCAGCAGGAAATGCTTCTCTTGGTGGCTGGTCTTACCCTTCCTACCTCACCATAGGTGAGGAATAGCTGGGTGTGAGAGACTGAACTGCTTGGTATGTTCCAGATAGTAGGTCAGAGCCCTTTTAATCATCCAGGCTTTGTAGCTTGCTTTCGCCTGGTGTGGATTTTTCTGTGAAAAAGACAGGCAGCATGATGGACTGCTTAAGGTAGAAATAAGAGACCATCTTAAGCCAAAATTTCCTGTTTGTTCTAAGGGCTACCTTGTCCCTATGGGCAATGATATAGTTAGATTCAGTACGGAGGGCCTGCAGCTCTGAAATTCTTCTGACATAGGTGATGGCAAACAGCAATACAGTCTTCCAGGTAACGTACTTGAGGTCAGCAGTAGCCATGGGCTCAAAGGGTGGCTCCATGAGCTTGACTATGCAAAGGTTCAAGACTCAGGGAGGGACAGGCTCCCCTAGTGGGGGTAGAAGGTGTAGCAGGCCTTTGAAAAACTTTTTGAAAATAGGCTGTAAAATTACAGATTTCTTTTTCCCAGTGGAAAGATATGCTGATATGACTGCTAAATGTACCTTGAGGGATGAGGCCTTGAGGCCTGATGACTGCAGATGTACCAGGTAGTCCAGTAGACTTGGTGGAGTGGCCTTGAGTGGGTTAATCTGCTTATCTCTACACTACAGAGAAAACCTCCTCCACTTAGAAGCATAGGTCTTCTTAGTGTTAGGTTTCTTAGTCATATGAAGGATTTTTTTAGCACTTGTTCAGAATATTCAGAATCGGGGAACTCTAACTCCTCAAGTACCAGTCCTTGAGATGAAGAGACTATGCTGGGGTATGCTACCCCTGCCTGAGGAAGAGTCAGGAGACTGTGGCTTGATGGTGGATGAATATGTTTCCTGACTGACAGGGTTAAGAGCATGGAGTGCCATGGTTGCCTTGCCAGTCCGGAGCCACCAGAATCATGGTGGCTGGCTGATCCCTGAGCTTCAGCAGAACTCTGCGGACTAGTGGGAAAGGAGGGAAGGCATATAGGAACTTCCCTGACCAGTCTAGAGTTAGAGCATTTACTGGCATGGTAGTCTGAGCTGGGGGCCTGCAGCAGTAAAATGGAAACTGATGACTGATGTAGGAGGCGAAGAGGACTACCTCTGGGACACCCCATCTCCTGAAAACTGTGGCTAGCACTTGTCTGTTCAGGGTCCACTCATGGTGGCCCTGACTGATACGACTTAAGGCATCTGCCAGGGTGTTGTCTTTGCCCAGGAGATGTATGACTGACAGGTGCATGTCCAGAGAATAGGGCAGAGACAAAATTATCATCACCTCTGTGTAGTTTGGTAGACCTTGTGCCACCCTGTTTGCTGATGTAGAACATGGCAGTGGTATTGACTGTTCTGATTTGAACCAAATGGCCTCTTAGCTGTGGAGCAAAAGCTTTGATGGCTAGGTACACAGCCCTGCATTTGAGCAGGTTGGTGTAGTAAAAGGACTCCTTGCAAGTCCCTGTGCCACTTAGTAACTGATCCTGCAGATTAGCTCCCCATTCTAGGAGGGAGGCATCTGTGGTAAGTACCTTTGACAGAGAGTGTTTCTTTGAGACCAGTGAGCCCTCAGGTGATGCTGGATGCCTCTTATCTGAAATCTGACGCCTGGGACTACTGCTATCCTGGAAGCTATGTGACCTAGCAGTCTGAGGAAATGCCTGGCTGGCCTTGGCTGGCCCAGGGCAAAGGAACTTGCCAAGTTCAGGAAATTTTGATGCCTGTCCACCAGAAGGAATGCCCTCCCCTACAGGGTGTTGAGTTCTGCTTCAAAGAAGTCCAGTACTTGAACTGGCTCAAAATGAGACTTCCTTGTTAATAATAAATCCCAGGGATTCCAGAGTACTTTTTTGTGAGGCTGAGAGCTTCCCCTGACTTTTTGTGGTGACTAGACAACCATCAGTCAGTCATCTAGTTATGGGAAGATAGGTGCTTGCTGCTTTCTCAAGTGAGCTGCTACCACTGCAAGGCACTTTGTGAATATTCTGGGAGCTGAAGTGAGTCCGAATGGCAGGGCTGCAAACTTGTAGTAGCCAGATGGCAGCCTGGATCTGAGAAACTTTCTGTGGGATGGCCTTATAGGGATGTGGAAATAGGTGTCCTTGAGATCCAGGGGGGCTAGCCAGTCTCCTTGTTTTAAAGAGTGGATCACCAGAGCTAGAGTGACCATTTTGAACTTACGTTTTAGTAAGTGCCTGCTCAGGTACCTCAGGTTGAGAACAGATCACCATTCCTCATTTTTCTTCTGTGTGAGAAAATATCTCGAGTACAGGCCTCTTCCCCACTGGGGGGAAGGGACCCTCTCCACTGCTTTTACAGTCAAAAGTGCCCTCACCCCTAGCTCCAACCACAACCCTTCTGTTGGGGTTAGGGGTTTTGAAAAGCTTGGGCCCCTGAAGAGGGAGAAACTTTTTGAACTGCAGGGTAAAGCTTTGACCCACCACCTCTAGCACCCATTGGTCTGTTGTAATGAGGTGCCCTTGGTGGAGGTAGTGGAACAGCCTGCCCCCTACTAGGAGAGGGGAGGTGACCTGGACATTGCAGTAAGGAGGTTTGTTTGGACTGGGTGTTGGGAGCAGGAAAGGAGTTGGTTCTTCTCTGACCTCTCCTACCTCTTCCCCTAAAATATCCCCTCATCTGGGAGTAATCCATAAGCACTGGCATAGGGTAGAAAGCCTTAGAGAAGTAGCCTCTGCCTCTGTTTCCCTTGTTTTGAGACCTTTGGGAAGTAGAGGCTTTTTCCTTTAGTAGCATTGCTCTGATAGGTGATCTTGTATTCCTCCACCTTTTCAGTGTAATCTTCTGTCTTGTCCCTGAAAAGAGTTATTCTCACAGGGGAAATCCTTAACCTTGGTCTGAGTGTTCTGTGAGAGATTAGTGGTCCTCAGCCAAGCATAGCACTTCAGGGAGATGGCATGGGCCATAGCCCCTGAGGCAATGTCATTAGTGACTACAGCCATGTGGAACTGGTATTTACAGTAGTTGCCTCTAAGGCTGTTTTTACAGTTTCTGCGATGTCTTGTACCATTCTGTCTGGGCCTTGTTGAGCTATGGCCAGAATAGAGTTCCAGAGAGCTTTCTGGTACTGGGCTGCATACTTCTTGCCCATAGAATCCAATTTCCTTGACTCCTTTTCAGGAGGTAGAGAGGAAAAAAGAGGCACTTTGGCTTTGCCACAAGCTGCGACCTCTACCACTCCCTCATGGCCAGGGTGTACATAAAGAAATTCAGCATCAGATTTTTCTAGCGGATACTTTTTTTTTATATAACTACTCCAGGCACAGAAGTAGGGTTCTGGAGTAGTTTCGTAGTTGTCATTTTTAGAGATTTATGAATGGGCAAGAGTAGTGTAACCCCTAGCTGGCGCTATCCCAGGGGCTACTACCCCTGCCTGATTTGCCACTAACAGGTTGAGGGGCCTGGATCCAATGGCGGGTGCCTCCACCCAGAGGTCAGGGTTTGCAATAGTTAAACTAACTTGGTCACAGCCCTCTGGGACACTGCAACCCCCCTTTCTTCCCACTAGTGGCCCACACAATATATCAGAATTACCTTCACAGTATACACTTACCCCAGGTCTGGTTCCGCACTGGGACCTCCTGTGAAATGAGATACAGTGCAACAATCACAGTACAGTACTTTAACATAGACAAATACACTCAGGCAGTATAACTTTGCTGAAACAAGCAGCTCTGATTTATTTAGGGGATATAACAAGGACAGGGGAAATCAGGTTAATTAGCTTATCACTTTAATAATTATTTATGGCTCTGGCACAGGCCTATCCCTATCAGTTACTGTCCCTGGGTACCCAAGCCCTAGTGGCTAGTCCAAACCGTGGCAGCTGGTGGGCCCTTTCACACAGAGAAAAGGAGAATTAAACAGTCAGCAGTACAGTAATTCCATTTGGATTTAATGTGGCAATTCAACAGGGGCGACCCTGAATTAGTACTCACGACCTCCAAATAAGATAGGGTCCTTCAATGTCAGCAGGGCTCACTTGAGGTGCACAAACCTCTTCACACATCCATATAAAAGAAAGCACTATACCAGGCAGGCTGCATCTGTATCCCGATCGCAATTACTGCACAATACCGGGAGAACACACAGCAGATTCAGTTTCTGACAGACCGAGTGTAATTTTCAGCAATTCCTCCAGTCTTCTACAGGGTGAGCCTGGTTTCTACTCTTCAGAGATCCTTTGATTCTTTTCACAGGACGGATTCAGTCTAACAAGTTGCAGACCGAACTCTGGGCCTTACACACGTTTTTGACTAAAACTGCACACTGAAAAGCACAGGGCTCCTTCCTTCTTCACTGCCAAAGCTCAACTGAAACTCCAACCGACAAAACCGGCACTTCCTTTGAGTTCCTCCCAGTTCTTGACTGGATTGGCTGTCACTCACAATAGACTGCTGCTGTTGGTCCAAAAAGGCACTGAAGTCTAAACTACATCTCCCAGAGTCACTGCCCATACAATCCTCTTGTGGCTGGCTCAGATTATGAGTCCAAGTTCTGATTCGTCCAAGGCACCATTTTAGAGCTAGCTTACCCCACACTGATTGGTCCAGTTCAGCAGTTCAAAACTAGAATGGGGAACTAGCAGACACAGTTCTGACTGCAAAGAAAGCAGGTTAGACAAACTGTAATTTCATTATTACTCTAAATAATTTCTGGCAAACAGTTACATCTTTCAGATAGGTTCCTTTGCACTCCTAGTGACTGCAAAATGAAGTGAATTGGCAGCAGCTCGAGTGGTACTCAGAGAAGCACACAGTCCCCCATACAAACTAATTATGTCTGCAAGCAGACAGCTCTTAAAGAGACAGTACCAGAGGCTCTAAAACACTCACTGATAAATGGCTTAAATGCCAAACACCATTCAGGCTTGGAGCATTCAAGCAAGCTCCTGGAAGTCTTTTGGGAACCCCCATTTGCAGGGGTTACACCTTCCTGGCCTGGGAAAGCTTGACGTCCGCGTAAGCAAGTACCCATAAGTTTCAACTGCAACCATATACATTTGCATTAGGCTCGCACATGTAATCATCAGTCAATATATCATTTTACCAAGAACACATTTCTGAAACATTGCAGTACGTCACTTTACACAGTATTACATACACATTGTACCATAACTCAAGTTATTACCTCTTGTACATGAAACCTGAAGAGAGGGGCCCTTCCTATCAGTTACCTTGGGGCTGGATGGGGCAAGGGCACCATACTTAGAGGGCAACACAAGTAACTTGGAGTTAGCACTGATGCTCAGTTTGGGCAGTGAGCTCGGGAACATACACTCTTTATGGACAACATTGAGAGGCAAGTCCACAGGCCCCCAAGTGAATCATAACTGAGGTGCACCACAGGCTTTACAGCTCGACCAGTCTTTCTAGGGGAACTGTTATAGTCTCTGCACTCTGAGCCTCATTTTCAGCATTGTCCTCACTTGTCAGGAGTCTCCATGGGGGTAGAGAGGCTAGAACTTGGGGCACTTTCAGCTCCAGGAGTTACAGTTTCTGAGTCCACAACATTTGGCCTGCATGGAGAGCTTTCGGACACTGGCAGTGGACTGTCGGGCACTCAAAATACTCTTCTTGTTCTGGTGTATCACCAGTCTGCCCCTAATCTATCATTTTCCTCCCTGAAAGCTCAAACAGTTCAACCATGCACAATGATTCCATTTCATCTGATCTGATGCTTTGCACTTCACTTTCTGGGAGCATTGGCTCCAGGGATGAAGCTGGGGGCTTAGACAGTCCAGAAGGCCCAGCTTCATCTCCAGTATTGACTAGGGGATTGCCCCGAAACAATTGACTCAGTTCGTAAGAAGGATAGTATTCAAAGTCACTCTCACTTTCTTCCGATATGGACTGACAGTCATGCTCAACTGGGACTTGTGGAGGAACACTTTAACTTTGCTTCTGTAGGTGCAGACTTTCTTGATCTTTTCTTAGCAGCAGCTCTAGTCACTGGTCCAGAGGGGCATCTTCTAGGGGCTCAGACTCAATTAAGATTTGTCCAATGGGCAGTAAATGATTTCTATGCATTGTTTTACATCTTTGAATTATTCTCAGGCCTTACTTTGTACACTGGCAGATCATCTAGTTTGCCCACTACAATGTGAGGGAGATGGTGCCATCTGTCAGCAATCTTGTGCTTGCCATGCAGTCCCAGATTTCTTAGCAATACCCGATCTCCTCCTGGAGTTCCTGTGCTTTCACCTTTTATCATACCTTTCTTTGTTGGCCAGATTTCTTTTGGCAGCCATGGTTTGAGCCAGTTGGTACGCATGAGTTAGCTGGGCCTTTAACTTTTGCACATACTGTAAATAGTTGTCAGCTTGAACCCCATCAGGAGAGACCCCAAAACACACATCTACTGGTAGTCGAGCTTCTCTTCCAAACATCAGGCGGTAGGGGGAGAATCCAGTGGCATCACTTTGGTGCAGTTATAAGCATGTACCAGGGTGCTAATTTGTTGGCTCCATCTAGGCTTGTCCTTTGGGTGCAGGGTGCCTAGCATATCTAGCAAAGTGCGGTTGAAACGTTCAGGCTGTGGGTCCCCTGGGGTGGTAAGGAGTGGTTCTGGACTTCTGCACTCCCACAGAGAAAGCATCTCTTTGATCAGACGACTCTCAAAGTCTCTCCCTTGATCAGAATGGATTCTTTGTGGAGCCCCATAGTGAACAAAAAGTTTTCTACAAGTACTTTGGCCACAGTGGATGCTTTCTGGTCTTTGGTGGGAAAGCTTGGGCATATCTAGTGAAATGGTCAGTGACCACCAGCACATTACTGATATTTCTTTGATCTGACTCCAAACTCAGAAAATCAATACAGACCAGCTCCATGGGTGCACTAGATGTTAACAAGCAGCCTTCAAAAGCTTTCTCTGTAAGCAGCGACTACAAGTTCAATGTGTTGCTCCACATCAGCCCCATCTTAGGCCAATAGAATCTGGATCTCACCAAGTCAAGTGTTCTGTCTATACCAAGGTGCCCCATGTGGTTGTGCAAGACCTCAGTACTGAGTCTCGAAGGCAGTGGGCAGCACTAGTTGTTGTTTGTCCACTTGTCCCCTCTGTCTACTGTTTCTCTGTATAACAGTTTATTGATCAGTTTCAACTTAGGACCTTCTTTGTATAACAGTGCAGTTCTCAAATCAGTGGAGCGTAATTTGGACACATCTTTTCCTGCATAGAGGGCTTCTAAAGCTGCTTTGATCATGGGATCGCGGATTGAGCCCACTTGAATACTGTCATTGTCCAGCTGAGGCAGTGCACCAATGTCTATTGCAGAAAAGTGGCAATAAGCAGCAGGTATGCAATTCTCAGAGGCTCCAAGCAATCCACCATGCAGTCCACTGCGTCCGTGGACATTTGTTCCTCCCTGTCAAACTTCCGGCAGAGTGCCCGAATGTCAGGTTCTGCCAATCGGACCCAATCATTCTGGGGAACAGGCCTCGGGAGAGAGCATCAGCATCTATGTGGTTCAGACCTGCTCGTATTCGAGAGCATAGTCATATGTAGATAATGCAGAAAGCCCTATGGCCAGTGGCATCCAACTTAGCTGAGGTCTGCACATAGGTCAAAGGATTATTGTCAGTTTTACTAGTATTTTAGCCCCATACAAGTACTCATGGAATTGGTCAACAATAGCCCACTTCAAAGCTAGGAACTCTAACTTATGTACAGGATAGTTCTTTTCGGATGGGGTCAGGCTTCTACTGGCAAAGGCCACTGGTCTCAGGCCATTCTCGTGTCTTGGTACAACACAGCCCCCAACCCTTGCAAGCTAGCATCAGTGTGCAGGACGGAAGGTTTTCTTGATCGGCATAGGCCAGCACTGGAGCATGGGTAAGTTGATATATGATCTCATGAAAGCAGTCTCATTAATCAGGAGTCCAGCGGCCCCAAATACTTCACTCGGATGAAAATACACTCTTTCAGTCTTGAGGACGCTGACTTTTGGTATTTTTGTGGGTTGGGGATACCCTTGAGTAAGGTTAAGTAAAGGGCGGATCACTCTTGAATAGTCCTTGATGAAGCGCCGATAATAACCACAGAATCCCAGGAATCTTTGCAGTTCTTTAGATTTTTGGGCTGTGGCCAGGTGGTCAAGGCCTCAACTTTACTTGGTCCGGTCTCTATTCCTCGGTGGATACTATGTGTCCACATACTTTACTGATGTTTGAAAGAATTGACACTTATCAATGGACAGTTTAGGCCAAAGTCCTCCAGTCGGTCCAATACCTTAAATAATCTGCTCTCATGTTCCTCCAGTGAGCTGCCAAACACAATAACATCATCTAGGTATACCAGGCACTCTAGTAAGTTCATGTCCCCACTGCACGCTCCATCAATCGTTGAAAAGTGGCTGGGGCACCTGAAATCCTTGAGGCATCCTCATGAATTCATAGAAGCCAAGCGGACAGATAAAGGCCGTCTTCTCCACGGTCCTCTGGGCCATCGGGATCTGGTAGTACCCACTCATGGAGATCCAGCACAGAGAACCACTTGCTCCCGCTTAGGCAGTCCAAAGCATCCTGAATGCGGGGCATTGTGTACTGATCAGGGATAGTCCGCGGGTTTAAGGTGCATAATCCACACAATATCCTTACTGTTCCATTCTTTTTCCTCACTACCACAATGGGGAAGCATAAGGCTTCTGGATTCTTGTATTACACCAGCAGCTAACATCTCTTGCAGATGCCGCCTCACATCATCTATGTCCAGCAGGTGCCAGGCGCAGACCTCTCACGAAATGGTCTTCGTCATGCAGCCGGATATTGTGCTCAGCTCCTTGCACGCATCCCATCCCATTCCTTTAAAGAAAACACCTGGTCTCTGGGCAAGCTTCTCACTGATCCTCACTTTCCATTCAGCTGGCAGCGGGAGTCGCCAAATCAAACAAGTCAGGCGTTACTCTGTCATTCTTCCTTGAACTCTTGTGCTGGGTAGCACTGCAGTGTCTGCACAATGCCACATTAGCCAGGATGCAACCTCTGTTTACTCGAATGTCTCTTTCAGACACATTATGAACTTGGACCATTACCCTTCTGGCATAAGCATGGGCTCTAGCGGGCAAAATACTAGGCTTGACCAGCAGTCCCTCTGGCAATTTTCCATCGCCTGGTGCATCCAACATTAATATTTTATTCTTAACATCCTTTCTGATACGGACCTCTCCTGTAAGGTACACTGGGCATTTGGCGCCAGGATCAGAGACTCAGGATCCTTCTTCCATACAATTCCGACTGGTTCCTCTGGTTCTGTTTTTCAGCATCTCTCTGTGCCTCATAGGCCTTCTAATTAAAGCCGAACTCTTAAAGCTCTACTAGTCTTTGACCCCTGTTTTTCATAACACAACTGTGCCAGCCTTCCGAACATATGAGCATTTGTTCCAATCAACAAAGGGACACCATCATACAGTCCAGTGGGGGACACACTAAGGCTAGGTCTCTACTTGTTCGGCCACTCCAGCCACGGAGGTGGGGAAAGACAGCCAAATTCGGATATACCGGAATAGGGGTAGGCCTTCTCACTTAACCCCATACATGCAGTCCTTCTAATGGTTGTAAGGGTAGTCTGACAAATGCTTCTGATACCAATCCTGGAACATAATTGTCACTTGGGAGCCACTGTCTAATACAGCTCTTGTAGACACTCCATTCACCTTTACAGTGGTCTCCATGGAGGGACCCACTATTCTGGACCAGTCTGGAGAGGCGGTAGTGGGGCCTGGGCAACTGACCTTGCCACAAAAGGACGTGAATTAGCATTTTTGGTGCCCTCACTGGGATCATGTCGTGCACCTCTTAACCACTGATTTCTTCTCCAAGCTCTCCTTGTAGCCTATATGCAACTTTGTCAGTGTCTTTTGGGACTGGCATTCCTTTTCATGTGCCCATCTTTCCCACAATTATAGCAAAACATACTTTCTGGAGTTTGAGCTGGCGAGGCGCCACACTGGGAGCCAGGGTGGGGTATTACTAACTGGAAACCTGGGTGCCATCTCTGTCTGGCGTGATAAGCATTTGGAGACATCTCGTCAGTTTCTCCACTTCCATGGTCAAGGAATTGAGTTTGGAGCTGTTATCAGCAGGAGATACATGGGTGGGTACCCACCCCCATAGCAGATGCAGTCGGATATAGGTCAGGCCCGCATTTGCAGGCGTGGCCTCATAAAGGGACTGTTTTGAATTCCGATCTCTCTCAACAGTTCGCCCCATTGTGGCATATCTTTTTCCTTGTCAGAGCACTCATTGACTGTCAACCTCTGCCCTGAACTTCACTTGATGGGTCACCCTCAGTCACTCGGTCGTAGCCACAGCTGTTGGTGCAGGTACCTCCCGAGGTCGCCTTTTTCTCAACTCCTCGATTTCTCTCATTAACTCATCATAGGAGGGTGGGGATCCAGTCGATTTGCCAGGCTTAACTGAAGCAACAGCAGTTCTGAGAAGGGGGGCAGACTTAAGGATTCTGTCCAGTCTGGTTCGGTCCAGTTCAATCGCTGGCAAACACTCTTTCTGAGGCATTCTTGCAACAATTTTTCCAGCCGAGACATACACAGACAACAACTCCCTTGGTACTGTTGTGCATTTCTTACTCTCCACCATAGGTCCTCATCAGAATCTGGGCTCCCTACACATTCTCCAAGGCCTCAAGATAGGCCTGTGCAGTCGCTTCAGGTTACTGGCCCGTTTAGCACGGATGGTAGCCAGGGCAGGACCGGAGGCTCTCACTAACCCTCTTTCGCTGCCCGAGCATTGCCATTCTAGCACTTGGGGCAAATATGGTCTATCCAGGTCTCCCAGTCATCCTCCTTGGGGGGTGGGGAGGGTGCCAGAGAAAATCCTCAACCTTCGGTAAGAGTCGTGACTAATGGCAGGTGCAGAAATAGGAGTCTGCATTGGTTCAGCCACCATTACGGGCACTGGAGCAGGAGAGGGTGTTGGGGAGGAACACCCCAGGTGGCAAGAATAGTTTCTTCAAGTCCTCACAGTTTCCTCTCCCAGCAACCATTCAGCAAATTTCTCCTCAAAGTTTCAGATAGTGGTGGGGCTGATCTCTCGGTCTTTACTGTCCTTAGTTATCACTCTCCAAGCAGTGAGGGCTCCTCTGGGGTAATGGTCTGTGGCACTTTGGAGCTATCTATGGGATCCTTAAACTCTACTAGGGCCAGGAAAGTGTGGGTGAGCAGATTAGCATGCCGACCACCACCACAGGGTTTTGTAAACCTTCCACCTTGGAAAGTGCTCCTGCACAGTGTCCGTATTGATACCCAGGGGATGTCCAGGATAAGCATAGCATTTTGGGGTCGATCTCTCCCCAGTACACCACTCCACCAGCCGTGCACAGCTACTTGTCGGGGTACCCATTTTTCAACAGTGGTTCGTAGAATATGGCCACTAGAGGACACACAATCCCAGCGGTGCCTCCAAGATGTAACCCTAGCTGGCGCTATCCCAGGGCTACTACCCTGCCTGATTTGCCACTAACAGGTTGAGGGCCTGGATCCAATGGCGGTGCCTCCACCCAGAGGTCAGGGTTTGCAATAGTTAAACTAACTTGGTCACAGCCCTCTGGGACACTGCAACCCCTTTCTTCCCACTAGTGGCCCACACAATATATCAGAATTACCTTCACAGTATACACTACTTACCCCAGGTCTGGTTCGGCACTGGGACCTCCTGTGAAATGAGATACAGTGCAACAATCACAGTACAGTACTTTAACATAGACAAATACTCAGGCAGTATAACTTTGCTGAAACAAGCAGCTCTGATTTATTTAGGGGATATAACAAGGACAGGGGAAATCAGGTTAATTAGCTTATCACTTTAATAATCTCATATGGCTCTGTGCACAGGCCTATCCCTATCAGTTACTGTCCCTGGGTACCCAAGCCCTAGTGGCTAGTCCAAACCGTGGCAGCTGGTAGGGGCCCTTCACACAGAGAAAGGAGAATTAAACAGTCAGCAGTACAGTAATTCCATTTGGATTTAATGTGGCAATTCAACAGGAGCGACCCTGAATTAGTACTCACGACCTCCAAATAAGATAGGGTCCTTCAATGTCAGCAGGGCTCACTTGAGGTGCACAAACCTCTTCACACATCCATATAAAAGAAAGCACTATACCAGGCAGGCTGCATCTGTATCCCGATCGCAATTACTGCACAATACCGGAGAACACACAGCAGATTCAGTTTCTGACAGACCGAGTGTAATTTTCAGCAATTCCTCCAGTCTTCTACAGGGTGAGCCTGGTTTCTACTCTTCAGAGATCCTTTGATTCTTTTCACAGGACGGATTCAGTCCTAACAAGTTGCAGACCGAACTCTGGGCCTTACACACGTTTTTGACTAAAACTGCACACTGAAAAAGCACAGGGCTCCTTCCTTCTTCACTGCCAAAGCTCAACTGAAACTCCAACCGACAAAAACTGGCACTTCCTTTGAGTTCCTCCCAGTTCTTGACTGGATTGGCTGTCACTCACAATAGACTGCTGCTGTTGGTCCAAAAGGCACTGAAGTCTAAACTACATCTCCCAGAGTCACTGCCCATACAATCCTCTTGTGGCTGGCTCAGATTATGAGTCCAAGTTCTGATTCGTCCAAGGCACCATTTTAGAGCTAGCTTACCCCACACTGATTGGTCCAGTTCAGCAGTTCAAAACTAGAATGGGAACTAGCAGACAGTTCTGACTGCAAAGAAAGCAGGTTAGACAAACTGTAATTTCATTATTACTCTAAATAATTTCTGGCAAACAGTTACATCTTTCAGATAGGTTCCCTTTGCACTCCTAGTGACTGCAAAATGAAGTGAATTGGCAGCAGCTCGAGTGGTACTCAGAGAAGCACACAGTCCCCCATACAACTAATTATGTCTGCAAGCAGACAGCTCTTAAAGAGACAGTACCAGAGGCTCTAAAAACACTCACTGATAAATGGCTTAAATGCCAAACACCATTCAGGCTTGGAGCATTCAAGCAAGCTCCTGGAAGTCTTTTGGGAAACCCCATTTGCAGGGGGGTTACAGTAGATTCTTAGAGGGAGGGAGGAAGACCCATCATCTCTAAAAAGTCTTCTTCCTCCTTTTGATCAGTGATCTCCTGGGTGGTGATGTCCAGGTGTCCACCATATGTTGCACTAAAGTAAAAAGAGAGGAAAAATCCTCCTGACCATTAGAAGGGATACCAAACTCTTGGTCAGGGGATAAAACTGGTTATATAGGATCACGCTCTGCTTTATATGCTTCACCATCATCATGATAGTAGCCCTGGGTAAACCCAGGGTCATAAAAATGAGTAACATTAGGGTCAGACAGGCATTAAAGAGGTCACCCATGGTCTGCAAAGTGTGATATATTTGCCAAGCTTTAGCCATTTGTTCAGCAGAGGGTGTCTCTTTTTGTGTCACTAGCGTCTCCCTTTGCCTTTCGGCCGGAGGGGCAGTGATTTTTTTTTTTTTAGCTGTCAGGAGGCACTGAGTCAGGAACCTGCTAGTTCTGTCTTTTTTTTTTTTTTTGGCTATTATTAATATTTCTATTAAACTTATATTGAAGGGGGAGGCCTAGAGGACCCAATTTTAGACTTATGTAAAGAGGAAGACCCCTCTTCAGAATTTTATTAGAGGGGGAGGCAGACTGAGAGGGCATTATTTGTAATCTTTTTGCCCACTTTTTTTTTTAAACTGTTAAAAGAGCACCTAGTTATGGACTGAACCTCAAATCCCCCTTTTTAGGTGTTTCTGATCTGCCAGTCTGTCAGAAAACTTTTTAAATCATTGTTCCCCAATGGGAATATAAGCAAAAATGGCTGGTTCCATCGCAGAGTGGAGTCGCAATAAAACAGTTCCCACTAAGCAGAAAATAAAGTTTTAACATGAGAAAATGCATCTCCCAATGGAAAAAATGGGAACCACTAAACATTCAAAGCATTAAAAGTAAAAAGCGCAATGTTTTCCCTTCAAGCGCTAAAACTTTACCTCAGAAAAATAGTGGGAGCCGACAAGAAAATCGCTGATTAAGATGGAATTCATGGTTCCCAGGAACCAAAGGGAACCTCAAAAAAGTAGTAAAATTATAAAAAGTACTTTGGAAAAATATAAAAAAAAAACAGCACAAAAGAAAGAAAATAAAGACTTTAAAGTAAAGCAACTTCTTCAAGCGAAGTGAAGGAGAGAGCTCTGGGGCAGTGTTGCTCAGTCAGTGGAGAAATAATTCTGAATGCACTCTAGCCCTGCCACAGACAGCACACCCTCTTACTCTCTCCTGACTGGCTAATTCCTGAAAGTCATTAGCATTAACTCCACCTCCAGGGCAGCTGAACCCAGCTATCATTCTGCACTAGACAAGCATGCTGAAGGACCCCTGGGGTGAGAACAGGCAGGATGTGGATCATCCCGAACAAGTGATGTGCAGGTTGACACCTATAAGACAGAACGTGACAGCCAACAAGGATATGTGCCTGCCAGATGTGGAACCCTGCACAGGGTGCAGAGCTCCCACCGGCAAGACCACCAGGGTAGAGCCTTTGGTAGAGGCATGGATGGATGACCCCAGGAGGCTGTCACAGCTGGGCAGGGAGGGTACCCAATCAAACCACAGTACAACGGCAACACAGCACAACAACAGACATAGAACACAGGAACATCAGAATGAATAATTATTTTATGATATAATAAATGTAAGACTACAACAATAACAAGAACAAATAAACTTAAAAACTATTTACAATAAACAGAGTGGCAATAGGGGAAAAATGAGGGATATTGGAAGGTAGGTGAGGGGTGGTTCAACTTGGAATATCGTGTAGGTGGGGTGACTGGCAGGTGTTACAGGCCACCTCATGGAGGACCTCCAGGAGCTGGCCATTATATTCTTCCATATGGCAAAATATCAGGCACTGTTGTCTTACTATCCACCTCAGGAGGTCATCCCTCCCTTCCATGTCCTCTGGATGGCGTCTGTCCACCACATGTCAATGGGCACCTAGGAGGAGAAAGAATATATCATCAGCGAACTGTGCAAATATGGTGGACCATGTAGGGTGTGCTAGCACACATAGATATCCCCCCCACAACCACTTCCACCAGCATGGAACAAAGGGGACACAGGTGGCACAGGTGCCCCATTGAAGGGAGACACACCATGCCACCAGGACATCTGACCATGTGTGGCTACCACACATGCCCTGGAATGCTGTACAGGGGCAAAGGCAGTCTGGCAGGTGCAACAATAGACTAAAGGTCAAGGATGCCATTCACAGGCATGGAACGGCCACTTTGTATTATGTGTACATGGCCACTATTTGAGGCAAAGGAAGAGCAGTGTAGTACCCTGGGACAGCACACACCTTGGGGCCAGGGAGCATGGACAGGACTGATCCACACCCATGTGCACCCCGTAGTGTCATCGCTGCGTTATGGTGAGAACAGCCCAGGGGCAGCAAGCACCATTGGGCCACACAGTCACAGGGGTCAACACGCTGCAGCATGGCCACGCAGTGCAGGCATGTGCACATCAGAGCAGTGGAATGGTATCAACACATGTGTGGGCTAGGCAGAGGCAATGGTACCAGCATGCTGGATGCAGAAGGTGGCTGCAGGACAGCTAGCTGCCATGCTGCATGGAGAGCCCATAGCTGTGGAGGGGTCTGCAACATGTAAGGCACCTGTGGGGCACTGGACAGTCTGGTCAGGGGTGCCATGCTGTGTTGTGGGGGTGACACAGTCACACTCAGGGCGATACAGCAGCAGATACCAGGGCGGGGAGAGGACAGCAGCAAGCTGAGGTAGAGTATGGCAGATGTTGCTGTAGGGGAATATGCTGTGACATGGTACTGAACACACACTGCTACATCACCACAGTGGTTGAGGAAACCATGCCACAGGCAGGGTGGGATGCTGCCCCTGGGTTTCCACCATACTTGTGAACAGTACCACACAGTGTAACACAGTGCCACCTATCACCCCAGAAAAGAACTCCATGTCACAAGACCTGGGGACCGGCCCACAGGTATACTGCAAGTGAAACACAGAGCCACAAAATGGACTGACACATGTGTGAATGCAACGAAAAGAAAACTATGAGAAGAACTAACACACTTGTACACAACGTCCACAGTCTATAGCTTTGTGAGCTGAGGAGATATCCCACACAGTGTTCAGCATAACCACACTGTGACGATCAATGTGACTCAATCAGGGGTAGGAAGGTGGAGAGGTGTGGCTCCCACTGTACCCAGGGATGATATGAGCCAACCTGTCACTGGCCTGGGAGGACACAATGGTGGTGAGGCCAGCAATTGTGCAATGATGCCATACGGGGCATGGTGCAGGTTCCCCCGCCAGGGATGCAGAGACAATGTCTAAATCTGAGGTGACCTGGGGGGGGGGCATGGGCAACACACAGGCCATGCCAATGTAGGCCAGAAAGCCCACAGGAAGGCTGGTCCCAGGGTATGGCTGGCAGGCCCACCAGAGTGGCACCAGGCATTGCTAGGTGTCCCATGCAGTGCAGGATGGGAACCATGCTGGATGGCAGGCCATGCAGCCCACGGGAAGCACAGCCCCCTGTTGGATGCCCACATGACCATCGAACATTGGACACAACTGGGGTTAGGAGCCAGAGGTGCACTTGGGCAGTGTGCATGGGGATCCTATCCCCTGTCTCTGGCTAGTCGAGGCACCTGGGGGCAGTGATGGGGCATGCCAGATGACTCCCATGGGGCCCTGGGGCCTCCATTAGTGCCGCTATGTGACACTGCATCAGGACTGGGGTGTGCAGACAGGTGTCTCATGGTAGCATGTGTGACGGTGGCAGGGGATATCCCCCCATGCCACAGTCACTGCCCTGTGTCCCAAGGAGGGTGCAACTGCACATCATGGGGGTATGTGGTGTGGCAGGCTGAGGCAGTCCAACATCAGTGTTGCCCGCACCTACAGTGTGGCCAGGGGATTAACAAATAATACCACATATTCATGTGGTCTCTGCCTCCCATGAGACCGAAAGGGGGCCCCATCACAGCCCAGGGACTGCACTCAGTCCTGCTGTGCTGGGGTTCTCAGGCCTCTGTCGCTTTCCCTGCTACTTGAGCTGTAGGAAGAGAAAAGGGTGCAATGTCAGAACCGTACTGTGCAGCCTTGCACCATAGACCTGTACCTCCACTCCCCTGTGCACCAGCCATGCCAACATGACATTGACATGCTGCCACCCATGGTGGCTACGGACAGCCTGCCTATCCAGGACCCCTGTACTGTATAGGTGCCACAGACATCCCATGGGGTTACAACAGTCAGCGGATATCTGGCCCCCCTCCAGTGGGCTCCAGTGACCTTGGTATAGCATAGCAGTCAGCGCCCATGGTGGCACTGGGACACTGTCAGGCTTTGTGTCATGATGGCAACAGGGCACAGCCAACAACACCCATCACCAGTGGTATGGCCACTCAGCACAGCTGCACAGTATGCAAGTGGGCTGGCTTCGTACCTAGCACGTCGGGCCCCAACAGGTATAATGTGTGGACAGGCCCCCCCCCACTGTCCACAGACACACGTGGTGCAGTGCGCTGGGGTGCCATGCCATGCAAGCAGTTGTCATGAAGGGACACAGCTGTACAGGCAACAAAACAAAGAAGAATGGTTGGAGCTGTGACACAGTTAATGCACCGGATCACGTCAGCCAGCATGAGGGACCACAGCACTGTCCACACAGTGCAGGGCAGGGATGCAGAACATCCCAGCAACCCCAAGCAGTGCACCATACAGGTACTACGCCAGGGGTACAGGCCCAGACCCCGCCCATCCGATGCCCAGACATACATGTGCCACACCTCAGACATCACCAACCTGGGCGTGGGACAGTGCCATCTGCCACCATCCCCCTGAATCTGTGAAGGCAGTCCTGGTCCCTCCTGACAATATCATTGTATCAATGGTGACACTGGTCACTAGTCCTGGTCACCACAATCCTCCGAGTAAGGCACGGCCCACCTTCTGCAGACGCTTCACACTGCTCCGTCACAGCTGCACGGGTTGCTGGGGGAGCGGGGATGACCCGGATACACTCCCAGACCTGCCCTGGATATCCAGATCCCTGAACAGGTATGCTGTATGTAGGTATGTATGGGATGGGGAGGCCACTGTGGTATGCAGGGTGTTATTCCTATGTCTGCCCATGATGTCTATGTCACCCCATTGTCAGGGAGTCTCCCTGCTTTTGGCATGTTGTTGTGCTTCCCCTTGGTTTTCATGGCACCCGTCCCTGATCCTAAAATCCTTAACATCATAGCACAGCGTATTTCTCCTGTCTGTACATTGCCCTAGGACTACATGTCTAGCACCTCAAATTATGCAAGGCTGATACATTAGGGCCCTGTGAAACTCTCCTTGATTTTAGTGGACATAATCAGATGTCTCACATTTGGGGAGTGCTGAATTGGCAGCTCTGTCTGCCACAGTCCTGTTAATGTGTTGCCTCACAACACAACATTGCATGCCCAGTCACAGCAGCACAGAGGCCTGTTTCCTGGCCCCTACCTGGGACATGTCACACAAGACAGGGTCCAACAGCCATGTTCTTGACACCAACGTGCATACCCATTGAGGCAATGCCGTGCCAGTTGTCCCCCGAGGCCAGCAGTAGGCAGACAGATGGTGTCTGCTACATGGGTGATATATGGATGGGTTCATCTGACATGGGTCGTCATGGTGCATTGCTCCCACATGCCCAGGGGCATTGATGTGTCCCACAAAGTGTTTCTGCTTTACACAGCATGTGATACTACCCACTGCGCCTACCCCAGAGATTCAGTATGGTACCTACATGTGCACCACTCTCACAGTCACCCCCCCCAAGACAGGTGCAGACCCCTTTCCCAGACCGTGGGCTGCCACAGGCCATCCACAGAGCAGGCCTGTCACCCACACCTATGTAATCTCCATGTGCACGACATTGGCGACTGTGCACCAAATCCATACCATCTTGGATGTTGCAGGCAGCCTGTCTAGGGGGCTGTGTCACCTACATACCTACAATGGTGGGTGGACACACGTCGGCCATGTGTGTTCCTGGGGAGCCCATTACAGGACAGCACCATACACAGCTAGCTGTGCCCCATCAGTGCACCGCCCTGACACAGTGGGGCTGCGTACACCCACATGCATCTCACTCTCACACACACAGCTGACTGCTGTCATACTACTTACTCCGGCAGGTCTCATGAGAGACAGAGACAGTGCACTTACCGCTTCAGTGAGGACAAGCTACATGCTTGGGCACACGCCTACAAGGCGAGGAAGGAGGTCCTGTGTTGCAGCCGCAGCACAGATGCCGCCATCTGGATGGCCTGGGACACCCTGTTGCCTCTATTGCCTAAGGCCGCCCTCTATTTCTCTGTACCCCCTAATCCTCCCTCTATGCTACTGCAGCCCCACCACCTATTTTCCTATCACTTGTTAACACAGACCTGTATCCTCTCCACCATCCCACCCCCTAGTAAACATAGACCGGTATCCTGTCCACCATCCCCATCCCTCCTCCGCTCTTGTTTCCCCCCCCTCCACTGTCCATGCCTCCCACACCAGTCCTCTCCTATGGCCCCTCCCACCTCCTGCCCTTTTTTCCTGATCCCCCCTGACATTCCCCCTCCCCATTCCTTTTTCTCCCTCGCTCTCAAGCAACAAGGCCATTATTGGCTGTTCTGTGTTCACCTATTTTATACTTATTCCAAAATGTATTTTCATTGTCTACCCTTCGGTGCCTGTCAGAACATTGTACTCTTGTTATTGTAACACACTGGTGCTAATTGTTGTGTTGTATTATATTGTATAATGTTATATTTTACTGCATTTCTCTTTTGACATGGAACCTCTGTAAAAGAGCTTCAGGCTCAAAGGTATTGCAATCCTGTATCTGTGTATCTGTTATCTGTGTAGTTATCTAGGTGCTTGTCATAGGTGGCTGAAGGGAATTGTTATTTGTGAAATTAACTAAGTGTAGAAAGATTTGCAAACTAGGGGGAACGGCTTAGCTAGAAGGAGCCAGGTTAAAACCAGATTTAAAACACTGCCCTAGATAGCTTCTGCCAGAGAACAAGCAGAGCACCAGGAGGAAGGAGCTGCTGGTATAACTAAACTTTCTACTGGGATTATATTGCCCTCCTTCCCTCCTCCACTCCTCCCCACCCAAAGGCAGTTCTACTTTTATAGGCACAGGATTTGACTGACAAGAAACAAATTACTTACCATAGTAATCTTCTTTCTTCCCAGTGATGCTCAGACATTCATAACTTTGTGCAGTCATCCTGATGGGTTGGACTGCCCAGAGAGATGGAACACATGCAAATGATGGAATTCTTTGCACGTGAGCATCTTTCAAATACTGCCTCTACCAACTGTAGTGTTCTAAGCCCTTCAGATTTGTAAGAAGCCTGGAAGTCAGGCAACATGAAAAAATCAGACAACTAATTAATAAAACATTTTTTAGGATTAGCCTAATAAAACAACTTACTTCAAAAAACCTCCAAGGGAGGAACTATATCTATATATAATAATGGCGTTCACCATACAGTGAGAAAAACTAAGAGAGACAGAAAACTTTGTTAAAATCTGTCTAGCATAGAGAAATGTATCCAGAAGGAATGGCTATGTGGCACTAGCATGCAGAATGCAGAGGCTGAAGTTCTGGAAGGGGAGGATAGGAGGGAGTTATGAATGTCTGAGCATCACTGGGAAGAAAGAAGATTACTATGGTAAGTAATTTTTTCTTCTAACCCCAGTAATGCTCAGACCATTCATATTTTTTACAGCTTACAAGCAGTACCCCTGGTGGTGGGCACAGAACTTATTTTGAAACAGACTTGCAGGACTGCTGTGCCAAACTTGGCGGCACTTCTGGACAAAATATCTAAATTATAATGCTTTGTAAAGGTGTGTACTGATTTCCAAGTAGCTGCTTTACAAATGTCCAATAATGGTACCTCCCTAGCAGCTGCAATAGTGGCAGCTGTTCCTCTTGTTGAATGAGCCCTCTGCCCAGCTGGGGACTCTCTACCTGCTTTAGTGTAGCAGAATTGAATACACTGGACAATCCACCGAGAAATGGATCTTTTTGAGGCTGGTTTGCCCATTCCAACATCCCCATATGTAAGGAAAAGTTGTTTCTTGTCTTGCCTATGGCCTTTAGTAGCTGTCATGTAGTAGCTGAGAGCTCTTTTTCACATCCAGACTGTGAAGTCTTCTTTCACCAGAGCTTGTATGGTCTGTGAAGAAGACAGGCAGAGTGATTGATTGGTTCAGATGGAAATCTGAAACCACTTTGGGAAGAAATTGTCTGTTTGTTCTGAGGACTACTTTATCCCTGTGGAAGGAAATGCAGTCCTCGTCAACACAGAGAGCCTGAAGCTCACTGATTCGTCTTGCTGAAGTAATTGCTACCAGGAAAACTGTTTTCCAGGTAACATACTTTAAATGGGCTGTAGCCATGGGCTCAAAAGGAGCCCGCATCAATCTGGCTATACATACATTAAGATCCCAAGTGGGCACTGGTGCCCTTTGAGGAGGGTGCAAATGCATCAGGCCTTTGAAAAATCTTTTGAAAATGGGATCTGATGCTACAGACACCTTTGTCCTAGCAGACAGGTATGCAGATACTGCTGCAAGGTGAACTCTTAAGGAACTGGGTTGCAGACCTTGTGAATGTAAATGAGTTAGATAATCCAATACCACTGAGACCCCTGCATCATTTGGGGTGAAGTTTCTACCAGAGCACCAGAAAGAGAATCTTTTCCACTTAGCAGAATAAGTTTTCTTAGTGGAAGGCTTCCTATAACCTTTCAAGATGTTTAATACAGCTTCAGAAAGGTTCAAGCCTACATACCCTAACTCCTCAAGAGCCATGCCTTGAGGTGAAGAGACTTGAGATTTGGGAACAGCAATGTTCCCTGATTGGAGGTTAGAAGATTGTGCCTGAGAGGCAAGCTTATTGGCCTGCTCACTGTCATGGAGAGCAGAAGAGAGTACCATGGCTGCCTGGGCCAATCTGGAGCTATCAATATCAGAGAAGCTGAGAGGGATCTGAGTTTCAGCAGTACCCTGAAAACTAGAGGAAAAGGGGGAAAGGCATAGAGAAACTTGCCCGACCAATCCAGTACCAGGGCGTCCAGAGGGATTGTGCCTTGGGCTGGTGGCCTGCAACAATACTGAGGCAACTGGTGGTTCTGGTGGGATGCGAACAAGTCTATCTCTGGAACACCCCACCTGCTGAAAATTACCTGCACCACCTGCTTGTTCAGTGTCCATTCGTGATGAGACTGTTTGATCCGACTCAGTGTGTCTGCCAAGATATTGTCCTTTCCTGGCAGATGGATGGCTTGCACAGACACCTTTAGGGAATATGCCAGAGCCAAAATTCCTCATGGCTTCTGTGCATAGGGGACCTGATCTGGTACCACCCTGCTTGTTTATGTAATACATAGTGGTGGTATTGTCTGTTCTGACTTGTACCTCTTTGCCCATTACCAGTGTAGAGAAAACTTTTAGTGCCAGCCGCACTGCTCTGAGTTCCAGCAAATTTATATGCTGGAGGGACTCTGCCCCTGACCAGGTACCCTGAGTTGTGTGCTCCCCTAGATGGGCACCCCAGCCCAGAAGGGATGCATCTGTTGTGAGGACCAGTGAAGGATCCTCCTTCTGGAAGGGGACTCCCTGCCTTAGGTTGGATTCCTTTTTCCACCACAAGAGGGCTTGTAACAGAGGCCTTGTCACTGGAATGAGTTTTGAAAAGGGATCTTTTTTCTGACTCCAATGAGTCCTGAGGTGAAACTGGATGTGTCTCATGTGAAACCTGGAACCCTGCACTGTGCCTGTGGATGCAGCCATGTGACCCAAGAGCTGCAGGAATTGCCTGGCTGTTTTTTGACCGTGCAACTTGAAGGAGTTTGCTATGGCCTGAAGGCTTTGCACCCTGTCTAGTGGTAAAAAGGCCCTGCTGATCTCTGCCCCTGTGAACTGTAAAGTCTGTGTAGGGGTGAAGACAGATTTTTTCTGGTTTACTATGAAACCCAGGGACTTCAAAAGATCCTGTGTGAGCCTTAGAGAGATTGCGACCTGTTCTGGTGACTTGCCCTCTACCAGCCAGTCGTCCAGGTATGGGAAGACAGTCACTCCCTGTCTTCGAAGAAATGCCACCACAGCTGCTAGGCATTTTGTAAACACCCTTGGTGCCGAGGAAAGGCCGAAGGATAGGGTTGGAAACTGATAATGATCTGATGGGAGTCTGAATCTGAGATATTTCCTGTAAGATTCTTTTATGGGGATGTGGAAATAAGCGTCCTGTAAGTCCAGAGATGCCAGCCAGTCCCCTTTTGGATTGTTGGCAGAATCCGAGCTAAAGTGACCATTTTGAACTTTGGCTTTTTCAGGTGCTTGTTTAAAGCTCTGAGATCCAAAATTGGCCGCCACTCCCCATTTTTCTTTGTTGTTAGGAAGTATCTGGAGTAAAAACCTCTTCCTCTCAGGGTTGCAGGGACTAGTTCCACTGCTTTGAGCTGAAGCAGCTTCTGAACCTCTGCCTCTAGCAACGAGATTTGTGCTAGGGGTGGGGAGGTGGAAACCTTGGTGTTTTTTCGAGGAAGAAATTTGAACTGCAGAGACAGACCTTTGCCCACTACCTCCAATACCCACTTGTCTGTGGTGATGGTTGACCAGAGGGGGAGGAAATGGGACAGTCTGCCTCCAACAGGTAGGGAGGAGGAGGAGGCGGCTTGCATCTCAGGGGTTCTGTTTAGGCTAGGGTTGAGGTTGTGGCTGAGCCCCTCGCCTAGAGCCCCTTCTACCCCTACCCTTGAGTAGCCCTGTGGGGGTACTGCTGGTATTGGGGCATGGCTACTAGCTGGAAAAAGGGTCTTGATAAAAAGGAATGACCCCTAGCCCCCCTTCCATAGGACCTGGTGGATGAAGAAGCTCTGACTCTAGCAGAGTTACTTCTATAAGTGGCCTTATATTTATCCACCTTTTTCATATAGGCCACTGTGGACCTCAAAAAGCGCATTTCCTTCTAATCGGAAATCCAAGGCCTTTGACTGGGTATCCTGAGTGAGGTTTGTGGCCCTAAGCCAAGCAAACCTCCTCTGAGCCACTGTATTAGCCATCCATCTGGCTGCAGTGTCATTTAGATCAGCAGCCATTTGGAACTGGTACTTGGCTACCTCTAGCCCAAACCTGGCAGTTTCTGACAAGGGTGGGGTGGCCTTCATGAACATTGCCAGTACCGACTGCCACAGGGATTTCTGATACTGGGCAGCATAAGCTTGAAAAGTGGCCTGTCTCATGGCCAACAAGGCTGACAAATAGCCCTTTTTGGCCATGCTGTCCAATTTTCTGGAGTCCTTGTCCGGTGGGTGTGAGGACAGAGGGACTTTAGCCTTATCACAGGCAGCTTGCTGTATTACCCCTTGATGATCAGGGTGGGGAAAAAAGGAAGTCAGCTCCCTCCCTGTCCAGCTAGTATTTTTTATCTATTCGCTTGTCAATTGGAGGAATAGAATTTGGGGTCTGCAGGAGCTTCATAGCATCCTTCTTAAAGAATTTATATAGTGGGAGGAGGAGGGCCTTTGTGGGTGTTAAACCCATCATATTGGGTACTCAATCTCCTCCTTATCCTCTACTTCTTCTGTTGTGGCAATATCCAGAGCATCTGCCATTTTTCTTATGAAAGAAAAATGGGAGGAAAAATTCTCAGACACTCTGGGAAGCAAGCCAAATTCCTGCTCAGGGGACACCTCTGGGGGGATAGGTTCGTCCTCCTCGTAAGGCTCATCATCCTCTTCGAAATAGTGTTGCTCCGGAGCAGGGGGCAACACAGTAGCAGCAACCTGGGGGCCCTGGGAAGGGGCAGGAGGCTGAGGGATGATGCTCTGCAGAGCCTGAATAATTTTAAATGCCTTGGCTATGTCCTGAGCTGAAGGCATTACAGGCTGCTACGCAGAAGTCCCTGGTTTAGCAGGAGAGGGTTCTGCATGCTTGAGCTTCTTTAATTTCTTTGAGGGAACCGGAGAGTCAGCCGGTTCTTTTCCCTTTTTGCCCCTTTGTCGCCCGTATCGGGGCAGGGGTAGAAGCACTCATTAATTCAACCACAAGAGACTAGGGTGTCAGCTGGTCAGAGCCTGAGGGACCCCTAGGAAACTTTTTATTAAGCCTTTCAAGGAGCTTTTCAACAGTTTTTTCTGGGAATGTTTTACAAATCTCACATTCCTGGTCCAAATGTTCAAAACCCAGACAAGCTACAGATAAGGTGTGCTTCTCTGCCTTGGCAAACACATCTCCACACTTTAAACAGTTTTTAAAACCAGGCTCCCCGGTTCTCTTCTTAGGTTTCTCAGTCATGGTGAAAGATAAAGAAAAAACCTCAACCGCTAAATGCCAAATGCTAATGCGGTTATTTAAACAGCTTAAAAAGGTTTTCCCTTTTTTTTTTTGCAGTCGGTTCCGGAACCGATAGGGAACCGATGGAACCGAGAGAGGAGATGAAATATGAACCAGTTCAGTGGTTCTGTAACCGATAAAAAGCGGTCACAAATAAAGTCTTTTAGGACCAAAATTTAGTGATAATGAACAGGTTCTTGCAGTCCAACCCATCAGGATGACTGCACAAAGTTATGAATGGTCTGAGCATTACTGGGGTTAGAACAGGAACTTCCTGTTTGGGAGCAGGAAGCGAGTGATCACAGAGCCACCAAAGACTCACCATCCTAAAAGGGCAAAAGTAGCTCTTCATCCCCCCCCCCCCAGCTGGTGGAGGTCTAACTCTGAGCAACTAAGGAGACTACTGAGAAATATAGGAACTTCTTGTCTCAGAACAGGAAGATCAGGAGCTAAAAGGGCACATAGACAGTAAGCAGGGAGAGAAAAACAAATAAATATACAAACAGAGGAAAGAGTACGTATTCCAAACAACAGTTAAGGGGCCAGAAATAAGACATGATGGGAGTGGTGCAGTGCAGTGGCTGTGGAGCAGCATTCTTCCAGGAGACGTTCTGGAGGATGCAGTGTTGTCCCATCTGCAGGCACCTCTCTGGGCTGAAGGAGGAGCTTGCTCATCTCCAGGCTGAGTTGGCCAGGATTTGTGGGACCTCCTCTCCCATCCAGGGACCACCAGGGTCCTACCGTTGCCTCAGAGGTTGCCAAGAAAGAGGAGCAGTTGGACCACAGCGGGCTCAGGGAGGGTGTGGGTGGTGGAACAGAGGCACATCCCTCCAGTTGTACCTCTCCACAATTTCTATGCCATTCTGGAAAAGTGTGGTTCCTCTATGGAGGCATCCACAGTGGAGACCAAGGAGGATGCTGGGAACCTCCAAAAAGGAGACCCACAGGAGGGTGGCATGGGACCCCACAGAGGAAGGAAACAAATTCCTGGTGGGGGACTCCATTGTTAGGAAGGTAGAACTGGGGGAGGAAGGGGAGAGGGAGGTAAGGTGCCTGTCTGGCACCATGGCTTGGAGGGACAGGGAGCGAATCCTCAGGATCGCAGGAGCAGCTGCACAGGAGGAGCTGGATGTCATTGTCCACCTAGGGACAAATGACCTGGCTAAGAAAGGATCAGAGCAGTGCAAGAAGCATTTGTGGAGATGGGGAGGGCCTTAGACAAATAGCATGCGTAACCTTCTGGAGGTGCTGCCTGTCTATGGCATGGGTGAGGCTAGGGTGCTCCACACCATGGATTCAATCAGTGGTTGAAAAACTGGTGCAGAGCTCAGGGATTTGGCTTCATTGGGGACTGGGGTCCACCTGGAGGATGCAGGCCTATACTGGCGTGATGGTCTGCATCTGTCCAGGAGGGGAACCAGGATCCTAGGTGATAGGTTTAAATGCTTCATTGGCAAGCATTTAAACTAGCCAAGGGGGGAGGCACTGAAGAGAAGCAGGGAAATCCTAGCCCCCCCAAAAAAAAATCAGGGTACTAAGTGAGGCTGACACTAACATAGAGATGTCGATAGGGAGAAGCGCAAGGGTAAAAGGAGAAAGTGACAAACACAATAAGGACAGGGATGGGGCAAAAAGGGGTAAGGCCATCAAGAAATGGAGGGTAATGAGCACCAACGCCCGTAGTCTGGGCAACAAGCTCCCTGAACTGGTGGCCTTGATGGAAGAGGGATGCCTGGATATTGCAGCAGTCACAGAAACATGGTACACAGAGAACCATGACTGGGATGTTAACATACCAGGTCACACAAACTACAGGGAGGGGAGAAGAGGGGGCGGAGTAGCTTTCCATGTAAGGGAAGGGAAGGGATAAAAGCAACTGAACAAAAGAGTAAACAGGGAGGAGAAGAGGCACTGTAGGTCACCTTAGAGACTGGAAATGACACCACAATCCGCACAGGGGTTGTATATAGACCCCCATGTCAGGGGGAGGGAATGGACAAGGATATTATAGAAGGCATACTTAGGATGGCAGCGAAAGGAGAGATACTGTTGATGGGGGGCCTTAATATGCCAGATGTTAACTGGAGCACCTTTGCTGCAGCCACATCCAAAAGCAGGGCCATTCTCGATGCCCTTCAGGTGGCACGCCTCGGACAGCTAGTTTTGGAACCTACTCGTGAGGGAGCAATCTTAGACCTCATACTCTCAAATGGGGACAGTAAGAGGATCTCAGATCTAGAAGTGGGTAGCCATTTGGGAACAAGTGACCACCAAACAATGTGGTTCACGATAATCTCAGCTACAGAGTCAAGCCATACAAAAGTGAGGGTTCTGGACTTCAGGAGGGCTGACTTTGGCAAGATGGGACAGTGCCTTAGAAAAGCACTAGCAAACAGGCTAGAAGGAGGGGTGGAACAACAATGGGGAAATGTCAAAACTGCCATCACAGAGGCAACAAGCCTTTGTGTGAAGCAAATAAACAAATCAAAATGAAAGAAAAAGCCACTATGGTTCTCAAAAGAGGTGGCGTGAAGGTTAGGAGAAAAGATAGCATTTAGGAAGTATAAGGAAACACAGAAGGAGCAGGACAGAGAACTGTACCAATTAAGGCAGAAGGAAGCAGGGAGAGTAGTCAGAATAGCAAAGGCACAAACTGAGGAAAAGATAGCCAACTCAGTTAAGAAGGGGGATAAAACCTTTTATAGGTATATTAGGGAGCTTAGAAAGACAAATGGAGGGACAGTGAGGCTGAATAGAATGGACGATGGGTGGGCACAGAGGGGGCACTGAAAAAGCAGGGATACTGAATGAATACTTCTGTTCAGTATTCACAAAAGAGGAGGTGAGGGAGGTGCCTAATCCAATTAACAGAAGCTCTCTGGATAGGGGGGTTGATCCCAGTCCTTTCACAGAAGAAAGGGTTCTGAAAGAACTCCTAAAACTGAAGGTGGGCAAAGCAATGGGGCCAGATGGAATTCACCCCAGAATTCTAAAAGAATTAAGCAGAGAACTAGTGACACCACTGACTACCCTTTTTAACAAATCATGGGAGGATGGTGTGGTACCTGAGGACTGGAGGAAAGCAGATGTGATTCCCTTCACAAAAGTGGGACCAAGACTGAGGCAGGAAACTACAGACCTGTCAGTTTGACCTCTGTGGTAGGGAAAGTGATGGAATCACTTCTGAAGGAAAGGATTGTTGAGTACCTAGAGGCCAGTGGGGCACAGGACCCAAGGCAGCATGGGCTCACAGCGGGAAGGTCATGTCAGACAAATCTAATTGATTTCTTTGACTGGGTAACCAAAGTAGTAGACCAGGGAAGGGCAGTGGACATGGCCTACCTAGACTTTAGCAAGGCATTTGACACAGCCCCATGCAAAAGATTAATAGTCAAATTAACCAGCCTGGGAGTGGGTCCCAGGGTGGTAGTCTGGGTAAAAAACATTGGCTGGACAACAGGATACAGAAGGTAATTGTAAATGGAGTCCACTCTGAAGAAAGAGGGTTTACTAGTGGGGTACCGCAGGGTTCAGTACTGGGTCCAGTCCTTTTTATTGTCTTTGTAAGTGACATTGCAGAGGGACTGGAAGGAAAAGTATGCCTCTTTGCAGATGACACAAAGATCTGCAACAGGGTTGATACACAAGGAGGCGTGGAAAGGATGAGAAGGGACTTGGCAAGGTTGGAGGAATGGTCAGAAGTATGGCAGCTTGGATTCAATGCAAAGAAGTGCAAATAATGCACCTGGGAAACAAAAACCCAGAGGAAGATTACACAATGGAGGAGGTAGTAACAACAAGAAAAATGGAAAGGGACCTGGAGGTAATCATATCAGATGACCTTAAGGTTGGCAAGCAATGTGAGGAGGTGGTAGGAAGGGCTGGGGGGATACTGGGATGCATAAGGAGAGGCATCACTAGCAGAAAACAGGAAGTTGTTATTCCCCTGTACAGACATTTGGTGAGAACCCATCTGGAGTACTGCGTCCAGTTCTGGAGATCCCATCTCCGCAAGGACATAGACAGGATGGAGGCAGTTCAGAGGAGCGCAACTAAAATGATGCAGGGTCTGCAAGAGAAGCCATTCAAGGAGAGACTAACGAAGCTTAATATGTATACCCTTGAGGAAAGGAGGGAGAGGGGGGACATGATAGAAACATTTAAGTACCTCAGTGGAATCAACAAAGTCCAAGAGGGTAGCATCTTTCAGAAAAACAGATGTGTAAGAACAAGGGGACACAATTTGAAGATAGAGGGGGGACGGCTCAGGGGCAATGTGAGGAAGTATTTTTTCACAGAGAGGGTGGTGGATGCATGGAACAGCCTTCCTGGGGAAGTTGTGGGGTCTAAAACTGTGGGAGAATTCAAGAATGCATGGGACAGACATAAGGCAATATTTGTGGGGAGTAGAAAGAAATAGGCTGTTGGTTAAATAGGATCTGCAGCTTATCCTCTAGGTAGGGAAATGGGCTGACTAGGTGGGCCAAGCGGTCCTTATCTGCCGTCAAAGTCTATGTTTCTGTGTAATCTGAAAACAAATACATAAATAAAAATAATGTCGTTGCTGGCTAGGGCCAGTCAATAGAGGCTGTTCAGAACTAATTCCGGGAGCACTGCTACCGTGCCAAGGACAACCTAGTAGCTGCCCTTCACTGGGAGCAATATGCCACAGGTGGCGGTCCACAGTTATCAGTGGCAGCCAGGTCCCTGGAACTGGCAGCAGAGACAGTGTTATCCACACTATGGCCTTTGGAGGTGACAGGGGTGCCAGGACGTGAGTTTGAGACCTTGGTAGGGCTGGCAGTATAACCTAGAGGTTAGAGTAATGAGCTGTAAATGAGAGATGTACATCCAGCAGACTAAGGTTTGATTCCCACAACCTCATTTGCATACTGTGTGACTCTGGGCAAGTCACTTAACCTCCCCAGTGCTCCCAGGCCACCCCTGAAAAGTGGCACTTGTGCCTAGTGGGCCTTACCAGTTACCAAACAATTAAAAAAAAAGTTTTTAGGCCTGGTGGCACTGGTCACTACATCTCGTGCCACGCGCGACAGGTTGGGAGCAGGCCCGGCCTGCCAGAGGTCTCGGCAGGCAGGAGAGGTGAGCATCATGAGGAGGACTGCTCTTCTCTCGGGGAGGGAAACTGTCATCCTCATTCTCGCTGACTGCCCCTCTAGTGGTGGCTGGAGGGCAGTATGGGTTGTGAGGCACGCATTGAAGTCCCACGCCAGTAGGGGAGAGGGATGGGAGAAACAGAAGAAAAAGGAACCTGGCAGGTTCCATGATGGCCCCGCATCCCTGAGGGCCACCCCTGGTGTTTGGATTGGGTCTCAGGGGGGAAGGATGGCACCCTTGCCTCACTGGCTCCCTCACCCCGCCATGGGGGGCAACCTGCGGGGGGAATTTCTGGAGGGGGGTCAGCAGGGCGGGGACATGTGGGACCGAACAGTGAGTTCCTCCATGAGAAGGACCACAGCCCCCTACCAGGGTTCAAGGTGGGAGGGAAAAAAGTTTTTAAAAAAGGTAGCAGCAAGCCAGCCATGTAGGTACACACCTGGGTTCCCCTCCTGTACAAATGGGTACATGTGTGGGTCCCGCCACTGTTGGGGCACACTGCAGACATGGTCATGGCACACACAGTGTGACCTATGGCTCCCACAGTGACATGTCACCCAGACACCCCAACAGGTGATGACTATGCATCCAGGACACCTGGGGTATGCCCATGCACAGAGAATAAGTGCACACTGTTGTGCTGTCTGTTTCCCACAGGTGATGAGGCATGCTGTCACATGTGGTCAGTGTGTGGGTCTTGGTGTTGGGTTGTGGTCTGCACTGTGTACACTGATGCGCACATGTGTGGTGCATGTCTGCACCATGGTCAGGGAGTGCTGGTCCTGTTGACACCAGCTGCATGCTGACATTGTGTTAACAAGAGGCACCATCCTCTGGGGTATGCATGCACCACCAGCACCCTGCTTGGCATATTGTGTAGTCTGTGCAACACTGATGGTCCACTCCTCTCTACAGCAGAGGCCATGGTGTCACAGTCTCACAAGGGGAATGATGCTGGGCCATCCAACCATGTGCAGCAGCCACCACCCAGCCAGCCATACCACCCCCAGGATGACAGTGAGGTGGCCGTGGAGGACAGCAATAAGGAGATGTACATGAACAGTTGGGAGCTAGTGGCACTGGTCGCTCAGCCGGAGAGACAGTCCCCTACAGCCAGCCCCCCCATCGGTGTCCAGCTAGAGGTGCACAGCAGCCCCCTGCCACATGTGCAGCCCCCACCCAGGACCCTGGCACCACCATGTACACGACAACAGTGCCCGTACCCGTCACCATAGCTGCACCCACCTTCACCACTGCTACCCACGTTGTCTGCCTGCTTTCCCAGGAGAAGTTAAGCAGCCTGGCAGCAGGTTTAGGGAAAGGCTGAAGGAGCTTATGGGGATAGCCCAGAGCAACCTGGCAGCTGCCCAACAGAAACAAAAAGTGTGGTATGACCGCAGAGCCAGAGCTTGCTCACACTCAGTGGGTCAGGAAGTCATGGTCCTTATCCCAGTCTGGAAAGACAAGCTGCAGGCTGATTGGGCAGGACTGTACAAAGTAGTTAGAAAGATAAATGACGTGAACTATATCATAGAGTTATCTGACAGAAGACATACAGAAAGAATGTAAAATGTCAACATGATGAAGCCATATGCTAATAGGGCTGACATGGTGTTTGCAGTATGTAGTCCTGGGGAAGGGACGGATGAAGGAGACCCCCATCTGGACTTGCTGGAAGAAAGCAAGCAGGAGTGCTCTGTGGAGGCAGTTAAATTGTCACCCCAGCTGGCCCTGGACAAGATCCAGGAATTAAGGGAGGTTTTGGAAGACTTTGCCCCTAGACAGGGACACAGACGCCCATACGGCAGATAGCATATCGGGTGTCAGAGGCTGTCCAAAAGGACATTAGGAGGGAGATGGAGAAAATGCTGGATTTAGGGGTAATCCAGAGATCCCACAACCCCTGGGCCTCACCCGTAGTCCTTATGCCCAAGCCAGATGGCTCTACTCATTTCTGTGTGGACTATCGTGGACTAAATGCAGTCACAAAGTCAGATATCCACCCGAGGCCCCGGACAGATGAACTCCTGGACAAGTTGGGAGGGGCGACCTACCTTATGACTATTGACCTGACAAAGGGGTATTGGCAGGTAGAGTTAACTACCAGAGCTAGGGAGAGGTCAGCCTTCATCACTCCGACAGGGTTATTTGAATTTAAAGTAATGCCTTTCGGAATGAAGAATACCCCGGCCACTTTCCAAAGGTTGGTGAACCAGGTGTTAACTGGTGCTGAGGAGTACACCATGGCGTACCTGGATGACATTGCCATTTTTAGTGCCAGCTGGGAAGAACACCTGTCCCACCTTAGGGAAGTGCTGGGCAGGATACAGAGTGATGGGCTCACTGTCAAAGCTGAGAAGTGCCAGCTGGCCATGGCTGAAGTGGAATACCTCAGGCATGTTGTAGGCCGGGGACAGCTCCGTCCCAACCAAGTACAAATAGAGGTGATCAAGGCATGGCCCAGATTAGAAATGCAGAAGCAGGTCAGGAGTTTTCTAGGGACAGCAGGGTACTATAGGAAATTTGTACCCACTTACAGTGCCCTGGCTGCTCCCCTATCTGACCTGGTAAAGAAAAAGATGCCTAAGAAAATTACCTGGGAACCAGCCTGTGAAAAAGCCTTTACCAGACTGAAGGAGGCACTGTGCAGTGCTCCTGTATTGACAAGTACTGACTATAGCAGACCTTTTATAGTCCAGATTGACACCTCAGATATGGGTATTGCGGCAGTACTGAGTCAGACATCCAACCAAGGGAAAAATCACTCCATAGTGTACCTGAGTAAAAAGTTACTTCCCAGGGAGCAGGCTTACTCTACTGTGGAAAAAGAGTGTCTTGCCATAGTGTGGGCCCTAAAGAAGTTAAAGCCAGGCAGCATTTTGAGGTACAAACTGACCACAACCCCCTGGTTTGGCTGACACAAATGGGAAAAACTAATGGTAGACTATTAAGATGGAGTCTTGCCTTGCAAGGGTATGACATGATGATCTTACATAGGGCTGGAGTGACCAATCAGAATGCAGATGGCTTGTCGCTTCTATATAAGGAGTGAACTGACTTAGGGAGCTCATCCCATGCAGGGGATAGAGCCCCCATATTCAGTCTAGGTAGGGAGGCTTGTGACGCTTGGCCAGCTGGTTATGATTATTATATGATATTGGTATTATAAATAATAAATAAATGGTCAGTGTATGAATTGTCAGTCTGTGAGATTTGGCCCTTTTTTAAATTACAAGGTGTCAGCAGCTGAAATCACAGGATGTATTACACTGACCAGGAGATCTCTGTAATGTAGTTAACTTCCTTGAGAAATTGCATTTTATGGTCTTTTTATGACCTCATGCTTTTGAAGTTGGAAAATAAATATACATTTTATTACATAGGGAAAGGACATCATTTAGCTGATTTATGTTGGCTATCTCACACCTGGGTGGTGGACTGCAGGGTTGTAAACCTCAAAGGAACTGGTTAATCAAAGACTCATAATTTGGAAAATGGATTTTTGCTGATGTCATATTATTAACATATCTCCTGGTAGGAAATCATTTTTTGTAATTTTATATTCTAAAAGGAGGAGCTAGATGAGTCACAGAAGGGGTGTGGGGAGACAGAGTTTAAACTGATACTTGTGTCTGAAATGTATGTCATATCATCTTGGGACTCCAGAGAGACACAGCTCTCTGATCTAACTTTAAAACACACTTCCAGAGGTAATACCTTAGATAGCAAATATCTAAATGTATTGTGGTATGAATTTTGCTTTGTAATTTTCCCTTGTTCTTTTATGTGATTGTGAGCTCTTTAATATATTGTTCTGTGTTTACATTTTTCATATTTCTATCATCTTTTCATAAAGTACCTTTTCTTTGAAAGACTGCCTTGGTGTCTGCCAGTTATTTTTGCATGTGACGTATAGGGGGTTAAGTCTGACAAAACTGTTCAACAGCTTGATGGTGTTACTAAGCTTGGAAAAAGGTAAGAATATACCTAAGATCTCTTACAGAGTTAAAAGCTTTCATTTTGGAAGCCTGGCTGGGTCCCCTGGTGAAAGATTGTACCGCAATCCCCAAAGAGAGTACGTATCTCAGCCTGTTCATTGGGTATGCTAGCATAAGATTCACAGTTTGAATTCCCCCAGAACTTGAGACTAAAGGTGATTCAGATCCAAAAGCAGACAGGAGGGTTACCCTGTGTGTTACCTGTTCACACTATTGTGCTCTGAGGTTGGCACTGTGGGAGCAGAGGGCCTGACCTGCAGAGTGCATTTGTGACACACTATACCTGTTGCACACCACAAATGCACTGAATATAGCACTGCACCTGTATTCATGTCTCCGCCCCTGCCTTTGCCCACTGACTACATTCTGCTTTAGTGTGCGCTCGCTATCCATTTTAGCGAATGCATCTGCCCCTTTGAATATCACAATCAGACGCAAACGACATACAATCATTTTGCCCATCGGGCACATTTTTGAATATCTGGCCCCAGGCATTTTTCTTCAAAGCAGCCTGACAACCCCAATTATAATCCAGCTCCCAAGGCACCTGAATCCTGGATGAGCCCCCAATCTAGGCCCTTACTCTTTAACATGTAGGGGTATGTTTGATGTTGTAACAGGAAAGAGAGAGTACACAGCACTAACTTGCTTATTTATTTATTTAAAAGTGTAACCAGAAAGTACGTACTTAACTGAAAACAGCTTGTTTCAAGATGTGTCATGGGGGAGAGGAGAAGGAGATAGCTAACAATAAAAAATAACAAGGTAAAATACAATAATATAGTTTTTCAAGCAGAATCATAAATATTATAGGCAGAATAGTAAATTAAGGCATCTAGAAAATTATACACACTGTAATATATACAGAAAGGGAAAACAGCAGAACAGTAAGAAGAGGGCAAGACTAGAAAATGGAGAAAAAGAGGAAGAGTCACAAGCAGTTGCATGTAGGATGACAAAAGGCCGAAAGAAGAGACTTTAGGGAGGAAGGAGAAGAGGCAGAACAAATAGGAAGGGGAAGGGAGGACCAAAGTTTTGGAAAGTGATAAGAAAAAGCAGATGGGCCAACAATAGATTTTTCTAGAAGGAAAAGAGAGAGAATGGAAAATACTGTTGCTGAGAGGGTAAGAAGAAGTAGGAGGGGAAAGAAGGGATTTAAGATAAGAGGGAAGAGTGCTGAACCAGAATTTGGATAAAAAAAGTGACACAATAGGAAAGGTGCCTAGCAACAAGAGGGGAGGGAAAGAGATGAGTAAAGAGAGCAGTGGTGAGTACAAGAGGGGCAATCTAAAGCAAAGCAGCACAAAGTCTGGCAAGGGAGCATTATGGGGCACTACTGTAGACTAACTCACCATAGTCACAAATAAGAAGGATCATTTTTAGGACAATTTCTCGGCGGGCAGGGAGCGGTATACTCGCTTTATTCCTGTACAAAGCACCAAGCTTAGGGTGAAGCTTTTGGCGAATTGCATCAATGTGCACAGAGAAATCAGGATGCCGGTCAAGGCAGACCTCGAGGTACTTAAAGGAGGAGACATCTTCACTATTAGAACCATCAAGGGTATTAAATAGTAGGGGAGAAATACGTTTGGCAAGCCTCTGATGGGTACCAAAAGTCACCGAGACTTTTTTTTTGGCATTAAGAGACAGTCAGTTATCCTTGAACCAGTGCTGAATGTTGTCAAAATCCAACTGAAGTTGGGAGGTAACGTCACAGGGAGAGGAGCCAGATGCAAAAAGAACTGTGTCATCTGCATACATATGAATAGACACAGATGAACAGACAGAGGGTAGGTCATTTAGGAATACCGAAAAGAGAATAGGACCCAGGACAAACCCTTGAGGGACACCTGAGCTAATGGGAAGTGAAGGTGTAATGGATTTTCCTATCCGGACAGCTTGAGACCGGCCTTTAAGGTAGGAACAAAAACCAGCTTACTGAAGAGTCAGAAAGGCCTGCAGCTTTAAGTTTGTCCAGTAGGAAGGGATGTGCCACAGTGCCAAAAGCCTTAGCAAGATCAACAAAAATGACAGAAGTCATCAGCCCTATATCCATACCTGTAAGTATTTCATTTAATTTTATTGGGGCTGAATCATTGAGTAGGCTCATTTAAAATGGCGACCCCGTGGTAAGCAAATTACATACATACATACAATAACAATTATTTCAACACATATAGCAGCGTGCAGTACAGTGCAACAAATAGTATGGAATCAGTAAGCCAAAGGAGGGAGGTAGAAGTGGAGTGGAATTTCCTAAAACCAGACTGGAAGGGAGTGAAAAAAGAGGAATTGTCAAGAAAGGAAGTAAGTTGACATAGAATAATGAGATAGAACTTACTTGACCTCCAGACATTTGGTGACCTCCGGGCCACTGCAGAACACATCAGGGCATTCAGGCTGCAACTAAAGGGTGTTAGAGCACAAAACAACTCTCCCAACAAAATGGGATAAACTTCAAAACAGGATTCTTTTATTAAACTGATCACTCATGAGCACTCACCTTTGTCCCCCATGGGGCAAGCTGCAGTCCCTACTGTCTCTATACTCAGTGTCCAAAAGCAGCCTCTGAACTCCAACTAATCGAAGGGTGGTGATAAAGGTGGTATTTAATTTGCAAAGTCCATTTATGGGGAAATGCAGTGGTTGTGGCAACAACCCAAAGGAAACACAGGTATCTCTTTATCATTTACTATTCACAAACTGAACACACATCAGATCTCTCACAAGGTGACAAAACCAGGACTGCATAAGCTACAGAGTCCCCTGTAGCCTGCAGCACAAGGGCTTCAACATAATAGGACACTTCCTTCTCTCAAACTCTCAGCACAGGTACATCTTAATTTCTAAATTACTGTGAGCATCAAGCTTCACCCTGCACCTTGCAGAAATTGCATATTTCACTCCTTAGATTTACCTAGAAAATAGCCACTAATTTTCCCTCAACCCAGTACCAGATTCCTTCTACCAGCCCCAGGCAGTGGGCTTTAGTGGTAGGGCCCCCAGGCCCTTACATTCACATATACTACACAAGCTTTAAACGCAGTTAAAGGGACACTGTCAGCTTTTGTGGGTATTTTTTTTACATCTTTCAAACTCGTGCTTTTTGCCATCTACAGTACCAGTGATGGCATGTCTAGTCTGTGAGCTCAGCACACTAGGTTAAAAAATAGTTTTTTATTCAAATGCCCTTTCTGATTAGAGTTTATTCCCATGACCAGCCACTCCCACACATCCCTGAGTACTAAAGGCGCCACCGATCCAGCCTCTCATGCACAGTATTTTCTAAGCCTTATTGACTTATTTATATAATCTCAATCTACCTTTCCTGCTGATCTCTGCAATATGGATGCTTTCCAAAACCGAGAGGTATTTCATGTAGAAATGGCATTTTTTGAAAAGTAAAGACATGGCAGGCATGTGCATCAGTGACAACGCTAATGTGCAGGCCCACAGTCCACAGGCTTACCTGTAGAAAATTTTAGACACTGTGCGCCGCATGGGCCATAACACTGTATATTGCAGCATTTTGTTGCATTTTACACAAGGACTAAATTAACGGACCTTAGAATCCTGTTTTTGCCAATGTTCAATGCTGCATGGTACATTAAGATTCACTGCTGACATGAAACATATATTTGTTTCGTTTTTGTTGACTGGGAAGGAAGACTAGACAATATTTTACTTATTTTCAGCCTCGTCCTGAGGGAGATACAGATGGATGTCAACTGAAATTGAACCACTAAGCTGTTGATGGTATTTTTAGTGAATGGGGAAAATTTAGCCAGGATACCAAATTCCCATGGTCTTTTCAAGAAGTGCCATGGGATCTTTAACATCCACCTGAACTACCACCAGAACAGGCAGATGGGACCTCGGTTTAACGTCTCATCTGAAAGACAGCACCTCAGGAGTGCAGCACCCCCCTTATGCTGCACCGCAATGTCAGTATTGGGATTTAACCCAAGTGCCTGGCATGGGGATAGAACCCACAGCCTTCTGATCTTCCGGCCTCAGAGGCGAGTGTGTAATCTGTTGAGCCATTGACACTGACAGTAAAATAGCCTCTCTGAATGTGTAACAATGGAACCAGAGTATATTTATACTGATTTTAAGATTGCACGAGTCCTATTGCTATACTCAGAACCAAGTATGATCTTTTCATTTATTTGCTACATTGAAAACTGAATAAAAATGAAAAATAAAAATTTATAAGGTCCTCGAAATCTAAATAAGGAGCAAAGCTCCTTATGGGGGCTACATACAGAAAAATGAAATGAAGGGATTGCAGCTACATCCTATGTAGGTTAGGCCCACAACGGAAACAGAAGGTACTATACCCTATCTAAGGCAGGCTCACAAAGTGTATGGTAGGAGGTGGTTGCTAGGTAAGGGAGAGGAGTAGTTGCCATATTCTGTAATGATGAGACAAGGGCTGACGTAAGTAACGTGTGGTGGGGAGAGAACATATGTAGGAGGCAGGAGGACAGGTGTAGGGTGGTGTGTTGTAGGGGGTGCTGGGCTGTGGTGCTCCTGGGTACATTGTGGGAGTAAGGAGGTTGCCCAATGTGCAGGAGTCTGAATGACTTGTTAGTGGAGGTGAGGCAGCTTAGATGAGTGTTAGGTAGGCCAGTGAGGGAGGGAGGAGAGAAAGTTGGGACAGAGAGGAGGGAGGGTTGCAAGGAAGGACCAGGTGACTGAGGCAGGCATGGGAGGGTTGAGAAGCGGTGGACCCAGATGACTTGGACCCCTCTATCTCAAAGGGTGAGAAAACCTGGGGAGGGGGAGAGTAGTGGGAGGACAGGGAGAGATCAGAAGTGAGGGTGCAGGAGTTGGAGCACCCACCGTGGTGCCAGTGCAGAACAGATTCCTTTCACTGACTTGGGATGGGTGGGGGGGGGAGCAGAAGAAGGGAGAGAGATCTAGTTCAGGATAGGGGATCAGGGGTTCAGATGAGCCGAGAGGGTTGGAGGAGTGTATGGCAGTAGTGGCAGGAGTGGACGGATGGCTAGGGAGAGCAGGGCCAGTGTAGGGAGTGGTAGGAATGGGCGGAATGATCGATGTGGTGAGAGTAGGGGGTACAGGAAGGAAGGACAGAGCCAGGGGAGGGAAGGTAGGTGGTGTGGCTGTGGAGGGCAGTGGGGAGGTCAGTCAGACTGGTGAGGATGGGCAGGAAGGAAGATTGGAGGGCAAGGCTGGGGGTAGCAGACAGACAGAGGGGGATCTTGAGAGGCAGGAAATGCTCTGGGGGGGAGAAAAAGAAGGGATGGTGGAGGAAGAGTTGTAATCCTGGTTGATTCAATGGCAAAGGGAAGGGGGATGCGCAGGCAGCAAGGTGGTGTGTATGTCGAGGACGATGGCAGAGCGTGTGTGCCCAATGATAGGTCAGCATGTGCAGGCGGCAGGGAGGAACCTCATGTAATAATTCACCTAGGAACAAATGACCTTGCTGGAGAGGAGGTAGAGGTAGTGCAGGAGAGGTTTAAAGCAGTGGAGAGGATCTGTAGGGGGGTGGCTAGTTCTTCAAGGTGGCTACGCCTTCTCTGAAGTGCTACTGGTATCTAGAGCTAGTACAGCAAGGATGAGGAAGAAAGGAGATTTTAATTGTTGGCTGTGGGAATGGTGCAAGGAGGAGGGTTTCAGCTGCATAGGAAGCTGGGAGGGGACTTGGAGTGACAAAACCTTATATGAACCAGAAAGGCTACACCTTAGCAGAGAGGGTTCCAGGGTACTTAGGGACAGGCTGGCAGAGTATGTGGCCAGGAGCCTTAATTTAAACTGATGGGGGGTAGACTGTGTTTTCATGCCCAGAATCTCTGGGAGAATTCATAGGGTATGGGACAGAGTGGGGGCAGTAATCAGCAGGGAGCAGACGGGAAGGGGTCTTCGGGGAGAGGTTAGATACAAAACATGGGAGCACACAGAGGGAAAGATATCAGAGGAATTAAGGGAGAATCGGGGTGTGCAAAGGGCTGTGAGGAAGCAGGCAGGGGAGAGGAGGAGAGGACAACCATGTTAAGGGGGGGAAGGCAGAGAGTTGTGGTGGAGGGTGCTGTGCTGTCCCTACACACAAGAAGCTTTGGTAATAAAATGGATAACCTGCAGGTGATGTTTGTGGAGAGGAACGTGGACACTGCGTTAGTCACAGAAATGTGAGCTACACCAAACCACGACTGGGACCTTTTGATCCCACTGTATCAGTTGTATACAAGGGATAGGACAGTAGGGAAGTGGAGTAGCAATATATGTAAGGGAGAAAATAATCTGTACGAGGGAGGGAGTGGAGGAGGAGAAGGCACACAGCGGAGGTACTGTGGGTGCAGTTGCAATCCACCAGGGGAAAGAAGGTAAGGCTGAGGGTGGTTTACAGACCACCTAACCACAGGGGTGTAGCCAAGAATTTTAAATCTGTACTCAAAACTGATGCACTGTTGCCCCCCCATTGTGTAAACATAACCAAAATATGCACCACACCATTTCCCCCCCCACTAGCCACATCTGAGTTCAAGTAATCAGTTACCTCCTGTAATACTAACATACTAACATACTATTTGCCAGCAGATTAGGCCTCACGGTCTATCGAGTCTGCTCGAACCTAGATCCTTAGTTGGGTGCCGAGACCCTCCCATCCCTTGTGCTCCAGAAACTCCTATCATCCATCCCCACCCACCTGGGACAGGCCATCATCTGATACATCCACTTTCTGTGTCTGTCCCACCCTCTCTTGAAGCCCTCCACTGTGGATCTCTGAACCAGCTCACCAGGCAGTGCAGTGCATTCCAAGGGTCCACCACCCTCTCAGTGAAAAACCTCCTCCTCTTTTCCCCCCTCATCCTTCCTCCTTCCAACTTCCAACCATGCCCTCTGGTGATACCTCCCTGCTTTAGTCTAAAGATCCCCTCCATGTTTACCCTATTTATTCCCTTGAGGTACTTGAAGACCTCATTCATGTCCCCCCTGTCTCTCCTCTCCTCCAATGAAAACAGGCAGAGCTCCTCAAGTCTGTCCTCATAAGTCAAATCCCCTAGCCCTCGTTTCATCTTTGTTGCCCTCCTCTGTACCCTCTCCAGGAGCTGTATGTCCCTCTTCAAGTGTGGTCTCCAGTACTGTGCACAGTACTCAAGGTGTGGTCTAACCAGTCCATTGTACAGCGGCAGAATCACTTCCTTGCTCCTAGAGGTGATTCCCCTTACGATGCATCCCAACATCCTGTTTGCCTTGCTAGCTGCTCTTCTGCACTACTCAGAGTTATTCATACATGTATCCACCATGACCCCTAGGTCTTTTTGCCCTATTGAGGCCTCCAGCGCCTCCCCTCCCAGGGTGTACCTGTGTTTAGGGTTCTCTGACCAAGATGCAACACCTTGCACTTGGTGATATTGAAATTTAATTTCCATGTGTGAGCCCAGCTTCTAGAGTGTCCAGGTCTGCAGGGCCAACCTCCCTCTTCTCCCTCAACTACTGCTCCCATCTTGGAGTCATCCATGAATAGACTCATTTCACACCCTATACCCTCCCTGATGTCAGATATGTCTGCATTAAACAGGATCGGACCCAGGACCGAGCCCTGTGGTACCCCATTACCTACCTCTCTAGGGTTCGAGAGCTCCCCACAGACCACTACTCTGAGTGCATCCAGCTAGCCAGTTTTCAATCCATCTGACCATCAAAGGGCCTACTCCTAACCCCATCAGTTTCTCCACCAGACCATTGTGGGGACAGAGTCAAACGCCTTGCTGAAGTCCAAGAATAATATATCCACAGGCTTACCCCTGTCCAGTTCTGATGTTACCCATTCATAGAACTCCACAAGGTTGGTTTGACATGATCTACCTGGCACAAACCCATGTTGCCATTATCCAGACCTCCCCTCCTCCAAGTACACCCCCAATCGTTCCTTTAGTATATACTCTCCATTATTTTCCCACCACCTAGGTCAAACTGATGGGTCTATAGTTCCCGATACTTCCCTCGACCCCCCTTTATGGATTGGTACCACATGTGCCTCTCGCCAATCCCTAGGTACCCTCCCTGTCTCAAGTGACCTGCTGAAAAGCTCCGCCAGGGGTGCAGCCAGTATGTCCACCAATTCCCATAGCATTCTCTGATGAATGCCATCCGGCCCAGGAGATTTGTCTTTCTTTAGGGCCTTGAGGGCTAACCACACCCTTTTGGCGGAGATAGCATCATCAGTCCCCTCCACCTTACTGGTCTTTTTATCCTTATCCAGATGTGACACCCCTGGGGTACCTTTCCCTCCCTCTTGCTCCATTTCTGTTGCTCCCCTGATCCCACTCCCTGCCACTTCTATCCCTTCATGCCTTGTGTAACCCCCCTGCAAATGGGGGTTCCCAAAAGACTTCCAGGAGCTTGCTTGAATGCTCCAAGCCTGAATGGTGTTTGCGTTAGCCATTTATCAGTGAGTGTTTTAGAGCCTCTGGTACTGTCTCTTTAAGAGCTGTCTGCTTGCAGACATAATTAGTTTGTAGGGGGGACTGTGTGCTTCTCTGCTTGAGTACCACTCGAGCTGCTGCCAATTCACTCCATTTTGCAGTCACTAGGAGTGCAAAGGGAACCTATCTGAAAGATGTAACTGTTTGCCAGAAATCATTTAGAGTAATAATGAAATTACAGTTTGTCTAACCTGCTTTCTTTGCAGTCAGAACTGTGTTTGCCTAGTTCCCATTCTAGTTTTGAACTGCTGAACTGGACCAATCAGTGTGGGTTAAGGTAGCTCTAAAATGGTGCCTTGGACGAATCAGAACTTGGACTCGTAATCTGAGCCAGCCACAAGAGGATTGTATGGGCAGTGACTCTGGGAGATGTAGTTTAGACTTCGGAGCCTTTTTGGACCAACAGGGGCAGTCTATTGTGAGTGACAGCCAATCCAGCCAAGAACTGGGAGGAACTCAAAGGAAGTGCCCGGTTTTGTCTGCTGGAGTTTCAGTTGAGCTCTGGCAGTGAAGAGGAAGGACCCTGTGCTTTTTCGGTGTGCAGTTTTAGTCGGGAAACGTGTAAGGCCCAGAGTTCGGTCTGCAGCTTGTGTAACTGCTTGTTAGGACTGAATCCGTCCTGTGAAGAGAATCAAAGGATATCTGAAGAGTAGAAACCAGGCTCACCCTGTAGAAGACTGGAGAAATTGCTGAATTGCACTCGGTCTGTCAGGAACTGAATCTGCTGTGTGTTCTCCCGGGTATTGTGCAGTAATTAAGATCGGGATAGAGAAGCAGCCTGCCTGGTATAGTACTTTCTTTTTACCATATAAATGTCTGAGGAGGCTTGTGTAGCTCGAGTGAATCCTGCTGCCATTAAAGGACTTTTGCCTGTTACTGTTCACCATATAAATGTGTGAGGAGGCTTGTGTAGCTCAAGTGAATCCTGCTGCTATTAAAGGACTTTTGCCTGTTGCAGTTTGCCATATAAATGTGTGAGGAGTCTCGTGGAGCTCTAGAGTAGCCCTGCTGACATTGAAGGACCCTATCTTGTTTGGAGGTCGTGAGTACTAATTCAGGGTCACTCCCTGTTGAATTGCCACATTGAATCCAAATGGAATTACTGTACTGCTGACTGTTTAACTAATTTTCTTTTCTCTGTGTGAAAGGGCCCCTACCAGCTGCCACGGTTTGGACTAGCCACTAGGGCTTGGGTACCCAGGGACAGTAACTGGTAGGGATAGGCCTGTGCACAGAGCCATAGGTAGATGAGTAAAGTGATAAGCTAATTAACCTGATTCCCCTGTCCTTGTTATATCCCCTAAATAAATCAGAGCTGCTTGTTTCAGCAAAGTTATACTGCCTGAGGTATTTGTCATGTTAAAGTATTGTACTGTGATTGTTGCACTGTATCTTATTTTACAGGAGGTCCCAGTGCCTGAACCAGCCCTGGGGGTAAGTGTATACTGTGAAGGTAATTCTGATATATTGTGTGGGCCACTAGTGGGAAGAAAGGGGGGTTGCAGTGTCCCAGAGGGCTGTGATCAAGTTAGTTTAACTATTGCAAACCCTGACCTCTGAGTGGAGGCACCCGCCATCGGATCCAGGCCCCTCAACCTGTTAGTGGCAAATCAGGCAGGGGTAGTAGCCCCTGGGATAGCGCCATCTAGGGGTTACACTTGCTTTGTAGATATCCCATCCCCTCCCTAGTGAACACAGAGGCAAAGTACTCATTAAATACCTCTGCCTGGTCCTCGCCTCTTCCACCCACCCTCCTTCTGATCTCAATCTGCTGAGATGACCCTTAGTTTTTCTCCGCTCCCCAATGTACCGGAAGAATCCCTTTTCCCCCTCCATGTATCCCCTGTGCCAGCCGCTGCTCTTTACTGGACTTTGCTCCCTCACCATAAGGGTGACTTTTCTAGATGCAAGCTGGTACATTTCCTTATCCCTATCCCCTCTTGTTGTTTTATATTTTTTGTAGGCCGCCTTCTTTTCTTTGACTGCTACCTGTACCTCACTGGACCACCAGCATGGTTTATGTGACCTTGCTCCCTTACGTTTCAACTTAGCGCAGATCCTGACTGCCTCATGAAGTCCCCGTTTTATGACCTCCCATCTCCTTTCCACATTTGTCGTTGAGGTAATCCCCTTCAAGTGATCCTTGAGAATATTTCCCATGCCCATAAAGTCTGCCCCCCTGAAGTCCACTGCCAGTGTCCTAGATCTCACCCCCACTCCCCCCATGCTTATTTGAAACCAGACAGTATTGTGGTCACTCCCAGTCAGGGGTCCTGTACAACCATGTCCTTACCAGATCCCCATCTGCCAGAACCACATCCAGGACATGGCCTCCCTTGTGGGCTCATCACATGCTGTGTTAAGAACACATCCTGGAAGCCATCCAGCAGCCTCTGCTCCTTGGCCACCTTAGAGGACATGGTTCCCCAGTTTGTACCTGGCATATTAAGGTCCCCCATCAACACTACTCCTTCCCCTTTTGGACCACACTGGGCAATGATGTTGTCCAGCAAACCATCCTCTAGAACATCACTCATCCCGGGGGGCCTATATGCTACTCCCAGCTTGACATTATCTCCTGCTGGGGATCGTAAGGTGACCCATAAGGCCTCCACGTTTCCCTCTGCCTCTTCTACCATAGCAATTTCTATGTCATCTCTAATGAACATAGCCACTCCACCCCCTCTGCCCTCCTTTCTATCCTTCCTAAGCATAGTGTACCCCGTACATTTAGGTCCCAGTCATGGTTTTTGTTGGCCCACGTCTCCGTGACTGCCGCCACATCCACCACCCCCTCGAACAGCATGGCCTGGAACTCTGGCAACTTGTTTCCCAAGCTCCTGGCATTTACTAACACCAACCCCTACCCCTTATCCCTGATCCTCTTTGTCGAACCCCACCCAGATTCCTTATACTTCCATCCTCCTCACTCCTCCTGAAACCTCCACCTCCAGTCTGTTTCCCCTTGGGCTTGAAGGCTACTCCCCTCATCTGGAGGAGAGGGCTTCTGATCAGCCCCTCCCTTATCCCTTCCCCCCTTACAAGTTTAAACCCCACCTTCCTTGTATGTAGTCAGCCATCCCCTGTTTAAGGACTTCCTTCCCTAATGGGGCAAGATGAAACCTGTCCTTGGCATATAGTCCCTTATCCTCCCAAACTCCATTCCAGTTCCCTAACACCCCCAACCCATTCTCTTCACCCCACTTCCTGAGCCAGTCATTAACCTCTGTGAGCTTCATTTTTTTCTCCACTGAGGCCTTTGGTACTGGCAATATCTCGAAAGGAAATGTTGCATCCATTATCCCGACAGACTCTGGCAAGTTCTTGAACCTTGCTTGGATTTCCAAACGCTATTTCCTCTAGATCATTAGTTCCCAAATGCACCAGGAATCCGGTTTCCTCCACAATCCCTAACCATTTCATACACCATGAACTTTGCTCTGTGCACTGTCAGCCCAGAGATACTCACTACCTTCACCTGGCTATGGCATCCACCCCCTGTCCCTCCCAATGGATACCCCTAATCATCGAGTCTCCCAGTAACAGAACCTAACACCGCCATCATCCTTATGGTTACCTCCACTATGCCCTCTCAGCCCCCTTCCCTCCCTTTATTCATGATCTCATCGTGGGAGTCTTCCTGCCTTATTAGAGACCCCTTGTCACCCTCCCCTTCTGCCTCCTTGCTATTTTGCCCACTTAACTCAAACCCCTCTGAATAGGTGTCCCTTTAACCCTCTCTTATCTGAACCATTTATCCTGGCCCTGATGGTTTCCCTTCCCCACACCACCATCCTCCCCCTTGTAATAGTACCCTGCCTCCAGAGCTCTCTGTGGGTCCCTTTAGCTATGGCCCCATCCTTGGTACTGACCTCCCTACTGAAAGGGGCTCCTCCCACCTCCTTGTCTCCCAGTTTCTCTCCAATCATGCTCTCCTCCCTCATGTCTGGAATATGTTGCATCTCCCCCATTTGCTTAACATATATGTTTCCCCTTCTCCCTCTGGGACTATGTCTGTCCTTTCCACAGCTGGTCTGTGATGCCCTATGGGTATCCGACTCCTTCCCCCCGGCCTCTGTATAAGTTTCCTCATTTCCACCAACCCCTTCCTCCCCCTCTAGGTTGCTTAGTAGCTCAAATTTATTGTGACACTCTATGTCAGCCTCCATCAAGTAACCTGAGTTTCCCCTGACTGCATCTCTAAACTGACCCTCTTCTTCTTCTCTTGCACTGTTCACCTTAGGAGCTCCCTTCCCACAGTCTGCTGATTTAGGCTTCCGCACAACAGCCCCTCCTGACTCTTCCCCCTCTAGTCTCTTTGTATTCAGAATGTTCACCCCGTATGCTTTCCCCTTAGCATCAACTTCCCTATCTAAGGGTCCTCTGTCCCTAATATCCCCCCTCCTGCTTGCTGTAACATAACGTCCTGTAATTTCAGAGCATTGCCCCTGCCTCCCCTCAGCCCCACCCTTCTGCTGCCCATATCCACACCCCTTATCCTTGGACACCCCCAGCCCCCACAGCTTACTCCTTAACCAATATACCTCACTCCTGATACAAGATAGCTGTCTACAGAGTGGGCAGCCTCCCTCTCTCCAGGCCCAATTTAGAATTATTGCCATCCCACAGCCTGAGCAGCCTACAACCCTTCCGAAGATGCCTGCCATGGTGGAATATGGCCACCCTGATTACCCCCCTCTGTTTATAATAGCACAACCCCTTTTCTCAGTCCCTTTCCCCTGGAGTACAGTTTCTCTCTATACTGACTGTAGTTATTTACAAACCCAATTTCATCCCCACCAATAAAGTTCCCAAGTCTCACAAACACATACAGTCCAGTGTGTGTTCGGTCCCACTAACAGTGTGTGTAAGCAGACATCAGGTACCGTATGATGTCACAGGCACACCAGCTCCTGTTGCTTCAAATTTCAGTCCCAAACAGAAATACTCAGCCCTTCAATCCCAACCCCCAGTGGCTTTTCAGTATTTAAGAACCTAAAGACACCAGGCAAACACATTTAAATTTCCCTCTAATTATCCCTGCCAAACAACTATCTCCAAAGTTACAATATCACAGCCCAAGTAACAGTTCTAATTCAAGGTAATAATTTTTAACACATAGAACTAATTTCACTTACAAACTATTCAAATATTTCAGTTAAAACAGAATATAACTGCAGCCCCTTTCCTACCAGCTTGCTGTTTAAGCTCCCAAGTGAACAACGAAAGCCAAGGTAATTCCTGTTTAAAGACAAGGTAATTGCAGCTAATGTCTCCTCCCCCTAGCACCAGGCAAACACATTTAAATTTCCCTCTAAGTATCCCTGCCAAACAACTATCTCCAAAGTTACAATATCACAGCCCAAGTAACAGTTCTAATTCAAGGTAATAATTTTTAACACATAGAACTAATTTCACTTACAAACTATTCAAATATTTCAGTTAAAACAGAATATAACTGCAGCCCCCTTTACTACCAGCTTGCTGTTTAAGCTGTTTAATCCTCCTTCCTTTGTTTTTCTGCCTGCCTGGTAAGTTGTCCTTGTTTGTGTATTTGGCTGGTGGCATCCGTGCCCCATAGCAAACAACAAAGGCAAAAGGGTTCTGCGCAACACAGACACAACGTGGCTCACAATGTCCTTGCTTTCCTCTTTTTGTTGCCCCTGCCTGATTTGTCGTCCCTGCCCAATTTGTTTTTACTGTACTCTGCTGCGTACAGTGCACATGCCTGCCGACACCTCTGCCTAACCAGAAGGAGGAAAAGAGGCAAGGGAAAGCAGTCTGGCTTGCCAAGGCCAGGAAGGAATTGCAGTTAGCAGAAGGGAAGCCTTTTTTAAGTACATCAGAGAGAAAAGGGAAAAGAAAGATGGTATTGTGTGGCTAAAGAGAGAGGAAAAGGTGGGTGGAAGATAGTGGGGACAAGGAAGAATACTTTTGCTCTGTCTTTACAAAGGAGAGGGATGGCCCGGTACAGCAAAGGAGGAAGAAGGGAGAGGGGTGCGCAGATAAAAAGATCAGTGAGGACAGGGTGAAAAAAGGATTATTGTCCCTCAAGGCTGACAAATCCCCAGGCCCAGATGTTAGTCTTCCAGGGTGCTGAGGGAACTAGTGGTGGAACTGGCAGGCTCCCTGGCGGACCTGTTCAATTGTTCGCTGGAAACGGGGGTAGTGCCACCAGAATGGAGAACGGCACATGTGGTGCCACTCCATAAAAGTGGTCCAAGAGATGACCTGGGTAACTTCAGACAGAACAGCCTGACCTCAACTGTGGGCAAGTTAATGAAGGCAATCCTTTAGGTAGAGTTGGTAGATTTCCTGGAGGAAAACAGTCTCCAGGACAAGAGACAGCACTGGTTCATATCTGGGAGATCCTGCCAAACAAATTTATCAATTTCTTTTACTGGGTGACACAAACAGTGGACAGGGTCCAAATGGTTGCTCTCCTTTACTTGGACTTGAGCAAGGCCGTTGACTTTGTGCCCCACATGAGGTTGATCAAAAAACTGTAGGATCTGGGGGTAGAGGAGAAACTCACTGGATGGGTGGCAAACTGGCTGATGGACAGTACCCAGAGAGTGGTGGTGGTGGGGAAGCTCTCAGATTCTAGGTCAGTCACAAGCAGGGCTCAGTGCTTGATCCAGTGTTGTTTAATGTATTCATTAACAACACTGGAGACAGCATAAAAGGCAAGATTTGCTTGAGGACAACACCAAGCTCTGTGGGAGGCTAGGTACAGCAGAAGGGATATAGCACCTTAAAGAATATCTGTCCAAGCTCAAGATGTGGTCAGGAATGTGCCAACTTGGGTTCAGTGCAAAGAAGCGCATGGTCATGCACATAGGGGCCAAGACCCCAGGGATGGAGAACAGCATTGGAAGGGGTCCTGATAACCAAATCAGAGGAAGAAAAAGACCTGGGGGTAATGATTACTAGTGACCATAAGCGCTCCTCACACTGCAGGAAGGCTGTGGTGAAAGCCAATAAAATGACAGGTTGCACTGCCAAGGGAATCAGTAGCAGGCAAGAGGAAGTCGTCTTGCTGCTCTACAGATCACTGGTGTGGCTGGACCTGAAGTACAGTGTGCAATACTTGTGTCCCTACCTGAAAAAGGACATTAAACTGCTGGAGGCAGTCCAGAGGAGGACGACAAAAATGGTTCAAGGTCATCAGGGCAGGACATTTGAGGAGAGGCTGCAGGACCTGACCATCTACTCCCCGGAAGAAAGGAGGGCAAGGAAGGACATGACTAAGACTTTTAAATAGATAAAGGGCATTAACAAGGTGAACAAGGAGGGCCTCTTCAGTCTCAGCGAAAGCAAAACTATGAAGGGATATTGCCTTAAACTGGAGTGGGGAAGGTTCAGGAAAGAGTTCAAGGGGCATTTCTTCATGAAGAGGGTGGTTACAGGATAGAATCTGCTCCCTGAGAAGGTGGTCTCACTAGAGACGGTGGAAGGTTTCAAAAAAGGGTGGGACAGGGTAAAGGGGATGGTTAGGTTCACAGAAGGGTTGGCAAAAAGCAGGGCAGCAGCTGGGGAGGGGGCCATAGCCCTTAATTGCTACTTAGGACTCTGCAACATGAACAGATTAGGTGATACACTGCTGAGCTGCCTTCCCCTGCAATTTTCTTTATGTTTATGAGGCATGCAAGAGGAAGATGAAATTTCATTGATTTTGGATCACCTTTGATGGACTAATTTTTCTTATTCCATCTTCTCCCCAGCAGTGTGAGTTTTCAGTTTGAACTTTTACTTTATGATTTATTTTCTGTCTTATGCTGCTTTTACTGACCCTTTGTATTTCTGGTTGTAGTGAAAAGGTACTATATAAATACATGGAGGCAGTATAGCGTAGTGGTAAAGAGCACTGAGCTACTGACCTGGTGAACTAGATTTGAATTTCACAGCCAGCAGTTGCATACTGTATGACCATGAGCAAGTCACTTAACTTCCCTGTGCTCCCAGGATGCACCTGGAAACAAGTCTCGGTTTAGTGTGCCTCTCCTGACCAAAAATTGTAAGATAAAATAAATATAAATATAAGTGCCTTGCCATTCCTTACCTTGTTTATGATTTTCACTGCAGCCGTGTACTAGACTGAAGATTTCAGAGACACACAGAAAGAGATGGCTGAAAAAGACTTGCAGTCCAGCCTGTTTGCCTGACGTTACTACCTGTTGCCCCACTGGCCTATTGCTGAACAGCGTCCATCAACCTCACCAACCTCACCACTGTCCTAGCCGCCTTAACCTCTATTTGCCCTCCTTATCTCTATTTTCAGAATCACCAAGCCCCTGAATCTGTCCCACACGAACTTAAAACCATTTTTTTTTTTTACACATCTTTTTCCCTCCAGTCACTGTCTGTGAGGCCTCTCTCAGGCATCCTGCCTGCTCCTGCCCTGCCTGAAGTCCTCCAACCTGTGCCTCCTCTCTTCTCTCTCCTCCTCCTCTAGCCACGATTGGCACCCCCAACTTAACCCCTCCGGGGTGGGGCCGCCCCTCCTCTTTGGGTGCTCTTAACAGTCAGACTCCGATGTGGGAGAGGACCCGGGTGGAGGAACCTGAAAGGCCAGGCAGGATGGACCCAGCCGTGGGCATGGGGGCAGGTGCCGTCACCTATCCCACAGACCAGGCTTTTTTCTTGTTCTGGTGTTCGCTCCTCCTCCCCTCCCATGTTTGTGCATGCCCCCGGTGCACAGCAATCCCTGCCTGCATCAGGCCACACCATTTACCTGCTGCTCAGCGTGCTACAGTGCCGCCGGTCTCCACCAGGAGCCGCTGGCATGCCAGGCGATCCCCAATCTCCCTCCTGGTAAGAGAGCAGCCCAGCAGGCGCTCAATCTTCTCCCGCCTCTGCTGTCCCCTGGCGGCCCGAGCATGCTCCGCGGGTGGCCGTTGTGGCGAGGTGTGTAGTCAGCTCAACCTCAGTGCCACTGGGCCGGTCTAAACCATTTATATACCCCTCTGCTACCACCCCATTGGATATCAGTTCCACTGATCCACCACTCTTTCCATAAAGAACTTCTTAACTTTCTTTTAAATCTCCCACTCACCAGTCTCCCCTTAGTCCCTCTTATCAATCCATTGCCATTCCCAGTGAACAGGTCCTCATTGTTAAGTTTGTTTATACCCCTCAGGAATTTGTAAATCTCAATCATATGCCCCCTCTCCCTTTTGGCCTCTAGCATGTACACGTTGAGGCCTGCAGGCCTTTCCTCATACATCTTATCCTGTTGACCCCGGATCATTTTTTTCCAATTGTTTTACCAGGAGTAACACACTAAGCTGAAAGCTTATTTACAGGTGTGACCTGGGAGCACAGGAAAGTTAAGTGACTTGCTCAAGGTCACACAGTATGCAAGTGGGGGCTGTGGGATTCAAACCCAGGTCTCCAGATTTGCAGCTTAGAGCCTTAAACTACTGTGCTATACTTCCTCCCTATGGTGCAGAGGAGAATCATCCTGGTGATCCTCCTCTGCACCATCCCTAGCATGTCCCTGTCCTTCTTCAAGTGTGGGTTTCAGAACTGAGCACAGTATTCCAGATGTGGCCATACCAGAATCCTCTATAAAGGCAAAATCACCTCTCTCCCCCTGCTGACAATACCTCTGACTATACACCCCAACATTCTGTTCACCTAGCTGTATACCTTGTGGCACTGCTCTGAAAGTTTGACGCTGTCACTGATAATGACCCTTAGACCACTCTTCTCCTCTGTTCTCCTTACCCCACCTATCCAAAACTCTGTGTGTGTTCCTCTTGCCGATGTGCATTACTTTGACTGTATTTTTTTTTTTTTTTTTTTACTTACTGTTTCTCTTCCGTGTCCCCTGGTCAGCTTCTGCTTCCAGGCATCCCATTCTTTTCCGGCCACCGTCCATCCCACACCCGTCTCCCAACTGAGCCACCACCTTGCTACCCCCATGGCTTACCCCCCCCATAGCGGGGTGGCAGGGAGCCCCCTGTGACACTTGGCCAGTTGGTCATGATTATTGTATGATATTGGTATTATAAATAAATGGTCAGTGTATGAAATGTCAGTCTGTGAGATTTGGCCATTTAAATTACAAGGTGTCAGCAGCTGAAAACCAGGATGTAATTAAACAGACCAGAAGGAAACAGTTAATTGGAACATCCTTCTAGAGAGACAGTTTATGGCCCTCATCACCTGCTGCTGCTTTTAAAGTTAGAACTTAAATACAAATGTTATTACATCAGGAAAGGATGTACTTTAGCTGATTCCTGTTGGCTATCTCACACCGGGGTGATGGGCTGCAGGGTTGTAAACCTCAAAGGAACTGGTTGATCAAAGACTCATAATTTGGGAAATGGGTTTTTGCTGACGTTCCCATTATTTAACATACCTCCTGGTAGGAAATCATGTTTGTCATTTTATATTCTAAAAGGAGGAGCTAGATGACTCACAGAATGGGTGTGGAGACACATAGTTTAAAATGATACTTGTGTCTGAAATATAGGTCATACCTGTATTATTTTGGGACTTCGAAAGAAAACAGTTCTCTGATCTAATTTAAGCACTTCCAGAGGTAATGCCTTAGACAGCAAAGTTCTAAATGTATTGTGGTAGGAGTTTTTGTTTTGTACTTTTTCCTTGTGCTTTTATGTGATTGTGAGCTCTTTGATATATTGTCCTGTGTTTATATTTTTCATATTTTTATCATCTTTTAGTAAAGAACCTTTTCTTTGAAAGACTGCCTGGGTGTCTGTCAGTTCCTTTTTGCATGTGACGTATAGGTGGTCAAGTCTGACAACTGTTCAACAGCTTGATGGTGTTACTGAACTTGAGTAAAAAGGTAAGAATATACCTAAGGTCTCTTATAGAGTTTTAAGGGTTCATTTTGGAGACCTGGCTTGCTGCCCCTGGTGAAAGATTGTACTGCAGTCCCGAAGAGGGTATATATCCGAGGAGCCTGTAATTGGGTATGCTAGCATAAGGTTTGCAGTTTGAATTCCCCCAGGACTTGAGACTAAAGGCGATTCGGACCCAAAAGCAGACAGGAGGGTTATCCTATCTGTTACCTGTTCACACTACTGCACTCTGAGGTTGGCACTGTGGGAGCAGAGGGCCTGACCTGCGAAGTGCATCTGTGATACCCCCAATTCCCCACCAGGACCGGCTCCAGTACAGTTGGTGACCTCAGAGACGGTGCGTTAGGCGGATGGCCATCAAGCCGCTCGACCAGGCTGCCATTTTTTTCCTCTTTTCCTTTCGGCAGCAGAGCACGCAATGCTGACAATATGCGTGCCATGCACGCGTCCACACGCAGTGCGCCTGCTGGCTGCTCCGCCTCCATGCCCTACTGTATTGGTCAGGCGTGCCAACACTCCACTAGGTGTCAGGCAAATGCCGGCTCCTGTTTCCCACCCTACCCGGGAGAGGAGAGCAGTCCTCCAGATGCTCAATCCTCTCCCACCCCGGCCGGCCCCCAATGATCCGCTCACACTGCGAACTTGGGTCGCCGGCATGGCAGAGGTAAGACATTGATGCCTCAGCCCTCCATGCCACTGGGCTGGCCATGTTGAACTGTATTGGTTATGAACCTTAACTGTCATATTCCAGCTTTTCCAGATCCTTCATCAATTCCCTGACACCCTCCTCACTGTCTACCCTGCCGCATAGTTTTGCATTGTCTGCAAAGATACATAATTTACCCTGTATACCCTCCTTATGCCACTAATTAAAATGTAGAACAGGACAGGCCCCAGGACTGACCCCTGTGGCACCCTACTAGTGACTCTCTTAGTCTCTGACTCAATCCTATTCACTGCCACTCTCTTTCTCCCCCAATCAGTTTCTTATCCACCTAGTAAGCCATTCCCCCAATCCCAAAGCTTCCAGCTTCTTTAAGGGCCTCCTGTGCAAAACAGAGTTGAAGGCCTTGCTGAAATTGACATACAGCACATCAATAAACTGTACCTTGTCTATTGCCCTGGAGACCCAGTCAAAGTAAACTATCAGGCTGGTCTGGCATTATTTCCCCACAACAAGCCCATACTGTTTATTGTTCTGTAACCCATTCATTTCCAGGTACTCCACCATTTGCTCATTAACTATGGTGTCCATGTGCTTACCAACAACTGATTTTCCACAGTAACCCCAAGATAAACATTCTTTAAGACTTCAATGTAGTTGTCTTTACTGCTGCTTAGACATAATTTGTGAATTTATATATACTGTACTTATGTAATGTCATTATTTTTTATTTTTTTGTGGTATTTATTCTCCGGCCCTGCAGCCCTTGCATTCTGGGGGAACCCCAGCCCTGTCATCCCGGCATCTACCAGCCAGCACAGCTACGCCCCCCAGGGCTTACCCCCCCTTGGTGGGGTCGGATAGGGGGGCCTTCCTCTCCGAAACAGGATCCAGTGCTGCTGTGCTGTGGCCAGCCAGGTGCGGGGCCTGCAAGTTCCCCGGTCATCCTCTGCAAGCTTGTTTCATGTTTTTCTCCCTGTTGCAGAGCACAGCATGCAATGCCGCCAGCGACTTGGGACCATGCATGCTCCCGTGCATGTCCCCTGTTAAGCGGCTACTGCGTCTCCACCCCCTTACTATGTGTCTCCGTGCTGTCGAGCCCCTACCTCCACTAGGGGTCAGGCGAGCACCAGTAGCTGAGTCCCCTCCCTTCCCGGAGATGGAGAGCAGTCCATCGGACGCTCAATCCATCTCCTCCCTGCCGACCCCTAGCGGACCATGCTCGTTCCCGAGCAGGGGTTACCAGCGTGGTACAAGGTGTGGCGTCCAGCGCCTCAGCCCTCAGTGCCACTGGGCCGGCATGTCATTATTTTTTTATATATATTTTTTTCCCACCTTACTACATACTTACCTCTGTCACCTTTAGTCACCCAGAGACCTGTCCACCAGCATCACTGTGCAGTTCCTCTTATTTCAGACTGCTGGCTTAAGAACATCCCATGAGAAATGCCCCCAAGTATCAGGCACCAGGTTACCTGCCCAAACCCTGGGCTTAAAGAGCTCTAGGAGCCTCATACCCAAGTGTGGAGCTGGTTCCAATTTGCAATTTGTTTGCAAAAACTTCTTTTTACTTACCATGTACTGTAGTACAGTAGATTGTATAAGACTACTTTTGCTTACTTGCAGGTTGACATTTTCTGTAACTACAAATCTCAGAATCCCATGCAGATGACATCAGAGCAGGACTGCAGCAGTGGAAGATTCAATAGCCTACAGTGCATGTTAGAGTTTATATAAGTTATAATCGTTTATTTGCTGCTTCCACTGTCCTCCCTGGGCTATGTACAGTCACAGAGGAATATACTTAGCCCCAGGAGAACAGTAGAACTGGAAAACATCTGGTCAGAGTTTATAAAATCTCCAGTATGCTCTGCAGGCTACTGAATCTCCCACTGCTGCAGCCCTGCTCTGATATGAGCTGCAGGGGATTCTGGGATTTGTAGTTACAGAAAATGTTAGCCTAAAAGTAAGCAAAATTATTCTGATACAATATACTGTACTACAGTAAGCAGTAATTAAAGAAACTGTTTTTGCACACAACGTGCAAATGGGGACTAGCCCCACACTTGGGTGTAGGTCTCTTAGTGATGACTGTCCCCCTTTAAAGTTCATCCTCTTCACAGGAAGGAACTGAGGTGTACTCAGGGTTGGTCGATATAAAGTTGGGAACACAGATATCATGTGCATAACCAAACATGCAATGGATTTTGTTTTCCATTTTCTGTGACCCACCACCTGCAGCACTAATGAGCTTCCTTTTTTGTGCCTGACCGGGGGTGGTGGAGACCGAATGGTCACCCACAATGTCCCAAGTCACCATGTATCCACCACAGGGGACAATGATGCACTGATGAGGCCAACTCCCCAAAAAAAAGGGTTCTTTCACAATGCTCCACAGACCTAGAGAGTTGGGACTAGTCTACGAAATAAACTTGGGTCCCCTACTTAGGAGCAAGACACAGTAAACTGACACCACACTGGATCCTGCTCCCGTTAATGATTTTAAAATGACAGCTACTTCTGTTGTTGCCTCCCAGCACACTCTAGAAATCGGGATGCAGCATCCCAGAGAGATTTTCCTGGTTTCAGATTTTTGGAATAAGTATTCTTTTCCTGGTTAGTACACTGTAAGAATAACTACAGAATAACTCTTACTCCCTGTTTTGATTTTTTAGCCCAGACATATTAATTTACATTTGTCCATATTATGTCTGTAATAAGCATCCGAATGTTTTCTGTGAAAGACTCAAGGAGTTAATAATATAAACCTTTACAACAGCGCTGTTTTGTACTCCATGCTCCTTATCCCAAGATGCTGGCTGATTCCTGATTTGGAGGTGTTTTTGCAGACACTGAACTGAACTGTAAAAGGACAAACCTGTGTTATTAGCCAAAGTTAAATCTAATAAGGATTTAAAAGGTGTATAACTGCTTCTTTTACTTATAGGTGAAATGAAATTCTGTTTTGTGAAAATGTCTCTGGAGCATTACTGAATATACAACAGCGAAAAGCAATAAACCCATTTGTTACTAGTAATGGTAACAGCTTTAGTTTATGCTAGCACACATTCTATATTGCAATTAAATGGTTAATCGGGCTTATGATGGTAATTACATCAGTGGCACAGAGTCAAGGGTGGGGGAGTCCTTCCAGAGCCAGCCAGCCTGTTTGTGGGAGGAGCTGCTTTGAGAAAGCCAGCTCCTTCTCCTGACCTTGGAAGAGAGCGCGAGAGAGAGAGAGAGAGAGAGAGAGAGAGAGAGAGAGAGAATGAGAATGTTCAGTACTGCTAAATGCCATATCACATTCTGATTCTGTCAGTGGAGTTAAAAAAAAAGATACTTGTTTCAAGGAAGGGACAAACCCATGACTGCCATCAATAATCAAACACATAATCAACGATAAAGGGAAATAACCCAGAATGAAAACAGTGAAATGAATTCCAGCTAAACTGTAAGTACTGGAGTGTCTATGTCTTTTAATCAGAATGTAGGGCATTGTTTTTGTTCCTTGTTCCACCTTTCAACAATGATGCGCCATACATATGTTATATAACACACACATGAAAATAAATGAATTCATACAATTATAAAGCAGCCCCATGGAAATAGCAAATCATTATTTTGCTAAAATATAAAAAGGTGGATTTTGCTAAATGGAAACAGTTTCACTACAAGTGTCCAGTGCAAACCAACCTAATTGTATCGTAACAGTATTAGTAAGGATTAACTGCTATATTTTCTTGGTTGTTGCATATGATTAGCTGTGCATTTTCTTCCCAGTTGGTGGGGAAGGCGATATAATTCTCTAAGCAGTGGCAGAGAAATGATAACGGTTATTCATAATAAAATAATAATTACTATTGGGGAAAGCTAATGATGCAGTATTAATCATTTGCATCCTGACCTTTCTGCATATGTGTAGAATCCCTGTGTTCTGTGGTCAATGTGTGAGAGTTGTGTGCCGCGAGTGCTTAAAGGTTTCTCTCTGTAAGGGCGGGCACTGCCATCAACCTTTTCTGTAGCAGGCACTTTCATGCTAGTCACAGCAGCAAATCTCCTGTGGATCCTTACTGAACTGCCACATATATCTGCTCCATGGCCTTCCGCCAGCTTCCCACAACCTGCATCTTATGCTCTGCCCCACCTGCTCCTGCAGATGGTCATTCAGTAACAATCATGGTGCAGCTGAACACTTGTTTTCATTACGATTTGAGATATTTAGTACTCATGAAAGGTGGCAGATTTGCTGCACTCGGAAATGACACCCTTTGTGTATCCGCATGATTACAGCACAGCCAGACACAGTACAAAGGAATGTGTTTCAACCCTGCCATGTTTGGGCTGCCTGTAGTGAGAGAAAAAGCAGTTCAATTCCATGCCCATGCAGTCCCTGACTGCTCATGTTAGACTGCAACTTTAAGTGCCAGTTAACGCCCCGTTCTGTCTGAGGTTTCTGTACTCTAGAAGTGCAACCCCTCATTTCAGTCAAGTCACTGGACAGGCTGCAAATGATACTGGCTTTTGGCCAGTGCTGACTTTGCCTAAATATAAAACCTGTTACCCATAGGTGAAATGCTTGGTAACCCGATGCTGATCCACTGAGCTAACCAGTGTCGCAAAATGCTTACAGACGTAAACAGAATGTAAATAAGTCTTCAGTATAATGTTTAAGCCTGCTTAAAGATTTTTATAATTTAAAAAATAAAAGGGTTGCTACTGAGATAGTGCAGCCAGTAAAAGTCTACGTCAGTTGAGTTGTGCCAGTTTTCTGCTTTTTACATAAAAATGTTTTATCCTGGGCCGGCAGTACAAAAGTGAGGTGGTGGTGCACAGTGGTGTCACCTGAGCAATCAAGGTTCATATGCAGACCCTGGAATCCCACACTAGGGATGGTTGGAAACTGGCACATCACAGAGGGGAGGCACAGCTCCAAGGGAGGGAGGGGGAGAGCATGGGGTGTCCAGTGTTTGTTCACCACTTCCCTGCTCATCACTGTGGTATAGAGGCATGACTCCTAGGGAAGGAGGGCAAGGGGCAGCCAGTGTTTGCTTACCTTCTGCAAGCCCATCATAGAGGTGAGGCACGACTCCCAGGGAGGGAGGGAGGGTATTGGGCATCCAGTGTTCATGCAACACCTTCTGGTGGATCATTGCAGTATAGCTGCATGGCTCCTAGGGAGGGTAGGTGGGCATAGGGTATCTGCGTTCACTCTCCATCTGCCTGCCAATCACAGAGGTACAGAGGCATGGGTCCAAGGGAAGGCATGGGACATCCAGTGTTCACTCACCACTTTCCCATGGATCATTGAGGTACAGATGCATGGCCTCTCGAGAGGGTAGCTAGGCATGGGGTATCTGTGTTTGCTCACCACCTTCCTACTGATCACAGAGGCACAGCTCCAGGGGAAAGAGGGTATAGGGTATACAGTGTCCATTTACCACCTGTCTGTGGATCACAGAGGAGAGTCACAGCTTCCAGGGAGGGAGGGCATGAAGCATCCAGTGTTCACTCACTACCTGCTGGCAGATCACAGAGGTGAGTCACAGCTTCCAGGGAGGGAGGGCATGGGGTGTGCAATGTTCACTCCCCACCAGCTGGTAAATCATAGAGGTACAAAGGCACAAGTTCCAAGGAGGGAGGGCATGGGGTGACCAGTGTTCACTCACTACCAGTTGGCATATCATAGAGATGAGGCACCGCTTCCATGGAGCTAGAGCTTGTGGTGTCCAGCATTCGCTCACCACCAGCCACTGTTTTATAGAGGTGAGGTATGGCTTCCAGGGAGGTGGTGGGTATTCTACATATAGCGTTCACTTTCTTCTTGCTGGCAGATCATAGAGATGAGTTATGGCTTCCAGGAGGGGCATGAGGCATTCACTGTTGCTCAGCACCTTTCGGTGTATCACAGGGACACATCTCCTGGGGAGAGAGGGCATGGGGCATCCAGTATTTGGTCACCATCTGCCAGTGAATCACAGAGGTGAGGAATGACTCCCAGCGAGGGAGGGAGGGCATTGGGCATCCAGTATTCACTCAGCACCTGTTTTTGGATCATAGAGGTAAGGCACTGCTCCCACAGAAAAAGGGAATGGAGCTTCCTGTGTTTGCTCAGACCTGCCAGAAGATCATAGTAGTGAGGCCCAGCTCCAAGGGAGAGAGGGCATGGGGCATCCAGCGTTTGTTCTCCACTTGCTGGTGGATCATACAGGTGAGGCCTAGCTTCCAGAGAGATAGACAGAAACAGAGAAAGAGGGCATGGGGCATTTAAGCAATAACCCATGAGAGGGTGTGAGTTGGGCTGGGATTTACCCACGTCTGGTGTGGTTTTGTCACAAGGCCACAGGCCAAGTGACTTAACCACACCAGCATTGGGTAAATCTCAGCATAGCCCACAGCCTAGAGTGAATTACTGAGATTATATAGTTAGTAGGAAGTAAAAGTTTAGCAATTTCTTTTCCATATTGCTTTTTATCCTTCACAGCGGGCTGCAGCCCGTGTCTGCCACCCTTACCAGTCATCAGGGGTCTTTTGGAATCTTACGGATGCCTTGCATGTCCCGGTGAACAGTTTGTTTGGGAGAGAGAGCCATGCTGTGAGTGAGGTCCAAGAGCAGTGTCACCTCTGTCACGGAGTGTGTATAGTGAGCGGTGGTAATGGTGCTGGTATTCAGTACAGAGCTGGGAGCAAGAGAGCTGGGAGATGGAAGCGAGTTGTGAACATGAGGTATTTTGGTACATAAAGTGATTGTACAGTTTTTTTATTGTTTTGTTAGGGTGGTCAGTAGTTGCAAGCAAGCAGTTCCCTTACTAGAAAAGGAGCGTATACTCTGGGGAAAAAAGATGGCGGTATTTACAGTCTGGGTTGGAATGCTCAGGAGGGTGTAGTTATTTGTTTTACTTTTTATGTGCAGTCGGCTGGTACTTTATGTAGTGCTTGTGCAGAAATTACCACACAGCATAAAGTGTCAGTTGACCAATCAGTGCACAATATTCTCAGACCCCATTGTATAACTAGTATTCACTCACCACCTGCTGCTTAATCCCAGAGGTACAGAAGCATGGCTCCCAGGGAGGTAGGGCATGTGGCATCCACTGTTCACTCACTACCTGCCAGAACATCACAGTGTTACAGAGGCACAACTCCAAGGAAGGGAGGGCACAGGGTGCCCAGTGTTCACTCACTGCATGCCGGAGCATCACAGAGGTCCAGAGGCATGGTTCCCAGGAAGGGAGGGCATGGGCCATTCATTGTTTGCTCACCACCTGCCAATGCATCACAGTGGTACAGAGACACAGCTTCCAAGAAACAAGGAAGAGCATGGGGTATCCACTGTTTTCTCACCACATGCCGGCGCATCATAGAGGTGAGGCATGGCTCCAAGGGAGGGAGGGCATGGGGCAGGGTTCCCTTACTACCCGTGGAGCATCATAACTTTCAGCTGGGCTGGCAGTCTCGCTCCCTCCCAGCTGAAGGAACAGTAAAACTATGGTGGTCCTTATTGTCAGGGTGGGAGAATAGGAAAAAAGAAATAAATGATCCCCCAAGGTTCTATTTTCCCCATGCCCCCTCATGTTGGTTATCTCCTTTTTACTGGTCATCAAAGTTATAGCCACTGGTGGTGACAGGCTACAGTACCTCTGCAGAATTTAGCACAGTAAAGGCCTGCCAGCATTGGCCACTAGTTTGTTGATGTACAGAATGTCTTCTCAGCATCGCCCTAATCATAGTTCTTCCCCTCCACCAGCCCAACTCCTCAAAACAGCAGACCACCAAAATCAAAACAGCAAACCACCCCCTCCACAATCCTAGCATATCAGGACCCCCAAACGCAATGCATAATCAGAGACACTGGTAAATGCTGCATGAGATAAATAGAGTGCATCATTACTGGAAAATGCTTGGTGCTCAATCGTTTCATTGGCAGCACTGAGAGATTAAAACAGAGTCAGCTACGGCTAGTTTCCCTAAAAGGAATGAAATACAGCTTAAGCTCTAGGGATACTGAGTGGTTTACAAAGCAAATGATCCGTCTGAGACTGAACTATGCAGATGCTTCTGTTTACAGGCTAACCGCTGTTTCACTGTTGTCTAGCTTTACGAACAGTATTATAGGTCAGCCGACTAGTAGCTCTAGCCCTTCTTGTAATCCTTGTAACAGTCTCCTCTGCATTATGCTATAGAATTTAGACTGGCTACCCTTTAAGTGGTTTGAGATTATTTTAAATACTTTAATTTCTCCCCATATCCCCATCCCCCACCCATTGTTTTTAATCATTTAATTTCCCCTCGCCATATCTCCCTGTCCCCATCTACTGTCATGTGGCTATATTGCAACTAGGGGTGTTGACAGACTACCTCCTCTGAGACTGATACTAGGTCCCAGCCATGGACCTGTCATAGAGGATGCTGTTCAGTGATACATGCCAGGCCCTGCTTTTAAAGACTAAATGCCTCACCTCTAGCCGGCCCGCCAGTGCAGACACTCACAACTTGGGTTCAGAAAAAGACTCAGGATGTCGGAGGGACAGCTGGGAGGAGAAGGACTGAGCATCCAAAAGACTGCTCTCCTTTTCCAGGGAGGAGGGAGGTAGTGTATCCAGCACGTCACGGACCCATAGGATCCATTGGGATGGTGCCATAACCTGTGGGGGGACAGGGTGGACGTGGGTCATCATTGCAAGCCCCCTCCCCAGGTGCAGCTGCACAAAAAAATTCCGGCCCCAAGCATGAAACTCTGCTCCGCCGCCACCCCCACTGCCAAAAGTGTCCGTCAGGTGGGGTCCTGCTCCCATGGCCCCATCCTGGGGGTATGCTGGGGCATGTTATCGTGGACCATGGGGTGCCTAGGCATGCGGGGGTGGTGAGCGGGCAGGGGCTGAGCTCCCTTAAGGGAGTGGGGGTGCTGGGGTAAAAAATAAAAAAAATGCCTCACCTCTGAGGTGCATCCACTTCCCACAGCCATACCTCTCAACCTCCCCTCGTAAATCAGGGACAAGGCTTAGAAAAATCAACTAAGAAAGAACAAGTCTGTAACTTTTATGTTTGATATTATTTTGTACTTATAACCCCACTGTTTAGTCACAGAAACACAATTTTAGGAGGGCAGAGTAACATTTTTAGACAAATCAAGTCCCTGAAAATCAGGGACACTTGAGAGGTATGCCCACAGCATGAGACTCAAAGTCACTTTCAGCCCCAGGGCCTGCACACTGTAGTACACCTTTCTGCCACTAAGACTCCAGGTTAGCTTCTTTAAAGTTGTTTTTTAAAGTTCACACTGCTTCCGTCTAACAAAATATTTTGCTCTGCACATACATATTAGATACAGAATTAGAGATGTAAGCCCTGGGTTCTAACTATACAGAATATTTTGTCATTCTACAGAAAAGATTAGTTTGCATGTCAGGATACTTTAATGCTGATTACTGTAGTAGTGCTATGCAAAATGTGGTGAGTGTGGGTGATGCCTCAGTATTAACAGTGAGTCATGGGTCAAGAGCTAGTGTAGCAACAGTGGTAACTAACCACAATCAATGTGGCTCTGTGGTGTTACTCTTGCCACTGGGCTGGAAGGTGTGCATTCAGGTCAAAATGGTGCATGGTATGCATCAGAGGACATATGATGAGAGGATGGAGGAGCTTGACTTGTATTCACTGGAAAAAAGGAAGGGGGATATGATCAAAACTTTGAAATACCCGAAGGGAATTAACAAGGTGAGGAAACGGAGAATCTTCAAGTTGAAGGACAATCCAAGAACTAGGGGGCACAGCTTGAAGCTGGAGGGTAGTCAATTCAGAGATAATAAGAGAGGGCACTATTTTACTGAGAGGGTGCTGGGCCCCTGGAATGTGCTACCAGAGTGGGTGGTTGAGTTATCAACAGTTGTGGGATTCAAGAGTGCATGGGATAAATACATAGGTTTAAACAAAGGAGGAAGGGACAGAAACCCAGATGGGAAAAGTGGACTGGGAATTTACCAGGGGAGGAGGAGGACATGGAAGTGGGGTGTAGGGTGGTAGAGTGTCAGGGCTACTTATGGGGAGGGAACAAGGGCAGACTAGATAGGCCAATGGGGTCATTTTCTGCTGACAAATTTCTATGATTCTAAGAAGTCACACACCATGGACTTTAGCCTGTGCCTAGTACTAACGCTGCAGTGCAGTGCAGTACTAGGGAGGTACTGCACTGCTAGAGGTGGCTTCATTTAGACGCAAAATTAAACTAAGGGACTTCTGGTTCCACCTCCAACTAGCATGGTGGCTCTCCTCTGAGCTCCATTACAGCATGAAAAGGATCCAAAGTAATCCATCATCGAATGCAGTAAAACCCCCAACTAGTAGTAGGAACAGCAGCAACACAAGATGGGGCATCTGAAAAAAGCAACAACAGCGAATTCCCCCCTCAAAAACAAAAAGAAGCCATGCAATGCAGACGCAGTCCAAGTGACAAGTCCTCGTGTGCCTCTGACTACACACAGGTTGGGGCAGAAGACGACGATGGCAGCTCCATGAGAAGACCTATGTTTGATAAAGCCAGTTCAGCTCCATTTTTAATAACACTGCAAAGGATCGATGCAAACATAATCAAACTACGGAGGGACTTTAGGAACCTGGAACAAAGAACTTAAGCGGTGGAGGAGGCAGTAACTGAGATTCGGGATGAAGCCAGCAGCATTAGCCGAACACTCCTGTACTCCTACAAACAAGAAAGAAAGAAAGCTCACAGAAAGGGAAGAGGTCTCTGAGGACACAGCACGTGGGAAAAATCTCAGATTATTCAGATTCCTGGAGAACTGAGAACAACCTGATCTCAATAGTTTTATTATCGCCTGGCTACAACAGGAGCTGGGCTTCCCTCCAGAGTACAGTACTGAGATAGAGAGGGCACACTAGGATGTTGACCTCTGCCCTTCCAAATGCACTCTCCACTCAGTTGTGGTTAAATTCCTCAAATTCCCAGCAAAAGAATAATTTATGAGGAAAGTGTGGGCCAAAAAAAGACCTATGCCTCAACGGGAAGCAAGTCTACATGGACCAAGATTATCCAACAAACATGCTTTGGAAGAGGAATCAGATTCTGAAGAACATAAAACAGTTGAAGGAAAAGACTATCATGGCCCAAATTCACTGCTCAGCTAAGTTAGTGATCCGAGAGGAGTCTGGAGTCAGGGTGTGCAAATCACTGCTGCAGGCTACCAAGACTCTCAGTGCACACAGCATCAAAACACCAGAACTACCAAATGAGGCCTACATGAGGGACATGCAACAGATGGCCTGGGCCACAGCAGATAAAAGCAAATGTCAGCTGAAGACAGGAACACGCACATCTGGAGTGCCCAAGGATATCAGAGCAGAACTCAAAAAGATGTACGAGGGACTAAAACAGCACAGCAACTAAATCGGACTTGAACTTTCTTTGATTTTGAACTGTTTGCCTGTTCCTGCTGTCCGCTGTGCCAATCAGATTGTCCTTGACCTCGAGACAGTTAATTGACCTCCCCCCACTGAACTCAAGGTACTGTATGCATGGGGTACCCTGAACTCATTAAATGATAAGAAGGTATGAAACAGCTTACTTATTAAGGCAATATAAAAGGTCACCAGGTTTTAAAACAGATTCTACAAGCCTGTGATGGCAAAGCCCTCAGCAGGCAAGTTAAGCAGCATTTGATGTTAGTTGCTATGTATGCAGTGGAAAAAGATTTCTTATAAACGGAAGTGAAGTATGATCTCTGGGTGATTCCAGAAAGTGATGTGGGGGAAGTTAAGAAGCAGCAATCATGCAAGGGAACATATGAGGGATCAGATCTTGCTGTAGATGCAGGACAAACCGCTGGAGTGGAGAGGTGAGAGAGGGGTACATGGGGGGGGGGGAGGTTGAATGTACAATGCTTACATTTAAAAGTAGAGTTGGAATGGATGGCAGTGGGGAGGAAGCAAATACTGTAAGCAACAGCCATAGAGGATGGAATGGTAGAGGTCTTGGAAGGCTCCCTTGCCACGCCACCACCAATTCTTCTACGGGCACATTGGTTTGTCCCTTGCCATCTTGTCCCATTCTAGTTTAAGCACCGGAGTGGCTAGAGATGATGGCTGACACAAGTGTGACCAAGGGGGGGGGATCGCCACCTTAATTGGCAGAATGGGAGGCATTAGCCTCCAGATGCAATCTAGGGTAATTTAATGGTAATGGGTGGCGTGCTCAACCTTATCCTTACCAAAGGGATACAAGGGGTCCTTTTTGGGGGACTTGAATGCATATGATGGACCAGGAGGGAAGATTTTATTCAGAAGTACAACCCCTTGTGCTTAATCTCCCAAAACATCACTCTCATGAGCCGACAGCTGTGCGGGAGTTGCAGCCCATAACTGGGACTATCTTCAGGAAGGAGGGTTGTATCCCTCCGATGTTCACTTGCTGGCTAGACTGAGCAGGAGAACTAAGGATTGGCTACGTCAGGTTGGTCAGCCTGGGTTTGTTCATGTGCTTCATGATGTTACTCCATAGTTTGTTACTTGAATTCATTGTTTATGAGTGTTTTTGGGATGAAGTCTGTGTAAAAACTGTGACTCCATGAGGTGGTGAGAAGTGTAATAACAGCAAAAACTGGTATTTAGGATGACTATGCACACCTACTTGCTGAGATAGATGGCAGTACCAGAATGGTGGTGGTGGTGGTGGTGAGAAGACAGGGGTTAACTGACATGTCTCTGTATAACAACAGTCAAGCTGAGTTCAATTTTGCAGTGGACAAGAGTCTAAAGATGTGGTAGGTTCATTAAACATCATTACTTTTAGTGTAAAAAGGGCTGGGCTCCATGACCAAAATGGTTACGATTTTGCAAGAATTGAAGAGGTTCACATACGACACTGGCCTGCTGCAAGAAACCCACCCCACCCCTGCGGAGCACAACAAACTGAGGTGTCAATGTGTGGGCAGAGTGGTGGCATTCTCGCAGCTGCAGGGCAAGAAGGTCAGTGTATTCATACTGATTAGGAAGGGCCTGGCCTGGCAATGGATTAATCAATATACAGATAAAGAAGGCAGAAATAACATAGCATCTTTGAAAGCAGAGTCCCGTATCCTTCATATAATAAAGGTGTATAGTTCAACACCAGCCACCCCTGCATTTTCCAGAACCCTTTTCACAAAATTCGCCTCTCTCCCAGAGGGTACAACTATTATGGTAGGGGATGGAACATAGTGGGGAACCCAAGCAAAGACAGGTCATGAGGGTCACTAAATGTGGGAAGGGCAACTGAAAAGGTACTGAAAAACCTTAGGGAGGAGCTGGACCTAGTGGGGGCCCAAAACCTCAGCACTAAAAATGTTTCTTTCTATACCCTGACCAGTAACAGTTAATCACATCTAGAGAGGGTCTACCTCCTCAAAGTATTAATGCATACAGTCACCGATTGCCAGACAAAGCAAATTACAGTCTCTGATCATGCTTCTGTGGTGCTGAAACTGGGGTTGGGAAAGCTCCAGAAAGATTTCCTCCTGGAGACTTAATGCTGGGAGGCTGAGTGATGCATTGTTCCCCGATCTGACTTGTGAATGAATTAAGGAATATCTGTTAATAAAATACAGAACCTGAGTCAGCCCAGAAATATATATCAGACGGCCCACAAAGCTGTGATAAGTGGGCACTGCATATACACTGTGCACAAAAAAGCTGGCAAAGGCAAAACAAGAGCAGCTATTAGAACAGATTGCTAAATTAGAGCAAGGACACAAAGAAACACAGAAAGCAGAAATCCTCAGACGGTTAACAAATCATAGGCAGGAACTGAATCAGATGATGCAGAGGGAGGAAATCCAGTTAAGTTTCCTAAAATACAAAATAGTTTGAGTATGGTGATACAGCCAGCAGGCTTTTGGCACTCTGCCTGAGGATGCAGGAGGTTTCTTGACACACCTCCAGTATTAAACGACAGGTAGAGCAGGGGCCAGAATGTTTCCTCCCTAGGATACTAACGGTGGAGTTCAGAGACTTCCATACCTCACTATATCAGGAGGAAAGGGGGGACATAAAGTGGTAATTAGACTATTCTGACAGAGGGCACAGTTACCCACACTAGGAGAAGAACAAAGAGCGATCATGCAAAAATTACCAATGAAGAGATACGCCAATTAATTAAAGACCTCCTGACTTTATATTTATTTGCATCATGTCCAGAATGAATAAAATGTGAATTTTGTTGCATTGTTGAAACAAAGATTTTAATACAAATGTTATTGCAAAAAAAAAAAAAAACCTAAACTCTGGTCCCCATCTCTGGCAACTGTTTGGGGGAGTTAAAGGGACACTGTCAACCCCCTTACGTCTCAAAGTGTCCCTAGTTTAGAACACATACTTAATGATTGCCAACATTTTGTAAAGATTGTTGATGTAGCTGGCAGTTTGGCTCTGATTATTTTTTCTTTAAAGTGAAAAACAGACTGCCCACCATACTGGTGTTACCACACCAAATCATGTTTGTTTACATTCCTTGATCAGCTCCAACTGCATCTTTCCTGGATTTGGGAACACCCACAACAGTCTAGCAACTTGTGTTGTAGTGGGAGTTTACGACGTTATTGCATCATGAGTGACTGCACTATTTAGAGGTGTTTCCAATGCTCAGAAAGTATTCACTAAGAACAGATCCAGGATTGTAAACAAAACAAGGTTGTTTATAAACATACATTTAAACATACATTAGCATACGTTTCAGGTCTACTAAACAAGGAGATAGACAAAACAAACAGCAACATCAATGAATTTTAGAGAAGGTAAGCAATCATAAAATGTAGGTTTTTAACTAGAAATAATATGATGAAAAATAGGTTGACAGTGTCCCTTTAAAGATCCCATCATACTTTCTGAAAAGAGTAGGGAATAACCACAACTGTCCTGGTCAACAGTCCCGACGTCAAAATGACTGGTTCTGCAGATATCCATGGTTGTGTTTGGATGTTGTTGATCATAGAAACATAGAAACAGAGACTTTTTCAGCAGTTAAGGATCGCTTGGTCTAACTAGTCTTCCCATTTTGTCACTGCCTATACTGTCACTGCAGACCCTACTTCATTTCTGGCTACCCCACCACCATTGCTTTCCTACCAAAATTCCTTTGTGCCTCTCCCATGAATGCTTGAAGCCCACCACTGCTTTTCCCCCCAAAACCTTTGCTAGAAGACTGTTCCACTCTTTCAGTGGAGAAGTACTTCCTCACATCCCTTCTAAATCCCCCCCCCTTCCAGTTTCATTGTATGCTCCCTTGTTCTCGTGTACCTTCTCTTCTGAAAAATGCTCCCCTCCTGTACCTTATTCACCCCCTGGGAGGTACTTATAGGTCTCTATCATGTCCCCACTCTCCCTCCTCTCTTTCAGGGTGTACACATTAAGAGGATTGAATCTCTCTCTCCCCCCTCCTGTTGTGGACCTTTCAGGACACCTTTTCACAAGGGCACCCTCCTCTCTCGATGTGTGAAGTGGTAATTACTGTCTTCCCCAGACAAGGGAAGAACCTGGTACTCCCAGGCAGTTACTGCCACATTTTCCTCCTCAATGCAGACACCAAGGTCCTGGTGAAAATTCTGGCGGAGAGGCTAGAGCCAGTCTGTCCTCACCTGGTGCACCCCTCCCAAGGGGGTTTCATTAAAGGTAGGATGGGTTATGACCAGGTTATCCTTAACCTACAATACCAGGCCAGCTCCCTAACGTCACCTGCAGCAGCCCTAATGATAGACTTCAAAAAAGCTTTTGATTCTGTTGAGTACAGGTACCTTTTCCAAGTCATGCACTCTATGGGCTTTGGACCATTCTTTTTAGTGCAGTGAGCACACTCTATCAGAAGCCAACTGCCAGAGTTCCACCAATGGTATCTTGTCAAAATACTTCTCCCTTTGGAGAGGTACATGTCAGGGATGTCCCCTTACCCCTCTTATTCTTACTATCTACTGAACCCTAATCCTTGCCTTAAAGGCCTGCCCACAGCTTTCTGGGATACAGGCAGATAACATGGAACATTTATTTATTTATTTATTTATTTATTTACCAGTTTTACCAGAAAAACATACTGAGCAACATGTTCGATTCCAGATGCAACCTGGGGGCCGAGACCCACATACATAGTTGGAAATGCTTAGACAGTACAGAAATGAGCAAAGGCTTGTACATTAACAATTTAAGAGAAAAACTTGGGAGAAAAAATTGCAGCCAAGGGTAGTATACATACATTCAGTGTAACAACACAGAGGGTAGAGTACTGTACAATACTTTTTAGTTTATAACAGCATGACATTTGAATTTTTTTTTTCTTTTTAGTTGAAACAGGAGCAACTGGAGGTGAAGTTTGCTCTGAGTCATCGGTTGCATAGGGAGGGGTTTGGTGCGTGTCTAATGGGGGCAGGTAGGGCATTCCAGGTCTGAGGAATGTGGTATTAAGCGGCCTGGCACTGATATGCGTATAAGCAGGGACATGGAGCAGTCTTGGGTCCGTACTCCTAAGGGAATATGCAGGTGAAGGTTGTTGGGAGAGGACAGAGGTCAGGTAGGGGGGAAGGGAGTGGGACCAATATTTGGCAATGAACCTAGCACTGTTAGTTTGTCTGCAGTCATGGAGGGACGGCAGGGTTAACGAGCTGTAGAGGTTGCAATGGTGTGTTGATTGGGGGCAGTCGAGGATGAAATGGCAGAAGCAGTGAAACAGGGTGTCTAGGCTGGCCAGGGCGGACCCAGGGGCGATGGAGTAAACTATATCACCGTAGTTGAGTACGGGAAGGATCATTTTTTGTACAATGGCGTGCCTTGTCTGAGTAGGGAGGCAGCTTTTGTTACCGTGTAGTGCGCCAAGTTTGGGGAGCAGCTGCTTGTGTAGAGAGGTGATGTGAGCTGAGAAATCTAGATGTTGATCTAGCCATATGCCCAGATATTTGAAGCTCATACAGTTTTCCTGGGGAGTCCCGTCCAAGATTTTGAAAGGGGGGCTGGGGGTTTGGCGGGAGAGTCTTTGTGGAGAGCCAAAAGTTAGCGATACAGTTTTTTTAGAGTTAAGAAATAGCTGGTTTGACCTGAACCAGTTCTGGATGGCGTTGAAATCTTCCTGGAGGTGGGTTGCTATACTGTGTGTTGTGGGACCAGAGGTGTATAGGACAGTGTCATCTGTGTACATCTGAATGGAAGAGTGTGAGCATGCTGCTGGGAGGTCATTTAGAAAGATGGAGAAGAGTACTGGACCCAGGACTGAGCCTTGGGGGACACCTGCAGGGACTGGCAATGGGTGGGAGGTGTGAGAGGCTATTTTGACTACTTGTTTCCTGCCTACTAGGTAGTCATGGAACCATTCAGTGGCCGGTGTAGAGAGCCCTGCGTCGGTGAGTTTGGAGAGGAGTAGGGGTAGGGAGACAGTATCAAAGGCCTTAGCTAGGTCAATGAAGATGGCAGAGGTGATATTTCCTTTGTCCATACTCGTGAGGATGTCACCTGTGACACGAAGCAGGGAGGTGATGGTTGAGTGGGATTTACGGAAGCCTGATTGGAAAGGTGTGAAAAAGGAGGAGGCATCTAGGTACGGAGTGAGTTGGGACAGGACCAGTCATTCCTGTAATTTGGCCAGGATAGGAAGTAGGGAGATGGGTCGGTAATTTCCTGGGGAGGAGAGGTCACCTTCTTTTGGCAGAGGTATAATGGTGGCCAGCTTCCAGGCCATAGGTAGCTTGCCCAAAGAGAAGGATAGATTGAAAAGGTCGGCTAGAGGGGCGGCTATGGCTGGGGTGGAGACATAAAGCATCTTTGCATCCATGGACGTAGGGCATTTACCTTTGTTTGGGTTTAACGCCCGAAGGGAGCAAAAGACATCTGCTTGGGATACTGGGCGGAAGGAGAACGGTATGCTTGGGGCAGTCTGAGGGCGCATGTGCAGTGGGGAGGAACCGGGGGTGAGAATGGGGAGGGAGGAAAGAAGCTTTTCAGCACAGCTGGAGAAGTGGGTATTAAAAGCTTCAGCTACGTAGATGGGGTTGGAGATGAGGGTGCCCTGTACTTGTAGTGTCGGGGGTGCAGGTTGGGTGGGGGGGAGAGCAGGGTTTTGAGAGATTTCCAGAAGTCAGTTGGGTGATTCATATTTTTGCTGAATGCCGATAGGAATTAGGTTTTTTTCGCTTGGTGAATGCTGTTTGTACACGCGTTACGATGGGATCTGTATGTAGTGAGGGAAGCCTGTGTGCCAATTTTCTTGTAGGCTTTCCAGGCGTGGTCCCTGGCATGGCATTTTCTGATTATGTCGGCTGAGATCCAGGGGAGATGCGCTCCTCTGACTTTTCATACATAATGGTGCATGTTTGTCCCAGACTTTAAGGAAGTTTGTTTTGAATGCCTTGAAAGCTATGTCAGTGGAGGGCACCTCTGAGATGAAAGACCAGTTTATCCATCCTAGGTCCGACAGGAGGGAAACTAGGTTGAGGGAGTTATAGGACCTGGTGATTATTGTCTTTGGGGGTGGGGCAGGGGGCTGTGTACCGTCCTGATCATAAAAATGATATGATGATCGCTTATAGAATCAGGTAGGAGGCCTGCGCTTAGGATCCTATGGGGGTGGGAGGTGAGAGCCCAGTCCAGTAAGGTGTGGTTTTGAGTTTTGTGATTTAGTCTGGTGGGATCAGTAATGAGTTGAGAGAGATTTTGGGCCTTAATTTTAGTCTTTAGGTGGGCTTTGTCTGGTCTGAGCCAGTTTATATTGAAGTCACCAGTGACATGGAGCTCACCCCCAGCCGCTAGAGACTGTAAGTTGCCCAAGTGGGAAAGGATGTCCTCGCGGGGTGTGCAGGGGGGGCAGTATGAGCCAGCCACATAGATGGGGGTGGAACTAGGGAGAGAGATTTTGATGAGTAGTGAGTCTATGTTTCCAGGGGATATGGGGATGTCCACTAACGTGAACTGGCGACTATTTGCGATGTACATAGCCGTGCCTCCGCCTCTCTTTTTACCTTGGCGGTCCCGCCTGATTATTGTATACCCTGGTAGGGATACTTCCGCATCGGTGTGATGCAGTTTTAGCCAGGTTTCGGAGATGACTAGGATGTCAGGGCACAGGGTTAAGGCAAGTGGTTGCAGCAGAGAGAATTTAGATAGTAGGCTGCAGGTATTTAAGTGGAGGATACGGAGGCCTTTGGGGAAAGAGAAAGGGGAGTGGGTGTTTGAAACTGGGGTGTATGGACCGGGGTTTGCCTCTATGTCCCCGGACAAGAGTAGGAGAAGGGTGATGACATGTTTAAGTTTGACCCAGGGAGGTTTAAGGCAAAGTTGTAGTGGTTCGAGAGGTAGAGGTAATTGGGGGGTGGCAGTAGGTTGAAGTGTGTAGAACCGAGTGGCCCATGTGAAATGAAGGAGGTAGAATAGTAGCACTAATGAGACTATAATGGTCATTTTGTCTTAGCTTGAGCAGGCGTGTGTGAGTGAGCAGTGTAGCAAGGCTGTGGGGTTAGGCTTGAGGGCAGAAACGGCGGATGTTCTTTGCATGAGAGGATAGCTGGTGGCAGGAAGGATTGGCTTGCCAGTTGGAGGAAAATGAATAATGTAGGCAACAGCAGAATCCTTGCCTGATGCTTGCTTTTACAGGCAGTAGCCAGATTTGAAAATGGCGACTGTGGCGTCCGAAGGATCTTCCAATAATCTTCTGCGTACCTGTGCTTGAGGAGGGTCCGTCCTTGTATGCTGTGGGGAGGGCTGATTCCAATTCCAGGGCCCTCATGACCCTTTTCCCTGGCTGGCTGTGCCAGGGGTCGCCCTGTATGCTGTGGGAGGGCTGGATTCCAATTCCAAGGCCCTCGCGATCTTTTCCCACTGGCTGTGCTCGGGGCATCCTTGTATGCTGTGGGAGGGCTGATTCCAATTCCAGGGCCCTCGCAACCTTTTCATAGGGCCCTTCCGTATGCTGATGAAATACTGATTTACTGGCAGATGTCTAGTCAGCCCCCAGCCCCCACCCCCACCTAGGCCCTCCTCTCTGGCTTCTCTGCTGTTTCAGGCCTTCATATCAACCATTCTGAGTCAGAAGTGTTCCCACTAAACTCCCTCTGCTTACAGCAATCCCTCAGAGGAGCTCCCTGCATATGGTGTGACACTGGGATTGCCCACCTATGGTTAAAAGTAAACTCATGCCAAAACACTCAGATTTCAATTCCTCTGAGGAGATCCCTTGAAATCGTGCGACACTGGGATTACCTACCTAAGGTTAAAAGTAAACTCACGCCAAAACTCTCAGACCTCAATCCCTCTGAGGAGAACCTTGGAAATGGTGTGACACTGGGATTAAAATTAAAATTAACTGGGGTTAAAATTAAACTCACACCAAAACTCTCAGATCTCATTAAGACCAATTTCACTCCCCTTCTGGAGGCATTCAGAGATTATCTAAATAGATGGAAGCTCCTCAACATGTTCCTGACTGAGAAAGTCACTACCATCAAAATGGTAGTAGCTCCCAAAGTCTTCCACCTCTTATCCCACCTCCCCACAGTTATCCACAGTCTATGGATTTCTAAACTTCATAACCTCTTAGGCTTCCTTTTGCAGGAGGGTTACCAACATCAATTTAACAGGGCTAAATTTGGACAGTATTGGTCCAAAGAAGGCTGGGGCCTCTCTACTTTGTCCACTAATATACAGCATTTATACTGGCCCAGACTGTTAAATGGTTCCTCCCTGCTTCCACCCTCTACCCTTTATGGGTAGCCACAGAAAGTCATATGTGCGCTGCCCCCAACCCCAGAGGTGCCCTGTATGGCAAATCCAAGGTAGACTCTCAACACTCAACCATCCCCATTTCTTGCAAATACTTGAAACAGCTGTCATCTACCCTGAGCATTCTGGAACCTCCTATACTTCAGGGCCAGTTCTGGGATAACAAATACTTTTGCTTAAGCAGGACCCCTATTCCTGGAGGGATGTGGAAAAGGGCTGGGATCTGTTATGTTTTATTTATTTATTTAAAATTTGGTAACCGGGAAAGGCAAACTGAGCCAAAGCTTGTTTCCAGGTGCAACCCAGGGGGTAGGGTAGAGGGATTTACAATGGTCAGAGTTGAACAAAGAATCAGGTACACATAGTTACAGAGAACAAAATACAATATGGCTAAACAATTACAGTATAGGCAGTATGTGCAGGATCTTTGCCCACATGATCAACACTACCTACAGTCTTTTGAGGAGTTAACCACCCTCTACTCCATCCCTAAGGGGGACTTCTAGTTATACCTTCAGCTGAGGTCCCTCCTTCCCCCTTGTCTCAGGACTTATAACATGAGGAGATACATCTCTTCAAGAGGTGTCTCGCCGTGCTGAGGTGAGTGGCAGGTAAAATGTTTTTTTAGTTGTTTAACCAGGAGTAGCACACTAAACTGAAAGCTTTTTTACAGGAGTGACCTGGGAGCACAGGGAAGTTAAGTGACTTGCTCAGGGTCACACTGTATACAAGTGGAAGCTGTGGGATTCAAACCCAGGTCTGGTCTGCTGGATGTCACCAGATTTGGTAGCTCACAGCCTTAAACCACTGCGCTATACTGCCTCCCTCACCTACAGCTGATCTATAGAACCTTCAGGGACAGCTCCCCTCCCACCATAGAACCTTCGAGGACAATGTGGCAGGACAAGTTGAGTACTGCCATCTCAAACCACCAGTGGCAGATAGCATGGTTTCAAGCACACACTTGTTGTAGAGATACCAAGGCACAGCTCATTCAGCTGAAAATACTTATTGGGTGGTACAGAACACCACATGTCCTCAGGGCCATGGGTCTTCTTTCCACAAACATCTGCTGGCACTGTAATGACCACTCTGGCACTCTGTGCCATATCTTATGGTCTTGCCCTGTCATCTTTGAGTTCTGGAAAGTGGTGCTCAGGTTCTGTAAGGCTGTCTGCCCTCCTGAAATTATTTTTGACCCCACACTAAAATTATTGGGTATTGCACAGTATAAAATCTCTAAAACACATCCCTTCCTGAAATGGGCAGCAGCAGCCACCTTAGTACCCAAGCGCCTGTTACTCAGGAGATGGAGATCAACTGAAGTACCCTAATTTATCAAATGGCTCCTGGCAATGGGCCAGGTTTCCACATTACATTGGCTCCCTCACATAGCCCTAGGCAAAACAGAGGCTTACCATAAGGTTTGGTCCTTCAGTCTTCCCCCTGACCCACTTGGTACATAAGAGGTTGGGCTGGCCATCAGATTTGTGCCCTTCTCTTTTAGATGTAGACTATCTGTCTCTGAGCCGAAGGATGTTCTACCCCTTCCAAGAGTGCCTTACTTCTGGAATGACTGCCCAACTGGGGGTAAATCGACTACTGAAACCTTTTTTTTGGACGTTTGATTGCAACCCTTCTCCCCAGTGGAGGGGTGCAGCTCTGAATATGTTAATCCCTAGAATGCCTTCATAAGTATAATTAACTCTAGTGTCATGTTTTGTGCTATATTGTGTAATATACAAAGATGCAGTTATGTATATCACAGACTGTCTGATGTTATAGTTGTACTGCATGTTTCTGTCTATATTTGTTTTTTTTGAACATTTTCAATAAAAAGTTTAACATAAAATAAGAAAATATCTAACTGTGCTTCCTATCTCTAAATTCTGACTTGACTCCTTCCCTCCCTACCCTTCCTCCTCCCTCTGCCCCCTCGTACTCCCTTGTAACACTGACCTTTGCTTTCTCTCCCTTCCTTCCATGAAATCCTCTGCAGGCCAAGCTGCTTTCTCCTACCATTTCACTAAGCTCTGGTCTTCTCTTCCCCTTGCTATCCTGTCTGCCTCATCCCTCCTTTCCCTTAAATCCCTCCTATGAAACTTTACAACTCCCGCCTGTAACTTTCCCTGAACCTGCCTAGCCCCTCTGCCATGCAAAGTGCAGTGCTCGGGGGCCCAACCCCCCACAATCACCTACCTCAGACCATAGCTTAGCCACTGGGTATTGTTCTAGTGCTGATTCTAGGAGTCTATTCAATTAATTCTGGTTCAATGTCTTGATGAATAGAGTATCGGGTTAACAGTGCTTGTGTAACTGTAGTTTACTTTTGGCTTTACTCTATTCCTGCCCTTGGTAGGTAAGCTGGGTAGGAGTAGGGAATAGAAAGCCCAAAAGAATTAAGAATGAATATTCAAAGAGAATGATTACCTCCTCCAACTCACAGAGAGTATGACCAGTAGCACGCAGGAGAGAAAAAAAAAACAGGTGGAGGAAACCTCTGAGAACCCATGGCTACTGAACTGCCCATCCTCCGAGCAAACAAAGAGGAGATGAACCTGGTTCTAGCAATCATAAACTAATTTTTGGGAGAAGGTGAGCTGCTTGGAGAGATGACGGTCCATCTTTGAATCCATGGATGATGCATTCTGGAAGGATGATTCTGAGGTTGAAGATGTAGGCCTATTCTGAAGAAGCATCCGAATCCTGAGAGTGGAGAAGGTCCAGTCGAAAAAGGGTGAATGCAGTCCAGGTTTCCAAGGTAATGATGGATGATGTCCACAGGGATTACAGAGGCTAATGAGCAGGAAGAGCTTGATGTGATAAATATGCTACCAGACTTTGAACAGTGGGAATATGATGATTATGAGTCATAAGGTAAACAATCTAACTTTGTAGAAAGTTTGACGTTCAAGTTAGAGTCTGGAGGTAAGTAGTTAAGCGGTGAGCGATAAGTTGCAATGGAAGCATCCATGGAACTGAAGAAGGAGTCCGACAGAGTCTTTATGTACCTGTTTGGAGTAGTGACGTGAATGACTTTTAGATGTAGACTACCTGTCGCCTGAGCAATGAATGACCTTTGTAAATGCAGTAGAGATGGTAACTGAACGTATATGGAATGACTGGAAGTTCAGTACAAGGAATCTGAGAGTTAATTTGAGTGCTGATGTCATAATGATACTTGTATAGGCTCTTGCTGGTCCATCGGTAGAAAAGTTGATATGGGTATTTCTGTGGCATAGTTGCTAAGACATGCACTGAGGTGGCCATGACTGTTTTGCCTTACAGGCAATCAAATGTCTAAATACTGTGGGAAGCCTGGAAACAGATATATGCAGGAGTCTATAAACTGATATGGCAATTGAGTCGGGAGCAGTGTAGAATGCCAGGGGTGCTCAGCACTGTAGTCGAATATAGATCTGTTGAAAAACAAGACTGGGATAGTGGGACAGCCAGATCAGTTGCGGATGTCCAGATTGATAATCAATGAAAGTCTGCTCTCAGTGGAAAGCTGCAGTGGAGGGAGTATGGGAGGCAAATGATGAGAGATGAGCCAGAAGGACTGCTGGATGGGCAGCTGACCTGATGATGGTAATAAGATGAAGGAATATAGATAGTTGTATTAAGTATGGTGACATCCAGGAGCTAGACAACAGTGGTTTGGATAGACTGTCTTTAGTAAGGTAGCTAGGCACTGGAGATCCAACGATAGGAGCACCAGAAAGGTATCTGTGAAGGTCTTAGGACATCCGATGGCTACTTATTTGCTTTTGTTAACCGGGTAAGCACACTAGACAGCCAAGTGCCTATTTTCAGGTGCGGGAGTCGAGATACAGGATCAACAGAGTCTGCTCGTAGGAGAAATTACAGAAAGGTAAAACGGATGACGTCAGTACTGCTACGGGGTATCCTGCAGTTCCCATTATCCATAACAGTGATGATAATTACAGAGTCATTGCATGATGGAAGGAATTAAGTCACTTTCCATGTAAGAGATATCCTATGAGACATGGTAAATAAGGAAGCCATCGTCCTCAAATTGGCAGGATGTGTAGAGAGTATCCAGTAGAGTTGGATGAGGGATGAGCTCTTTCTATAGTCCATAGAAACATAGACTGTGATGGCAGATAAAGGACCACTTGGCCCACCTAGTCTGCCCATTTCCCTACCTACAGGATAGGCCACAGATCCTAGTTAACCAACAGCCTATTTCTTCCTACCCCCCACAAGAATTGCCTTATGTCTGTCCCATGCATTCTTGAATTCTCCCACAGTTTTAGAGTCCACAACTTCCTCAGGAAGGCTGTTCCATGCATCCACTACCCTCTCTGTGAAAAAATACTTCCTCACATTGCCCTGGAACTGCCCCCACTCTATCTTTAAATTGTGTCCCCTTGTTCTTGCATATCTTTTTTTCTGAAAGATGCTACCCTCTTGGACTTTGTTGATTCCACTGAGGTACTTAAACGTTTCTATCATGTCCCCCCTCTCCCCTTCTTTCCTCAAGGGTATACATATTAAGCTCCTTTAGTCTCTCCTCGTACAGCTTCTCTTGCAGACCCTGCACCATTTTAGTTGCCCTCCTCTGGACTGCTTCTATCCTGTCTGTGTCCTTGCGGAGATGGGGCCTCCAGAACTGGATGCAGTACTCCAGATGGGGTCTCACCAACTGTCTGTACAGAGGGATAACAACTTCCTGTTTTCTGCTGGTGATGCCTCTCCCTATGCATTCCAGTATACCCCCAGCCCTCCCTACTGCCTTCTCAAATTGCTTGCTAACCTTAAGGTCATCTGATATGATTACCCCCAGGTCCCTTTCCTTTTTTGTTGTTGTTACTACCTCCCCCATTGTGTAATCTTCCCCTGGGTTCTTGTTTCCCAGGTGCATTATTTTGCACTTCTTTGCATTGAATGCTAGCTGCCATACTTCTGACCATTCCTCCAACCTTGCCAAGTCCCTTCTCATCCTTTCCACGCCTCCTTGTGTATCAACCCTGTTGCAGATCTTTGTGTCATCTGCAAAGAGGCATACTTTTCCTTCCAGTTCCTCTGCAATGTCACTTATAAAGACATTAAAAAGGACTGGACCCAGTACTGAACCCTGCGGTATCCCACTAGTAACCCCTCTTTCTTCAGAGTGGACTCCATTTACAATTACCTTCTGTGTCCTGTTGTCCAGCCAATGTTTTACCCAGGCTACCACCCTGGGACTTACTGCCAGGCTGGTTAATTTGACTATTAATCTTTTGTGTGGGACTGTGTCAAATGCCTTGCTAAAGTCTAGGTAGGCCATGTCCACAGCCCCTCCCTGGTCTACTACTTTGGTCACCCAGTCAAAGAAATCTATTAGATTCGTCTGACATGACCTTCCTGCTGTGAACCCATGCTGCCTTGGGTCCTGTGCCCCACTGGCCTCTAGGTACTCAACTATTCTTTCCTTCACAAGTGACTCCATCACTTTCCCTACCACAGAGGTCAAACTGACAGGTCTGTAGTTTCCTGCCTCTGTCTTGGTCCCACTTTTGTGAAGGGGAATCACATCTGCCTTCCTCCAGTCCTTGGGTACCACACCATCCTCCCATGATTTATTAAAAAGAGTAGTCAGTGGTTTCACTAGTTTCCCTCTTAATTTTTTTAGAATTCTGGGGTGAATTCCATCAGGCCCCATTGCTTTGTCCACCTTCAGTTTTAGGAGTTCTTGCAGAACCCTTTCTTCTGTGAAAGGGCTGGGATCAACCCCCCTATCAAGAGTGCTTCTGTTAATTGGATTAGGCACTTCCCCCTCCTCTTTTGTGAATACTAAGCAGAAATATTCATTCAGTATTCCTGCTTTTTCACTGTCCCCCTCTGCCCACCCACCATTCATTCTAGTCAGCCTCACTATCCCTCCTTTTGTCTTTCTACGCTCTCTGATGTACCTATAAAATGTTTTAACCCCCTTCTTAACTGAGTTGGCTGTCTTTTCCTCAGTTTGGGCCTTTGCTATTCTGACTTCCCTCCCTGCTTCCTTCTGCCTTAACTGGTATAGCTCTCTGTCCTGCTCCTTCTGTGTTTTCTTATACTTCAAGAATGCTATCTTTTTCTCCATGACTTTCCCAGCCACCTCTTTTGTGAACCATAGTGGCTTTTTCTTTCATTTTGATTTGTTTATTTGCTTCACACAAAGGCTTGTTGCTTCTGTGATGGCAGTTTTGATGATTCCCCATTGTTGCTCCACCCCTCCTTCTAGCCTGTTTGCTAGTGCTTTTCTGAGGCACTCTACCATCTTGCCAAAGTCAGCCCTCCTGAAGTCCAGTACCCTCACTTTTGTATGGCTTGACTCTGTAGCTGAGTTTAACGTAAACCACACTATTTGATGGTCACTTGTTCCCAGGTGGCAACCCACTTCTAGATCTGAGATCCTCTCATTGCCCCCATTTGAGAGTACGAGGTCTAAGATTGCTCCCTCATGAGTGGGTTCCGAAACTAGCTGTCTGAGGCCTGCCACCTATAGGGCATCGAGAATGGCCCTGCTCTTGGATGTGGCTGCAGCAAATGTGCTCCAGTTAACATCTGGCATATTCAGTCGAACGGGATTCCAGAAATGATCCTGAGGAGATGACTGGGGAGTATATATAACTCTGTGGTGACATAGGAGACTAAAAGGCATGTTGTCCAAGTGATGTTTGCTAGAAGACGTTTTCCTCGGATGAGATGAACGAGTGCTCTGTCGAGTAGTGGATGAGAGCTGTTAGAATGGCCAGGATAGGAGTGTGAGATAGATAAATGGGAGGAGTAATTGACTGGGTAGGAATACTGACTGAACATAGGGTAAAAGGCCAAAAGAGAGCCACAGCAAATGGGACAAAGTCTCAAGTCACTAGGGTGGCAAGGAGAAAGCAGCTGTCCGAGGATGATGGGGAAAGTCCGGGGGAAAGGCAGCAGACTGGAGGAAGAAGTCCCAGAAGAAAACAGCAGAGGCCAAGCTGTACTGACAACATAGGTGCAGGAAGGAACAGGACTGGGATCGGCACCACAGCAAACCAAAGTAGAATGTAGCAAACCACTGTAGGCCAGGAACGGTGGATCCAGGGAGGACCAGAAGTGAATCCAGATACCAAGTACTATGAAGTTGATGCAGTAAGGTCCCAAGGTCACGGAAGATGGTGAACAGCAAGCGCAAAGAATATAAGGTGCTGTATCGGTGAGGCACGAGGTTCCCACCACCGAAGGAGAAGGTGAACTCATATGGTGGACAGGAAGGGGCGACCAGCACTGTGGAAGTCCAGGAGGCAGTAGAACTGAATGGAGGTAGAGACTGAACAAGCTTGTGGAGTCCAAGTCCAAAGTGCAAGGAGGCCAAGGCCAAGGTGGGGACAAGTATGATGAGTCCATGGAGTGCAGGATGTACACTGGCGAGGTAGAATGCAGAAGGCAAATAGAGTACAGGAGTCCCAGTCTGGAAGGGAAGTGGCAACCAGGTAGCAGGTCTAGAATGCAGAAGGGTGAAATAGTCGATCACAGAAATAGATTCCCAGTCCAGGTAGTTGAGGCAAGAAGACCGGCAGTCGATGCCTCCAGGCAAAGGTAGGCTGGGGAAATAAAATAGGTACAGTGGTCCCGTTCCCGAAGAGAAGCAGCAAGCAGGTATTCAAATAGAGAATGTACAAAGTTAAAAGTGGAACACAGATACAGGATTCCATCCTCGGTAGTCGGAGTGAGATGCCCTCCAGTCGAAGCCCCAGGCAAAGGCAGGATGTTGAAGTCAAAGGGTACAGCGGTCCCGTTTCCAAAGGGCAGCGGCAACCGGATAGCAGGTAGAAATGAAACAATAATTTGCAGATGCAGGCTCCCATCCCAGGTTTTCGAGGTGAGATGATTGATACTCGATGCCACCAGGGATGTAGGAACGTGAAGGCAAACATGGTAAAGTGGTCCCATTCCCGAAGGGAAGTGGTGACCAGATAGTCAGGTAGAGAATGCAGAGGTTTAAACAATGGATTGCAGATACAGGTTACCAATCCTGGTAGTCAGTGAGAGACGACTGACAGTCAATGCCAGCAAGCAGAGGTAGGAAGTTGAGTGCAAATGGAGTAGAGCAGTTTTGTTGCCGAAGGGAAACCAAGCAGCAGGTAGAGAATGCATAAAGATAAAACAGTCAAACAGAAACTCAAGCTTCCATCCCTGGTAGTCAAGACAAGATGACCTTGATCGAAGTCACTGGGCACAGGTAGAATGTGGAATACACATGGGGTAAGCAGCAACCGGTATCAGGTAGAGAATGCAGAAGTATGACATGGTAGATTGCAGACATGGCTCCCATCCCAGGTAGTCAGGGCGAACAAACCTTCACTCGATGCCTCCAGGCAGAGTTAGGGATGGAGGATGTCGGGTTTGTAATTAGAAGGTAGTAGTGAGTGTAATGGAATCCCATTCCTAGTAGACAGGGCAAGCCTACCTTTGCTCTGTGCCCAGAAGGTACTAGCTAGGGACGGAGTACGGACAAACTGCTGGTATGGGCTGAACAAAGAAAAGGCAGTTAGCAGCGTAGTCTTATGTTGGTAAACTGAGGCAGTATACCTGGGAAGGAAGCAAGTCAGAGTAGGAGAACGTGAGGAGGAGTCATCTGGAATGCCAGTAAGGGGGAGATTAGAGTAATCCAGGAATGAGCATACTAGTAGTGATGGAATGCAATGAATGATGTTAAGCCATGAGGAGATCCACAAATGCGGGCCTAGGAGGCGCTGCAAGGAGCATGTAAAGGCAGCAGGTATGAACGAAGCAGGTAACTTGCAATCTGGGAGGGGAGGAGCACCAGGGGTAGAACAGGGAAACATAATTCTTGAAGCTGAGCAGGGTATAGGTGCTGGGAGCAACATGTTAAGGGGAGCAACGGCCTGACTAGGGTTAGAGGTAGCACAGGTCTGAATGGTATAAAGGGCGGAATGGGGATGGAATGCTGGTGCGAAAAGCGAAAGTCCCAAAAGGAAACCAGGGGAACAAGGGATAAGTGGAGGAACGGAAAATGGGTAGGGGGAAGAGAACGGGGAAAGGGAGGAGCACCAGGAAGCAGACAGCAGGGGCAGAAAAGGAGAGCCATTGGATGAGGGAGGAAGGGAGGAGGGAGGGCAGGACAGGCATGTACCACATGGTGTGGGGAGCATAGAATGCACATTGATAAACAGCTCATGAGGCCACGAAAGGTTCAAAACATGTGAGGACATAATTTGCCCCCCAGCTGGACATGGCAATGGAGAAGCCAAATAGTGCAGGAAAAGGTCACAGATGAACAGATGGTAGGAAGGCCTGCATAAGGGGTGACTCACGGAGTAGATGCAGATGGAGGGCAGGGCAGGCAGAAAATGGGAGAACAGTAGAGGCAAGAACTGAGCCCTGAATGGCTTGACATGGTGTGTGCCGCTAACGGGGTATGTAGGAGGCACAAGTAACATCTAGGCAGGACGGTACAGGGAGGATCTACACTTGTGAAAAGAAGACCGTCCATACAAATGACGAAGGGTACACAGACAGCCGGAAGTTACCAAATTCAAGAAATAAAGTCATGATGTGGTCAGTTTCTTTGAATTCCCAAGGCAAAAGAGTTGCATTCAGACAGGTGCGTTCTTGTGGGTCCAAGCACGTACTTCAAAACTTGAGAATAAGTTTTGCGCTAGTATGGGCTGCTGGAATTAGGGGCACAGACAGGTTCTACGAAGCTGTCAAAGAAACAGCTGCTTGTTGAGTCCGTCAGGGAGCAGCACGGGCGTCCCTAGCACAAGCACATATATAACACAGTAGAGCAGGGTTGACACTGTCAGATGCAAATGTGTGACAAAAATGGCTAGCCAAGCCCACACTAAGCCCAGAAAAACAAGACCCTGGCCAAAATAAAGCAAAGGGAAATGGAAGGGTCAGGGCAGCAAGAAGCACAATCCGCATGAACCCTCAGCCCCAGCGTGCCAGCACTCACCTGGTAGAGCCACATCGAGCCAGAAAGGATGGGACATGGAAATCAGAACTAGAGGAGCCAGCAAGAGATGCACCCTGCGGCGCGCAGAGACTCGGGCAGTGGTGCTGTGTGAAGCAGGGGAGACAAACGGGCACATGGGGATGACGCCGCATCTGATAGGGCAGGGTGCGGCTGCCCCAAATGGAGAGGAAAAGGTGAAAGAGGTACGGGAAAGGGAGGAGGAGGGGAAACAGAGGCAAACATTCAAGTAGAGGGAGTAGAGGAGTGGGAGGGAGCACAGGAGACAAGGAGCGGGGAAAGAGAGAAGATTGAAGGAGGCTCAGCCACGAGCCACGCAGCAGCCCAGGTGCCACGTTCACAACGCGCTAAGCGAAGATTTGCAGTGGGAGGGTAGCCTTTGTATGGGATGTGGGAAGAGCTATTCTCCCACACTGAACCTCAGGCTATAGCCCTCCCATAACTGTAGTTTTGATGTATATTGTATCGCCTTTTGCACAGGTACTGTGACTTATTATTTATTTTGCTGCACCTTGTTGTTGTAGTACTGCACTCCCCTCTCCCCTCCTCCCAGGACAGATCTGAAAAAGAGCTACCAGCTCAGTTTGTCTTTCCTGGTAAACTTCTTGAAATACATGAATAACATATATAGATTATGTATATTTTGTACTATATGTGTATTTCATCATTGTACTTATTTACCATTGTATTAGCGTGTTACCCTTGTGGCCTGGAAATACAAAGGCTATATAAATTCAAACAAAGATAAAGACAATTCAATTGGAAGTATAAATGAGAATGGATCAGAGATAAAATCTAGAAAACAAATTGCAAATGCATTCAATACCTATTTTGGGTCAGTGTTCTCAGAGAAAGACCATCAAAAATGTTTAAATAATCACAACTTTTCCACAGATCCATACTGAGATATTTATTTATTTATTTATTTGCTTTTGTTAATCGGGTAAGTCACACTAGACAACCAAGTGCCTATTTTCAGGTGAGACCCGGGAGGGTTACAAAACTGAGTTACAGAGTACTTTACATACAGTCATGAGCGAGGTTTTTTACATTGAGGTACAGGATGAGCATAAACATGGTAAGGAGGGTTGAGTGAAGAACAAACAGCGAGTCAAAGGCTAAGGTTTACAGCATGACACTTGACAGCTTGACAGAGACTATCATGGGAGGCTAACATATAGAGACCAATATGGTACAGGAAGCGTACAGTGCAAATATTAGAGATACAATGCCCGAGGGTAGGTATAACACAGAGTAGTTCAGTGCATATAGGTGAGTACACTTATGCGCAACAGAAAACCATAACCAGAATACAAGGTGCCAGCGAGGACCGTAACCACCTGGAATAGGGGCTGGCTCAGGTGAGACATGGGACAGTTCAGGGCCAGTCACCAAGGGTAAAATGATATTAATAGTAGCCCTTTAAGGAGGCAGGGCCTATCCCATCACATCAGAGTGCGAGTGTCGCAGGATGCATGAGCAAGTAGAGGGACCCCTCAGGTAGTTCCATAGGGAGGATTTGAAGCCCAGATGGGAGGAGGAGGACCGAGTACAGGCAGGGAGGGAGCGAGTTCCAGATTTTTGGGGCATAGACGGCAAAAGCCCAGTCACCCACCAGGGTACGGGTTCTAGGGACCAGCTGGTCAGGTGTTGCTCTCAACTGGAGAGGGTAGGAGGAAGTGTCGGGGGTAGGGTGGAGGGCAAGGGAAGCAGGAGTACCAGATCTGATAATGTTGTCGTGAAGTTCCCAACTACATAGGTCTGGGTGTTTCTCGGGGGTAGCCACTGTGAGCGAGTGGGGGTGCAGCGGTGAGTTGGAAGGGGCATAAGCGCCGAAGTGGCAGATGTTATTATAAGCTGTATCACACTTTGAGAGGCTAGATTTGGGCATAGGGGCAAAGGCGACTAGCCATAGCAGAGACAGACAGAGAGGACCCCCTAGCTAGGGGCAAGATGAGCCGCAGGGGTTAAGCAGCTTTTGGCTCTATAGGCGAGGCCCAGTTTGCCATTCGTGGCCTTACAGACGTTTCGGATGTGCAGGGTGAGATCCAGTTGAGAGTCAAGCGTAACACCCAGGTATTTGACAGCAGCCACTGTCTGCAAGGGGGAGCCATCAGCCCCGAGGATTCTGAGCGGTGCAGGGCAAGATTTCAATTTGCACTGTGACCCAAAAAGCATAGCTTGGGTTTGTTTGAGGTTGGTAGTAAGCCTGTGTTCAGCCAACCAGGATTGGATCCGCTCGAAGTCGGAGTTAAGTTGTGAGTTAATGGTGTTAATGTCTCAGGCGCTTGATAGAACAACCAGGTCGTCCGCATATAGAGTGGTGTGCCCATGGGAGGTGATGGACGGCAGCTCATTGATAAAAAGAGAGAAGAGAGTAGGGCCAAGGACCGACCCCTGTGGAGCACCACACAGGACATCAGTGAGATGGGAGGGGGTACGGTTAAAGTTGGTATATTGCTTCTGACCAGAGAGGTAGTTGAGGAACCAGTTGTGAGCAGGGGGGGAGAGACCAAGTGAGAGAAGGGTGGAGCTAAGAAGAGCATGGTCAACCCTGTCGAGAGAAACTTTGGAAAGGTCGACAAAGATGACACGGTGTGAGGTAGCCCTGGTCAGTGGCAGATCTAATCGTGAAGATGTGACAGCAGCAAGGGCGGTAGTCATGCTGTAACCTTTTCTGAACCCATGTTGGGCAGGAGAGAGGAGGTTGTGTTCATGTAGGTGTCGGGAGGCTGAGGCCCGGACCTTCTCAGGATCTTGAGGGACCGACAGGATGGCGATGGAGCGATAGTTGAGCAGATCTCTAGGGCTTCCTTGCGTAAGAACTGGTGTTACCTTGGCAATTTTCCAGAGATCAGGGATAATGCCAGTGGTTAAGGAGGAGTTGAGGATGTGTGCTAGTGGTCGGGCTAGAAGGGAGGCCCCAAGCCTGAGTAGTCTAGGTTCTAGACAGTAGTGCCCTGCCCACTATGAGGGAAGCGGCAAGATGCTCCTGGATCTCGGTGGCCGACACATGATGGAAGAGGAAGGCGGACTTGGGGCCGGGCGTGAGGGGCACAGGCGGAGGGTGGGGGAGACGGGCAGCTGAGAGAACAGCTGCATTAAAGGCGTTGGAGATTGTTAGTGGGTTATTACAGCTGACCCCATCTACGAGCAGGTCTGTGGGTTGCACTTTGGCAGAAATCCCAACAGCATTTCGGATGTTTTGGCAGAAACTCCTCGGGTTGCTGGCAGAAGAGAGCAGAGCCGATCGGCAAGCCTTACTTTATTATATTAATCATATTAAACCTGAAGAACTAGAAAAAGCAATATTAATTTAAAAAAATAATACGGCACCTGGTCCAGATCAGATAAGTGCAGCTTTTATTAAATATACGGTTAAATACATTACAATTCCACTAGCAATAATGCTTAATAAATCTTTCTTAAATGCTCATGTCCCAGCAGATTGGCAGCAAGCTACAGTGGTGCCCATTCACAAGAAAGGAGACAAAAAACACACCAAAAATTACCGGTCTATAAGCCTGATGGCCATAATTTGCAAAATATTAAAAAAAATACTTAAAATAAGGATCGAAAATGAGATACAATCTAAAGGATTGAAAGATCTTACTCAACATGGTTTTAGTAAGGGAAGATTCTGTGTGACAAATCTTATAACCTTTTATGAGGGAGTCAGCTCAAGCTTGAAAAGAAATATTCCTGTAGACATCATTTACCTAGACTTTAAAAAAGCTTTTGATTTGGTAAATCATTATTCAATAATTTGTAAAATGACTAAACTTGGATTTAATCAGTATATCGTAAAATGGATTGTGTCATGGTTAGAAGATCGATCCCAGACTGTTAAAATAACAGATGTAACATCAAGTGAGGTGAAAGTGAGTAGTAGGGTCCCTTAGGGGTCATTCTTGGGACCGGTTCTTTTTGGTATTTATATAGGTGACTTACAAGAGGGTGTGTACAATAAAGTCAGCAAATTTGCAGAAGACACAAAAATATATTCAGAAGTGGATACAGTCAGAAAGCAAAAGGTATTACAACAAACTCTAACAAGCACTGAAGCTTGGGCAACTGAGAACAAAATGATCTTTAATACTGAGAAAAGTACAGTGATCCATCTCGGAGTAAGAAATACCATAACTAATTACACATTGAATAGGAACATTATAAAATCAGCTAAAACAGAGAGGGATCTGGGAATTACAATTACAAATCAGGTAACAAATGGAGATCAGTGTAGAAAAGTGGCCCAAATGGGGAATTACATATTGACATCAATAAAAAGATATTTTATTACCAGGAATGAAAACTGTATCATCCCCCTATACTATACATATGTTCGTCCATATACTGATTATGCTTTCATTTTGGGCTCCATATTTATGTAAGGATAGAAAAATCACTGAAAGTATGCAAAGAAGAGCTACCAAACTGGTTCCTAGGGTCAAAAACTTGTCATACGAAGAAAGATTACAACATTTGGGACTGTATGACTTACAGACTAGAAGAGACGAGGGGATATGCTCATGTTATTTAATATAATACGAGACCCTGTCCTAATGAAATAGTGCAATATTATTGCGGCGGATAAGCTAATAAATCTAAGGCACCACAACAAACAATTAAGGATACCAAGAGTTTCTAGTAACAAATGTAAATTCTACTTTACAGTAAGGGCCCCACTGCTTTGGAACTTACTTCTACAATATGTGGTCGACATACAAAACTTTACTGAATTCCAGAACCATTTGGATAAGCTGTTTTTAGGGATAGAGTAACATATGCTCCACCAGTGTGGGGAAGATAGTCATGATGGGCTTTATGTCTTCTTCCATCTTTACGTTACCGAGCAATAATGAGTAATCTGAAAAAGGGCTCTCGACTAAGTGCGCCTATCCAGTTAAAATTTAATTACTTAATAACATAAATAAATCATGGTATTGATGGGACTCATAGGGTCAAAGTATTATAGGAAGTGCTGAAGTTCCTCTGGGATGAGATGATTGGCTGTAAGGCTTAGTGTGGGGTGAAATGAGCAAAATGTCCTACATCACTACCTTAGCAGCTGTTACACAAGAGTGCATGGTAAAATAGGGCTCATAAAACCTGCTTCCCTAGAGTATTAGTAATATAGCATCATCCATGTTTGTCATACACTAATGGTGGCCGTAATACACATCTTTAGGGGAATTCAGCTTAGTTCAGTCTTCCTCTAGACCGCAGCTATGTGACAGGAAGCTCCAGGTACTGACAAATCATTTCTTTATCTCTGTTGCATCATAAATGAGTGCCATTTTCACAGACTGGTTCACTCCCAGAACTCAGTCCGTACTGCTACCACTTTTCACAACCCTTCAGATGCCTGAATGGTCACTTTGGTATGCTACCACCACCACCACCAAACTTGACTCTCTCTCTTGGGGTATCTTTAGGTCTGAATCCAATCAGGGCCACTGCTAATGCAGTAAAAGGACCTTTCTCAAAAGGCAAATGACCCACCCATTTAGTCACAGCTGAGAACACTGCTTTAGATAGATTAGTACCCTGTCTCTTCGGAAACTGCTCATGGACTTGCTGGTTACCACAGGTTATCTATACTTTAAAAACTCAGTCACAGAAAGCATGAAGTATATAAAAATAACATTTAATTCTCCTCGATATTTATGTAACCTCTAGGTGGCACTATCCCAAGGGCTACTACCCCTGCCTGCTTGGCTAGTAGCAGGTTAAGGGGCCTGCGTAATGAAACAGGTGCCTCCACCAGGAGGTCAGGATTGTTAGTGGTCAAGCTAACCTGGGCACAGCCCTCCAGAACACTGTAACCCTCCTCTTTCCCTTCTAGTGGCCTGAACAATATACAATAATTACTTTCACAATGACCCTTATTCACCAGGCAATTACCCACACTGTTTGCACTTACCACCAGGGCTGGTTCCTCTAGCTTGACCCTGAGGACCCCCTGTAAAACAAGGTTAAGCACAGCAAATGGCAACAGTACAATACTTTTGGCACAAACTGGAACCACAGTCAGGTTAAATGCAAACAAAGTTAAATCTGATTTATTCAGGGGACTTGAACAAGGGAGGGGCGTAATCAGGTTGATTTGCTTAAAAGCTATATTAATCAGACAGTTATGCATACAGTTCAGAGTCCCTACACAGTCGCACACTCTAGGTACCCAGGTAGGAAATCGGTGGGCTAGCCAAGAATGTTGCAGCTGGTTGGGGCCCTGTGATGGAAGAAAGCAACATGCACAACACACACTATCTGTGAAAGAAAAGGAAAGAAGACAATCAGATGACAACACTTTTAGATGTAGCTGTTGTTGCAGGGAGCTACCCTGATGTTTACTCACGGTACCCAATACTGGACACAGGCAGGACGAAATCAAGACTGCAGGCTATTGAGCTGGAGTGTTCAGAGAAGCAGGGCCCACAAGAATCACTGAGGCGTCATTCTTGTTCAAGGAATTGAGCAGGGGGCTGATCCCAAGGCCAGTCTCTCGGTGATGACTTTCTCGGCATAGCCGGTATTCTGGCTGGGCCAGTATAGCAGGGCCCAGGCAAACGGAAGTGGATACAGATTCAGTCCGTGGAGCTGGATACAGCCTCCAGCAAGCAAAACACAGTTCAGACACACAGTGGGGAACCAAATCACGACCCACTGTAAGCACACAACACATTCACATGTAAGGAAATTCCACTGTACCAGGCAAATGGCTCTCCAGTCGCAATTACAGAGTCTCTGTACAATCCGGGAGTTCAGAGGTAGCTGAAAGCTCTGACAGGATGATCGCATTCAGCAAATCTTCGGTCTTCTTCAGGTTAAAGCCTGGTCACAATTCAGTGGCTTAATTTGCTCTCCAAATTCGGATTCAGTCCGAAAAAAAAAAACACAAGTTCCCTCTCAGGAACAGCAGGCAGGCATGCAGACCAAACTCAAGCCTTTCCACAGTTCTCCTGCACGAATACACTATGGACTGCTGCTCGAACTATTTCAAGCTGTTACTTCTTCACTTTCCAACTCAGATCTGACTGAAACTGCAAGCAGTGTGGGACTTTCCCCAAGATCCAAAAGGTTCGGTTGGCTGATCTGTCTGTCAGTCACAACAAGGGCTCCCCCTCCAGGTTATTTTAGGGTCCAGAAGCCCAAAACTACAATTCCTACAAGTTTTGGCCCCACCAAGCCCCTGTAGGCAGGCTCCATTTTAGAGTCCCAAATGTACTGATTGGCCCATTCTGCAGTCCAGGACCAAGATGAGGGAAACAAACAGAACTGTCCATGCTGCAAAGAAGGTAGGTTAGAACAAACTGAAATATTATTACTACTTTAAAAAATGATCAGCAAACAAGTACATCTTCTAACAGAGCTCCCTCTCAGATTAATTATGACTGCAATCCAGGCAATTCTTAAAGAGACAGTACACAGAGGCTATACAAGCACTCTCTGGCAATACATTTAAACTGCTAAAATGCAGAACACCAGCCTGGCAGTGAGCATTTAGGCAAGCTCAAGGAAGACTTTTTGGGAACCCCCATTTGTGGGGGGGGGGTTACATTTACATACGGTACTGGATCATACACACTAAAGAGAATGGGGGATGCAATACACTACAGGAAAATTATGAAATACTTCAGTAAGAAAGAGATCACACAGAATAACACTCTAATTCTCAGTAAATTTTAAGTAGAGTAGCAGCTTACCCCCAACTGGGAGCTTGTGGTTTTAGCAGATGTGGACAGTGTTTGTGTGGCTTCTCTGAAATTCCAAGTAAAATGACTTCCTCAGAGAAACATAAGACAGAAATATCCCTGGTAGGCCAGCCCACTGGCTCGCATAATCGGTCCTACCTCTCTGACATCACTGGATGTTTTTTTTTAACGTGGGGACCATCTCTACCCCAAAACCAGTCCAAACTGGTTGTGCATATTCAGGCTCTGTCCTGTTATTATCATTGTCTTTTGCCCAACAGGAAGTGTCTTACCTTGCCTGGGCCACTGTTTTCATTCAAAACATAAGTCTTTTCGATGAACAGAACTCTGTTATCCCAAAACAAAGCATCATTAAAGGACAGAAACTCTGTGGTCCACACCCAACTTGTTCTCCCCTGGACAGCCAATTTGAAAGAAATCAGAATCCCTATTCCCAGATTATCAATAATATTTTACAAAGAAAAGAGACAACATTATTTAAAAAAATTCCTAGGTGTTACATCTGTTACAGCCATGTAGACTGAACACTGCTGCAATAGGTGTGTTCAGATGGACAACTGTCTCATAACATAAGTGTGGTATCTCTAGTTGCTCAGAAATTGCCCTGAGTATGGAAGTATTATTTTCTTGTAATAACACTGAAGGATGTTCAAGGCTGCCATCTGAGCAGGGAATTAAGCTTCTGGAAAGACTGTCTCTGTTAGGAGAGGTAGGAGTTACCCTGATTAGAAAAGTATATGAGTAAATTTGTTCATAGGATAACAGTACTGGACCAAGACCCTTTCTCGGGCTCCACCCTGGCCATAGGCATATAAATGCAATATCATAATATTAAAAACAGCAAAATATACAAATATTCAGTATCATCTAGTACATTTAAACAATTTAAGCACATTATTACGAAAATGCAATTTGAATGTCGAAGACAATATCCTGTGCAATTAAATTCACAAATGAGATGCTAAAAATAAATGACTTGTTCAGCCCCCTGCAAATCCCTCAACCTGTCATTCACCAAAGGTGGAATGTTGTCCCTCAAAATGTGGGACATTTCATCAAATCTGCAAGGAAGAACTTCACTTTTACAAAGTTTGGTGTTCATTCAGCAGCACATTCTATTTATTTTTTATTTTATTTTTGTTGCTTTAAAAATCTTAGTGTACAGTAGAATGTGGAACAGCACCATCTCAATGTAGGGTTGAGGGCTTCAGTGAGGATAAATGAGGAACTGTTCCTCTTAGTGTGGCACCCTGTAACTATTTCATTTCAGATAACTTTATTGGCATGACAAGATTACAGGCATTGCTAAAGTTTATACATTAAACTATTTATAAGACATAAACTCTACAGTGTACTTTACTAACCCCCATATAAAGTAGGATCCGCAGCCACTGATGCAGGCAGGGAATACAGGCAGACTAGGTGGGCCTAGCGGTCCTTATCGGCCGTCAACTACTATGTTACTAACTGCTAACTTGGGATTTCTCTTTAAAGCGAAATGACTGCATAACTTTAGTCTAACAGACCAATTCTCAGAGGGTTAACAGTACTGTGTGATACAATTCTCTCCTTGAAGCTGATTAGCAACACGTACAAAATCCCTTAACCTAAAGTTGATCAGATTATCTTACAGCAAAGTGTTAAATTCAGTATCAGAGCCAGGTCTTGAAATGAAACAGATTCGGAGGGTCTAGTAAGGCATATCAAATGACTTCTTAGTGGAGGTAGAAAGACCTGCTAGGAACTCTGTGGGAGTTAACATTGTGTCTCTATTGCCCAATAGGGCTTCTGTGGGAGTGTACCTCCTAAAATATTCCACATAGCTGCTGGCTTGTCATGCCCAAGATGGCCATTGGCCTCAACTGTGCATTCTTGCAGATCTTGATATGCCCAAGATGGCCCTCATGCTAGTTACTGTGCCTGCACAGGGTTGCTGTCATGCCCAATATGGCAACACCAGATGGCTGTATAGTAAGTGGTTTATGTATGGGCAGTGATCCTACTGTGCACGGATAGTTGCTTACTGTGCATTGAGAGTAAGGCACATTTTCCTGGAGAGCAGAAGAACAAGATGGCATGATGTAGGAATATGCATAATGCCAGTTGCCCTGTTGTAGTCACAACTGCAGGATTATTTGGCTCCAAAACAGAGTTTTAAAATGTGTGAATGATCCAGTGAGAAAACGTTCATGACCTGGCCCCAGAAACAAACACAGTATTACTTCTAAAAAAACCCTTTTCTTTTGATGTTTGGAAATTCTGCAGTAAATATTTAAGAATTTTGGTAACTGCTGCCGCAGACTGAATCAGTGATTTATGCATCTGGGAAGGGATGCATGTTTGTCCACATATAGCCCTGATGTTGCCTTAAGCATTTCTACCCCAAAAACATCTGTCTGAAGGTATTAGTGGGGAAATGGAAATGTAGAAACATGGTCCAGCTAGTCTGCTCAAGTGTTCCTTGGACCTTCCCAGATCCCAGGACCTAACCTCCCTTCTGCCTAATGCTTCCTACTCCTCCTGTTGCTTTTGATCTCACTTTAGCCTTGTTCCACCCCAGCTTGAATGATGTCACAGACTTTGCTTCCACTGACTCAGCTGGCAGTTTATTCCATGGCTTCATGTCATTTTCTGCAAAATAGTGTTTCCTAAGCTCTCTCTTGAAGCTCCCCCCCAACTTCCACTCATGACGTCTAGTGTTGGAGTTGGAGACCCTGTTGAACAGGTCTGAGGATGGCACCTTATGTATTCCTCTCAGGAAGTTATAATCATATCTCCCCTCTCCCTCCTTGTCTCTAGTGAGAACATATTTAATGCTTCCAGATGCTCCTCATATGAGTGCCGTTGAAGGCCCTGGATCATTTTGGTCGCTCTTCTCTGAACAGCTTCCAACCTGTTCATATCTGTTTTCAGATGTAGACTTCAAAACTGGACACAGTACTCCAGATGGGGCCTTACCAGGGACCTGTAGAGTGGCAGTATTACCTCCTTCCTCCTGCTGTCAAATCACCCCCACCATGCACCGCAGCATTTTGTTGGCCTTGCCATGAGCTTTGTTGCATTGGCTTGTCTGTTTAAGGGTGCTGCTTATGATGACACCTATGTCACACTGAGCTGGACTCCATTGAGGTGGTACTCTGTCCTTGGGTTCCTTTTACCCAAATTCCTCACATTAGATTTTTTTGCATTGAACTTCAGCTGCCAGATGTTGGACCATCTTTCCAGCCTCTAGGCTTTTTTGTAAGTCCTTACCGCCTCCTCACTGTCAACCCTTGCTCCTAGCTTGGTATCGTCCGCGAATCGGGCAGTTATGCCCCGAATACATAGAAACATAGAATTTGATGGCAAATAAGGACCACTTGGCCCATCTGCCCATTTCCCTACCTAATGGATAAGCTGCAGATCCTAGTTAGTCAACAGCCTACTTTCTCCTACCCCCAACTAGAATTGTCTTATGTCTATACCATGCATTCTTGAATTCCCCCACTGTTTTTGACTCCACAACTTCCTCAGGAAGGCTGTTCCATGCATCCACAATCTTCTCCATGAGAAAATACTTCCTCACATTACCTCTGAGCGTCCCTCCTCCATCTTCAAATTGTGCCCCCTTGTTCTTGCATACCTATGCCAATGTCACTGATAAAGGCATTAAACAGGACTGGCCCCAACACTGAGCCTAAGTGCACACCACTAGTGACCGCGCCTTCATCAGACCTCACCTCATTCACCACTATTCTCTGTCTTCTGTCCCTAAGCCAATTACCTACCCAACTGACTGCACTTGGCTGCACCCAGGTACTCCAACGTTTTCAACAGATCTGCTTTTATCCTTCTGCCAGACCACAGTTGCATGAGACATGGTAAGGGGAGATTCGGGCATTGTAATTTTGATGATGTATTTTGACGACATAATTGGAATTTTACTCCATGAGCCCAAGGACTCAGTTGTAGGCCATCCTAGGATGGCTGACTAACCTATTGCTCATTTGTACTGTGGCAATGCTGTGACCAAAATGGCCACCGCTGATACGTGTTTGCACAAATGTCCTTAAATTGTCATCTCTCTGGCATGCGGCATGCCAAATTTAATATGGCCATGCTCAGCTGCCACACATGCATGCTTCAAGAGCCACACCCTTGGCAATGTGTGCATGCATCAGCATTCTGCAGTACTGAGCATCAAAAAGGTACACCAGTTTTTGCAATGTTTTGGCTCAGGATGGCAAATTAGCATCTTTTTTTTTTATTTATTTGGTTGAGTACAGGTAGGAAAAAACATCAGAGTCTGTAAGTGCAAGTACTGCCATACTCAAACCCTTCCCTCTGGGACCATTTGTAAAGGGCTCCAGTGGGGAGACCTCTATGCCTCCTTACATCAAGCATCCTTATTTAGTCCTCGGCCTGACTCTGCTCAGGAAGTCAGTGGAGTGAACAGTTCAGGGGCATCCTCATACCTGTTGTGGCTCATGAGTGAGCAGCAGAGGGCATCCCCAATTTAGTACTGTCCTGCCAGTAGCCACTCATAAAGGGGCCACAGGAGGGGGAAAAAGTTACCAAAATGTCCGAGCTTAATTTTCTATAATACTCAAGTTGTGTGCCCAATGCTCTTATTTACATTAAAGAATGCTATTGCTAGATGCTCCTGTTCCGGGTGACAGTAGGGCAAGGCTGTAGACTGATGCTGACCATTCTGATAGGGGAGGGGGATGATCAGTCTGAGCTTTGCTTCTAAGTATAAACAGTCAAATACCATTAACTTGGCCTTAAAGTTAGATTTACATTGGAGAAGTATGCTTCTTCTAATAGCAGCAAACAGTTAGAGGGTAAGAAGGAGAAACCAGCTTTTCTTGCCTTAATGCAGCAGTGCAATGAAATTTATCTTCCAGAAAGCTAGTTTCGGCTACAAATAATAACAAGCATTTGTCAATGCCAAATGTCTCCACCCCTACCCTGCAGAGATGGACAGGCATTGGGGTGTGCCTTTGGGTCGTCACCCATAATGGTCCAACATTTCATCTCACACTACCCTGCAGACACTGACAAGTGTTGAGGTGTGCCTTGGGGTATTCAGGCTTTACATTCACCTCATTCCGTAAGGAAATACACTGAAATGGGTGCAGTATAGGAGAATGGTGTGAATTCTGGGGCTAAAGAGTCCAAGGTGCACCTCGATGCCTGTCACTGGCTGCAGGGTAGGGGTGTGGGTGGAATGGCGTCACACCCCTGACACCCCTGACACCTGTCAGTCCGTACAGGGTAGGGTGGATGCCTGTCAGACCCTACAGGGTAAGGCATTATGGTAGGACACCCTAAGGCCCTGGGCGTTTCTTGGTATTTTTTTCAACATGGGCTTTTTGTGACCCAACCGCATAAGCAGTGACACTATCAGTTTGTTAGCTGAAAGGTGAATTTGCAGTGACTGCGCCATTTGACGCCACAGGTGCGAAAACACATTTCGAACATGATGTGAAAAATGACAGCTGTACTGTTCATGAAGAGGTATAAAAAATGGTAATGCTGAAAATCTGGAATGAAAATATAAAAAAAACTGGTGAAGTCACAAGCATGCATAGAAACTGCACAGCACACACCATATTATTTGGGGATTTTTGCACATTTTTCAATGTAGGCATTTGGGACCTCAGCTCATAAACAGTATTACTGTGATTTTCTTAATCTGTCCGAACACTGATTTCCGACAGCGACCGCGCTATTCTGCGCCGGAAGTGCAAAAACACATTTCGGCCAGGATGTGAAAAATGACAGCTGTACAGTTCATAAGGATGTGTGGAAAAATACCAATATTGAAAATCTGGAGTGAAAGTATTACAAATTTGTGAAGTTACGAGGTTCGTAGAAACTGCGTAATGCACGCTTGTAACACAGTCATTTTATGGACTTCTGTGACCAAAATTTCAACACAGGCATTTTAGGACCTCTGCTCATGAAGTGTCACTGTGAATTTCCTAATCTGTCCCGAACACTGATTTCCCACAGTGGCCACACTATTCTGCTCCAGAAGTGCAAAAACACATTTCGGCCAGGATGTGAAAAATGACAGCTGTACTGTTCATAAGGAGGTGTTGAAAACCTGGAGTGAAAATATTACAAATTCACAAATTTGAGAGTGTGCATGGAAACTGTGCAACACACGCTTGTAACTCAGTCATTTTTGGGAATTGTTTCACCAAATTTGCAACATAGGCTTTTTGAGAGCCCACCTCACGAACAGTGACACTGTCATTTCGTTAATCGGTACCAAAAGGTGATTCTGTGCAGTGACCGCGAAATCACCTTTAGGGACCGAATAACCAAATGACAGTCACTGAATTCATGAGGTGGGGTCCCAAGAACCCCATGTGGAAAATTTGGTGCAAAAATTTGAAAAAATGACCGAAATATGCACCAAAGTTGAAAATACCCTATTTATGCCATTATACAGCTTACCAGCATTTCTTCAATTCACGATCAGCTTTGAAGAATGCAGACATGTTCCCGCTCCACCGAAGATCGTCGCGCCAGCCTCCGGACGTAAGTATGGGGTGAGGGGGGTGTGGGGAGGTGGGGCGGGTTGGGGGAAGGAGACAAGAGAGTCAACAAGGGACTGTTTTTCTTTTGTTACAGGTTTTTATTTTACAAAGACGACGTGGGACTTTTGCCATGCTGGGGTGGGCTCCCAGTGTGGCACCTGGAAGTTTGGGGGCAGTGAAGCCAACAGGGGATTGGGCACCCCAGTTGGCCATACAGTGTGGAAACACATGAGGGCTGGACTTTTCCATGCTGGGGTGGGCTTCCAGCGTGGCACCTGGAAGTTTGCTTTTGGAAGGAACTGGGCCGACAGGGATTGAAGCACCCCGTCCGGACATTCAGTGTGCTTGGGGAGTGTGCATGAGCCGAGGGTGATTGGGCACCCTCGGCACACAACAAATGGGGCGCATACAACGACTGCTACAGTCAGTGGTGGTAACATGTAGGCAATTTGCATACTGCTGATGGCACGGCAATATGAAAATTGCCTACATGTTACCACCGTTGATTGTAGCAGTTGTTTTCTTTCAACTGTACCCCACTGCATCTGAACTGCTGTCACAGACAGCTGGGACATTCATTGGTGCTGTGCGGCTGCGCCTGCAAAAACGTTCAGGGCATTGGAAGTGGGGGAGCCACACCTACGAAAACTCGTATGGTGGCACTATGTTTCTTGCACATGCGTGCAGACAAACATAAAAATGAGTATACCTGTCATATACACTTTTCTAGGTACCTCCTATGCTGTGCAACATGAGGTTGTTGTTATTTCTTGAGCCTATCCATTGCAAGGTCTGCAACACTATTTGTATGCCAAATATTGTGGTCATCTTTTTTCCTAAGGAAAAAAAAACAACAAAATTAAAATATCTGTAGAAAAGTCACCACCAAAATGAAACTGGAAAATGCCTGGAATCATTTTAGTGCAAAAAAGGTGGGGTCAACTTTTTTGCCCAACTTCATTGCACCACTGCTTGAAGTTACAGTGTCACAAACCTTTGGGACAGAGAAGGATATGCTTCCAGCCTGGATAATGCACATGAAAAACTGAGGAACACAGGGAACAAGCATTTGTCAATGCCGAATGTTTCCTTGCATGGTTTATGTGGCAGGTGTATATTGCGCTAGTTGAACTTCTGGTGGGAGGAAAAACCTGCCTGAACAATGTGTTGACAAGCTGTCATATTTTGGACAGCAGTTGAATACAGAAGCTCGGGTAATAAAGAAGGCTATGTTGAAAATGTGGGGTGCATCGCCAGCCCGGTGGTACTGAGGGTTGAGGCGCTGGATATAACACCTCGCGCCATGCTGACGACCCGTGTTTGGGACTGAGCGCAGGCCGCTGGGGGTTGGGGGGGGGAGAAGGATCGAACATCCCAGGGACAGTTCTCCTTTTCTGGGGAGAGGGGCAATCAGTTGTCGGTGCATAACTGGCCCCTAGTGGTGGCTGGGGGCTGGCACACCAATGCTGCAGACATCGAGTCAGAGGCATGGCAGACTCCTGATGGGATGCGCGCATGGGAGCGTGCGTGGCAGCATTGCTGGCATCCTTGTACACTCTGCCCCTGAAAGGGAGAAACCAGAAGGAAAAAAGCTCATAGTGGATGATGAAGGGAGCTTGCAGGTCCTGCCCCCGAATAGTCACGCTGCTGACCACTGTACTGGATCCAGTCTTGGTGGGGGTGGGGCCCCTCGCCGACCCCACTGGGGGGGTAAGCCCTGGGGCTAGCTGGTTAGCATCAGCTGGTGGATGTCAGGAGGGTGGGGTTGGGGCTTCCTCCAGATAGAGAGGGCTGTGGAGCAGGAGTACAAATAATTAAAAAAACAAATGTGGGGTGCAAATATTTAAGATTTCCACAGTTACTTGCATGCATACCAAAATTGCAACATGGCCATAACTTTGTAATTTTTTCATATTTTGACCCTAAATGTTGAACAAACTCTTCTTATCACCCCACCTCATGAACCCTGTAGATTAAATTTTTCAGATCCGTGGGAAAACGGTATTCCACGCCACAGATGCAAAAACACATTATAGAAACATAGAAACATAGATTTTGACGGCAGATAAGGACCGCTTGGCCCACCCAGTCTGCCCATTTCCCTACCTACTGGATAAGCTGCAGATCCTAGTTAACCAGCAGCCTACTTCTTCCTACCCCCCCCCCCAGAATTGCCTTATGACTGTCCCATGCATGCTTGAATTCCACCACTGTTTTTGACTCCACAAACTCCTCCGGAAGGCCGTTCCATGCATCCACAACCCTCTCTTATGAGCAGGATGTGAAAAATGACAGCTGTACTGGTCTTGAGGAGGTGTGATAAAAAGGCTATACTGAAAATTAGCAGTAAAAATAGTGAAAATGACCAAAGTTATATGCATGCGTAGAAAATTTTGAATGACTAGGTGTAACTCTGCCATTTTTTGAAGTTGTTTCACCAAGTTTTCAACATGGCCTTTTTGGGACTCCATCTCATGAAGCGTGCCACTGTAATTTTGTTCACTTATCTTGAAAGGTGATTTCACACAGCGACCGTGCCATTCTGCGACACAGGTGTGAAAACACATTTCAGGCAGGATGTGAAAAATGACAGCTGTACTGTTCATAAGGAGGTGTAAAAAATGGCAATGTTGAAAATCTGGAGTGAAATATTAAAAATTGGCAAAGTTAGGAGCATGCATAGAAACTGTGCAATGCACGCTTGTAATGCAGTAATTTTTTGGAAATGTTTCACCAAATTTAAAACGTGCTTTTTGGGACCACACCTCACGAACAGTGGCACTGTCGTTTTGTTACTCAGTCCCAAAAGGTGATTCCGCTCAGCGACCACAAAATCACTTTTCGGGACTGAGTAACGAAATGATAGTAACAGAGTTCACGAGGTGGGGTCCCAAGAACCCCATGTTGAAAATTTGGGACCAACATTCCTAAAAATGGTTGAAATATCATCCTAAGTTGAAAACCCCTTTGACTGCCATTATATGGCACTTACCTTTGATTCTTCAGTTTGCCGGTCGGCTTTGAAGAGTGTAGATGTGTCCCACTCCTCAGAAGATGACAGCGCCAACCTCTGGAGGTGGGTATGGATAAGGGGGGCTCAGTGGGAGAGGCGGGGGATGGGGAGGGACTGGGAGACCGTTTCTTTTACAGGTTTAAAAAATGGTCAGGAGCAGTTTTCTTTACTTACAGTACAAAAATCAGGCACACTAGGGTGGGCTCCCAGTGTGCCACATGAGGATCAGGAGATACATGATGCCGACACAGGGATTGAACACCCCGATGTCAGCAAGAATGGAGAGTGCAGGGTGAATAGCACACAGTGGGAGGGTGGGAGGGTTTGATTAGATGCCCGGGGCCGGGATGGGAGCGGGGAGGACAGCAGCAGTGGGAGGCAGCGGGAGGGTTTAATGAAAGATGCCGGGCCAGTTGGGGAACGGAGGGTGCGTGCAGGGCGGACTGTAGCAGTAGGAGGGAGCAGGAGGGTCTGCAGACTTGCAATGCCAGCTATGCAAATGAGAGGAATGAAACGCACTCTCTCATTGGTGCAGTTCATTTCTCTCAAGTGCGAGACAGCTCTCCGCTGTGAAATTCCGATTGCCGTCACACTCGGCTTCAGTGGTCACTGGTGTGTCAGGGTCGTGCTCACTGTACAGTGCTCCACATTGGACTCCTCCCTGACACACCTCTCAAATGCGGTACTGTCCCAAGGCATTTCTTGCACAAGCACAAGAAACACAATAAAGGGAGAGAAGGTGATAGCAGGTTACCAAAACCTCCAAATTTCATCAGCCTATCAGGTTGTAAGGAACTGGTAATACTGTAATAGGATGCAATATATAACTGCTCACATACAGTTGCCTGAAGAGCCAGCAAGTGTCAATAAGCAGTCATCAGTCCATCAGTATCAGTAGGACTGACAATTGCTTAAACAGTTGCAGCCATTGACATGGTCACATATTTCAAGACAGTTTGCAATACTTCTAAAGAAATTCCCTCTGGTAGCCCTAAAGTGGAACTGCAGGCAGACAGGAATTTTTCTACGGCTATCACAGAAATCCTAGGAAATAACTGACCATGGCAATGGCTACAACAGTAAGCAGCTGTCTGTTCTTCACACAGCTACTAATACAAGTTGTTGGCCCTACCAACAACCCTCACCACACTCCCTCATCGTAATTAAAAATGTATCTTGTTGATCTTGCCCACACTGACCATTGAAAACAAAAATAATACTTTTTTTTTAATTTAGACAACTATATTGACATAAGGGTCTATGACACAGTGTTGGTGTTGTACAAATACTAAAATCAATACAAGTATGTTTTTGACAACTCCCAGCTATGGGAAAGAAGATAGTGTCCAAGCGTGCTGTGGTATGTGGACTGAGGACAGTGCGGTGCAGCTCTTGGAGATACAGGCATATTTTAATTTATAAACAGTATGCTATCTTTGTCATGGATATATTTAATTTAATTTATATGTAACCCCTAGGTGGCACTATCCCAAGGGCTACTACCCCTGCCTGCTTAACTACTAACAGGTTGAGGAGCCTAGGTCCAATGGCGGGTGCCTCCACCCAGAGGTCAGGGTTTGCAGTAGTTAAACTAACTTGGTCACAGCCCTCTAGGACACTATAACACTATTCCACTAGTGGCCCACAATGCATTAGGAACATCTTCACAATGTACACTTACCCCAGGACTGGTCTAGTCGACTGGACCCCGGGGACCCCCTGCAAAACAAGATGATACAGTGCAAAAACCACAGTACAATACTTTAACATAAACGAATACCTCAGCCAGTGTAACTTTGCTGAAAGCAACAGATCTGATTTATTTAAGGAGCTGTAACAAGGAAGGGGGAAATCAGGTTAATTAGGTTAAACACATTAATAATCACAGTACTGTGCGCATATTCAGAGTCCCAAATTGTCACTTTCACTGGGTACCCAGGATGGGGGAGGGGGGCTATCCAGGATCAGTTGCAGCTGGTTGGGGCCCTGTGATGGAAAAACACTGGCACAATACCCAAATTGTAATCCGGGGCCGGTTGGCTCAGTTCGTGAAGAAATGAAAAAAAAAAACAACAATTAGATGACACACTTGCAATTCGATAAACAGATGGCAGGGAGCTACCCTGCTGTGTACCCACAAACTCAATGCTGGGAACTGGATGGAAGACAGATTGTCCTGGATTGCCAGAAGGAGCAGACCATGTGGACAAAGTCCATGTGACTGGACCCCACTGCAGTTTAGAGCAAATGGATGTAGTCTGGATTAAGCTGGGGTTTACTCCAGCTTCATTCACTCTATTCACGGTACAGGGGATTTGAAACGCAATTCCCCACAAGCACTACACACATTTATATGTAAAAGGAAAGTACTATACCAGGCAGGCTGCTTCTCTATCCTGATCGCAATTACTGCAAAATACCCAGGAGAACACACAGCAGATTCAGTTCCTGACAGACCGAGCGCAACACAGCAATTTCTCCAGTCTTCTACAGGGTGAGCCTGGTTTCTACTCTTTAGATCTCCTTGATTCTCTTCACAGGTTGGTTTCAGTCCAAACAGGCACTTGCACAAACTGCAGACTGAGACTTAGGGCCTTACACGAGATTCCCACGCTAAAACTACACACCGAAGAAGCACACAGCTCCCTGTCTCTTCACAGCCCAAACTGATCTGATCTTTCCAGTAGACAGAGCCGGGCATTTCTTTTGAGTTCCTCCCATTTCAGTTGGCTGGTTTGGCTGTCACTCACAGTAAACTCCCCCTGTTGGTGGAAAAAAGGTGCCCAAGTCAAAACTACATTTCCCAGAGTCACTGCCCTTACAATCCCCTTACAGCAGGCTCCAGAGGAGAGTCCAAGTTCTGAGTCGCCCAGAGCAGGCTCCATTTTAAAGGATCCCCACCATGATTGGTCCAATTCAGCAGTTCAGAACCAACATGAGGGAGCTACTTTGCACTGTCCTTGCTACAAGAAAGCAGGTTAAATCAAACTGCATTTTCATTATTGCTCTAACAGGTTACAAGCAAACAATTACATCTTTGAAGAGTGCTCCTTCTGCCCATATGGCGTGACATCAGCGGAGCGATTGTGAGTAGCTCGAGTGGGACTCAAGCAGGAAAACACACAAGCCCCCCACACAAACTAATTGTGTCTGCAAGCAGACAGCTCTTAAAGAGACAGTACCAGAGGCTCTAAAAGCACTCACAGATAAACGGCTTAAACGCCAAACACCATTCAGGCTTGGAGCATTCAAGCAAGCTCCTGGAAGACTTTTTGGGGACCCCCATTTGCAGGGGGGTTACATATAGTCTTCTTGTGTGACCTGTCACTGTGCTACCTTGAAAGAAGTTCCTTTACTGTTCCTTAGGAGGAAGATGTACAGGGTATATATTTTACGCTGTATTGTCATCTGACTGACTTGACTGAGGTTGGAAAAATTGTGGCAGAAATGTTGAAAAGATAAAAGAGCAAAGAGGATGCAGGAGGATGTGAGAGGAAATTTACAGTTGGACTGTGGCCCATGCATATTTTGAATAGACAGAAAAGGAGATGGGGGGGGGAGAGAGAAAAGAGAGGAGTGACAATAGATGAGCCCTGATTTGAGAGTCTGCACAAGGGATCTGGGACAGGAGACCTTGCTACTGTTCAGTTTTTTGACTGACTTTGTAAGCTACTGATTTTTGTCAGTTACAGCCCTGACTCAGACTGAACTTCTTGGTTGTTCCATTGGCTTCCCTGGCCCCTTCGTCTGTTTCTTAATGCTATTCTGACTTTCCTAAATACCACATTGTTTTTTGTGCTTTGTTCTGCTTCTTTGTGGCAGTCCCTTTAGGTGGTTTCTGAGTGATTGGATTTCCATCGCTGAGGACACTGTCCTCTCTGGTTGTTTAGCTGTTTGGGCTGCTTGGAGTATTTGTGTTTTGTTTGTTTGGGGCATCGTAATATTGTTCAAAGCTTGGTTTGGGTTAGATTTTTATCACAAAATATTTAAATAGGTTTGGCTATTCATATTCAGATTGACTTCTGAGAGTCACCTGCTTATTTCAGCAAGTTCTTTTAATGCTTTTGCTTTCCATGTTGCCATTTATGGGCTTTCTTAGATCAGCTGACATGACAGTCCTGTAAATGTTACTGCTCTGATGTTCACTTTAGATATGCGTGAGTTGTGTTCAGACATGTCGTTAGGAAGTCCTTCTGATGTGTTTTTTTTTTTTTAACTTTACGTATTTTAGAAAAGAATGATTCAAGTTTAATCCTCCCTTTAACCCTTTATCATTACAGGACTACTATATGGACCTGCAGTGACTTGTCATGATTCTTGTGAGACTTCTGAGTGACCGGTGAGTAGATTTTTAGCTTCAGCTTTATATACCATCTATCTATTCGAATCTATTGTATCTTTTCATAGGACATGCTAAAGTTGTGTGTATTTTATAAGGATTTCTGGTCAATTTTTTTTTTATGTGTATTTTGGAAATTTGTTAATGATAGCCCTATAATATTACAGGGGAGTGTGGTTCTTTTCATTTAATGCTATCCTTTGTGTAGTTATTTAGCATCTGCATTTTGTTTCTTTAGGTTAAATTCATCTGTTCATCAGTTTTTACATCCTCAGTGAGCGTATCCCAATCTGGGGATATAGTGAATATCTCCCTCCACCTCTAATGGACAGGAAGATATCACACCTAATACAATGTCCTGTAAGGGACTTCTCAAGAAGTGATTTGAATCTGCTGCCTGGTTATTTTAGGACCATTTTTTATTATAAGGGTTGTACAAATCTGATAGTGGGTCCATCTTTCAAGGGTTAAGTTACACGAAAAAGAAATACAATTCAGGAGTCAAGCAAGTGGCAAGTGTCTCATATTGTGAAACTAGTTGACATTATCTTGCACTTTTGCCACTAGTGTTTTATATATTATATTTGTTCTTATCCATCCTGCTTTTAATGTACAGTTTTATATGTTGGATATACTGTTTCAGTTTAGACATTTGTTAAGGTTGTGTCTTTCAGTAGAAGATTTTTTTGGTCATAGGTTACAGCCATATTTATGATTGGTACCTCAATGAGTTTCACTCTGACATGTGGCCATGATTTACGTATGGGGACTCAACCCCAGTAATTCAAGATTTACCACTAAACTGCTGTAGTTTCCTTGTGAATTTGTGAAAATAAGCTGTTTACCAGGTTTCGCACTTTTTTGGGGAGGGGACGTCTTGTGTAACTGGAGATATGGCTACCATCAACAGTTTCTTTCATATTTGGAAGTTTGTTGATATCAGAGTTAAATAAGTATATAGCCAGGGCCACTGGAAAACTGCACCTGCAATTTTATTGCACAATCCACAGCTGTCACCATTCTTCACAAAAAAAAAAAATCCATGATTTCCTGCAATGTGGTGAGTTTTAGAATGAACGGATGCAAAAATATAAAATTCTCAAGGAAAGATACCCAAACATGTTAACAATCTGTCAAGCAGACTTGGGTTTGACCAAAATAATACAGTGTGAGGTGAGGAGGGGCTTATATGTGATTGCTTTTATCTGATTCACTTCCTTGGTCTGGTTCCAAAATCCTCTGGCCATACATTTGTATACTTAAAAACTAATCAAAGCAACAAGGCCTACTGTACAGCAAACAGAAAGTTGGGGTGTAGTGCGAGGGGGTTTCCATAGCAAAAGAAGCAATATTACCTCTCTGTACATCACTGGTGAGACCCCGTCTGTGATACTTTGCCCAGCTCTGGAGTCCCCACCTAAAGAAAGACAGGGACAGGCCTGAGGCAATGCAACGTAGGGCAACCAAAATGGTTCCGGGCCAACAGAGCAGATCCTATGAGGACTGGCTTCAGGCATTGAACAGGTACTCTCTGAAGGCTAGAAGGGAGAGGGACCTTCAAGTTCCCTGAAAGGAATAAGTAAGGCCAACTGTTAAGAATTATTTAGCAGGAATGACAGGTCAAAAACAAGGGAACATAAGTGGAAGCTGGAGGGGGTGATATTCAGGAGAGATGAGAAAAAGCTTTACATTACAGAGAGAGCAGTAAGCCATGGAACAGCCTACTAGCTAAGGTGGTAGGTGCAAAAAACATGAATGAGTTCAAGCATAGCTGGGACAGAGTAAGGTGCCTAATTGTTATTCGGCAGGTAGCAGTAAGGCAGCAAGCAAGGGGAGAGGCAAGGGCATAAACCCTGTCTGCACAACAGGTCATGGGGTAGAACAGGGTAAAACAAGGTTGACTAGATGGATCAATGGTCTTATTCTGCCAGCATTGTTTCTCTTAAGCACCTAACATCCGTGTTAAGGCAAACTACAAGAAAATATTAAAGGTGAAAATTGTCCCAGTCACCTAAATGGAGTGCTAACTAAAATACCTTTTTTTTTTTTTTTTTGTGAGTCATAGGGTAGGTTTCTCCTTGTATGGATAATTTCATTCTGAATGGATCTTTTTTTATTCAACCATCTGAGAATTTTGGGTAGCCCTGCTGATTATAAACTTGAATGTGTTTCTAAGGCAGTTAGTAACAGTGATCCATCACTTGATAATCTGCTTTCTGCATGCTTACATACTGCAAAAACTTGAGTAAGATTCCTGAAAATGAGCACATGAGGCAGGTGACGTATATCTGAACAGTTACAGTACTTTGAAATCAACAAAAAGCATTGTAGCCTGAGTAACACAAGGCTGCCAGACATTACATACTACTGTAGATGTAGTGAGCATATACTGGTAAGATTGTTATATATTTAGTGTGATTTAAAATGTTGCACTTACATTGCAAATTAAAAACTGCAATCACCTTTAAAAAAAAACAAACTTTATTTTTATTAATTTCACAACTGCATAACAATTGATAATAGTCACATATGGTAAACAGTCCAAGACAAAAATAAACTGTGTAGCCAACCAGCCACTTCCTCACAGGCAGTTAATATGCATTCACTGTATTTTGGTACATCATACTGGGGGAATTGCTACATGGGTAATATAATAGTTATTCAAGTTTAACTTGACTGGTATGAAGCCCAAGAGCGGCATGACAGTTTCCAGAAAGTAATATTGCTAACAATTTAGCCAACTTAGTACAGGTCCCAAAGGGACAATGTATTGTCATGCACACCGCCTAAAGTAAACCTAAGCTGGTAATTAACAGAAAGCCTTTCAACCAACTCATAAAAAGTATTGTATCCCCAATAAAGTACATTCCCCTTACTCCTATTTCAGAAAATAACACCTTAGTAAAAGTTACCTTTATCTCATTACAATACAATTAAAGTTTCCAGGAAACTTATTTCAAACACTTTAACAATTTAACAAACAGCAACTGCCTCTAGATCAAAAATCAGCACACATTGTGGGCTATATGTAACAGTGCAGAAAACCCCACCAGTCATAGGTCAGTCTCAACTGGGAGCACGAGACCCCAGTAATCATTCAGTTTGGGTACTGCCCAGTTTGTAGTCTCACAGTTGGTGCTTCCAATAGGGGCCCATCAGCGTGGCACAGGAAAGTTGAAGCAATATGTCTTCCTAAGGTGTTCAAGTTTCAGCACTGTCCGAATCTCCTCTGCTCACATCCAGTTGTTGTCGTTACTTAGCCACTGTCTTTTCTGTCCACATGCTGGGTTTGAGAAGGCCCAGACCTTCCCATCGAAAACAATGTATAAGCGGGCTGGGAAAATAATAGAGTGGGCGATATTGGCCTCACACAAAACTTTCTGGACACCGTCAAACTTTTTGCTCCTCTGTGTGGTGGCATAACTAATATCTGGAAATAGATGTACATTTTAGCCATCATGAGGAAAGGGACAATTTCTATGTGCCAAAGCCAACAAGCGGTCCCTTTTCCCCCATCCCCGGGGTCACCACCAACAGAGTCTGCGATTTAGCAGAGTCTTCCACTTGCCCATGTGGAATAATTCTATAAGCCTTCTTAATTCCAAATCTTCCGATCTCCCCCTCTGGTAACAGTTTCTCATCAAGCAAGTTTTGGACAAACATAAGGAGATGATCCTCCCCTCAGTCCCTTCCGGTAATCCTAAAATTCTGAAATTTGCAGCTCTGACCTGGTTTGCTAATGTTTCTAGGCAGGCACAAAAGTGTTGTGACTCTTTGATCACCATTGCTGTAGCATTCATGGTCACTGATATCTGCTTTGACACTTCTACAATTTCCTTTCTCACACATTCAACCATGGATTCTACCACAGTGACTTGTGTATTGAAACAGTCTACCTTCTGATTAAGTTCACAGACAGAGGAAATAAGTTGCTCCAGTTTAAGTTCCAAGATCTGTATAGTTTCTAGATCTGAGCTTTGCCACTGGCAACAGGTGCAAGGACTGTCCCGCTGCAGCATTTTTCTCTTTTCCAGCATCAGTTTTCATTTTATCCTTGCGAGGATTCCCCCATGGCAATCACTGGTAGTTGGTCTATTGAGCAGTGCAATTTCTATCAAGTTAAACCAAGGGAAATAAGTATTTTAAGGCTGCTTTTCCCAGGCTGTAGGAGCTGCTGAAAAGTGTTGCTGCACAGCTTGGCTCCACAGCATTCCCCCACCAAGAACAGCAATCACTTTAACAAAATAAACAGTTTGCTTTTTACTATAACTTGATTTGGCATGCCAGTTATCTGCTTATTTATTTCCGTACCAAAGCAGGCATATAATAAAAGGAGTGCTGTAAGTAGCTGAAGAGCAGTCTTCATTGTTTTACATCTTGAAACTGACAAAACATATTGCTTCAAGATTTTATTTAAAGGGGAACTGTCAGCACTAAGAGCCCCATACGCAAGTGTGGGGCTGGTCCTAACTTACATGTGTGTAAAAACATATTACTGTTTATTACAGTACAGTAGTTTGTATCACACTAATTCTGTTGACTTGCAAGTTGACATGTTCTGTAACAAAAATTCCCAGAGTCCCCTGCTGCTGACATCAGAGGAGGGCTGCAGAAGTGGAAGATTCAATAGCCTGCAGTACATGTTAGAGTTGTATCTCTGATCTTTTGTTTGCTGTTCCTGCTGTCCTCCCTGGGCTAAGTACAGTCACAGATGACGGTGCTTAGCCCCGGGAGAACAGCTAAACTGGCAAACATATCATTGGAGCTTATAAAATATTTCAAATACACTGCAGCCTAATGAATCTCTAAATGCTGCAGCCCTCCTCTGATGTCAGCTGTAAAGGGTTCTGGGGTTTGTAGTTACAGAAAATGTCAGCTTGCAGGTCAACAGAGTTAGTGTGATACTGTATAGTAGATTGTAAGTAATCAAAATGTTTTTGTTCACAAAGTGCAAATTAGGACCAGCCACACATTTGGGTGTGGGGCTCTTAGTGCTGACAGTTCCCCTTTAATGTTAACTGACTCTGTGAATTACTAAATAAAATTTAGTTAGCACTGTATGAGGTAGATATTTTTAGATTTTAGAAGATATGCTGTGTATCAATGAATTTTCATGTAAAAGCATATACCAGTGGTAATATACTGTATCAAGCAATTTATTCTGATGCTGTAGAAAACAATACACATATTATTAAGGAGCACTAAGGATGTATACGTAACCCCTGCAATGTTTGCTAAAAATATCTCCCTTTTTGGGTAGCTTTTACCACACTTTTCAAGTAACCCTGCCTACATCCTCATCGCATACTTTATAATGTAGTATTTTATATGAAATCTTCACTGGAGCATTGCTTAGTATATCAACTGTTTCTAAAACACTGCACTAATTTCTGTATTCCCACTTTTGGCTAACATACATAACAGAAACCTATAGTGGGAAAGTGATAGAGAATATTAGTTATCACAGACCAGTGGGAAATAATACGAACATAGAAAGAAGCCAGCAGAAGAAGGCCATTAGGTCTATCAAGTCTTCTCATGTTGCAGGGTCCACAGCTTGAGCTACTGTCCCTGCCCTCCCTCCCCACTCCTCCCATCCTCCCTACCCATGATCCTTACTTCCCCCTATGCCTATCCCAGCATCTCTTAAAGCTGCCCACTGTCTTCAATGAGATCTGGTCAAAATCATGCAATTTTAAACAGAAGCAAGAAGAAAGGATGTACAGAAGTGAAAATTATGAATATAGATACAGAGATTTTGGACTTAATCCCATCCTCCATTTCAACCATGTTAGTATATATTCATCAGTTACTAAAGCATGCAATGATTATCTACTGTATAAGAAATCTGCTTCTGACTAATCAAAAGCACAATGTTAAGCAAGGGAATAGTAATATAACAAAGAAGAATCTTTCAAAGTTATATTTACAGAATAAAAAGGCTGGGAAGGATAAAAAAAGGACTGAAGAATCATACCACTTTAATGAATGGGTCTTTGAGACAGATGATCCTTAATAGTTTCATGTGCATTGGCATTACTACAGAAAAATCCTATATCCACTGATAATCAAGTAAATATTAAAGAGGGTCCTATCAGAAAAGTAATGGGAAAACTTCAAGAAACTTGAACATGATACCTTCCAGATATTAACTGGCAGCACCTAATGTATGGGTCCAGCCCAGGGAGGAATTCATTAAACTACTGAGAGGTGTCTGCATGACACAACAGGTTCAAGCACCTACTAGGGGAAGCAACATATTGGATATAGTCCTAAGTATACCAGGAGCACATATGTAACTGGATACAGATTAACTGAGCCACTAGCAGGAACTGATCATTGTATCATTCATTTCACTGGCCGCTATGCATCGTGTAGCCAGTCTGTACCCATTGCACCCCCCACATGAGATGCACTAACTGGGGCACACAGCCCCAATGTATCCAATCCCCCTGGCTGCGCAGACTGCAACGTGCCTGGGGCAGGTGGGGGGCATGCCAGCACTACGTGCCAGTCACTAAGGTGCATAGTGATGCCTGTGGGGGTGCGGAGGAGGGCACAGGTTATGGCAGGGGCACAATGCCGTAATTCCAGTACATGCCCCACGCATACAGATTGCCATCCAGTCCAGGTGGATAGTCCCTGTCCCCCACCAACAGGACCCCTGCTCCCATCCCCACTGGTTGTCCGGTGCCACCCACCCTAGCACACAGCTGTACTTCATCCCCATGATAGCAGACCTGCCCCTCCACACACACATAGGGCACTGGCCCCAGGATTGCAGATACTCCCCACCCCATACAACACCACCAGCCCACCCCGCCACCCCGACCCCTCCGGGCATTCAAGAGTGTTCAGTGCCCCCCCTTGTGGCACTGACAACATAACCACCCCACTCTTGCACCTGTCCTCTGGTGCCACTGCACAGGACGGATGGCGGCCAAGGAGGTGTGTCATGGGCTGTGCTGCTGGCTGTCCCTCGTGGTGGCAATGCTGTGATGGGATGGGGTGAGGGGGTTAATGCAGCAGAGTAAATAGGGCAGGGGCACAGATGTGTCGGGGGGTCTGTCATGGGGGTGGGGTTGTGCTGCGTGGGGGGCAGGTATACAGAACTGGGGTTGGGTTGCTCTTGGGAGTGGGGGCTGGCATCATGGGCTCAGCCAGGGATGCAGTGGTCTGGGTGTGCATGTGGCTATTCATGCACCCAGACCTGTGCCCTGCCGCATAAGGGATTCACTGTGGTACCCGGGCCAGGCATCTGATTTGATTCCCGACTGGGTCCGCTACTCTGTCCCCATCCACCCTGTGTGGATCTGTGTGCCGAGGGGAAGGAGCCATGCACAGGTGGTGGCCAGTGGTGAATACCGACCTGTGCGCACCTGTTCGCAGGTGCAGAGCTACGCGTGTGGGATACACGCCACCAGCATGTATGTCCCACCCAATCTTGCATATTCCCCAATATAAAAACAGGCAAAATGGCTGAATTCAGCACAATAGGAATTTTATGTATGGTAAGGCAGACTATGTCAAAATTAAAGTGCTCTGACAGCATGGAAATGAAATGACAAATTAAGAATTGGAAATAGGAAGAATACATTGAAGACGTTCAAAAACAAGCTACTGGACTCACAAGGACTGATAAAAGAGATCCTAGGAAATAACTACAGACAAACAATAACATAGATTTAAACAAACAACAACATGGATTTAAACAAGCATTAGCAACATTTATGTTTGCTTCCTTGTATCTGCTGTGTAGTTGTTTTGAGCATAGATAGTATAGCAGTTAAAAATAAGTCACACAAAGCAAGAAATAGCAGGCTAGCACTAGGAATATGCCGCGGTGTTCCGTAACAATACAACCAGTGATGCAAAAAAATTAACAAAGCACCCAACGGCAAGGACTGAAGGCAAAACAGTAATATAAAGGCTTTTTCTTCCAGTTTATTGATGTAAGTCACCACAGTGTAACAAGCAAACACTGTGATGAAGCTTGGGGGTTCCTGAGAGAAATATTGGACTCACACAACATCAGTTGGGGCCAGCGTGGTGTTTGCTATCCCTCCTGGCTATGTGATGTTTGTTTGTTACACTATGGTGACTAGTATCAATAAACAGTAAGAAAAAAAACCTTTATATTACTGTTTTGCCTTCAGTCCTTGCCATTAGGTGCTTTGTTAATGCTTTGCTTTACCAGTTACAATTAAACATTAAAAAGAACAAAACACAAATTTTAAAGGGGAAAGCTCAGCACAAAGGGCCCCACAGTCAAGTGTGGGACTGGTCCCTATGTGTACTTTGTGTGCAAACTCATTTTGGGTTACTTACTGCTTACTACTGTATAACAAATTCTATTAGACTCATTTTACTTAGTTGTAGGCTGACATCTTCTGTTACTATAAGTCCCTGAATCACCTGCAGTTGACATCAGAGCAGTAGGCAAGAGTGGGAGATTTAATAGCCTGCAGTGCATGTCAGAGCTTTCAGAATCTCTGATCAGATGTTTTCCTGGTATGCTTTTCTCCAGGGATTAAGTACAGTCCTCTGTGACTGTACATAGCCCATTGAGGACAGCAGGACCAGCAAAGAAAAGATCAGAGCTTATATAAACTCTAACATGCATTACAGGCTACTGAATCTTCTCACTGTTGCCTACTGTTCTGATGTCATCTGCAGGGGGTTCTGGAATTTGTAGTAACAGAAGATTTCAGCCTCCAACTAAGCAAAATTAGTCTGAAATAATCTACTGTACTACAGTAAAGAATAAGTAAACCAAAGTGCACATTGGGACCAGCTCCGCACTTTAACGTGTGTGTGTGTGGGGGGGGTCCTTGGTGATAACTGTTCCCCTTTAATAGCAAAACTGACATGACTGGGAAATAAAGAGGTTCACATATAATGTTGTTATTTTCTTAAACTGTGAGGCTGAATTTTTAAGAAAGCATTTTTATTAGCCCAGCATATGAACATGATATATGACATTTATCAAATCCCACATGAAATGTGATTTTGCAAAATGACTGCAAAAACAGGTTGGGGGGGGGGGATTTGAAAAATGACATATGCCATGTTCACGAAGTGGGGTACCAAAAAGACTGTGTTGAAAATGTGGGTTCCAACTGTGAAAGAATTGCAATATCAGTACACACTGAAAAATTCCAGTGTTTTATCATAACTTTTTTGAGATTTTGGTCCCGAATTTTGAACATAGTCTTTTTATTACCCATCTTATGAACATGAAAGGTGTTATTTTTGAAATCCTGCCCAAAATGTAATTTGCAGCACAACTGTGAAAACATGTTATGGGCGGGATTTGAAAAATGATAACAGTCATGTTCCTGAGGTAGGTAACAAAAGGCTATATTGAAGGTTTGGGGTCGAAATCTCAAAAAATAGCAGTTATGAGTAGACACTGAAAAACTTCAACAATTCTTCATAATTTTGAGATTTTGAACCCACATTCTATTACCCAGCCTTAAGATCATGGCAGATACAATTTGTTAAATTAAGTCCAAAAGGTGATTTCACGGAACGACTGTGAAAACATGTTTCAGTAGGGATATGAAAAATTAAACCTGTGTTGTTCATAAGGTGTGGTAAAAAAAGGCTGTTGATACTTTGGGGCCAAAATGTTGAAAAATGATAAATTTATGAGCAGATATTTATTTATTTTTATTTATTTATTTTTAGTTCATAAATCAGATTTACAACCTTTGAGTCACAGACTCATTTACAAAGGCACCTCATCACAGGGAGGGGAGACAACAAGTAGTGCAGCGAGACAGGGTGAAACAATACAGGTGCGTACATACATTATACATAGCATAAGACATAGGTGTTTTACAAAGTAAATTATACATAGCATAAAGCATAGGTAGATTACCATAGTACAGAGCGGAGAACACTGTTAAAACCTGGTAGGTCATGCAGGCAAACTCCAGAGAAAAAATGGAGTGGGGCAGGCTATCGAGGCTGGAGAGCAGTGGATGGCCTACTGCAGGCAACGGAGCACTTCCGAGTGCCAAGTAGGTGGTTGCGTGAGGGCAGTTTTGAACTGTTCAATTTTAGGGGTGTTTGAAATGTGCTTGGGGAGGAGTTGTACCAGGACGGTGCTCTGTAATAAAAGGACCTTTGGGCAAGGGAGGTCCTGGCCCTAGGGCACCTGGAAGGCAGCCTTGCAGGCGCACGGTGGCGTTGAGTGGGAAGCAGGCTGGAGTTGAGCAGTGACACCAGGGGGACACAGACCTAGAAGAGTCTTTTTTGCTAGTATACCAGTGTGATATTGCAGACGTTCTTCCAGATTGAGTATGTTCGTGGTGGCATAGAGCTGGCATGTGTGGGTTCCGCTTGGAGCACTGGCCAGGAGCCTGCAGGCTTTGTTGATGGAGGTCTGGACTTTGGTGAGGGTAGTGGGGCCAGCAGCTGCGTATATGGGGAGGCCATAGTCAACTAGTGACAGGATGGAGGAAGTGATGGCCACCGTGAAGAAGCCAGGAGGCAGTCTTTGTGATGATAGAGGAGCCCAACTGGGTGTTCATGGCAGAGGATAGGGCACTGATATGGGTATGGAAGGAGAAGGCCGAGCAAAGGTGATCCCCAGATATTTGCAAGTTGACACCTGCTCAAGGGGATGGAGGGTGTTGGGAAGTATGGAGAGGGGGCATTTTGGAGCTACTTTGGTGGTGTGTGAAGATCATTGACTTTGTTTTCTTGAGATTCAGGACCAGGCGGTGGTCGAGGAACCATTTTCAGCTTGGCTGAAGGAGGTTTGAGCTGTTCTGGAGTGGTCGGATTGGGGTGCGAGAGAGCAGGACTGCATCATCTCGCGTATAATAACAGCTTTCCTGAACACAAGCTGGGAAGGGTGTTCAGAAGAGACTGAATAATGTGGGCCCAGAATGGAGCCTTGAGGGACTCGAGTGGACAGGCAGGGCCGAGGATAGGCAACCAGTTAGCTTGACGCGTTGGGATCTACCATTAAGGTAGCTAGAGAACCAGGCTAACGGGCCAGATGACAGCCCTACTTTACAGAGGGTGGTGAGCAATAGTGGGTGGTTCACAGTGTCAAAGGCCTTGGACAGATCAATGAATACTGCCCCAGCCAATTCCCTGCCATCCAGAGCAGAGTGTATATGGTGGGAGAATTCCAGAAGAGCTGTGGTGGTGCTGTGACCTGGACGGAAGCCATGTTGTTCAGGGCACAAAATGTTGTGGCTGGATAAATAAGTTACGAGTTGTGTGGATACTATTTTTCGAGCGCTTTGGAGAGGGAGGATGGAGATGGGTCTGTAGTTATTTGGTACAATCGGTCTCCATTCTTATATATAGAGATGATTTCGGCCTGCTTCCATGCCTTCGGGAATTGGCCGAGACACAGAGATCGATTGATGAGGTCAGTGAGGGGACTAGCATGACATCCAATGTTAGGCGGAGTATCCAGGAGTCGAGGGGTCCTCACCGCCGCGGAAGAAAGAGCTGCTAGAGGATTGGCTTCGCATCCTGTGGGGAGATAGTCCTAAAGAGAAGTGGGGCGAGCAATAGCTGGGTTGTCGCATACCGGTATGGGGTCAAAGAAGTGGGCCGGGAGAACTGAGCTTAGGTCAGTGAAAGTTTCGTTGAGGCAGTTGGCAATACGGGAAGGGTCCGCGTTAACAGCGCCATTTATGATCATCTGAGAGGGAGGGGTGGAGCAGGTCATCCTTTTAACTCCTTCATGTTATTCCAGAAGGTGCGGGCATTGCCCCAAGTGGATGTCAAGGTGGATTGGTAGTAGCTGGCTTTGGCTTTTCTTATGGCCCAGGTGCACTGGTTGCGTGCTGCATTATAGGCCTGCCTGTCAGCTAGTTTGCCAGTACTGACAGCAATGTGCCATAGATTATCACGTTGCTTCAGCTGTTGGATCAGGGGGGTGGTTATCCAAGCAGCTGAGTGCCTCTTGGTATGGAGGCGGGTGACAGGGGCAAAAACATCACAGGCCTTGCAGAAGGCATTGGTGAGGAAAGCAAGGGCAATGTCTATGTCCGTTGCAAGGGAGATTGGGACCAATCAGTTCATGAGTGACGCTTAAGTTTCGTAGAACCTCCAGGGTGAAGACGACGACAGGGGTGGCAAGCCGCATGGTTTTGAGCGTGGGGTGGACCAGTGGCAAAAGAATGGTGAGTGATCACTGAGGAGTTGGGCAATACATTAATATCCTTTATTTTGTGAGGCGGTTGGAGAGCACAATGTCAAGCAGCGTGCTAGTCCCACTAGATTGGTTAAATCTGGTGGGTTGAGTCACTAGCTGGGATAGATCAAGGGTAGTGAAGGTATCTTTGATTTGAGCTGAGGTAGTACTGAGCCAGTTGATGTTGAGGTCACCCACTATGAGTTGTTCTGCCTTGTGAGGCAGGGAAGTGAGGTATTCAGTGAGGGAGTGGATAGCTTGGTTTTGTTCACGTGGGGGTACATATGTCGTTGTGAAGTAAAGTGGGCCACGGCCTGGGTCAGGGGAGATTTTTAGGGTGATAGCTTGAGCCCCATGATCGAGCTTTGGGGTATGCAGGGCATGACCCAGGAGGGAGTTCCTTAGGTAGACAGCGCAGCCCCCCCACGCTTACCCACACGATCTTCTCTGAAGAGGGAGAAGCCAGGGAGGGAGACCGTCGAGTCTGGGGTCAATGGTGAGAGCCAAGTTTCCACTATGGCAAGGACATCAGGCTTATGCTGGGAGGCCCAGCATTGGAGTGCAGCAGCCTTTTTAGGCAGACTGCAGATATTCATGCAGGCAATGCAGAGGCCATGCCCTGTGGAGGGCAGTGTACCGGGTCCTGGGCCAGGGTTGGGGTGGACATTACCTGAGAGCAGGAGGAGTAAGATGGTGAGCCGGAGTAAGGGACTGCAGCTGTGATAGTGGTGATGTCTGGGCGGTCGGGAGGGTTTGAGAGGGGTATTGCAGGGGATGGGCAGGGAGCTAAGGGTGGGCAGGGCTAGCGCAGGGGGATGCCACCAGCTATTATGGGCTGCAGAGTATGGGTGTCGGAAGGGAGTGAGAGGAGGCAGTTGGGTGAGCCAGTGTGTGTGGGGTGCAGGTGGAGAAAGGGGGTAGAGGGAGGTTAGTGGGAATGGGAGGTGGACAAGAGGCTAGCATAAGAACATATGTCGCAGTGTCATAGAGGTTTAGAGCTGTGTTTTTTTGTAGCAGTGTTGGGGTGAAGAGGAGCAGTATGAATAATCTAATACCTAAAGGAGTCATTATGTTATGTTGCTGTTTGAGAGATAGGAGGGCTTAGAAGAGCAGGATCCCTCTAGTGTTCAGCCAGTATAACCTGCAGATGGTAAAGTGGGCTGATTGGTTCTGCAGCCTCACGTGGTAATGCCTATAAAGTGGAGAGCCGACCAAGGGTGGTGGTGGGGGCGGCGGGGTTCAAACTGTGAGCTGCAGAATCCCTCTGCTCCGCGGTGTGCCGTACCTGTGGTCCGGGGGAGGGAGCAGGCGATCCGGTCCCCGATTTGGGCTGCTGCTGCTGGGGAGGGCAATCTCCTTCTTAAGCCCTCACGACCCCACTGAGCGATCTGGGGAGAGAAAAGGGAATTAAATACTTCTTTGAGGAGGCGGGCCAGGTAAGACAAACGAGCAATGCAGTCAGCGTTTTCCGAGACTGACATCCCAGTTTTTGTCTCCGGGAGGCTTCAGTAACAGTAATCTTACATTTAAATTTAGATTTCAATGGTTTAGCAATGGAGATGCAAGGCTACACAGTAAGACTATGATTATCAACAGAACACCAGGTTAAACAGCAGCCTATATCGGTGGAAAATAGCAATTGTAGGCACAGAGCAATAGTCCAAGTTTAGGTGCCAAATTCAAACTGTGAGGCTGCAGAGAATCCCTCTGCTCCATATGTGCCGTACCTGTGGTCGGGGGTGGCGGCGATCTGGTCCCCGATTTGGCTGCTGCTGCTGCTGGGGAAGGCAATCTCCTTCTTAAGCCCTCACGACCCCACTGAGCGATCTGGGGAGAGAAAAGGGAATTAAATACTGCTTTGAGGAGGCGGGCCAGGCAAGACAAACGAGCAATGCAGTCAGCATTTTTCCGAGATTGACATCCCAGTTTTTGTCTCCGGGAGGCTTCAGTAACAGTAATCTTACATTTAAATTTAGATTTCAATGGTTTAGCAATGGAGATGCAAGGCTACACAGTAGGACTATGATTATCAACAGAACACCAGGTTAAACAGCAGCCTATATGCGGTGGAAAATAGCAATTGTAGGCACAGAGCAATAGTCCAAGTTTAGACGCCAAATTCAAACTGTGAGCTGCAGAATCCCTCTGTTCCGCGGTGTGCCCTACCTGTGGTCCGGGGGCGCAGGCGATCAGTCCCCGATTTGGGCTGCTGCTGCTGGGGAGGGCAATCTCCTTCTTAAGCCCTCCCGACCGCACTGAGCAATCTGTGGTTCGGGGGGCGGCGATCGGTCCCGATTTGGGCTGCTGCTGCTGGGAGGGCAATCTCCTTCTTAAGCCCTCACGACCCCACTGAGCGATCTGTGGTCGAGAAGCCTTGATGATCGGTCCCTGATTTGGCTGCTGCTGCTGGGAGAGCAATCTCTTCTAAGCCATCACTGACCCCACTGAGCGATCTGTGGTCGGGGGGAGCAGGCATCCGGTCCCGATTTGGGCTGCTGCTGCTGGGAGGCAATCTCCTTCTTAAGCCCTCACGACCCCACTGAGCGATCTGTGGTCCGGGAGGCCGGTGATCCGGTCCCGATTTGGGCTGCTGCTGGGGGGGCAATCTCTTCTTAAGCCCTCACAACCCCACTGCCTAAAAGCCATTAACCTGACTTACTTTTTTCAGGTCAGTTCACTGTCGGGTGCATAGCAAAAACACCATAAGTGTCACTGACAGGATTAATTTGTGGGATCCTAGTGAGGTAACTAAGGGCATAGGGGTGCTGAGAGTGGGTCAGGGGGTAGAAGACAGCTGTGGATGGTTTTCTTTTTTCAGAGTTAAAAAAGGACACAACAATGGACAATTTTCTTTTTTGTTTCTGAGACCAGACACTAGAGATTGGGGCCCCCAGTGTCTGCATATTGTTTTGTGGCACCAGGAGTTGGTCACACCAGTGTGTCAGGGACCATTTATTGTTTGTTTGTTTTTTGCTGGCATGGGGGTTGGGCACCCCAATGTCAGAGTGTGGCTTGGGGAAGGGAGATTAGATATTCTGTAGTTATGATAGGTGGAGGGCCAAGAGATTGGTCGCAATATATGTGCTTGTCTTTGTCAATCAGACATAAAGAGGAAGATTATGTGCAACAAACTTTTTAAGCTTTTTTAAAAATGTAAGTAGAGAACTAGATGAGGGGAAACCAGTAGATATTATTTTCTGGATTTTAGCAAAGCCTTTAAACATTATGCCACATGAGGGAATTGTTATCAAGATGAAAAAATATTGCCGACCTGCTGGCACTGTGTTAGGGTTACTGCTCATGGCGCCAGCAACCCAGGTTCGGGAATGGACCTGGGCTGCTGGAGGGTCGGCCAGGGAGAGGAGGATTGAGCACCCAGAGGCTGTTCTTCTCCTCCGGGTGGGGTTGGATGCATGTCCCGCTGCTGTACCGCCACCTGGGTGACCACGGGTTAAGATGCAGTGGGACTGTAGAAAGAAGGGAGAGGGGACATTGGCCGGAGCCGGAGTGCTCGCACGCCTCGATGTACGCTACCCCTAGGCTCCCGTAGCATGTCAACATCCTGTGGGAGGGGACAGAAAAAGCATAAAAACACCACAGTGCTCCCTGTAGACAGAGCTCCAGGCCCCGATCCCAGTCCCCTTGCCAGTGCCTGATGACAGCATCCCCCCAATGAAAGACAGACATGTCGGGATGGTATGGGGTCCCATCCTGTACCCGCCTGGGGGGTATAGCCAAGGCTGCATGGGTGGGATGGACTTCTCTGATGCCTGACACGAGGAGCACGGACGTATAAGACCACAATGGAATCTCCTGAAGAAAGGAAGTAAGGCGGTGAGAAAGGAAAAAAAAAAGGATGAAAAAACACTAGGACTAAATATGAAATTGATTTTGTGGATGAAAAGAATGGCTACGTGGTAGATCACAGAAAGCGTTTATGACATTTTCTTATCTGATGAGAGTAAAGTGATTAGTGGTGTGCCCCAGGGCTTGGTTTTGGAGCCGCAATTGTTTCAACTATATATTACTTAAATAAAAAAATGGGGATATTAATTTCTTGATGGAAAAACATGTAATACCAAACTCAGCAGAGTTGTTGGAGTTATAGAAAAAGATAAGCAGGTAAATACAATTCAGGAGAACTAAGACACAATTATAAAATGGGCATGTAAAATCTAAGAACCTGATTGGCTAACTGAATCTCTGAACCATGATTAAATCCCAGTATACCAAAACTTACGGGAAAAAGATCCCGTAAGCCTCGTTAGCCCCATCACCTAAAAATCAATACCACCCTCGAAAACTAAAAACTGTTCATTGATGTCCAGTGGCAGCGTGCTGGCCACCAGAGTGTCATGCTCTGCTCACACCATTACCCATCAACTATTCAGATATTTTAAAACTTTAAACAATTCTCAAGTGGAGAAAGTGTTTCGTGTTTAAAAACAAAGCCTAAAACATACAGAAATCAGGCCCAAAAAGTTGAGCCATGATAGTGAGCATAGGCACATGCCCAGTATCACGGCTGGGCTTTACGGGTAAGATCTCTCTATGTTTTAGGCTTCATTTTTAACATTTTAAATCCGTAGATTGACTCCGATTTCCAAAAAAAAAAAGAGAACAGCAACCAGTCGTGGAGCTTTCAGATGTCTTACAGGTCAAAAAGTAAAGAAACAAATACCAGCAATGACACATTTATAACACCGCATATATCTCCACAGCTTCCCTCACTGAACTGTTACAGCTTCCCTCAATGAACTGTGAGCTCTGTTTAGACTCGCTCACTTCAAAATCGCCGATTACTCAGGACTCTCTGAACTCGGGCCCTCTCCAGTGTTCCAAGGCAGAGAGTACACAAAAATGTCTTTACACATAACAGTTTTCAGTAAAATAAGTAACTACCAGTAATCATCCACTTGAGCTGTGTTTACAATTGCTCACTCTGAGACTGGCGATCGCTAGGCACCCTCTGAACTTGGACCCTCTCCAGTCTTCTGGGAGCCAAGGCAGAGAGCAGACAAAAGAAAAAAAAACACTGGCTAGTAACATTGCCCGACCCAGGAACCGAACAGCAGCAATATTTCCAAGGTTCCCCCTGAGCGTCACAGTAATTCTAATTACACAACTCCACCCTGTAGCTCCATTCACAGTACCAAATGGCAGGATCTCCCCAGCAACACAGAACTATTTTTTCTGATGGTGCAATAAACTCTAAATAAATAATTTAAATACAAAAACTTTTTTTTGTCACCAAAAATGGGACCCATAGATAATTGGTAATAAATCATTTGGGAGAGGTGTTGATTTACCCACTTCTGTGTGGATTTGGTCACGAGGCCACAAACCACACCAGGCGTGGGTAAATCCCAGCATAACCCACACCCTGTCGTTGTTTATTGCTTAATCAACAGATGGACAGTTTCATGGAGCATGAGATTCAATGTGGAGAAGTGTGCAGTACTGCATTTTGGCACCAGAAATAAACAGGTGACATACTGCCTTGATGAGGTTCAGAGCCTAAAAATATCTGATAAGAGAGAGCGAGAGATATCTTGGGATAGTGATAAACCATGATCTGAAACACACAAGACAGTTCAAGGCAGCAGAGACAAAAGTAAATAGGGTGCTGGGCTGTATTAGAAGTGCAGTATCTGCAGTGGGAGTGATAAGATTATCAGTCAGATGTATCAGTGTTATGTAAGGCCTCATTTGGGTTGCTTTGCCCCAACATGCCCCACATGCATGCAGCTTTCTCCTGTGGAGGGGGCATGCTCCCTGGCCCAGCACAGGGGTTGCTGCTGCCAACCTCCCCTCAAGTGGGAGCATCACAGAGAGGCAGCAGCTCCCAGTCCACCCCCGTTGTCAACAATCAAGTCCACTCCTGAACTTGGTTCACTGGCATGGAAGCATAAAGCACTACCCAGCAGGCCATCAGGCAGCCATATTTTGGCAGACCTGAATGAACAGTCACATCAATATACAAACATTTGCAGAGGTTGATTTATTACTCCTTGGGGATTTTAATGTAAGAACTAGTCAGTTTAATAAAGAATGAGGAGGTGGTAATACTAAGGCTTGACCAGGATTTTTATCTAAGGAACTCTGCTGAGAGAAAAATTTACAGAAAAAATGAAAAATTAATTCAAGCTTGTGAGTATTTTAATCTAACTCTACTCAATGGTAGGTTGAAGGGAGATAAAGATGGGGTACCAACATTTTATTCAAGCTGTGCTGCAACAGTAACTGATTATGCAATTGACACATGTGAAAATATGAGTATTCTTCCCAGATACGTCCCTGTAATACTAAGTAGATCATTGTGTGAAGTGGGAAACACTGACATAGCCAAGAGGAAGAGGTATAGATACAAAGATATGTATTACTTTTTTTTTGAAATCTCTATTTTTCCTCCCACTGCCCCACAGAACCATTCCATCTGGAGCACCCATGAAGCCTGCCCCTGCCAGCACCTACCTGCACCCTCCGGTCCCTCCATCAAGCCACGGAAATCCCCCGGGCAGGGTCGGGGCCGGGCAACCCCAGAATCTTGAAATCTTGTCAGGGCCCTGGGTCGCAGGCAGGTGCTGGCACATCGGGACCCGGCTCGTCGTTCCGTCATCCTGGCTCCGAGGGTTTTTTTCCCATGTTACTAATGGGACGCTACATGCCTGAGAGTCAAGGCATCTGCTAGCATCCACAACTTCCCCCTTCCATGAAGGAGCAGCTTCGAGGTTGATTGGCTGCCGCCTACGCCTGCAACCAATCACACCTGAGACTCCAGCTTGCCGTCGCTTCCCCAGCCTCCGCCACGGGTCGACGCTGCCGGTATGGAAGTCCCTCCCGGAGAAGATGAGCTGTCCCGGATGCTCCAGCCTGTCTCCCCGCCAACCCCGATGATCCGAGGCGCTCCCAGACCCAGGTCGCCAGATGGTGCGAGGTGTGGTGTCCAGCGCCTCAACCCTCAGCGTCACCGGGCCGGCAAAGATATGTATTACTAATCAACAAAGAGTCAGATGGATGGAAGTTTTAGAATGATTTAGTTATGAGGAAATTGCTAGGTTTGTAAATAATTTGTGTTAGTGAGCCCAGTGCACATGAGAAATGTCATTGTTGACATTAATTTTTGAGCATCTGACACTTTACTTTTATAAAGAAAGGGAACCCTGAATAAATTATGATTCCTGGTTCAATGATGTTTGTGAGAAAAAAGAGAGAGTTAACAGAGAAATTACAGAAACTATAGAAAAATTCCAATGTTAGAGAATCTGGCCATTCTGAATATGTGTTGTAAGCAACGTAAACATCCTCCTCTAGAACAAAAAGAGAAATACATTGAACAAAAATGACTACAAATTAATTCTGCTGTAATTGAAAACGATACTCAATTCTAGCTTCTTCTTGTGAAAAGAACAAATAATTATATGAATGTTTTTTTTTTTTTTTGCTTACCCAAGGGGGAGACACACTAAGCTGAAGCTTGTTTACAGGTGTGACCTGGGAGCACAAGGAAGTTAAGTGACTTACTCAGGGTCACACAGTATGCAGGTGGGGGCTATGGGATTCAAACCCAGGTCTCCAGGTTTGCAGCTCAGAGCCGTAAACCACTGTGCTATACTGCCTCCTCGATTGGCCACCTGGTTTGGGTGTACATATACCCCAGGACAAATAGCTTAACTATAAGGGATTAATGTATAGCGAATTCAAAAGAGAGAAAAAGAGAGAGAATCAATTTTTAATGCCTCCTGCTTTTGATAATGGCATATCTGTTTCTTTTGCCAGATATAATTGAGGCAATTAAATTAACTAGATTAAACAAGACCGCTGGAAATTATAGAGTCTGCTGATATTTATAAACTAGACCCTGAATGGTGGGTACCACTATTAACCCAGTAACAATATTTAATACCTGCTTAAAAGAACAATATACACTGAGCAGCTAAGCATGAAAATATTATAGTTCCTATTCACAAAAAAAGGAAGGTTGAGGACCTGACTGTGTTTCGACCCATTTCTTGACAATTTAGCAAAGCTATTTGGGAAAGCGGTCTTAGAAAAATTGAAGGACTGGATGGGGGAAAATTGTATTCTGTCAGACATACAGGCAGGGTTTCAAAAGGGTTTAAAAAAAAATACTACAGATGCATACTTTGCAGAGTCACGCATTCTGAATAAATACTTGAACATTAGAAAGCCGAAGGTATACACTTTTATATAGATTTTTCTAGTGCATTTGACTCACTCTCTCAAAGTATATTGTGGTGTAAATATACAGCACTTAAGACTTTTTTTTTATTTTCTCTTTCTACACCCCCTTCTGACCACATCAGCCCCCACTCTTCCGGGATCCTAGGCTGTGTGTCCCCTAGCAGCACCCCAGGTAACTCCTGGGAACTCCGTGGACCTGCTCCCATCCTACCTTGGTTGTACCCCCGGGGAGAGGACCCCAGGTCGTCCCCTCCTCAGTCCATTAGTGTGCATCAGGCAGTCCAGTCGGTCCTCCAAGGAGCCTGGTTATGAAATCTGGGGCAGCCAGGTCCCTTCTGCTGGTGGCCGATGCAGGATTTTTCCTGGTTTTCTGGTCTCTGCCCATTGCCCATGAGGTCGCTGACACTTGAGGGGATCCAAGGAGGTGGGGCATGTAAAGACGTGCCGCCTTTCTAGATCCCGGCCAGCATCCTCCCCTCCCAATCATTCGACAGCCCCATTGAACCACCACCTGTGGTCACCCAGGTGGCAGTAAAGCAGCAGGATCCACAGCCCACCCTCCCTGGAGGAGGAGAGCAGCCCCCCAGTGCTCAATCCTCCTCCGCTGCCGGCCCTCCAGCAACTCGAGTTCGCTCCCGACCCCGGGTTGCTGGCATCGCAAGCAGTAGTGCTACTGCTATACCGACGGGCCTGCACTAAAGACTGTTGATGATCTGTTAACAATGATTGTCAATCTGTATAAAGATAGTTGGACCAAAGTTAGGTACACTAAGTCAGTATCTTTACTTCATTTGTGACTAATAATGGGTCAGACAATTATGCATTCTGTTCTCCCTATTGTTCAACATTTATATTACTGAAATTCTACAGGTTCTTAATAATGGTGATTTTCCATATCCTTAGACATTCTAACAGACATATCCTAATATTGCCATATGCTGATAATGTGTCATAGTATCCCTTATAGAATCTGGTCTGCAGACGCAATTAGCATTGCTATGTACAGTAAATATAGTACCAAGTTATGAAGCACAGACTTACACTGTAAATCTGCAAAAAGTTGAAGACCTACAAAACGTAAAGTGTACTGGGCTGTATTAGAAGTACAGTATTTGCAGTGTGCGTGATATTAAGTCCACTGTATCAGTGTCAAGTAAATGAGAAAAAGGTACTCTCAGGGTAAAGTAACTCACAAATTTGAGCTGTATCTAGATATCCTTAGAGATCCATGGCTTAGACTGACATATAAGAAATTACATTTTAATGTAATTACTCAAACCTCCTACTGGCTCAATAACAGGGAAGGAGGGATTTGGCATAGTGTACATGTTCAATGGATATGGAAAAAAGTTTATTTCCTATGGTACTAGAATTTCCTTGACGTAATAGACTTAGGACCATGTATCTCAGGACTCAATGCTTCTTTCTGGCTATCCTGAGTAATTTTTGATAATTTATTAACTGTTTACATTTTGTCCTTAATTAGAGAGATATGTTTGTTGTAGCAAGGGTTGCCAAGTTTCTTACTGCTCTGAAGCTATAACAGAAAAAACAATACTACAGTAATGTATACTTTATAGTAGAGTCCTTCAGTAAAAGTGTATCTACATAAAGTAATTTTACTTACGAGCAGACCTCCTACAGATATAGGGATTTATGTAGCTACAAATGGCTGAGTCCCTTTACTATCACTGAGTGTTCCTGAATTTGATTGATTTTTTATGAAATGTGCATTGTTCAATATACTACTCTTCCCTTGCTGAACCCTGGAATGGTATACTGCTGAGATACTATAAAATTAACATACATACATATTTACTGTCTTATGTATGAACCATAGATGTTTATGTATGTATTTTTACGTTTGCTTGCACGCATGTGCAAGAAACATAGTGCCATCATCCAAGTTTTCGGAGGTGTGTCACCTCCTCTTCCAATTCAGTCAGTGTGTTGGCAGGCGCGGCCCCAGTCCTCCAATGCATGCTGGAGCTGTCTATGACAGCTCCAAAATGCAGTGGAGTACAGATGAAAGGGGGAGCTATGCTTCAGTGAGCAGCGATAAGATATCGCCTGCTGCCTGCGCTCCCCTACACACACACACACACACACACGCAGGCATACTGCGTGCGGCCCCCACGCACACAGTACAGCCGGGGTGCCCCAATCCCGATCGGCTGTGCTGCGACCCCCAAAAGGTTTTCACATGCCACGCTGGGTGCTCACCCCAGCGTGGCAACTCATCGATAGCCGACGGGGTGCCCAATCCCCGTCAGCTCCACTGTCCCCTGAGAGAGTAGGGTGCCACGCTGGGAGCCCACCCCAGCGTGGCAACTGATGTTCGGGCTGACAGGGATGCCCAATCCCCGCCGGCTCCACGCCCCCCAACCAGCGCGTCCTTGTGCCACGCTGGGAGCCCACCCCAGCATGGCAAAAGTCCTGCGTCGCAGTTTAAAACAAAACCTGTAAATAAAAACTGTCCCTCGGCGCTTCTCCCTGCCCCCTCCTACAACCCACCCACCCTCGCACCCTGCCTCCCCACCCCCACCCCATACTTACCTCCAGACCTCGGCGCAACGATCTTCGGTGGACCGGGAACACGTCTGCACTCTTCAAAGCCGACCGCGAACTGAGGAAATGCCGGTAAGCTGTATAATGGGATAGATAGGGTTTTTTCAACTTTATTGCATATCTCAGGCATTTTTTAGAATTTTTGCACCAAATTTTCAACATGGGGTTTTTGGGATGCCTGCTCATGAATGCTGTCACTGTCATGGCGTTACTCAGGCCTGAAGGGTGATTTCGCAGCCACTGCGTGAAATCACCTTTTCGGAATGATTAACGAAACGAAACTGCCAGTGTTCATAAGGTGGGCTCTCAAGAAGCCTATTTTGAAAATCTGGTGGAAGAATTCCAAAAAATTACTGTTTTACGAGCTTGCGTTGAGCAGTTCCTACGCAGGCTCGTAAGTTCGCGAATTTTCAATATTTTCACTCCAGATTTTCAACATTGCCATTTTATTACACTTCCTTATGAACAGTACAGCTGCCATTTTTCACATGTGGCCCAAAATGTGTTTTCGCACATGTAGCGCACAATGGTGCAGTCGGTGTGTGAAAGCAATGTTTGGGACAGATTAAGAAAATCACAGTTACACTGTTCATGAGCAGAGGTCTTAAAATAGCTATGTTGAAAATTTGGTGACAAAAGTCCATAAAATGACTGTGTTATGAGTGAGCATTGCGCAGTTTCCACGCACCCTCATAAGTTCATGACTTTGTAATATTTCAGTCTAGATTTTCACCAGTGGCATTTTTCCACACTTCCTTATGAACAGTACAGCTGTCATTTTTCACAACATGGCCAAAATGTGTTTTCACACTTTCAGCGCAGAGATGCGTGGTCGCTGTGGGAAATCATTGTTCGGAACAGATAAAGAAAATCACAGTGACACTGTTCATGATCGGAGGTCCCAAAATGCCTGTGTTGACAACCTGCTGTAAAATCCCAAACTAATTACATTACGGGTGTGCGTTGCACAGTTTCTATGCACGCTCGGGACTTCACCAGTTTTTTTAATATTTTTACTGCAGATTTGCGACATTGCCATTTTTTACACCTCCCCGTGAACAGTACAGCTGTCAATTTTACATCCTGTTCGGAATGTTTTTGCACCTGTGGTGCTAAATGCCGTAGTCGCTGTGCATAAGCAGCTTTCAGCTAACAAACTGATATTGCCACTGTTCATGAGGTGGGGTCACAAAAAAACCATGTTGAAAATTTGGAGTGAAAATACCAATGAATGCCTGAGGTATTAGGGTTTCCAACCATAATGCCCAACCCTGTAGAGAGAATGACAGGCATCAGGATGTGACTTGGGATTCTTGCCTGTAATGCTCATACCATTCCACACTCTGCAGCCAGTGAGAGGCATCGAGGTATGCCTTGGACTCTTCAGCCCCCAAAGTTCACCCCATTCTCCCTATACACCCATCTCACCGTACTTCCTGATGGAATGGGGTGCACATAAGGGCCAAAGACCCCAAGGCACACCATGACACTTGTCGGTGTCTGCACGGTAGGGAGTAGTGAAATGGCATGGCCGTTATGCCTGATGACCCAAAGGCACACCCTGATGCCTGTCACTCTCTGCAGGGTGGTGGTGGGGTTGGCTTCAGTTCAATACTTCACTGCCATTCCTATTACGCAGCTCTGTAACTTCTACACTACCACTGCCAATGCCAGCAAGCAAACATTCAGCATTGACAAATGCTTGTTTAAATATGTAATACATTGTAAAAACTTTTAACTTGAGATGAACAATAACATTTTAATTAGAAAAAATATGCTTTTTGTATTGCTTGTATTAGTGTACTGCATGGTGTTTATGGTATGAAAAATATAGCAGGTATTTTGTGGCGGCAGAGGGTTTAACAAAGGAAATTATTTTCTTCCAAAATTAAGGATTTGCCAGGAGTACTGCCTTTCTGTGTCCACTGTTCAAACTGTTCACCTTTCCTACTGGATTATACTTGACAATTATTTTTTCATACAAAGGTCTCGAAAGAGCGATGAGGCACAAAGTCCACTTTTGCTCCCTAGTAGTATGTTAAACAGCCTCCGTTCATAATATATTTATCCAATTTATGTTTAAATTCATTCTTATTACTACCAATTACTACATTAGTTGGTAGGGAATTCCATGGGTTTACAGCTCTTTGAGTGAAGTAAAACTTTCTTTCAAGGTTATTAAATCTCTGCCCAATTATTTGTAAGGGATGACCCTGTTGTCATTATAAATTTGTTTATAGTCAAAATCCATTTCATTAAACACGACTGGGTTGTGTATGTTATCGAACATCTGCCAGAGATCCCCTCTGAGTCGTCTTGTTTTCAATGACATTGGTGCAAGTTTATTCAATCTAGTTTCATATGGGTAATTTCTAATGTTGGATATTAGTTTTGTGACATTTTTCTGTACCCTTTCCAGTTGATTTATGTCACGTCATTTTTATGGCCACCAGAACTGGGTTGTATAGTTGAGCTGAGGCCTGAGATATGCTCTATACAGGGGAAGAACGATGCTTTCGTCCCTAGACTTATCGTTGTTTTTAATGGCCCATAGTATCTTGCTCACCTTAGAGATAACATAGTTATACTGTTTAGTATTTTCAAGATCTCTACTTATACTGATACCCAGATCTCTTTTTTGGGTAGTTGTAGATAACATTGTATTGCGTAACATGTAAGTATACTGAAAGTACAGTTACGTAAGAACTTACCTTAACAGTAGATCTTCGAGAGAGGCTCTTGCAGTAGGTAATTACATATAGGACTGAAGCCGGCAGGCGTCAGGACCCCACAGAGAAATTTCTAGCTAGCAGTCTCTGGCGAGGGACTGCCCCCACATCAGGTGACCGGCGTCCAGTTCTTTCCAGCCAAAGGCCAAAAAGGCGAGACGAGACAGAAGCAGAGATTTCCCTTCCTGGAAAAGGAGCTGAAAAAACTAAGGGGGATGGAGGGTGGGAAGGTATTACCTACTGCAAGAGCCTCTCTCGAAGATCTACTGTTACAGTAAGTTCTTACGTAACTGTACTATCTTACTTTGAGAGAGCTCTTGCAGTAGGTAATTACATAAAGGACTGAGTCCCAAGCAGTCTGGAACAAAGAGAAGCACATGGGAGGATCAAACTACTCATAAGAGATCCTCTGGCTGAAGAGGACTTAAGGAAGAATGCCTTGCAAAACAGCCAACCCGAAGCCGACTCTACGGCGAGAGGCAATATCCAAACTGTAGCCAGAAAGGTGCTGGACAGAAGTCCGTTGCAGCGTGCAACATCAGCCTCTCGCACATTCTTGAACAGGCAGCAGAGCCGTGACACCCCTGGTGGAGTGACCCTGACCTGACCTGGCAAGGTCTTGTGATACTTGTCGTAGCAGCAAGTGATACAGTGAGCCAACCATTTGGACAAACATTGTTTGGAAACAGCGTTGCCCTCTCTTTTGCTGGCAAAAGAAACAAATAGTTGGTCAGTCTTTCCAAGATCCTTCGTCCTGTTGGTGTAGTATCTCAGAATCCGGTGAACGTCCAGGGTATGTAAAAGATACTCCCCATGATTGGAGTGCTGTGTGAAAAAGGCAGGCAGTTCAATGGACTGGTTCAACGTAGATTCCACTACCACCTTAGGGAGAAACTTAGGATTGGTACACAGAGCCACACATTCCTTATGGAAAATCAGATATGGAATTTTGCACATCAAGGCCTGAAGCTCGGAAGTTCTTCGAGCGGAAGTAATGGCCACTAGGAAGAGAGCCTTCCATGAAAGGAACTTAAGTTCTGCTGAGGCTGCCAGCTCAAAGGGAGGCAGCATAAGCTTCTCAAGAATGAAATTCAAATCCCAAGGAGGGTCAGGAACCCGAATGGGGCATCTCAGATGAAGAATCCCTCGTAGAAAGGTCTTCGCGACCTCAAGCTGAGCAAAAGTTCTGTCCCCAAAGGGAACATGATAAGCAGCCAGAGCCGCCATGTGAACTTTCAAAGAGGAATGACTGAGACCCAGGTTGAACAGATAACGCATGTAGTCTAGTAGCCACCCAACAGGACAGGAGAAAGGCTCCAGGTCTTTGGACGAAGCCCAAATGGAAAACCGTTTCCATTTCATGGCACAGGTGGAGCGAGTGGACGGCTTCCTGGCCTCCACCAAGATCTCTGCCACTTGAGGAGAAACCCCAAAACGGGCTTGTGCTATGTCTGCAGGAGCCAAGCATGCAGCTGAAGGGACTTGAGGCCCGGATGGACCAGGGATCCCCAAACCTGGGTCAACAGTAGTCGTGAAAGTGGAAGAGGAATCGGAGGTTCCTCTGAGTACAGTTGCAGAAGAGAAAACCAAACTTGCCTGGGCCAGGAGAGAGCCATGAGAATCATACAGGCCCCTTCTGAGCTGAGCTTGTGCAGGATCCTCGGAATCAATGGAATTGGGGGAAAAGCATAAATGAATCTGCCCTTCCAGTCGAGAGACAGAGCGTCTCTCCAGAGTCGCCCGCGCCCTGGAGCAAGTGAGCAAAAGGTGGACAGTTTTGCATTTAGTGGGGACGTGAACAGGTCGACCTGAAGGGTTCCACAACATAGGAAGATGCCGTCTGCTATTTCCTGGTCCAATCCCCACTTGTGAGGTTGTGCCGAGGATTGGCTCAAGTGATCTGCCAACAAATTCTCTACCCCCTGGACATGGACCGCCGTGAGATGAAGGTTGTGTAGGGTCACCCATTTCCAGACCTGCATCGCTTCCCGACAAAGAGGGTAGGTTCAAGTCCCCCCGTTTGTTGAGGTACCAGACTACACTCATGTTGTCGGTCTGGACAGCCAGGTGACTGGGAAGCAGAAAGGGGTGTAGCACTTGAAGAGCATACAACACCGCTCTGAGCTCAAGCACGTTGATGTGAAGCGTCTGCTAGAGTATGGATCATGAGCCCTGGGTGCGCTGGGATCCCAAATGAGCTCCCCAACCTTCACCCAAGGCATCCGTTGTCAGTGTTTGGGAGGGGGAAGGAAAGCAGAAGGGAACTCCCCGACAAAGGTTCTCCTGAACCTACCACCAGTGCTAATCCTGAGGCATCGGGGTCGAGACCGAAGAGTCCACTGAGAGAGTCTCAAGTGGAGCCAAGCGTGCAGAACTGTCAGAATTGCAGCCACCATGAGCCCCAGGAGGTGAAGGACCGACCTGGCGAGAATCCACCTGTGAGAGGACAAGAAGCTTGCCTGAGCCTGGAGTGTGACCACCTTGTCTGGGGGCAGAAAGGCCATACCAGTGGTCGTGTCCAGAATCACCCCGATGAACTGGAGGCATTAAGATGGGATCAAATGGGATTTGGCTTGGTTGATGGTAATATCCAGGCTGGTAAAAACCTGCCTGGTAAGGCAAAGGGACGCAAGAGCTCCTCCCTGGATGGGGTCACCAGGAGCCAATCGTCCAGGTATGGGAAAACCTGCACTCCCTGAGTACGCAGGTAGGCCGCCACCACAGACAGGCATTTGGTGAATACTCGGGGGGCGATGAAAGACTAAATGTGAGGGCCTTGTGGTCCCTCTGGAAAGCAAACCGGAGGTATTTGCGGTGGGAAGGGCAGAAAAGGATATGCAGGTACATGTCCTGCATGTCCAGAGCACACAGCCACAGTCCCAGCCAAAGGAAGGGCAGGAGACTCTGTAGGGAGAGCATCCTGAACCTTTTGTACTCCACGAACAGATTTAGAGAGCTGAGGTCCAGAATGGGCCTCATGTCTCCTGTCTTCTTGGGGACCAGGAAGAAATGGGAGTAGAAGCCCGTCCCCCGAAGAGGGGGAGGGACGGGTTCTATTACCTCCTTCAACAGAAGGGAAGAGTTCTTCTGAACCCTGAGATGATGTCAGGGAGTAAGATGACCGGAGGGTTTCTGAAACAAACTCTATGGTGTGGCCTCTGCTATGAGCCAAAGGACCCAAGAGTCGGTAGTGATCCTCTCCCAACCCGGCAGATGAAGGGAGAATCTCCCGCCTACCGGTTCCTCTGGATTGACCAGAGGCTGTGGGAAAGGGAGGGAGTCAGGAGGTTTGGGGCAGTGCCATGGCTGGAGCTCCCACAGCCCATTTGGTTTCCATGAGCGCAATTATGGTGAAATTTGGTATGGTGGCAAGTGCTGTAAGTTCGTCCATCTTATGTCTAAGACTTCTAACATTAATTAATGCGCATTTTAATTTCTTATTACCCTTGATGTGGCCTGTGCTAAGAATTTTAGTATGATTTATACACTCAAAGTCAATATTCTTCTCCTCTTCCACCCTACTTTCCCCCTTCTAATTTAGTTTAAAGACATTTTTTCTAGTGCTGTGCTTAAGGTGTCCCCCAGGGTTCTAGCACTTAGTCTACAATCCATCTCTAACATATAGGTTTATGTTTCCTCTAAAGTTGGACCAATGGTCTATAAACTCTAGCCCGGATATTCAGACTGTGCCGGGCAGGGGTGTAAGCCTAGGCACAGCGCAACTGGGCTGCGCCAGGGCATGGACCAGGCGATATTCAACAGTGCTGCGCCATGGCTCAGCACCATTGAATATGGCACAGTGGGCACACACACTGCGCATGTCGCAGTGGCACTGCGCCAGCACAAGACACAGTACAGGAGGATGCACCAGCGCAAGTGCAGTTGCGATATGCGCATGGCCTGGGATATTCAGCATGGGGCTTGCAAATGAGGCCATTGTGCATGCAAGGCACAAATGAGTCCATTTGCATGTCATTATAGCCCCATTTGCATGCAATGCGCCAATCCAGGGCGACTTGTGCCTGGCGCCTAGCCAGGCAGCAGCCGTCGAGGATTGACACCCTGCAGACCCATTGCGGTCCCCCGCTCCCAATCGCAGGCATAAGGAAATATATGATCCCTGATGGTCCAGTGGTAACCCCCCCCATCGCCCGATCACGGGCATAAGTATATGTAGAATCCCTGGTGGTCTAGTGGGATGCCCCCATCGCGCAATCGCGGGCATGTGTATGTTGAATACCTGGTGATCCGATTCGTGCTTAAATCTTGATCGGCGGAATATGTGTATTTAGAATCCCTGGTGGTCCAGTGGGAAGACCCCCCCCTTGTCCGATCACGGGCATCTGTCAGGATGAGACCCTGGTGGTCCAGTAGTACCCGCTGAGGTCCCCCGTCACCCAGCACTCCCCCATCATTGGCGGGTGGAAGCACTCGTTCACATATTGGGCCTGTGTAATACAGCAGGATCTGCACACCCATTGGTCCACACAGTGGACCAATAGGCATACTGACCGTACTGTACGCTGTCATTCGGTGGGCGCCATGCAGGCTGGGCGCTGCCACCCACCAATGATGGGGGGGTGCTGGGGACCTCAGTGGGCGAGTGGGGAGTACCACTGGGCCACTAGGGTCTCATCCTGACAGACAACCATGATCGGGCAAGGAGGGGGCTTCCCACTGGACCAACAGGGATTCCAAATACACATATGCCCACGATCGGGCAACGGGGGATGTCCCACTGGACCACCAGGGATACTAAATATACTTATGTCCACAATTGGGCAATGGGGGGGTTACCACTGGACCACCAGGGCTCGTATGTTCACATATGCCCGTGATCGGGCAATGGGGTGAGGGGCACATGTCTACCTGGGCAGGGTGCTTGTGGAAGGTGTATCTGCTGGCCGCCCACAGCTGGCAGCTGTTGTGTTGCGCCATGCACTTCAGCCACCCGCCTGTGGGTGGCAGGCATTTGAGCCCTTTTGTTTCAGCTCATCTTTGTGCAGCAGTGTGCAACGCATGTAGGGGTTGTGCCAGCATATGTGCCGCACATCCGGGGCTGAATATCGGGATGTGCTGCATATGCATGGGCATACCCCCTGCAACTGCGCCGCATACATTACCAATGCATCCCGGCGCATGGGGGTGGCGCCGCACAGCCTGCCCCTTTGAATATCGCGCTGGGGCTCATTGGGGCTTGAGCATGGCACAACCCCTTTGAATATCCAGGCCTCTGTGTTTTCATTGCTGCACCAGTTAGCCAGCCTGATGTTACTATTTTTTTTTTTGCATTTTTCAGTTCATTATCCATGGATAGAGTAACTGAGAGGCAGTATCTCATTTCCAATGGGGCTCTGTTCCTGTACATTTTTGTGGCTGGTTAGACTGGAGTACTCGGAGGTTAAGTGACTTGCTCAAGGTTACACAGTGAGTATTCAGCTCTGGTTAGATGTGAACCTATGATTTCTGGGTTCCCAGAGTGGCGTGTTAACCATCAGACTACACTACCTCCTAATCCATAATATTATAGTCCTCACTCAGGGTAGGGTTAGGGATTTCTGCACAGTTTAAAACAGGAAGACCCAGTCTCAATTGCGAGTAACTTAGCAACACTCATGACTGTGCAAACCCCATTTCATGCACAGTCACCAAACACATTGTGACTGTACAAGGAAACAGACAGGGGTTCAGGACTATTGTTAATAAGCTACAACCCTGGTATATCATTACTGAACTGTAATTAATTATGGTTGTTTTATGATCACTTGGTCTCGAGTGCCAACCTGGATTATTGGCTGCAGCCTCCGTCTGGGATATCTATTAATGTTGGGGTGGTTACAGCAATGCGATGTGAGCAAGGTTCATGTGAAACTACAGTCGCTAACTCACTGCTTGAACTGCCTGTGCTTCTGTTCTACTAGCTGTAAAACCGGACTCCACTGAAAAGCAGATGTTGCATGTTAGGCTATACTGAATCAAAAAAAAAAATCTGAAAAAATATAAAAAAATGTTTGCAATACAATATTTCACATGCCTAAATCAGTCTGAGCTAGGCATACAAAGTACAGTACCCTATATAATAACATTTTTTTCTTGTAATTTATATTGTGTCCATACAGCATTATCTTTCTGTTTCCTTACTTTATGATGTTCATTTCCTGGATTCTGCTGGTGCTGTAAATGCAACAGTTTGGGTGTTAATGGTGCTTGAAATGAAATGTCAAAAGTAGGACTAAAGTTACAGTACCACGGAAACTTTCAAGGCTTTCTTTCCCTCCATAGTAAGTTGGTTGATTATATAACCTACTTTTTTCATGGCTGCATGATGAAACTATGCCGGCGTGCCAAACAAGGGGAAAGAAGAAAAAGGAGCCACGTATCACAAATGTTGCTCAGCGTTTCACCCAGTGAGTGAAGCTGAAGCACTTACAGTATGCAGAATCCTGTCGCTCCCCACCCCTTCCCCCCACACACACTTTTTTCTTTTGCTGCCTCATTTAAACAAGGCTTGTCAAATCACAGCTCCATCCCTGCTCTGTCTCCCTCTTCTGTGTCTATCTCTAATCTCTTCCATCTTTTATAATACTCACCACACCGGGGAAGTCAGATAAGAGCTGTAGTCCTCCAAGTGCAATCTCACTCACAACGGCTTTTCCAGATCCTGGCTGAGCTTGAGCCTCAGCAGGAGCAGTAGTGGCGATGACGGCATCCTTGCACCAGCGTCCATGGTCATCAATGTGTGCTGCTGAGTGTCCCCTCTTAAATTGTTCAAATAAAAGAATGTTTCTTAAAGATAAACGTTTCCGCACATTGTATTTTTTGTATTTATTTATTTCACTAGGAAAAGGCTCCGTCGAGCATGCTCATTTACAAGGATTTCCTGGGTAAGACAGCATACATAGTTTAGGCATAAAAACAAGTTACAGAGATGACGCACAGATATACAAGCCACAGCAGTATCCACATTGAAGCAAGCTCATGAATTCTCATGAGGACCTACAGAAAGATCAGGAAAAGCTGGGGAGGTGGTCCAGGAACTGGCAGCTTGACTTCAATTCCAAGAAATGCAAAGTTATGCATATTGGAGCCAAGAATCCCAGGACAGAGTACTGCCTGGGTGGAGTCCGAGTATCTGCATCAGAGGAGGAGAAGGACCTGGGAGTGATGATCACTAGTGACCCGAAGCACTCCACATAGTGCAAAAAAGCAGCAGCAAAGGCTAGCAAGATGCTGGGATACATATCTAGGCGGATCAGTAGTAGGAGAGAGGAGGTTATACTGCCCTTGTACAGGTCACTGGCAAGGCCGCATCTAGAGTATGGAGTTCAGTACTGGTGGCCACACTTCAAAAAGAACATTAGCCTGCTGGAGAAGGTCCAGAGGAGGGCTACAAAGATGAGGGTGGGTCAGCAGGGTAAGGCATATGAGGAGAGGTTGATGGCACTGAACATGTACTCCCTGGAAGATAGGGGAGAGAGAGAAACAGAGAGAGAGAGGGGATATGATTGGGACCTTCAAGTACTTGAAAGGGATAAAATACGGTTGATAAACAGAGTCTCTTTAAGCTGACTGGCAACCATAACACTAGGGGGCACAGTCTTAAACTGGAGGGTGGGAGGTTTAGGAGGGAGGTCAGGAAGCACTTCTTCACAGAGAGGGTGGTGGACACTTGGAATGCACTGCCGAAAAAGGTCAACTCATTGAAGACAGTAGACAGCTTTAAGAGAGGCTGGGATAGGCGTAGGGGGAAAGTAAAGATCATGGAGTGGGAGGAGTAGGGAGGGAGGAAGGGCAAGGACATTAGCTCAAGCTGTGGACCCTGCAATTTGAGTAGACTTGTTAGACCAAATGGCCTTCTTCTCCTGGCTTCTTCATATGTTCGTAGGTATGTAGTTCAACTGCAAGGTATACAAGACATAGCAGTACTCACAAAGAAGCAAACATATAGAAGTCTTTTCTTGAACAATGGTATATACTGTGACGGGTACAGGGTATAGCAGAAAACATAAAATAATAAGAAGTTTGATTGGGTTCTACAGCTTTAGAGATCCCAGTGAAGGACAGCATTATATAACTGGATGCCACTCAGGTGAGTGCAAGAAAAATTATAGTTTGAGAGTCAAAAACTGCATTGGCATAGGAGGAGTGGAGGAGGCGGAGAGAACTGTGGAGGCGATTTGGGTCACCCTAATAACAAGGGGGGGACAAGAGAGTAAAAATAGGAGTGGTGTATAGACCCCCTGCACTGGTGAAGGAGCTGAATGAGAGGCTGGTGGCAGATGTTGGGAGACACTGCAGATTGGGCAGAGGAAGGGTGGTGGTGTTGGGGGTCTTAAACATGCCTGGAACGGACTGGGAGACTATGACATCCTCAGTGGCCAGGGAACAGAGGTTGTTGGATGTCTTTCAGGACACGTTCCTAACTCAGCAGGTGGGGGAACTGACCAGGGAGGCACGGATACTGGATATGGTCCTAGCAGACAGTCACCAGATTGGGGGCCTGGAGGTAAGGGACCCGTTGGCGGGGAGCGACCATGCTACGGTCTGGTTCTGCCTGGACCTAGGAGGGGTAGAAGGCTGCACAAAGACAGAGGTAACTGACTTCAGGGGGGCGGATTTCAAGGAAATGGGAAGGATCCTTAAGAAGCATTTGGATGGGATTGGGCCAGACATGGACGCTGACAGTAGGTGGGAAATTATCAGGAGTGGGGGGCAGGATGCTACCAGCACCTGTGCAAGAGTAAGATGAAAATGCGGTAGGGCCCGTAAACCCTGCTGGACCAGGGAGGTTCAGGAAGTGGTGAGGGGAAAGAAGGCGGCTTATAGGCATTTCAAGTGCTCATGGAGTGAAAGGGATTGAGGGGAGTACGAGCTGATGGCCAGAAGGGCCACTAGGGTGGTGAGGCCGCTAAGGCAAGGAAGGAGCAGAACCTGGCCAGGAAAATTAGGAGAGGGAACAAGGGGTTCTTTAGATACATTGGTGAAAAAAGAAGGGTGAAGGGGCAGATTAGCAGGATTAAAGCAGGGGAGTGATGGGCACAAGACCCGAGGGAGCAGGCTGAGGTACTAAATGAGTACTTTGCCTCAGTTTTCACCAAGGGAAATGGGTAGGCTGCATCATACATGGGAGGAGATGGGCAAACTGAGGAGGGGGGGACCCTTGCCAGTCGGCAGATCTGGGGAGAAGGGGGGCCATCACTGGCAGGAGGGGGGGGAAGGCACAGCAGGTGGACGAGATAGCAGAGGTGGAAATCATGGCAGAGAGAGTGAGAGAAGCCCCCAGGTCCCTTAAAATGGAGAAAGCACCAGGGCTGGAAAAATTACATCCCAGAGTGCTGAAGAAACTGGTGGATGTTCTGGCAAAACCCCTGGCGTAGCTTTTCAGCATCTCTCTTGAGGACAGGGTGGGTGCCCCAGGACTGGAAGGTGGCGAATATCGTGCCTATCCACAAGGGGGGGGGATCAAGGGAGGTGGCAGGGAACTACAAGTCCGTCAGCCTAACATTGGTAGTGGGCAAGGTGATGGAGGGCATTGTCAAGGAGAGGCTAGTGGGGGACCTGGAAAAGTCGGGGTGCCTGGATGATAGACAGCATGGATTCATCCTGGGGAAATCGTGTCAGACAATCCTTGTGGAGTTCTATGACTGGGTGATGAGTGCCTTGGACCTGGGTAGACTGGTGGACGTCCTCTATCTTGACTTCAGCAAGGCGTTTGACTCTGTTCCTCAGGGGGGCCTGTTGAATAAGCTGGGAGAAATGGGGGTGGGGAACCAGATGATCAGATGACTAGGTAATTGGCTCCAGGACCGGACCCAGAGGGTCGTGGTTGGCAGGATAGTCTCATCCCCAAGGAGGGTCATTAGTGGGGTCCCTCAGGGATTGGGCCTTGGTCCCCTCCTGTTCAACGCCTACGTCTCCGACATAAGGAAGGGTATCAGGAGTGAGATGAGTCTCTTTGCAGATGACTCAAAACTGGGGGCAGTGGTGGATGGGGAGGAGGAGAGAGAGGCCCTACAGGGGGACCTGGAGGCTCTGGAAAGGTGGTCTAGAAGGTGGAAGCTGAGGTTCAATACAGGGAAATGCAAGGTACTGCATCTGGGAGCCAGAAGCCCGGGGGGGGGGAATGCTACAAGTCTTAATGGCTGAGAGAGACCAGGGGGTGGTGGTGGATGTCAAGATGAACAACTCTGAGACTTGTAGGAGGGCAGCGGCCAAAGCCAACAGGATGCTAGGATGCATCGCTAGGGGGATCACCTCCAGAAGGAGGGAAGTGATACTCCCTCTGTATAACTGCTTGGTGAGGCCGCACCTCGAGTATGTGTGCAGTTTTGGAGGCCACACTTAAAGAGGGACATTGAACTCCTGGAGAGGGTCCAGAGGAGGGCAACCAAAATGTTGTTAGTAAGTTAGCCACATGAGCAGGTTACAGTGTGTAATTGAAGGTGGAGAGTCTGACTAATGAGGTAAGTTTTAGTGAGGTTTACAGTGAGTTCCATGACATGGGGATGAAACAACTGATAGTGAATATTCCTATCTGTGTAGCAAATTTTGGAATATCCAGGAGTATGTAGTTATTTTCTCTGAGTGAGTAACTACTGTGGGATATATGGAATAATTCAATGATGTAATGTGGAAGAACCATCATAAGTACATTATATACACAGATTCAGAAGTCTCCTGGTGGTTAGTGAGGGCCAGCCAACTGCAGCATAGAAAGCACAAGGATGAGTCTTGGACCCTAAATCTGTTATAAACCTGAGAGCCCTGTGATTGAGTGCATTTAATTTAGTAAGGCAAGTGGCTGAATTGTGACAGTATACTAGGTCACCATAATCAATAATTGGTAGGAAGGTAGCCTCACCAGGCATTTTTGGGTGTAATGCGGGAAGCAGCGTTTGTTTCTAAAGCAGAAATTCAATCTGACCCTCAACTTTTTGCGAAGTGCTTCTATATCGGTAGTGAAAGCTAACTTATTATGACAGACCATTAGGCCTATTCTGCTGGCTTTTATTTTGTTAGTATTATCAATCAGGACTCTGAGGTATTTTTATTTCTCTACTACTTCAGCAGTATCACCTAGTAAAGTAGTGATGGCTGGGGCTGATGCACAGTGAAAAGCTGTGCCTTGATACACAGTGAGAACCTGTGCCTTGTGAGGTAAAGTACATGACCTTGATTTTGGTAGTATTTAGTAGCAGCTTGAACTGAAAGAAGTTATATTCTAATTTATTGAATCCCAACTGAAGATCAGAGCAAGACGGTGCTAATGTTGGGTCTGGAAAGATAAAAGGCAGTGTCATCTGCATAAAAGTGCAATTTGGCATCAGTGATGATCTCACCTAAAATCATTAATATATAATATAAACAGCAGTGATCCTAGTACACAGTCTTGGGGGACACCCCTGAGGAGAGAGGTACAGGTTAAACAGAGACCTTCTGATTTTATCTGTTGAACCCAACTAGCTAGGTAGTTTATTAACCACTGCAAGGGGGCTGTGCACACTCCTATTTTAGACAATTTTTTAATGAGAATGTTGTGATCTACTGTATCAAAGGCCTTGCTGAGGTCAAGAAAAATAGCTCATATGATAAGTTTGTGGTCAATGGCCTAAATCCAGTCATTTGTGACCTTAGCCAGGGCACAGGCAGTGCTATGTTTTGGCCAGAAGCCTGACTAGAGAGGAGTAATGATGTTAGCTTGCTCCAAGAAATCCCTCACTTGGGCAGTGATGAGATTTCCTAAGAGCTTAGCTAGTACTGGGAGGATCAATATCGGTCTGTAATTGTTGAGTATGCTGGCATCATCAGATTTTAGTAGAGGAATGATGTGTGCTGTTTTTTACAGTAGTAATATATCATTTTTTGAAAGTGATAGGTTAAAAAGATGGGTTATGGGTGTTGTAAGATATCTGAATTTGATTCTGAGGAAAACGTGGTCTAGGCCATCTGCACCAGCACTCTTTTTTGTGTCTAGCCCTAGCAGGGGTTGTTCCACTTGTTGATAGGTGATAGGTTGGAAGACAAATAAACTGATGGTGGAGCTACTAGATCCTGTAGTGTCCCTGGGAGAGATATGGTATGATGCAGCTGGGAACCTGTCAAAGGCCAGATCAGCTGATACAAAATGGTTGTTCAGTTCTTCTAACATAATTTGTTCATTAGTTATAGGATTCTTTTTGACCAGCATTTTTTGTGGAAGGGTGGGGACAGGTGAGGGAGCACTAGAGATCTTGAAGGAGGAAGGTGTTTGTTTCAGAACTCCGCTACAGGCAGTAACTAACATCTACTAAAAGTCCTGATTTTGTAGTTTAAATGGCACAAATAAAGTTAAGGACCTAGCAGATGCTAGTCTGGACAATATAGAGAAGTTTCTCTCACCAAAAATGGGGAAAGTGCCTCAGATTCGAGGAAACGCTGAACCAACCATTCCTGACGAGGTAATTGCTCCCCTGACACCTATGCACCCTGAACCTGGTGCTAAGCTGAAAGCATCCATGAAGCTGACCCTGCAATCAATCCAAACTTTCTTACTAGGATTCCAGGAGGAATCTCGTTCCTCATTTCAGAAAGTCCAGGGTTCACTGGCTGATATTTCTTTGAGATGTTCCCAGATAGAGGAGAAACTGCAAAATTGCGATGAGCGTGTGACCACAGTGGAGAAGAACACAGAAAAGCTGACTGGAAGGGTAATGACTCTAGAAGGGGCTGTGAATACATCCCTACTTGTGCAGCTTTCCAATATTTCAAAGTTTGAGAAAAAAGAAAATACCTTATTGCTAAAAAATCTTCGGCTGATAGGTTTATCAGTGGACATTTCTGGGGCTGAGCTGAAGGCACAGGTGGAACATATTATTACCACTCTTTTCACTTTGGATTCCCCTTTTTAATTTTGGAAACAGTTTTTTGACCTCAGTCAAGAAACTCGAAGGGGAATTTAGGAGCTAGATGTGTTATTGGTACTTTTTCATCTATTTGACAACATAACCATATTCTTCAGCTTGCCAGGCAGAGAAAGGGATTTCAATATGAGGGTAGAAATCTCCATTTGTAGCCAGACTTCTGTTTGATCACGCAACGGAGGAGAAAATGCTTTTTAGTGGTTAAAGCAGAGTTTATTCAGGCCAGTGTTATCGCTGTCTTACAAGCACCATCAAAGCTGAAAGTGAGATTCCAGGGGAAGGGATATTTTTTTCTTGGATGTAGATGCAGCCCGTGAATTCTTTGAAAAAAAATGTTGCTATTCTGGTAGATTTGGGATCGGATTTAGAAGATGAAGAGGATGTGGACGCCACCCAGTATGTTCCTATGACCTAAATTTATTTTCTCCTCTGCTGGGAAATATTGATTTTCTTCTATTGTAATCCCTGGTCACTTTATAGATTGACAGACTGAACTAAAACTTCAAGTATTCTGGATGCTTCTGCTAAAGTGACTTTTTATTAATTCTTTTAGAGTGATGTTAAAGCTTGGAGTGTGAAACAAAATGAAAATGACATGTTAACTGATAAGGCTTCAAAATATTTACTTAGAAAATATATAAAATCTTTTTACTCCCCCCCCCAAAAAAAGTTTAAAAATATACTTTTGTTTGTTGATTGCAAATGAATAATTATCGAGATGTTTTTTCTGTTTAATGAAATACAGTTTTTTTTTTTTCTCTCTGGAATATAAAAAGAAAGTATTAAAAAAAAAAAAAAAAAAGGTGATGAGCCTTCAACCGATTTAATGATGTTCCAAAATTTTGATGCATCATATTTGTTTGTGTCTAGCGTGTGAAGGTAACAAATGGCCTTTGCTGCCCAAATTAATTTGGTACAGGAGTTTCTCAGACATTTGAAGTTGTACAGTCTGATTGTAGTTTTGTGCACCTAGCAGTTGCCCATAGTGAGTCCCTGTTTCTTAATGCTTCTTTCAGCTCCTTACTAAACCACGTGATAACCACATTTTTTTACTCCACATTTAACCATTGGGGTGTGCCTGTTTATACCCTCTAACAGTAGCTTATTAAATATATCTGTTGCCTCATGTACTGTAGGGGAAAGGCAAAATGTTTGCCACTGAATAGATGCCAAGTCGTTTAGAACATTTGTGATACTGAAGCTGGCAAACCACCTTTTATGTATGAATTTGGGCTGCTTGTGTAGAGCTTTCATTCCTCTAGCACATGCGACTATGTTGTGGTCACTTATATCATTATGGAAGACTGCAGAGTGTGTGAATTTGTGTACTCTATTGGGTAAGATCAAATCTTATAAGGAATCATTGGCAGGGTTATTAGGATTCAATCTCATTGTTTCTAGTATAAGCAGAGTGAATCCTAGCTCATCACACCATCTTTTAAGGTAACTGGATTTGTAGGTGAGCTAATCCAAGTTTAGGTCTCCTAATATAAGACATTCATTAGGGCAGGGGCTTAGCAAGTTGTTAATGTGCTGGAGGAGTTCGGAACCACCTTTAGGAGGTCTATAGCATTTAACTATATTTATGGATTAATTGCAAGACCATGCTACCTTTACCATCATGCATTCAAATTCATTTGGTACAGTGTGGAAACTAATTATATCTGAGTGGAGTCTATCACTGATGTAGAAGGCTATGCCTCCTCCCCTTATGGATCTGTCCCATCTGTGGAGATTACAGGAGGGAATAGTTAGCATATGCGAAGGTATAGCATCCATTAACCATGTTTCTGTAAGTAGGAAGATGTCTGGTTTAGTATGCAATACCCAGATTTTTACTGCATCCAGTTTATTTAGTAGACTGCGTACATTCAGGATATTATCTTTAGACCTTTGAGAGAGGCAAATTCTATATGGGGAAGGGCACTTGGGAGATTGGGTCTGGATTCACCTCCACATTACCAGAACACAGTGCTAATATAAGAATAATATGTTTACAAATATGTAGGGTAATATAACTAGACTTCCTATGGTAGGAATTAACCTTGGTCTTGTTACTGGATGTAATAATAATAGGGGCAGTAATATATGACTTCTTTGGGCAGAGGCCGACTACTGTGAACGTAGCTCTTACCTTAGATGGGTATACATAAGTGAGTTGGGCAGCCAAGACTAAGGAACTGTAGCTCCACAGGGAGCCAGGACTTGAAAGAGATTCTGTTGTGGAAGGTCTCTGGGTTTGGTTGGTGTTGTTATTGGGTAGGTATAACATTAAGAAGCTTATGAAAGCTAAAGTACCTAAAAACCACATTGTGCTAAATTAAAATTTGCTGGTTAGAGGCAATGCAGTGTTCTATCACTGAGTTTGAACAACAGCATTTATAATAAATTGGCTTCCCTATAGTTATGTAGCAGATGGTATACAAGGCAGATCAGACATTAAATGACATCAGCTATGATAGCACAGAAACACTACATTAGAACAGGTATCTGCTAACAGCAGTTCAGAGCCCCAGATGCTTGCAGTGACCAACAGCTATTCTCAGTACTCTGTTATGGCACTTAGCCAAAAACTCACAAACATGCTGTGCCCGGTCTGCTCCTGCCTCACCCTCCTCACCCACACTCTTGTCCATGGTCACTGATGTGTGCTGCTGAGTGTCCCCTCTCTCAGTGAGTGAGAAAGATGGAGCTGTGGTTTGCAAAAGGCAGTGGCAGGCTAAGGACTGCCTCTGCCTGCTGCTGCATGTGTGGCAAATTGCGATCGTCCCCATGGAACCCGTTGGAGCTGCATATACCATTTTGATGTCTCAGGTGATGGTCTTTTGTCTGTGTTATTGCTTTTAAACCTTGACTCAGGGCTGTGTCTCTGGGAAAAGATAGGTATAGTTGTGTGAATTAGTGCAAAACAATCTTAAATTGCTCAAAAAAGAGAATGTTCTTTAAAGGCAAATTATGTGTTACATGCAAGACAGCTACTATTTATTTAGTTAAATGGTTAGTTATTTCAGAAATTTTTCCAGGAAAGTTATACTGAGCTGGTATCAGCTCATTTCCAGATGTGTTCTGGAGAGGGGGGAATAGAAGAGAACAGAACAGATGCAAAATGTACAAAACCACTACAATACTATGAAAATAAGAATATCACAATATACACTTACAAGAATGTTTAAAAATAAAATTGCCATCCAGTAAACTATCTTACAGTAAATTGTAGAAAAGAACAAAGAACATTAAACAGTGAGCAACAACAATAATATGAGGAGCAGGGAGTAGTGACTAATGAACTGGTGGAAGGGGTAGCACAAGTGTCAATGTGTGGTGAAAGGCAGGTAACAGGAATCCACCCCAATCACAAGCAACTGCAGGAGTGAATAGAGAAATCCTGGAGGAGAGATTTCACAGCATTAAAGGAAGGAGCAGAACAAATGGAAGGTGGAAGAGAGCCCCATAGTTTAAGGAACCAAGCAAGCAAGCAAAATATTCCAGTAGATCATATCATTTTACAAAAATCACAGATAATAAAAACATTCAGTTCAGTAAGTCAAACATTTAAAAACATACATAAACAGCAGGACCAGAAGTGAAACAAGAAGGCATCTTGGCCAGTAGTAGATTTCATATGTGGAAAAGCAAGAGGGCAAGAGCAAGCATTGAGAAGGGAGTAAGAGGCACTGTAGAAGGGGGAAGAGAGGAGAAAAATAAGATACAAGGGGAGGGAGCCAAACCAAAATTTGGAGATAAAAGAGGTACAGTTGAAAAGGCACCTGGCATCAAAAGAGGGGAGGGAGAGGGAAGTGTATAAAGAATAGTGATGAGCACACAGGGGTTTGTCACAGGTAAATCAAAAAAAGGAATGAAAGAGGGTGTCCAGTTTAGCTAAAGTGAACTTAGGAACAGCACTGTAAACAATGCGTCCATAGTCAAAAACTGGGAGAATCATCTTGGTGAGGATTTCTCTACGTACAGGAAACGGGATGTGTCACAAAGTCTGGGGTGGAGCTTCTTGTGGACAGCTTCCACATGAACAGAAAATTCAAAATGGCGCTCCTACGAGACCTGAAGGTGCTTGAAGGAGGAGACATCTTCAACAGTAGCACCATCAAGGGTTTGAAAGGAAGGAAGGGAGGAGACTCTAACAAGCCTCTGCCTAGTGCCAAAAGTCACAGAGATCATTTTCTTGGCATTGAGGGATAACTGATTTCCTCAGAACCAGTGCTGGATGTTGTTAAAGTTCAGTTGAAGCTGGTTTGTGAGGTCAGGGGCAGAGAAGCCAGAGGTAAAGAGCACTGTATCATCTGCATACATATGAATGGACACAGAGGAGCAGGCAATGGGAAGGTCATTTAGAAAAATGGAAAAAAGAACTGGACCCAGGACAGATCCTTGGGGAATACTTGAGCTGATTGGGAGTGGAGGGGCTAGGAAGTCTCCAATATGGACAGCTTTGACCTGCCCTAAAGATAGAAGCAGAACCATTCAGCTGAAGAGGCAGAGTCCAGCTGCCTTAAGCTCATCCAGGAAAATGAGGTGGGCAACTACCTCAAAAGCTTTGGCTAGGCCACATAAATGGTGGAGCTGATAAGATCCTGATCCATGCCAGAGACGATAGTATCAGTGAGTCAGAGAAAAGAGGTGGAGGTGGCATGTGATTTTCCAAAGTCAAACTGGAAAGGAGTGAAGAAGGAGGCTGAGTCAAGAAAAGGGGAGCGTTGGAACAGAACAAGATGTTCTTCGAGTTATAAAGCACAGCTTTGCTCAGGAACACTTCAGTTCAAATTCGTAACATACGGTATACTGCTGGGCACACTCGGAGTATTCCCAGGAAAGAAAAAAAGCAACTTTATAGTAAGGAAAATACAGGAATAATAAAATAAAAACTGTAAATAACCATGTAAGAAAATGTAGCCTATGGAATAACATCAAATGCTTACATCACTGGGAATGTTTTGAAAAAAATGAGGACCTATACAGCATTAGCAAAAAAGAAAGTAGGGTATTGGGGAGATACATAAAAGATGAAATACATAAACATTTAAACTAGCTGGGGAGAGGGATCTGGTCCCAGAAAAAAGAACTACCAAAAAAACTATCAATCAACTGAGGATGAATAGGAAAACACAAGACAAAGGAAAATATAAAATAATATTGATAAATGCTTGCAGCTTAACCCTATTAAGAAACAGCATTAGCAATATTATTGTTCAATGAACAAATTGACATAGCCTCAGTTATGGAAACCTGGTGAACTGACAAGGTAATAATGGCGATGCCTGGGATATATCAGGATGCCAACAATACTATAAGGACAGGAATGAAAAAAAAAAGGAGGAGGTGTAGTAGTGTTCATTAGGGATTCAGTAGCATGCTACAAAATTCAACCTAACATAGACACTGTGCAAGTGGAAAGCTTATGGGTTTGGATAAGTTTAAACCATAATAACAACACGTTACTGGAAGTCTGCTATAGACCACCAAACAGTAATGATACATATAATAAGTTGATAATGGTACTGGAAGAGATGACAGAGAAAGAGAACCTTACCATCTTGGGTCACATAAATCTACCTGAAACAGAATGGAAGAGTATGACATTTAGTAAAGCCTAGGAAAGAGCTTACCTAAATACATTCATAAATCAGGGACTAACCCAACTGGTTCAGGAGCCCACGAGGGGAAGCAATATTCTAGATCTTGTCCCAACGGACTTAATAAACTCAGTACAAGACGTTAGGGTAAGACAGACCCTAAGGAACAGTGATCACGTTATAGTAGAAATTGGACTAAAGATAGAGAGACATAATACAAAGGGGAATACAGTAATAAATAAAAAAATTACAGTAAAGCAAACTTCAAAAGAATAAGAGAAGAATTAAATAATTGGAGCTAGGAAAGTATTAATGCCAATACTGATGTAATAAAAAGCTGGGAACATCTCACAAGTAAGATCCTTAAGCTACAGGTAAAATATATACCAAAAAAAAACTATACAATAGCAAGAGAAAACTCACCCCGGTATAACAATAAGGAAACAGGTAAATAGGAAAACTAATATATATAATAAAATTAACAAAGATGAGATTTAGGGAAATATTAAAAATAGAAGGGAATTGAAACATGGTAGAAACGCAATTAAGTTGGAAACCCCAAAATAAAATTCAAAACGTAATAGTTTTGAAAATAGAAAATAATACTGAAATACAGGACCCCGCAGACATGGCAAACAGATTTAATCAGTATTTTACATCAATCTACATCCCCAAAATGAAACATGATAAATACAAGGCGGGAACTATATTGTTCATATACCAGCTAGGAAATTCAGTGCTGATGAAATAAGAAAATACTCCTGGAACTGAAAGTAAATAAATCTGCTGGACCAGACAAACTACATCCAAGACTTTTAAAAGAATTAGTGAATGAAATTGCAGGTCCTCTGGCAGACATATTTGACAAATTATTTCGTTCAGGCACGATCCCAGATAATTGGAGAAAGGCAAAAATAACAACGATTTTCAAAAAAGGTAACATGAACAACATGGCAAATTATAGACCAATAAGTCTAACATCAATTCCAGGAAAAATAATGGAAAAACTTATAAAACAAGAATTAGAAATGGGAACTAAGCAGCTAGCTATCAATGATATTACACAACTTGGCTTCAAAAGCAATAGATCATGTATACCAAACATGTTGGGCTCGATTTTCAAAGGGTAACGCAGGGCTTGAATCAAGTCCTGAATCACACTTGTTTTTTGCTGCAGCTGCGACAAACTCCTGTGATGTAGCTGTACCCAATTTTAGTACATCGGGAGCAGTTGCAACAATTTCATCATTTTATGACTGCGTGTGCCAAAGATTTGGCGCAAGCCCTGTACAAAGGGCCCCCCAGATGGCGCAAATTAGACCAGGGAAAAGCTGGTCTAACTTACGGCATTTGGCACTCAGGATTGAAACTCCCGATTGCTGCCTGGGAGAATGCTGTAAGCCCCGTGCGCCACGTGATCAGTACACCAGGGGCTCGTGGCATTCTTGGGGCTTTGAAAATCGAGCCTGTTATCCTTTTATGAGAAAATAAACCTGCAGTTACATAATGAAACTCCAATGGATATTATTTTACTTGACTTCCATAAAGCATCTGATATTGTGCCACATGATATATATTAATACATAAGCAAAGTGAAGCTAAAATTAATACACGCAACATAAACTGGATACACAACTAGTTGGATGACAGGACATAATGTGTAAGGATAAAGGGAACTTCCAGTGAGGAAAGAGTGATGTATGGGGTGCCACAGAGATCAGTACTGTGGCTAGCACTATTCTCTTTCTTCATTTCTGACTTACATAAGAACGTTAAAGGTATTATTACAAAGTTCGCAGACAGTACTAAACTGGGAGGGAAAGTCAACAACCAGGTAAACGGCCAGAATGAGAGAAAATTTAAAACACATTGAAAGCTGGGCGCAAAGAATAAGATGGAGTTTAATACAGATAAATGTGTGGTTATTCACATGGGAATAAACAGTAACAGGCAAGAATACATTCTAAATGGAAAACAATTAAAGGCAGTTGAATCAGAAAGAGAAGGGGATCATTATCAGCAAGGATCTGGATTTTGGAAAGCATTACAATAAACTATCTGGTGAAGTCAACAGGCTAATTAAAAACATCAAGAGGACCTTTATTGGTAAACATGAGCAATGCGTTATTCTCGTCTTCAGTATATATATATATATATATATATATATATATATAGCCCAATCTGGATTACGGTCCACAGATTTGGAACCCCTAGCCCGGCGGGCCGCTACGGCCCTCCCTCCCTTGGAGGGACTCATCCTCCAGCCCCATGCGTCCCCACTCATGCTGACCCCCAGCAGTTCCCCACAGTGGGGCCAGGGAGGAAAGCACCGGCCATCTCTCCCCCTCCAGAGCACAATCCAGAATCCCGGGGTGGCACAGGGACGAGGGGTCCTCATGGAGCCCACCAGCTCCCTTTTTCCACCTTTTACTTAGTCCTCCCTTCCCACCAATATAGAGATGCCAGTCGTCACCAGAGGGCAGTCAATGAGCGGGACAACAACCCCCCCACCCCCAAGAGAGGAGAGCATTCCTCCAGACGCTCGATCCTCCCTTGCCTCTGCTGACTCCCAGCAGTCCAGGCTTGTTCCCGGACCTGGGTTGCCGGCATGGCGGAAGGTGTAGTGACCAGTGCCCCAACCTCCAGCATCACTGGGCCAGCTGCTGGGGGCCAGAATTTATGGGCAGCTATTAGCCATCTACTGTTCTATACTTAGCATGTAGCACTTTGTACATAGCTCATTGGAATGGGTCAAGCCCAAGTGGGACTACTGTCATTTAAATCACCTGCTCATAGCAGCTCAGAGCCCCAGAGGCTTGCAGTGACCGACTGCTATTTATCAACACTCTGTTATGGCACTTAGCTGAAAACTCACAAACACACTGTGCCCAGTCTGCTCCTGACTTATACCCAACCCCCCCCCACCACTTACGCCAGACCCCTTCTCGACACTCTGTTATGGCACTTAGCCAAAAACTCACAAACACACTGTGCGCGGTCTGCTCCCAACTCATCCACCACTGCCACACTCATGCCAGAGCTGGACAAGGAGAAAGAAGGAAAAATAAGTTAAAAATGAAAATATGAAAAATAACTATTTCATCATTTTCCTTCAAAAGCTCTGTAGCAATCTATAAATGGAGAAGCATTTCGACAAATCATGTAACTGATCTGTTTTATCATAAATATATTGTACACTACTCACATTAGTCACTCGCAAAACACTAAATTATGAGTCAGTAATGTAGTTTACAGACTTGATAAGGCATAAGAGGTAAGTAAAACAAACTGAAAGGTCTTCTCTAAGTTTAACCTCACTGTTCATCATTACATGAAGAGATTTATGAAAAACAGATATGAAAATTCAAACTTTGTTGTAATTCTCTAGCATTTCTATCTGTTTATAAAATGTGATGTTTTCTCTCTCTATAAATTTCAGTTAGAATTCACAAAAAAAGGTATTTATAAAGTGGCTAAAGCACGGAACACTGAAAACAGCTATGATAGGTTTGAATCCCACCACAGCTACTGGTTCATTCTATGATGTTAAGCAAATCAACTGGCCTACTAGTTTTTATGGTATTTGTATGAGAACTCGATCACAATAAGAAAAACTGTTTCAGATTAACAAGCCCAGAAGACTTGACTTATGTGATGAGTGCAGCTTCTCAGCACATATGGACTGTTGTTTGTTTATTGTCATTATTAGGTTACCAGTTTGTATGAAGCCAGCACCCGAGTGTGGCATATTACCAAAAGAACAGTTACAAAAACAATACTAAACTAGTTCTGGGTGTTTGTTTGTTGTAATGCACATGGAATGTGCTCTCTCAAGTGAAACTTCTTTGAGTGTAGTTGATGTCCGCACAGTTTACAAAGATACAAGTTAAACTTCTTAAACTTTAACAATGAGTAGTGTGTGTGTGTGTGTGTTTTTGCCTTTTCATAGAAAAGTGGAACAGAATCTCCTATACATTTTTAAATATATCACACACGATGCTGTAGAGTTTCAAAAGGAAATACTTTTTCTGTGTAATGGGGATTCTAAAATTAAATCCTATACTTCTTGATAATATTAACATGTTTTTCCTAAGCAACCTTATTGCTAGTACAAAATATTGAGCTTCACAGGGCACTTCAAAGGGTATGCACTACTGTTTTTGTAATCAATATAACTGAAGGAAATAAACTTTTTTACTGAACACAAAATATATATTGCATGTCATATTTCTGATAGAGGCTCAGACTTTGCTGTGCAGCAGGTGTCTGGATTACATGCCCATTTGATTCAAGATGTGCAAAAAAGGCCCCACACACCATGTAAACTTGGAGGGCAGACTTCACAAAGGACTTTCGCTCAGCGCATCTCGGATGCCCTGGCACAAATGAGATGTGTCGAGCGCCAAAAGTGGTATTCACAGAAGATGTGCCGGGGATGCTCCTGGTGCATTCCCATTTGTGAATACCACTGTTGCGCCCAGCCCGGGATGCGCCGGGAGCTATGTTAGGGTTACCTGATGGGATGTTCAGGTAGCAATGCCACCTATCTGAACATAACCCCAGGTTAACAAACGTGTTACATTTTTATTTTATTTTTACCCTCCCCCCATAAGGTGACCAGGACATTAGGCTCACAAAAAAATGGAATCACCCCTCCCAGACCCCCTTATTACCGCTGTCATATACACTGAAGGAATGAGTGTACCAGTGGGAAAAGCCAGAATGGAGATGGCTGACAGGGTCTTTTATTTTTTTATTTCGTTTTTGTTGACCGGGTCCATGCACTAGACAAATTCTGCCTATTTTCAGGCACAACCCAGGGGAGGGGGATCCAGATAAATGCCAACTGACCTTGAACCAGATTAAACTGTTGGTGGTATTTTTAGTGAATGGGGGGAAATTTGGCAGGGCACCGGGAAATTCCCTTGCTCTTCACGAGAAGTGCCATGGGATCTTTAACATCCACCTGAACTACCACCAGAACAGGCAGATGGGACCTCGGTTTAACGTCTCATCTGAAAGACGGCACCTCAGGAGTAGAGCACACCCCTCATGCTGCACTACGGTGTCAGTATTGGGATATTAACCCAAGTGCCTGGTGTGGGGATAGAACCCACAGCCTTCTGATCTCCCAGCCTCAGAGGTGAGTGTGCTACCTGCTGAGCCACTGACATTGATGTCTGGACCTCTGTCTCTGCAGAAAAAGAGGATCTGTAAAAAACAGTACTGCCACAGCAAAGCTCTCCTTCAGGGTGCTGAATTAGGATGTCTTATTAATAAAATAATAGATAAAAACATACTTACCATCCCTTTACTCTGTCTTTTTATGCTTCCTGTACTTCTCTTGGCTTCACGCCTGGGCTGGTCATCTGCTAGTGATCTTATCTTTCTTCTTTTGTATACTTTTCTTGTTTCCTAGTTTCTTCTTTTTCTCCCCTCTTCCTCTGCTTCCCCACCCCTGCATGATCATTAGGTCCTTCGAGCCCTCAGACCCCTCTACAGTGAGTCATGCAGAATGGCTACTGTGAGTGACCTTCCTACTGGAAGGTTAAATGAAAAAGAAAATGTCCCCCTTCTGGGAGAATATTAAAACAAATGATGCCAGTATCTTGTCCTGTCTGGATAGCTATCCCTGTTAGCAGGAAGGAATTGAGGGACCTTTTGTCTTTAAAACAAAAAGGGCTGCAACTTTCCCTTAGTTGAGACCCACTCCTTGGATCCAGACTTTGTTAGGAGCCATTATACAATGGGATATGAAAATCCTGTAACCTCATTGGTCAAAACACATCACATGACCATGGTATATCCTGTATTCTGGCATAGTTTATTTTTTGGGGGGTGTATTATCAGATGGTATAAGGCGAGGGAATGACTGTATGATAAAGCACTGTGTGTTAGTGTGTGTGGGGGGGGTCCTGCATTCATGATACATGCTTAGATGCACTTCATATGTTCTGGGGAAATGAGAGGGGCTGTATGCATCTAATAATGGTGCTAACAGACACTGCAGATACACTGTGGGTATATGTATAGGGTGATGAAATTGCTGAAAATGCACTGGTAATTTGGGGTATACTGTGTCATGGGGAAGGGGGTGGGTCTGCCTGTACCAAGGAATGATGCTCATAGGCACTGCAGTCACTTTGTGTCATGAATTGGCACCTGTCCTTGGAGTATACTCAGTTGTGAGGAAGCAGGTGGGGCTGCCTGCATCTGGTAATGGTGCTCATATGCCATGCAGAGACATTGTGGGTATACGTACACGGTGATGACCTGGGCACCTGTAGAGGTTGTGTACTATGTGCTGTGTCACATGGATTGCCTGCATACACACGTGATATGTTGCAGCATTCAGTATGGCACACTATGTGGGTGGGAAGGGATTGTGGGTATGCCTGCACCATGTCTTTATTGACCTCACCAAAGCCTTCAATACAGCCAACCACCCCCTGTTGCTGACCCAACTGAGAAACATGGGTGTGGCGCCCAATGCCCTTTGTTGGTTCCAAGACTACCTGATACGGAGAAATCAATGTGTCAAAATTAGGCAAACAGTATCCAGCGCAAGAGAGGTATCATTAGGGGTACCCCAGGGATCAATACTGGGGCCCCTACTCTTCAGCCTCTTCTTAAATAACCTCCCCACAGCCTGTGACACCAAACTCATACTATATGCAGACGATGCTGTGCTCCTGAGCAGCAGCATGTCTCAGACTGCCCTACAATCTGAGCTGCAGAACACCTTCTCCAAACTTGAAGACTGGTTCTGTAGTCATAAGTTGCTACTAAACTACAAGAAGACTAAGGCCTTGCTTATGTCCAGCCCCCACAACAAAAATAAGCACCACCCCCTCATCATCTCCAACTCATGCAATGAGCCGCTAGAACAAGTCCACTTGTTCAATTATCTGGGGGTCATAATAGATAATACCCTCACGTTTGCGCAACATATTGACTCTCTGGTCAAGACAGTCAATACCAAGACTGGTGTCCTGTACAGGCTCAGGAAATACCTCTCTTGGGGGGCCCTCCACCTCTCAGTCCACAGCTCAATTATATCTACTATTGAATATGGACTAGTGGTCTATGGGGCGGCAATGGATACAGTGCTCAAGAGGGTTCAGACTGCACTCAACAAAGCCTGCAGACTTGCCCTGGATGCTGAGCATGGCACTCACACCTGCACTCCGTATGAACGTGCAAATTGGCTGTCATTAAGAAACAGGGTCAAATTCCAGACTTGCATCCTAGGGAAGAAGGCTCTATTGGGTAAAACACCACCTTGTGTGGGCAGTTTGATCAAGGCGGCCAACTCATTTCAGGTCACCAGAGGGAAGACTAGAGGGGCCTTGCCGATCCCTTTCTGTCGCACCTCACTTGGGCAACGTGCATTTGCCTACTGGGCCCCCCATGGATGAATGAACTTCCTGGGAACCCCTTGGCCACCAATTGTCTGGCACAATTCTAAACTGACCTCAAACAGCACCTAATAACACTCTCTAAGTGCACCTGCCCCTGAGTCCAGCCAACCTGCTCTCTCTGCCCCCCAGCAAGCACTAAGCAGGCCTCAGGTATCCCCTCCCTCTGTCCCTTCTCATGACTTTGCCCCAGCAATTAGTTTGCGTCATGCTCCTTCGGCACTTGCCACCACCCTCCCACTCTCCTAACTCACAGTCCCATGAGTTTCCCAAACAGTCACTACTAATGCTGGGTACCTGACCATGCCCCCCCACACCCCACATATTTACTCTAGCATGCCCTCTCTGCTCAGCCTCCTCTCACCTCATCATTTCTCCCTATACCTTATCATCCCTCTTCCCCCACCCTCTCACCTCCACTGCAGTACTTCCCCCCTCTCTCTCGTACCTCCCTTCTTCACCCCTCTGCCAACTCCCTGTCCCTCTGAACTACTGACAAGGCACATTGTGGCTGCTTACCCCCCCCCACCCTCATAAAGTGTTTCTTCTTGTTATTTAACTTGTACCTATGTTTTGAGTTATTCTGTAAGTTCTGAATCCAAGCTGTATCATTCATTGTGATGTACTTTTGCTTTCTCCTACTGTACTTTGTTTTGCAATCTATGACGTGGAACCTTTGTAAAAGAGCTTGTGCTCAAAGATTTTCTCCCGAATCACTAAATAAATAAATAAATGGAGTGACACTCATTGGCTCATGGGTACACATGTGCTGTGTTTCATTTGAATGGACTGTATAAGTCATACATTGGCACTGGTCTCATCACAGTGCATCAGATGTAAGGGCTGGTCTGAAGCATGATGAGCACAAGGGACTAAACAAGTGGCTGTGGAGTGATTCAGACCTGAATAGAATATGACAGTGCATCTGAGGGTAGTGTTGGAATGAATCCTGATGTGTACAATGGACTACACCAGTGGCTAAGGAGGGATCCATACCAGTAATGCACATCACACAGTGTCAGAGGTAAAGGCTGGACTGAAGACTGATGAACAGATGAACTACATCAGTGACTCTGGTGGGATCTGAGCCTGAACAGCACCTTACAGTGCATTAGAGGTCGGGGCTGGACTGACACCAGATGAGTCGATGGACTACACCACTGGCTGTGGAGGGATCTGAACCTGAAATGCACTTCACTGTTCACTACAGTTTGGGGCTCGACTGACGCATGGCAAGGGGCTAGATCTTACCAGTGGCCGTGGAGGGATTTTAACCTGAAGAGCACTTTACAGTGCATCAGAGGTTGGGTCTGGACTGACGTCATAGGAGCCGATGGACAACATGATTGACTGTGGAGGGATTCAAAACTGAACTGGCCTTTACAGCACAGCAGAGGTTGGGGCTGGACTGATGCCAGATGAGTTGAAGGCAACATCATTTTTTTTTTCATTTTAAACAATCAGCAACTGCGTATTAGGGAGAAAACTCAAGTGCAGAGCATGAGACAAACATGCTACTGATCCTAACCTGCTTATCATCCATAATGCAGGGAGCAACATGCCACATACATTTTAACATAGCCATAATCCAAACATAAACTCTTTTAAAAATAACAAAACATGCTGAATTCATGTGAACTCATCTAGTACATGCACAAGAAACACTGTCTCCCATCAGGAATGCCAGCCGGATTCATAAGATGTGATCACACAGGATGACCAGAAATTACCCTGAAATGAACAAAGTGAGCACTATGAAAACTTTTGTCATAAATAAAAAATTAAAACAAATAAAGTAAATACAGATTACAAATTGAGGTCTTGCCACCAAAACTAAGCGAGTATTTTAGGATGAGAGCAGCACCTCCATCTTGAAACTTAAGTTTCCAGTCACCACGCTTTTCCTACACCAGTGTGCGCTGACTGGTTAATGGAAATAGTGACGTGTACAATAAGCATAGAGGAAGCATGGCAACAGTGAGGATCAATATGACCAAATGGTGCCGCACTACAGAGCTAGGGCAGGTTGCGAGTGAGGGCTTCGAGCCCTAACTGAAACATCAAAAAAAAATATCACTGTACATTACAGAGCCCGGAGAGCAACTTTCCCTCCAGTGACGGTTGTAAAAAAATACCAGAGTCCTTGCTTGAATGCTAAATAAGGATTTATTCCAATGTTTCAGGCACACACATTGAATAGAATAGTGGAAGGCACAACAAAAAGATCTTCATGCAGGTTCCCTGGTGCTTTGCCAAATAAGGCTTCATCAGGGGGATGGTGCCTGCATCTAAGACAATCCCTTTATACTAATTAAATTCAAAACTGATGATGTCAGAAAATCTGACCAATCACAGAGCTCAATTTTTAAATACAGAACTATTCAGCTCATTTAGTGGTATAAATGGACTAATAGTTATAACAATCATGTTATCAGTGACAACATGTTATTGTAGAAAAATACTCCAAAAGACATTAATTAAAACTACAGCAAAATTGGTGACAGCCAATCAGATCGCTCGAATGCAAGAAATATAAGTTATGAAATTAATTATAGTGTCAACCTGATCAACTTAACATGTTACACTAAAACAAGATAATTTATTGTTACTAGACAAACTGTAATGGCAACAAATGAGCATAATAAACATGTTTCACAGCACAGGCAAAAATAGTAATTTATTAAGGCATGTTTTCTCAAAAATAGCCAATGGGAACACATATTATATTAGGTAAAATCAGTAATGGTACGATGTCCCGTATTGGCTGGTGCAACTCAATTCATCAAATGTAAACAAATGCTCGAGCTGCACCAAGAGAAAGACATGGACGCCAATCAGCATCATTAGGCAATACAGCATATAATTGTGGACGCCATACAGAGTCATCAGGAAAAAGAGGTATGTTTTTATGACGCTATATGACGTCATCAGGATGTAATGCTTCTCAGGCTATAAGTTCATTGGAGTGCTTGTGACTGCCTGCAGCTTCCCGCTGCCAATTGACAATGTTGGGCAACCAGGAGAAGACATACTGGCCTAGCAACTGGGCTTGTTGTTACAACCCCACTTTCTCTGAACAGATCACTGCCAAACATAGGCGTGCATGATGGGGGGTTCCCTGGCCTCGTTACCCCCGTTAAAAGGCATCCTCCTACCAGATTTTAATAATTATTTTTGTTTCTGATTTTCTGTCTGGGTGGGTTTTCCTTTAAGTGCTCTTTTTTCTGGGTTTTGGGCTTGGCACTCTGCAACTATCTAAACATGAAAGTTCTGTGCCGCATGACTACGGGTGAAAAAAAAACTGAATGTGGTTATGTCATGTGCAGTCCAACCTTACTATCTGCGCATGACACTGACAGATCATTCAGTTTTCACCCACGTTTGGGATTTAACAGTGCAGAATGTGGTGGAAAAAAATGAGTTTTATCTGTTACCAGCTGCTAGTAGTGATCAAACCTGTCCTTTACCGATCCCAATTCTAAAACTTCCAGACCAGACCCCAACCCCCCACCCCCCGCTCCGGGCAAACCAATTCGGAAAGTACAGTTACGTAGGAACTTACCGTAACAGTAGATCTTGAGAACAGCTCTTGCAGCAGGTTACACCATTTGGACTGAAGCCGCAGCGCCAGGACCTACGGAAAAATTCTAGCTAGCTATCTTCAGCGGGACCGCCTATCGTCGGTCCGCCTCAGGCGTCAGGCGTGGTACATAAGGGGCGGTCCCGCAGATTCCCCAGTTCTACCGAGACTCCGGCCGCAGGATGACATCAGAAGGGGAGACCGAGATCCACCGCAGAAGACAATAAGGGAGGAAATCCAATAAAAGAGGAGAGAACCATGCCTCCTCCAAGGGGGAAGGTGGGCGGGACGGTACCTGCTGCAAGAGCTGTTCTCGAAGATCTACTGTTACGGTAAGTTCTTACGTAACTGTACTATCTTACTTCGAGATACAGCTCTTGCAGCAGGTTACACCATTAGGACTGATTCCCAAGCAGTAACGCTGCCAGAATATCTGGGAGGAGGTAAAATGTAAGAAAAAAACTTCCAGGTCCTGACTTAGGACAGGAGACCCTGCAGCACCACCACTAGGCCGAAACCGGCTCTCCGCCTAGAGGCGATATCCAGGCTATAATGCCTGATAAAGGTATGCACAGAACTCCAAGTGGCTGCAGCACAAATAGCAGAGATGGAGACGTCTTTAAGTGCTGCAAAGGAAGTAGCCATACCCTTGGTAGAATGACCCCGGATAGAACCCGGGAAGGGCTTCTGCTTAATATCGTAACAGTATGAAATACACTGAACGAGCCAGCGAGACAGGGTCTGTTTGGATACTGATTGGCCTATCATTTCTGAGAGAAGGAACAAAAGCTGGTCAGAACTACGAGAGGGTTTAGTTCTGTTGAGGTAATACCTCAGGCTGCGGTGAACATCCAGGGTGTGGAGCAAAGCCTCTCCTCTATTAGAATAACTCGGGAAATAGACCGGAAGGTCAATATCCTGGTTTAGAGTGAGTGCCGAAACCACCTTAGGCAGAAACTTAGGGTTCGTCCTCAGGGATACTCTGTCCCGGTGGAAAACTAAATAAGGCTCTTTGCACATGAGAGCGTGAAGCTCAGAAATCCTTCTAGCTGAAGTAACAGCAACTAAAATAACGTCTTCCACGACAGAAAACGTAGCTCGCAATCCGCGGCAGGTTCAAAGGAGGGAGCGTGAGCTGTTCCAGGACAAAGAGCAGATCCCATGGAGGCACCGGGTCCCTAATGGGAGGCCTAAGGTGTAACACCCCTCTAAGAAATTCCCGAGAGGCGTCTAATTGAGCAACAGTACGATGTCCCACCGGAAGGTGGTAGGCAGAAATAGCACAAAGGTGCACCTTAATAGAGGAGTAGGCTAGGCCTGAATGAAAAAGAGAGAGGAGATAATCCAAAATTACTCCCACAGGACAACCTAAAGGGGAAAGATCACGATCCCGTGACCATAAACAAAAACGGCGCCACTTCATGGCATACGTCGCATGCGTTGCCGGCTTTCTGGCTGCAGAAAGAACCTCTGCAACCTCTTGCGAGACCCCGTGATGCAAGATGGCTATGTCTCAAGGAGCCAAGCATGCAGGTTCAGAGAACGCAGATCCGGATGGAGCAATGAACCTTTCTCCTGAGACAGTAGGTGGGAGCTGAGCGGCAACGGGAGCGGGGGTTCCCGAGATAGCTGTACCAGCAAGGGAACCAGATCTGTCTGGGCCAGAACGGGGCCACCAGAATCATTTGTGCATGCTCCCTCGCAGCTTGAGAAGAACTCTTGGATCAACGGAAGGGAGGGAAAGCATAGAGGAATCTGTTCACCCAGGAGAGGGGACAACGCGCTCGCCAGAAAACACCAGGCCCTGGATCTAGCGAAGCAGAATTGGGCAGTTTTGCGTTGGATGGGGATGTGAACAAGTCTAGCTCTGGAATTCCCCATCGAAGGAACAGATCCTCTGCCACCTCCTGAAGAAGTTCCCACTCGTGGACTATGGCCTGGGAGCGACTCAGGCCGTCTGCAATCGTGTTGTCCACCCCGGGAACGTGCACAGTGATCAGATTTGCGAAATGACCGATTAACCAATCCCACACCCTCATGGCCTACCTGCAAAGGGGGTATGAGTGTGCGCCTCCTTGTTTGTTGAGGTAATACATCACCGCTGTGTTGTCTGGTCTGAAGCAGGAGAGTGCATGGTGGGATTATCGAACATGCAGGGCGAGAGGACCGCCTCATCTCTAGAACAATGATACGGAGATGAGCCTCCAACGGGGTCCATGAACCCTGAGACTTCACCCCGTCCAGGTGTGCCCCCACCCGAGACCTGGAAGCGTCCGTGGTGAGGGTTACCTCGGGATGGCGCCATAAACGGGATGCCCTTGAAAGCGACTTCGGGCTAGCCACCACTGTCAGTCATGGATCACAGATTTCGTGATCCTGACCGGAGCTGCAAGTGGTCTTGCTTTGGTCCCATTGCACCTTGAGCATCCACTGGGTTACCCGCATGTGGAGCCGTGCAAGAGGGACCGTAGGAATGGCCGCAGCCATGTGTCCGAGCAGACGAAGGACCGACCTGGCAGGTACGATCTTGTTCGATGACAAATCCCTTATGAGGGACCTGATGCGTTCCGCTCTGTCGCCCGGAAGAAAAGCTCTTCCCTGGACAGTGTCCAGAACTGCGCCTATAAATTGCAGTTTCTGCGACGGTACCAAAAGAGACTTCTCGTAATTTATGAGAATGCCCAGAGACTGGAACAAGTCTTGAGTGCTCTGGACCGCAAGCAACAACGCCTCTCTGGAGGTGGCCATGAGAAGCCAGTCGTCGAGGTACGGGAACACATAGTGGCCCTGTTTCCTTAGAGATGCTGCCACGACTGTCATGCACTTGGTAAAGACCCTTGGTGCGGATGACAGTCTGAACAGAAGAGCTCAGAACTGAAAATGGTGGCCGAGGAACTCGAAGCGCAGGAACCTCTGGTGCGCCTGAGCTATGGGGATATGCAGATACGTGTCCTGCATGTCTAGGGACGCTAGAAAGGCATCTTGTTTCAGCATGGGAATAAGGCCCGGAAGAGTCACCATGCGGAATCTTTTGTAGGCGACCGACATGTTGAGGTCGCTGAGGTCCAGAATTGGACGGAGGTCCCCTGATTTCTTGGGAACCAGGAAGAAGTGAGAATAATATCCCTGTACTCTCTGGTTCCCCGGGATGTACTCTATCGCCCCCTTTTTTAGGAGCTCGAGTACCTCTTGCCAAATTAAGTTTCTGTGCTGACCCGATACTGGAGAGCAGAGGAGGCCTCGAGGGTGGCCTTTCTGCGAACTCTATAAAGTGGCCAAGACTGACCAACTGCAGAACCCACCTGTCGGTGGTGATAGCCTGCCATCCCGGCAGGAAGTTTGCAATGACCCCCGACCATAATTTCTCGTTGATCCTGAGGGGCAGGGGCCGGAAAGGAGTCAGGCTGTGGCGGCAGATGGGCCCGTTGGCTGGGTCGGCCTAGGGGGGCGCTGACCTCGGCTAGCGGGCTGTTTACCCTGGGTTCTACGGAAACCAGAGCCCCTCTGGTGTGTAGCAGAGCGGGGCTGCCTCTGTGTCTGCCCACGAAAATGGCTTTGGTTCCTACGAAAGGAACCAAGCCTAGGTCGGTACATGGCCTGGACTGACCTCACCGCCTTCCCGGCCTCTTGAAGTTTGGTAATAATCTTCTTAGAAGGATTACCAAATAAAACATTTCCCTCGAAAGGGGCGTCCATAATGTTCTTCTGGATGTCTGGGGTAAAGCCGGAGACACGAAGCGTGTGGAGTTCCCGGAGGCAAACGCCGGAAGCTACTGCTCGGGCCGATGAGTCCGGGAATCGCACGCGGCTCCAAGCACTGGGTCCCCACGTCTGAATCAGTGCGGAGGAGCTGGAGCATCTCCTCCTTCTGCTCACATTCGGTAGTTTCTCAGCTACCTCCAGACCCTGTTCCCACAGAGCGCTCTGAAACTGAACCATGTGGTCAAGTATTTAGGATCTGATGGCGCAGGTAGCGGAAGCATACGTGCGCCTGCCCAGAGAGTCCAATTGCTTGGATTCTGGATCTGGTGGCAGGGTGCTCAGATGCTGCGGCCTCTGTGACTGGTCATGTGAGGCTGTGATGACCAGAGAGTCGGCCTGAGGCTGCTGCGTCAGATACTGGTCCTCCTTAGGAGCCTTGTATAGACGGTCAGCTTTCTTCGGCACCGCCGGGAGCGAGTGTGGACGCTTCCACGCAGCCTTGGTGACGTCCACGAAAGTGTCCACCAAGGGTGGCACCACCACAGGCTTGGGGTCCTTTTGCCGAAGATACTTGGCAAGGCGTAACCTTTCCGGGTCTAATTCTTCCGCATCCCACCCCATGTTCTCCTGGATATGACGCATGATATCCATGAACGAGGGGTCATCTGAGGAGACCTTGGCATCTCACGTGGGTCCGGAGAAGGGATGAGAAAGGAGATGGGATCTAGAGGAGGTGTAAACGATCCCGTGTCCTCCATCGACGGCGAACGCCGGTGTCCCTGGACCTCTTGGGGCTGGGTGATCCAGAAGAAGATCTTGACAGAGGTCTCCTCTTTCTGACCGTCCCTGGGAGAGGATCTGGGCTCGGGAAGTTAAGGCCTGCCGACCCCGAAGGTGAAGGGGGGGCCGGAGCCGGTGGAGGAGGAGGAGGAGGAAGAGTAGTGGCCACCACATCCCTCTTAATGGTGTCCCACCAATACGTGAAGAGGTCCTTCACTTCCGCTAAAGAAAGTCCCGACGATGGCCCAGGCGCTGGAGGGTGGTCGTCGGGTCCCGGCGATGGCTCCACAGGGGCCTCGGGCAGCGGCGAGGGAGCCCTGGGAGACTGCACGAGGCCGGGGTTGCCTGTCTGGTCCTCGGGCTGCATCAGGTCTTCCTCCATCAGCGACTCCTGCCCAACGATGGTCGGAGGCGCAAGAGTCCTCTTCTCAGGCAGGACGGACGTCGGCCCCCCAACCGACGTCCGCTGGGAAGGCTTAGCCAACAACGGTCTCCCGGCCGACGACGGCTCCGAGGAGAAGTGACAGACGGCTGACACAGGTCGAGCCGGCGTCGGGTCTACCGGCCTCTTCAGAGGAGTAAGTTCTAACGTCTTGCAGGGTGGAACAGAAGACGACCGGACGTCGGGTGCCGAAGGGCGGGAACCCGACCTATGGTGGTGGTGATGGCGCTCCCCGGACTTCGCCGAGGCCTTGGAGGTGGAGGACGACGACGGCCTGGTGGGAAGGGCCTGAGAAGAGCGAGAGGCAGGAACCGCAGCCGGGGGAAGAGAAGAGGCCCTGGATGGAGAGCGGTCGGACTTTGATCCGGAGCTGCGGGACTCGGAGGCCCTGGTCAGGGACCGGGAAGGGGCCTTCTCCCTTCTCTTCTTTTCTGCATGCTTGTGGGATTTTTAAGATTCCCCTTTGGAGGACATGGCTCTTAATTTCTCCTCCAGCAAGAATGCCTGAAGAGCCTTCTGACGCCGGATCCTTGTTCGGCTATTGAACCCTTGGCAGAAAGAGCAGGCCCGGGTATCTGGTCTGGGCCCAGGCACCTGACGCAGGCCGTGTGGGGGTCCTTGAAGGGGATCTGCTTCCCGCAAGCACACTTCGATGGATGACCGGAGGTCGGAGAGGACATCAGCGGTAATATCTTCGAAGAAAGAGGAAATTCCCGTAGGAAAGCTCTGTAACCACGCGTCATGGCGCTAGACTAAGACCGGAGGGTCGAGGGCATGCAAGTCGACGGCGGGAAAGAACTAGGGAATCTGCGGACCGCCCTTATGTACCACGCCTGACGCCGGAGGCGGATTGATGTCGAGTGTCCCCGCTGAAGATAGCTAGCTAGAATTTTTCCGTAGTCCTGGCCTGCCAGCTTCAGTCCAAATGGTGTAACCTGCTGCAAGAGCTGTATCTCGAAGTAAGATCCTGCTGTGACTGATACTGACTGCAGCAGCCATAACCCAACAGGACTGTGTGGAGGATTGAGTGGAGCGGACAAAGGACAATGCCAGTGTATAATTGGTATGTGCTCAAAATGTACATTGGTGCGGGGGGGGGGCAGGTGGATCGGATGTTAAGGTTATGTCTGATCTAGTGTTGTTTTGGAAGTGGATCAATCTTATGACCCACTGTGCTTTAAAGAAAATGTTGCCTTAAAGAAAGGTGTGTTTCCCCGGGGTAAGTATTCTGTCACACAAATGGATCCAAAATAAGGATCACCAAGACTAAAAATAAAATAAGGTCCTACTGTGTGTTAAACTACAGCTCATTGAAAATTTGCCACGTCTTATGCTGCTTTTATGGATTCTGGCATCAGATGTGGCGAGTTTTCAAGTCTTTCTCAGATTTCTACCAGAAACTCTTGCGTATTTTGACCCATGCTACCCAGCCTGTTTTTCTTTTTTAGATAAAATTTTTTGTTTTTTTTTATATAGGATAAATACATGTCGTAAGGGTAAAATACCCTGTTTTCAAAACAGTTCTGTTTAGGTGTTCTTCAATATATAAAAATAATAAATACATAAGTTCACAAGACAAACTATACTAAATACAAATATGTAAACAAGATACATAAAATATACTTACATCTACATATCATGGAAAAAATAGATTTTAACATGGAATTGAACACAGTTTTGTGGGAGATGGGGGTAAAAATATGTTCCGCCTAACTCTGTGCATGTTGACCCCGGATGCTGACGCACCTGTCCATACTCGGTAATTTACTACTGCCACAGGCAAGTGTTGGACTGGCCACCTGCGTAGCTGGAGAATTTCAGGACAGCAACTGCTATTCTTGGGTTAGATTCTCTCACCTTCAAAACACTAAATATCCTTTGTATAATATCTATTTTCTAATCTCTGCAAGTAAATACCCAAAATGCAACTGCAGAGCCACACAGTGTCACATTGATTGCAGTGGCTTAGTAATATCAACCCTGGAACCATTTGTTTTAATGATCTAATCATCCAAGTCCCCGACCCTGTAAAAATATACTTTTAAGTGTTTCGCAGTCTGAGTCCAACCTGAGAGGGTGGAGTGGTGAGGCGGGACTGGGAGGCTGGCTGCCGTGCCACCGCTGTAACTTGAGGGCGTAGGTCTCTGCTCCATCCTGGGCCATGGCTGATTCTTACTTAGCTCTAAAATGCAGGAAAATGCACCATTTACAATGAGATTTTCACAGATTTCCTGGGGGAAGGCCAACCCCCAGGCCCCCCTAGTTTTCTGAGGATTTTGGTCCCCCCTTCTTCACTGACTCTGCACACACCTCTGCTGCCAAACAGAGCATCTGGTGGCCAGCAGGAAGCAAAATTAGGATTCCACTGGTGGGGTCCACTGTAGAATTTCACTGGTCATGCTAGTGCCAGACATGCTTCAGGAAGAGAGCATTTTTAAACCAGAGTTGCCCTTTTCTCCTTGGAGACTGCTAATACTGATTGCAGTGTCTTTCATGACCAGGTCAGGGAAAGGGCTGTGTAAACAGTCATATTCTGCTCCTTGGAGTCAGCTTTAAAAAAAAAAAAAAAGAAAGCTTAGCTTCTCTCCCCGCTTTGCAAACACTGACAGCAGAGCAATGGGCAGTGGGTGAGAGAGACAAGAAAGCCCTAGTTCTGCTCCTCAGAGCTTATTAAAAAAAAAAAAAAAGAAAGAAATTATAAAAGAAGGAGAGAGAGAGAGAGAGAGCCTTCAGCTGCTGAAAAAGGAGCACATTTAAAAGATGTTCTCCCTGCTCCACCAATGCCAAAGCAGAACAGTAGGTGGCTGGGGGTGAACGTAAAAGGAGCCATGTGCTCCTAGCTGGGATCCAGCCAGCCATAAAAGGTCTCAGGGAAGCAAGGGAAATGCTGAGTCCTGGGACCAAATTCTGCCCACACTTGCACCAGTAAGGGAGCAAGTATGTATTTCAGTTATATTTATGAACCTTTTACTAAAGCTCCTGGAGACAGCAAGTTTGTAATTACTTTTTCTATGGCTCCAAAAAGGAGCATATATTTATTAAACTAAAGATTTCCGCCTCTGTAATTCAAGAGGTCAGCTGCCAGCAGGGAGAGGGAATGAGATGGGGTTTTCCTCAGTCCAGCCACCAGCAGGGAAGAACTAAGTCCTGCGGCAGCATAGAGTTAAGTGACAGGAGTGCCCCAGCTGCAGACAGTCTATCACTACCTGTCTGAGGTCTAAGATATCCCTTCCCCATTGTTCTCATGGTTGCTTGACTGCATAAAAGGCTGCAACAGAAGCCAAACATATGCAAATAAAGTTCACATGTAAGCGCAGACACTATGCACTAAGGTGATACTGAGGAAGCATAAAATGCCTTTTCTGCAGTAATATGTCCTGCCATGCATGCCTATTGTGTATGATAACTTACTTGAAAAGTAGGAACTGTGCTTCTTAAAAGTCAGTTAGGTCTTCAGAATGTGGAGAACTTGATGGTGGAGACAGAGGTGGGGTTATCCTCGTTAACTTCATTCATTCACATGTGATCCTGTTCATAAATCTGGTTCCCTAACTGACTTTTGCAACTATCGTCCAATATCTATTCTCACGGCCCTGTCCCTGCTGCAAGAAAACATAGTATACAATCAACTGAATGATTACACCAAATTGCACAACTTGATTTCAGTTATCAACATGGATTTAGGGGTGGATACAGTATATAGACTGCCTTTGTTTGGTTCACAGACGCAGTCCATAGGGCAATGGGGAGGGGGTTGCCTTGCCGGGGCTGTGTTCCTGGACAGTATCCCGTTAATGTGCCAACTACATTTTGGTGCCACAATTAGGGCACCACAACAAGAGCGAGAGTGGCAAGGGAGATCTTGATTTTTGATCACCCTGCACTCACTTCGTCTTTGGCACCCCAACAATCTTCTATTCTTTTGGAGCATGCCCTCCTCAGACTTTGTAATATTTTGTTGCAGAGGGTGCAGGAGGCAGAGCCCCCCGCATTGGTGGTGCAAAACAGGAATATTTTCCTGGATGGCGCTTTGGCACTCTGCTCCAGGGAGCTTCAATACCTGGTGCTGCAGTGGCAGGCGGCGTAGTGCCTGCACCCATATAGGTGTTGATAAAATGGCTGTCACACTGATAGGGGTGAACCTTTGTGGACCTAACCAGGGCATTCAACTTAGCTGATAATTTTTGTTAACTCATCTAAAGAGTTTAGGTGTGTGTAGATCTGCCTTGTCTTGGTTTGGTGATTATCTTCACAACAGATCTCAGTGTGTCAAGTTTGGTGGGGTTGCCTCTTCATGTAGAGGAGTTCAACATGGGATCCCTCAGGGCTCCATAATGGGCCCTTTACTTTTTTCATTATTTATTGACCCTTTAGGAACTGTTGTTCAAAACAATAAATTAGTCTTACATGTGGACAATACCATTTTGTTTTCTCACAATCCTTCAGTCAATACAATCAATACTAGTTTGATTGGTGAATTTGCCAAGGTACAGGATTGGGTATGTCAAAATAACTTAGTTCTAAATAAATCTAACACTAAGACCACGTTGTTTGGTTCAGTTCCAAAACTAAAAAAAATATTCTGGTGACTTTAAAGTCTCGATCACGGATGTTAGCTTGACAGATCACATTGATTCTTTCAAATATATCCCTGTGTGCCTTCAAAGCAGACTTGAAAGCTCATCTACTTATTTCAACTGCTTGTGCCTGCACTTAACATTTTTACCTCCACCAACAGCCAAATAATCACTCTTCTACACTGTGCGGCCAAAAGTCCTTGCTCATAGCAAATGTGACTACACTACTGTTACCTCCCTATGACTAATTATTGTATTGTTTACATTTGGTGTCATATTACAAATTGTTTTGTTACTTCATGTCTCAATATAATGTACATTTGTAAAATGCCTCTGATGTTCCTGTAATAATTGTATCTTATACTGCCTGTCTGTTGATTCTTGTTCTTAACTGCCTTGTACTCTCCTGGGTCATACCTGAAAATAGGCATACAGTTGTCTTGTGTGCGTAGCCGGTTGCAGTATAAGCCACCTAATTGGGACACGGTTAAAGGAGATGTTTGTTTATAGGGGATGATCCCCACAGCACCAATTTAGTGGCTATTAAAACAAAGCATCTGATCTTCCCTTAATGAGCATGGCAGCTTCCTTTTAAGGTGACAATTATCTTCAGCTGTGGCTGCAATTTGCTCATTAGCGCTCACTAGAGGCTCATCAACAATTAACTACCTGCTATATATTCTTTTAAAAAATGTCCATTTGTGTTAATCTCCTCATTCACTGCTGGGAAGTCTGTTTTCTGCTGCTATCTAGGCAGGTTTGTCTTTGTCTCTGTACCTTATCTTTTCCCGATGGATTGTTAGCGGGTTGACCTGCCGCTGGCATATAAAATGAAGGTGCTGGATGTACTGCAATAGCCTGGTGCATCCATGGCCAAGGTTGCAAAGCAGTTTTCTATTTCTAAGAGCCAGGCGGGCTGTATAAGTGAAAAAAGGATGAGCTTGTGCACACCTGGCAATTTCACGGAAGAGGAGTTCCAGCGTTTTGTCGACATTGACGCAGATGAGGCAACTGAAGGAGAACTCACCCTCCAGTCCATCTGCGAGCCAGTGACTGAGTCAGTGAGCAGTCAGGAGCCTGAAACAGAGGACAAAGAAAACAGCCTGGCTGTTGATGCAGCACCAGCACCAGTCTCTAAAAAAATAAGCTAGAGATCACATCGGACCACAGTGTGACTGGTGTCTGCATAATGGGAGGATATGGGAATTGGAGCAGCTGCTCGACCTAGATAGTGAGATTCTACACACTATGGCAGTGGAATCAAAGCAAAACAAAATAATTGATTTCTTCTCCTAAAAGCCACACCTTACAGGAGACTCAAGATTTTGTTGGCCCCCTACATGAAATGGGAAAGATAAGTGTGCATTTTTACATTTTTTTTTAATCACTAATAAGGAATAAAGTTTACTACAGTACTGTATTCACTGAGACAAACAGTACTTAACTCAAAAAACAGAGCTGTACATCACTTACGTGCTGTTCTGTCTTTACTGCCTCTGTGCTATGTGTTTGTGGTTATGACTGTGTGTGTGTGTGTGTGTTCTGTCCATCGTCTCCTGTTTATGGAGACGTCCGCTTATAGGGTACAATGGTCTTGCCATGAACCGTCCCCTTTAAGTGGCTTCAATTGTACCAAAAACCAAATAAACAAATAAATCTCGGGGTCATGTTAGACCTGACTAAATTTTGGCCCCCATGTGGGCAAAACATCAGCTAAATGTACTCAAAAATAGATGCATTGTACCATATTCTAAATTTCTTGTCTAAAGAGACCTGACTGGCAATAGCACAACAAAATATTTTATCATTATTGAATAATGCTTCCATTGTTGTCGATATGTCGCCAGTATGTACCTGGTTTAAAAAGAAACAATGCTTCAATAGACTGGAAAATTTGGTCCATTATTACCAAATCATACTCTTCATTGTCAAATCCCGGAGAATTTAAATTGGTTGTCTGTTCAGAATAACAAATTGTCACTTTTTCATTAGGCCCAATTATCAAAACCCCCACAGAATGCCACAAGGAGCTTGCACCACAAGGAATTGCGCAAGGTGTGGCTTGCGCCAAAAGATGCACTGGGAGCAATTCTCAAAAGCAGCCTGCATCATATGCCGGCTGTCTGCACCAAAGGGGGCTTGCACCATCCTTGCAGCACAAAATGGGCTGTGGCATGGCGCTAGGGGGCTTGTAGCAGATGCAGGCTGCCATATCCCCTAATTCGGTATTCTCTAAACCCTCCCAGATGGCAAAATTATAAGTACCCTTAGACCAGCCAGGGGAACTTAGAAGTGTTTCCTCTGGGACGGTTAGAGAACTTACACCATCCCGAAGTCCTGCCTCCCTATCCCTGATCTCCCCATGAAATATACATCTTTCCCTGGTGGCCTAGTTGACCCCCTCCCTATCCCTGATCCCCTCTGTAGTATAAATAATCACATCCCTGGTGGCTAGCGGACCCTCCCTTCCTATCCCCTATCTACCCCCTGTAAAAGAACATATCACTTTCTCTGCTGGTCTGGTGTACCCCCCCTACCCCAGCACGCAGTGCCCCACGACCCCGCTCCACCCCACCCCGTCTGGCACAGCCCTTCACTCTCCACCATGGCCGGCCACCGATTGAGCTGTTAGTGAGTGTGTACAGTATACAGTATGCACTCATTTGTGGACAGCAGAGGGCTCTGCCGGTCACCAGCTTGGGGATGGGACGAGGAGGGAAGTGGGGTGGTGGGGCACTGCCTGCTGGGGTGGGAAGTCTGCTAGACCACCAGGAAAAGTAATATGTTCTATTACGGGGCAGATCGGGAAAAGGGAGGGGGGGTCTGCTAACCACTAGGGACATGATTATTTATACTATAAAGGGGACCCTGAGATTACTTTCCTCTACTAGGTATATTTGTATTGTTCCTTTGCTGTGACCTCAGGTCATACCTGAAAAAGGAACGTATGTTTCAGTGTGCCTTACCAGATAGTAAAAAAATTAAAATTAAATTAAATTAACTTACACAATATTGCTGTTGTGGGCATCATACTGGTTTGTTTTATGTTATAGCCAGAAATTCGAAGTCCTAAAAAATTGTTATAAGAAGTAAATCATTGTATCTGAAAAGTTATCTTGAATGTTAAAGAAAAAGAGGCAGATGACATGACCCAGAGGGCAGAGATATAAAAGAACAAGAGGACAAGCCATGAAAGAAAGTGTCAGTCAGTATCCTTTTAGTCTGGGTAAGGAGAAGACCTCACTCCTTGAGAGAAGTCAGGAAAGTCAAGAAAACAGGTTAAAAGCCAAGGTCCATTCCATAATGCCAGGTAGAGAGACAGAGAAAGAGAGAGAGAGAAAGAGAGAGAGGGAGCGTGTGAGAGGGGGGTTGCTTAACAAACAGAAGAGAGAACCAAAAAGTTCCTTAGCTGGGATCAGAATCCAGGCAACTCAGAATACCATTCTGGTTGAACTACCAGTTACCTCACCAAGGCAGCTGGAAACCTTGGACTCCAAGAAGCACCTTACTCTTTCTATAATGCACAACCTAGTACGGCACAGATGATTAAATTTTTTATACATAAGGGTACAGTGTGCACATATATGGCACCCAAACAAACAGAAGAGAGAAAGAAATAAGTGCCTTAGTTGGAATATGAACCCAGGCCACCCGGAATACTATACCAATTGTGCTACCAGCTGCGTCACCCAGGCAACTGAAAACCTGGGAGTCCCAAAAACTCCTTACTCTTTGTCTAATGCACAGCCTGGTGCTGCACAGATAATTATATTATAGTGTATGGCAGAACACTATTCAGCATGGAAATTCATGCCTGGAACAGCACTGTTGTGCTGCAGTAATGATGTCACAATGTTGTTGTGCTGCACTAGTGACATTACTATGCAGTACAACATCACACCTTGCCATACATGCCTGCAACTAATGAAGGACGCCTGATCCGCAATTTGAGATTGTCCGCTTGATTAGGTATATTTGCAGTGGCAGGCTGGAAGACCACACAACTCTGGAAGAGACTGGAGTAGTCATTGTTGCCAGATGATAATGAAAGCCACCAATCAACTAATAGGGTCCCTATTAGTTGATTGGCGGCCTTCACTTTTCTTCAAGTTTGCTTAATCATTTAGAAACAGGTACTGACATCCTTCCCCATAGACTTCTATGGAGCACGCCCCCATGCTCTCCCTGCTTAGATGTCACAAAACATCTCAGTGTGGGGGCGGTGCTGGCAGGCCAAGAAGTGGAAAGGATCGCCTGGTTGTGGGTTTGGTTTCAGTTACGGTCCCTTCCCTACCAAATAGAACCACATAAAAAAAATATTTTTTGCTGGAAAAGGCTAGTGCCAACCTAAGGTAATGGGCTGTGAAGTCCACATACGTTTTTGAAAAAAAATCCTTTAAATAAGTGTTTATTCCATTTTTTAATAGCAGATACAGTAAAGGGCACAGACAGACATATAATCTGGCACAGTACTCCAAAGCACATATCTACAACTGACATATTAAATCAAATGGTATGACATTTCGATAATGCCCTGTTGATAAAGCTGAAAGGTAAAGGGGACAGCGAATGTGTGCTAATTGGCAGCAGTTAGTAATGTTCCTAGTAAGAGAAGTGATCAACTTACCTCCAAAAGAGTCATATTTAACTATAGCTTAATAAACACTGATGTGAAAAACTTTGTTTTCAATTGTTTTCTTTTTATGGACAACATTCTGAACAGTTCTCTTCATGGAACCAGTTGGAGTGTTTACTATGTCACGGTTTGAGTACAGAATGCTAAAAGTGAGCTATTGTCCTATCAGAATCATACTTAAGAGTTTGTTGCTCAAACTGTGATATAGTTAAAACTCCAGACCACTGGTTCCATGAAGAGAACTGTAACAGAATGCTGCCCATAAAATCAAAACAATGCAAAATACTGTTTTTCACATCACTTTTTATTGAGGTACAGTTACATGTGGATCTTTCAGGCTGATGGATATTATTTCTGTACATGGTAACATTATAAACAGCTGCATATTAGAACTCATTTCCTGTCCTCTTTAAACTCAGGTTTCTTCTTAAAATTAAAATCACACTAATCCTAATACCAAAAGTTAATCAAAGCTACCCACCATCACAAGAGCAGCGTTCATATAACGTAGAACACGCTGATAAACTTTTTTAACTGGGTGACTCGAATTGGTTGATAAGGGTCAGGCAGTGGATGTTCTGTACCTGGAGTTCAAAAAAGCAAGACAAGACATTTTATTTACATAAAGCACTTGGCTCAGGCCTCAGACTGGTAAAGAAAGTAAAAGTTTTGAAGTCAGCGAAGGAACTCCCTACAAGGATTTGTAACTGGTTGTTGGGAAGAAAACAGGGGGTAGTCCTTATGGCAAGTTCAATAGGGTTAAGGTCATGACCAGTGGGGTGCCCCAGGGATCAGTCTAGGGCCAACTTTTGTCAATATGTACTTTACTGACATTGGGGTCGGACTCCAGGGAAATGTTGGCTATCTGCAGGTGGCACCAAATCTGTGGCAAAGCAGACAATGGTGAGGGTATCAACACTATGAAGAAGGATGCGGAAAGACTGGAAAAGTAGTCAAGCATTTGGCAACTAAAATTCAATACCGAAAAGTGTAATGTGATGCACATCGAGAACAGGAATCCTCGGAGAGTACAAGATAAATGGGGTAAAAGTGGAGCATGCAAGAGAAGAAAGGGACCTGGGGATAATAATTAGCAACAGTCAAAAAGCCTCCTCTGAATGTAGCAAAATATACAGGAAGGATAATAGGATGCTGGATTATATTGGTAGGGATTTCACCCATGGTAATAACGAAGTGATTCTTCTGCTGTATGCGTCCAGGGTTAGGCCACATCTGGAATACTGTGTGTAGCTTTGGAGACCATATATAAAGAAAGATCAGAATAGGTTTGAAATAATAAAGAGGTGACAAAAAGAGTTCATGGCCTGATGGGTAAAACCTGTGAGGAATGAATAGAGGAGCTCAGTACGTACTCACTGGATAACAGAAGGGAGAGTGTGGACATGAGAGACAGACAAACACATTTGGGGATATACTAGGGTGGATTATACAAAACTGCTCCAAATAAGGAACAGATCAACCACTAAGGAGTCACAATTTCAGGCCTGTGGTGTTGGTGGTGGTGGTGGTGGGGAAAGGGGGGTTAGGCATGACATTAAGAAAGCATTTTTAAGGATCCCCTGGTAGACAAGTAGAACAGCTTGCTCAGAGATCTGGTTAGGGCAGAGACCTTAAATGGTTTCAAGGCAAGGTGGGGTAATCTCAAGGGGATCATCAGCAAAAGGAAGGCAAACACTGAGGAAAAGGTGGGGGTGAGGGGTGTGTGGGTAAAGTCTGACAGTGATTAACGTGAGTTAGAGTGGAGCCTCAGAACAGATTTGATAGGCTTGGTCTTTTTCTGTTCTTACTTTCTATGTTTCTGCAATATTTATTACTGCTGTGACAACCTGGAAGGGGAATGTGTGTGCAACACAATGAAGGATTTGCCATGTCTGGGTCAGTCATAGAGCTACATAGTTTGGAGTCCACCAATCTTAGGATGGCGAACCTGCTTGTTTTCAGGCCAGTCCTGCATTAGCCATATGGCTGACATTGTTGGACATGTGCTCTTTTTGTTTTTATACTGTTAATTTTTTTTAAATTAAACTTGACTTTAAAAGCTAATTCTTCTTTATAATTATTATTTTGTGTTCCTCCCTACTTCCTTTACCAGTGGTGGATGAAACCTAATGGCAATGCAGTCCTACACTCAGCTGCCCTGCTGGTTCACAGTCGCCTCTTTTCCATAGTGAGTGTAAGTAACCCTGCTGTCACAATGTGGTTACTAAAGTGTTTAAATGTTTCATTATCTGGGTAACAGAGATCCCAGAGGTGTTAGGGTAACAGGGGATAGTACAGTTATGTAAGAACTTACTGTAACAGGAGATCTTCGAGAGAAGCTCTTGCAGCAGGCCACACCGGTAGCACTATGCTGCCAGGCACTAGGACAACACAGAAAACTTCTAGCTAGCAGTCTACCACGGGAGACCGCCCCCAGCCGACATCAGTCATCTGACATCAGTACAGGCCATACAGGAGGGCAGTCCCCCACGCTCACCTCAGTTCTCTCACTGAAGACTCTGCATGGTCAGCTGAAGGGGAACCAAGGAGGTTATCCCAAGAGCCAAAGAAGCTGAAGCTACAGAAAAGAGAGGAGCAGGGGGAAGGAGGGAGGGAAAGCAGGGCCTGCTGCAAGAGCTTCTCTCCAGGATCTACTGTTACAGTAAGTTCTTATGTAACTTTACTATCTTACTTCGAGGAAGGCTCTTGCAGCAGGCCACACCAGTAGGACTAAATCCCAAGCAATACCGGTATCACCAGGAGGAGGAAAAGTCAGCAGTCAAGCACTCATGACAGAAGACCCTGAAGGACTGCCAGTTCAAAGTTGGCTCTATGCCTAGGGGCAATGTCCAGATTGTAGTGCTTGGTGAAAGTGTGGACAGAACTCCAGGTGGCAACTGAACAGATGTCCGCAGCAAACAGATTTCTGAAGCAAACAGTAGAGACAGCCATACACCTGGTGGAATGGCCCTTGACCACCCTCAGAAGGGGCTTGTTGTACTTGTGGTAGCAATAAACAATGCGATTCACTAACCAATTAGATAAACACTGTTTAGACACAGGAGCGCCCTCTCTCTTCAGGGCAAATGAAACAAACAACTGGTCAGTTTTCCTTAAAGACTTGGTGCGGTTCGTGTAATACCGCAACACTCTGTGAACATCGAAAGAATGGAGCAATGCCTCCCCGATTGGAATACGCAAAATAATAAACTGGCAGGTGGATGGATTGATTTAAAGTAAACTCAGACACCACCTTAGGCAAAAACTTAGGATTAATATGCAAAGACACCCTGTCTTTGTGAAAAAACAAATAAGGCTCTTTGCATATCAGAGCCTGGAGCTCAGAAATCCTCCGAGCCAGACGTAATATTAACCAAAAAGAGTGCTATCCATGACAGAAAGTGCAGCTTGCAACTCATGGCCAGTTCAGAGGGAGGTAAAGTGAGTTTCTTCAGCATAAAATTAAGGTCCCGTGGGGGAACTGGGTCCCAAATGGGAGGTTTCAGATGCAGAATATCCCACAGAAATGTGCTGGATACCTCAGCCTGGGCAACAGCTTTGCCTTCAATAGGTGCATGGTACACAGAGATGACAGAAGGGTGCACCTTAAGAGATGAGTACCCCAGTTCTGAATCCAAAAGGGAAAGGAGGTACTCCAACACCTGATTGACAGGGCAGGTGAATGGGTCCAAATGGCAAGCAGTGGCCCAAATGGAAAAGCACTTCCATTTCATAGCATTAGTGGCCCAGGTGGAGGGCTTTTTGGCTGCCACAAGGACATCAGCAACCCTAGATGAAACCCCAAAGAGGGAAATAGCTAGGTCCGCAGGAGCCATGCACAGAGATGCAGGGACTTGAGATCCAGACCAGGGAGCCCTGGTCCTAGGAAAGCAAGTCTTTGCACAGAGGGAGAGGTACCAGAGGTTCTCCTGCCACCTGTTGCAGCAAAGGGAACCAATTCTGACATGGCCAGAAGGGAACTATGAGAATCATCTCTGTTTCCTCCAGCTGGACCTTGAGCAGAACCCTCTGCAGCAGTGGGAAGGGAGGGAATACGTAGAGAAACCTCCCCTTCCAAGATAGGGACAATACGTCTCACCAGAAAACTCCAGGCTTGGGATCGAGCAAGCAAAAAAGTGGCAGTTTTGGGGATGCAAAGAGGTTGAACTCTGGCGACCCCACCTGTCGAAGAGGTCTTCGACCACTGAGGTGAGAAGTTCCCACTCATGAGCCCAAGACCTGGAGCGGCTGAGACTGTCAGTCAACATATTTTGGATGCCTGGAACATGAACATCTGAGAGCTCCAGATTGTGCTCAATGGTCCAAACCAGACTCTCATCGCCTCCTGACACAGGGAGTAAGGGTGAATTCCCCCACTTGTTGATGTAGTAGATGACACACATGTTGTCCATCTGCACCAGAAGAGGGCCCGAGAGGAGATGGGATTGATGGGATTGGAAGGCTTGCAGGGCGTATAGAACCGCCCGCATCTCCAGGACATTGATGTGAAGAGATTGTTCTATGTTTGACCAGGTACCCTGAGTCTGATGGTCGGCCAGATGGGCGCCCCATCCCATGCTGGAGGCATCCATGGTCAAAACCTTTTGGGGGGGGTGGAATCTGAAAGGGAACCCTGCAGAGCAAATTGGCCAAGTCCATCCACCAGGCTAGAACCATCTGGACCGGGTTAGAAACCAGAACCAACTGGTTGAGGTCGTCCATGCATTTATCCCACTGGACTCTAAGGGTCCATTGAGGGATCTGTAGGTGAAGCTGGGCCAAGGGCACCATGGCAACTGATGCCACCATATGACCCAGGAGAAGCAGAAAGACTCTGGCAGGAACTTGATGGCTCGTGGAGAACAGACAGGCCTGCTCCATCTGATGGGCCACCCTGTCCTCCGGTAGAAAGTCCTTCCCCTAGGAAGTGTCCAGAATCACCCCAATGTATTAGAGGTGCTGGCATGGGAAGAGACAGGATTTTGGGAGATTCATGGTGACTCCCAGGTCCTGGATGAGATGGGAAGTACATTACAGGGTCTGAAGCAGGTGTTCCCTGGATGGAGCTGCTAGCAGCCAGTAATCCAGGTAGGGGAAGACCTAAAACCCCTGTCTCCACAATGCTGCTGCCACCACAGCCAGGCATTTGATAACAACCCTTAATGCCGAGGAAAGACCACAGGGAAGGGCCCTGAATTGGAGGTGGGCACCCTGAAAATGGAAGCAGAGGAAACTGCGGTGAGTTGGGAAGACCTGGATGTGCAGGTAAGCATCCTGCATGTCCACAGAGCATAGCCAGTCCCTCTGGTGCAGCAATCCCTAAAGGGTTACCATCCTGTAGCATTTGTACTCTATGTAGAGTTAAGTTTAGGATGGGCCACAGATCCCCGGTCTTTTTGGGGATGAGGAAAAAGTGGGAATAAAATCCTCTTCCCCGCTGAGCCTGCAGGACAGTCTCTATGGCTCATTTTTTCAGAAGCGCCTGATTTTCCTTCGAAACAAGAGGTAGCAGCACAAGAGGGTAGGTAGAATGGATGGGAGGGGTCTTGGGCGGCCACTCCACCAGTGGAGAGAGAACCGACCCCCAACCGCCTCCCGTGGACCTACAGTCGGGGGGGGGTAAGGAGTCAGAAGGTGGGGGCGGGAGCTGGCAGGACAGACAATGGACCCCAGGGGGATCAAGCAGTAGTGGTCCATGCAGGGGCATTGGAAGCCTTATGTCTTTGCTGGCCCCTGGTGGGTTGGCCTCAAGCCTGCTTGCAAGAAGACTGACGAAAGGGCAGACACTGGTTCACTCTAGGCTGGGTATGGTAGAGCGAATGAACGGACCTGAGGGCTTTGTCCAACTCCTGCAAGTTAGAAATGAGGTTCTGAACATCACCCCCAAAAAGGACTAAACCCCTGAAGAGCATCTAATATGCTAGCTTGAACATCCGGGGCAAAACTAGAGACCTGGAGCCAAGAATGATGCCTCAGGCAGATGCCAGCCACAGCCCCTCGCTCCGAGGTTTCCATGGCATCGTAAGATATCCGAAGCACATGGGTACCCACATCTTAATCCAACTTCATGAGTTGAGCCAGCTGGGTTTTTGTGGGGGGTCCTCGAGCAGGGTCTGGACCAGGTCCCCGGCCTGGTTATAGATGGCTTTCTGGTTTCTGACCATATGGGTCAAATAACTGATGGCCTTAATGGTCAAGCCAGCCGCAGAAAAGAATTGCTTGTCTATATGATCCAGTTGCCAAGATTCACGGTCTGGAGGAGAAGTACTGAGGTGCTTGGGCTTGTTTGTGCAATCGTGGGCTGCATTACTGACCACAGAATCTACCTTTGGATGACTCCCCAAGTAAGGTTTGCCCATCAGCATGTGATAAAGCCGAGCTGCTTTTTTTAGGAGTAGAGGGGGGTGAGCCCAAGCTGCCTTGGTGACATCCTCATAAGACTCTATCAAGGGTGGCACCACAACTGGCAATGTGGTCTTCTGCTGAAGGAAGACGGTAAGGCAATGCCTCTCGGGATCCTGTTCCTCCATCTCCCACACCATAATGGATTGAATGCCACGCATTACGTGCATGAAAAATGGGTTGTCAGGTGAGGATTTGGGCACCTCCTTGTGCATATCTTCATCTCCCGACGAGTCCCTATGAGAAGAAGACCAGGCGGATTTAGAGTCATTCTCTGAGGACTCACTGACTGGTACTGGTGACAGAGGGTGACGCTCCTCACGCTTGATACTGGTACTGATGTCAGGCCTAGTGCCAAAAGTCCTTGACATGTAGGGGTCAGAAGGTGCAGACCTGCCCGTGTCCCTGGGCTGCGAATCCTTGGGGGGGAGACCAGATGACATAGTCAGACCCTGAGGGGTGGGGGTCTGCTTCTGCATGAATGCCCACCAGGCTGAAAAAGGGCCCTGCATTCTACTTGTGGAGCAATGGTATGCACAGGCAGGAAAGGCAACCCTGGCATCGGGTTAGGGAACAACAGCTGTGAGGCCAGCAACAAGTAACTCAGCGTTGGAACATGCAGCGTGGAAAACGATCCGGTGATGGCCCGAAGGCAAAGCCGGCACTGGGCACACTGGCTGGGGTATCGGCAGAACCAGCTAAGGCCGGGCAGGTGATGTTTGGATCATCCGGCCAAGGGTTTGCCAGCTACAGGTCCATAGGGGAAGTTGGCATCTGTGGGGAAGCAAATCCCCTGGATAGCAGCATGGGCGATGCCAGAGAGGAGGAGACGGCATCAGGCTGCCGTGGGCACTGCCTAGAGGAACTGGTGTCAATCCCAGAGACAGGAACCACTGAAGGCAGAGCCAGGAGGGTTACAGGCACAGATCCACCACCTGAAAGCATGGAACCAGCAGAGCCACCTGGCTGAGAGCCCATGGAGGTAATGGGCCTGAGCATCAGGGGCTTGGAGGCAGGAGACGAGGTCCCCTGCCCTGAAGAGCCTCCCGCCAGCAGTAGAGATAAGGGCGGCAGGAGGAGCCACCAGGAGCCCAGAGGAGGAGGAGAGGGCTGGAGGTGCCAACCCCCTGCAGAAGGAAAACACTGTTGTGGTCAAAGACTTATGAGGAGAATGCAACCGGGAAGCTGACCAAGCCTGTTCTCAGTGTTTCTCCCGGTACTTGTGTGTTTCCAATTTCTCTCTGTGGGAGGAAGAAGATGCCCCAGAGGACTGCACCGGTGAGGTCAAAGAGCTTCTGGCCTGCTGCTCTTTTTCTATTGCAAGCAGCTTCTGCTTAAAAAGGTGGCTCTTCAGTATTTCAGTCAATGTCTCCAAATGGCCTGGTTGAACTTCTGGCAGTGCTGGCAAGCTTCAATGTCGTGGCTGAGGCCTAGGCAGATCAGGCACAAAGAGTGACCATCTTTTTCTGGAATCTGTTAGCCGCAGGCACACTTAGTGGAGTGGTCAGAAGATGAGGCAGGTGCAGAAGACATAAACACATCCGGAAAACACTGACAAATTCAATGTTTTAACAAAGAATTAAAGGAAAATAAAAAAGCGCAGGAAATGGCGGTCAACTGTAGCTGTGATGTTCACTAGGTCTGACGTGCACGGGTCGACGGTGGGAAAAGAACTGAGGTGGGTGTGGGGGACTGCCCTCCTATATAGCCTGTACTGACATCAGATAACCAATGTTGGCCGGGGGGCGATTCTCCATGGTAGACTGCTAGCTAGAAGTTTTCCGTGTGGTCCTAGTGCTGGGCGGCATAGTCCTACCAGCGTGGCCTACTGCAAGAGCCTTTCTCAAAGTAATATCTAATGTGCCTAGAAAATAAATGTTAGTATTTCCTGTATATCAGGGTTGCTATTGCCCAAATAGTAAGTGGCCAGTTGAGTAAACTGCACTTACAGGGTTAATGTTAGCTCTGCCAAATGTTCTGAAATGTGTTAGTGTAATGTGTTCTAAATGTTTAACAAGATGGGGCCTATGCACGAAGGTGGACCCGGTATGCACGAAATGCATGTATTCCGCACTCCCGGACAGACACGCGGTGGCTGGCATGCATTACTGCTGGCTGCCTGTCCACAGTCCTGCCCCCCAGTGCAAAGCTGTGTGGGGATGAATCACAGCTGTGTAGGAAGTGGATCAAGGGGCACAGTCAGGCATCCAGTGGGATGCTCATCCTGGGTCCCACAGTGGCTCTCCTGCCACAAATGTGCAGCAGATCCTGGGATGGTGTGGAACTCAAGTTTCCAACACCGCAGGTGTGTGCCTGACTGGCTGTTCCCAGCCCTCCCCATCAGCCCCGAGGGCTGAAGCAGCAATGTGGAGGGGGCTCCCAGTCATATCTCTCAACTGTCCTTCATTACATTGAACATCCCTCATGTTACCCACCAAACTTATTCCCTTGCCTGTCCCTCATTGAACAGGTACTCCCCACACAGAGATGGTACTCTACATGCAGGCATTAAAGTAGAACTACATACCATTCCAAGATGTCACATAAAGATAACCTGTGGTACTGTACAGAACATGGAGTCTGCAGTGTTCTGAGCTTTTATCTCCATGTTTGAGATGGTGTCCTTCTTTCTGAGGCTTGTGTGTTCCTCACTGTCCCTCAGTTCAAGTGTCCATGTCCCTCATGTCAGTGACAACACATTGAGGGGTATGCAGCCGGTCCACCACAGCTGGCAAGTTTTTGGTGGGAGGGGCATGCTTCAGTTACAGGAGGGTCCACTCTTGGGTAACTTGTGTCCCCCTCACCCGGCACTCCGCGCCAACTCCATGCCTTAGTAAATGGTGCACAGTGTGGGTATGCCCCCAGCACACCCCCAGACCGCCTGTGGTGTGTAGCTGTGCATGCGGCTGGAGGATCAAGTGCACACTGGGCTCACGTATGAGCTATGAATGATGCCAGGGGTATGTGGGGACCCTGCTGCGCGGCATTCAGACTTAAGGTTGCCTACGCAACTCAGATATGTGGCACATAGGCAATGTGCCCTATTGTGCATGGGGCCCACTGACATTATGTCTAGGTGCCTGCCTTTGCACCTTAATTGCCATTGGTCAGGAGGATTCAGGAGGGTTCCCGGACAATGTTTCCCACCCACTAGAGGCATATAACTAGGGGCTTTTGCCCACAAAAACTAGTATTCTGCTTAATTATGGTCTGAAGTGTGCTGCTTCAGTTCTCTGTCAGTAACTGGCCAGATAGGGCCTATAGGCCCAGTGATGGTGGCAGGGTCCCTGGGTTTGGTGGCACTGGTCCCCTCTAGTGAAGGTTTCTAGAGGCTTGGGCGCTGGCTGGGGTTCAAGATTGGGGACAACAGGAACCTGTTGGGGATACCCTTAAGGAGGGTCTTCTGATGGCGTCTGACCTAACTGTCCTGTATCCTGTAACAGTGGCCAAGGTATATCAGAAACACTCCTGTGCAGTTGAGTGACATTTGGCCAGAAGCAAGAAGCCTGTTTGTGTGAATGATGGAATAAGGAAGCCACTGACACTGAGGTACAGAACCCCAGGGTTGGGGACAAACTTCTCTGGCTGGTAAGTCATCACTGTATGTGACCACATTTAGGTTCTGTCTCCAACTGCCTATGTAGGCAAGGGGGGAGATCTGAGTGAGGTCACTGAGGGTCCTGTCAAACTACCTCATGTTTAGTGTCAATGTGTGTCCTGGAGGATCTACCCCTGTTTTGGTCCCTTGCGCCAGGCAGCTCCGCTCATCTCTCTGTTATAGCATGATCCCTAGGTCCTGCTTATGCTACAAGAGTGGCACTGTAATGTAACTGCAAATACTCCCCTCTTTATGCTACAAGAGTGGCACCATAATGTAACTACAAATACTCCTGAAAGTCACCTTAGGTAGCGAGGACTGTACAGTAAGGTAAATGGGCTGAAGACAAAATGGCTTACTATAAATATGTTTAAAGTGAATTAAGTTGCTAATCAGAATCGAACCTCTGACCAGCTGGCTAAGTGACACTGTTCAGTAACCATTGATTATTGCCAAATGTGATTATGTCAAAGGGTAACTCTGATCACTGGCTACCTACTTTTACGTTTTGGCAATAGCAACCCATATACTTAACGTGTCAGTGTGGTTCAGTTGGTAGCACATCTGCCTCTGGGCCAGAAGGTTTTGGGTTTTGGTCCCCACACCGGGATTGGGCTTGTATCATTAACTGGCACTCAAGTGCAGCCCTAGGAGGGTACTGCACTGTTGGGGTGTGCTGCCCTTTGCATGAGATGTTAAACGAGGTCAGTTCTGCCCGTCTCTGGTGCTGTCCTGGTGGGTGTCCAGGTGGAAGTAACAGAACCCAAGGCACTTTCTGCAAGAGTAGGGGATTTTCCTTGGTCTCCTGACCAACATTTCCCTCTTCCCATAAAACTGGTTCATGTAATTGTCCAAGGTTGTGTGTGGCTGTTGATGTGCAAAATGGCTGCAACTACACATTTACAGCCACGTTTCTACCAGTCTCTCATTGCTTGTAAAGCGCTTTGGGATACAATGTGTATGAAAAGCACTATATAAATGCTAATTCTTCTTCCTCAATGCTGATTTGAACTGGACCTATAATTGGGAGCTGCAGCAGCAGTTTTCCACTACCTCAAGCATGTTCACTGCTTCTGTAAATAAATGTTTAGTGTTTTTGCAAGCAACCTTAAAGTCTTAAAGTGTCTGCCTTGTGTCTGTGTGATTCCTGCTGAAGGGTGCGGTGTTTAATCTGCAATGCAATCTGCTTCTGCGAACAGAAAGTAAAGTGGGGTGCTCAGTGAAAATGCAAATGAGCTATGCTGTACAAAGCTGAAAGTATAGACTGCAGCTTACAGTACAACCAGTTGAGGCTTTCCCCTTGTAGTCTTGTTTGGAGACTGAAGTGTATAGTGTGTGGTACAAGATAAATCCATTTTTTGATCCACAAAAGGTAGCCCTGTTTTACCCTGCGGCCAACAGGGCGATGATGAAGATTGAAAAGGATGGAGATGCCCTTGCAAGAATGCCTGTTGGTGTACCAACAAATGTTCTGCATAAGGTGGGGGACACCAAAGAGGCACCCTACATCTGGTGTCCATGCTGCGCTGGCATGCCAGGTGGCAGGAGAAATATGGCTTCTCTTCCATCCTGAAGCACGAGGGTCACTGAATGGAAAGGAAAGCAGCCTCCGGGTGCAGATTCAGGATGGTCAAGCAAAGCCACATTGTTCTGCAATTATATTTATGGCTGCATCCGTTCAGGTTCCTCCCTCAGGGGTAGTGACTTCGTGCCAGTCCTGGGAACAGTACAACTGTCAGGGGGTGGCTCCTGTTCAGACTGTACCATTCAATACCCCTAAACATGGAAGTCGCCACTGAGACTGTTGTCCACCTCCTACCCACTGTAGGGACCATGGTAGGGCAGAAAAGGACAGTAAGTTTTTTATGTTGGTTTTCCAAGGCATGCCCTTCAGATTCCTACCCTCAGTTCACACCCCTGTGCTCTCCTCCATGCAGTGGCGCTCCTTCTGAAGCCTCTGAATCCAGTGTGTGAGAGATGGGGCCACTGACAGCATGCTCTAACCACTGAGGCTGTTTCCCCATTTGGAGCACACGGACCTCTCTAAGTGTACCCATCCACTTTACACCAAGACTCAGATGAGTGGGGGTAAGATTTTAAGTAGTCAGTTACAGCATCCAAGCCCACTTCCAATATACAACAGGAGGTGCTGTTACAATGGGTGCATTCATGGAGAGCACTACAACCACAACACTCCATTGAATCCAGCGGCTCAGGGATAGGAGTCAGGCTCACACTGCTGGCTGAGATTTCCCAGGTGACAGTGCAATGTGTTAACCCTAGGAGCACTGGGCCAGATATAACAGCTTTTTCTAAGTGTCTGAGTTCTTGGTTCTTTCTGAAACAGTGCAAAGTAGATGCTGGGCATACCTACCTTGGTATTTAATTACTCTGATTAGTTGTAATTTATCTTACTAAAAGTATCTGGGCTATAAAATTAAAAAGTTATCTGGTGTTAATATGAACTTGTTTACTAGAATGTGTCTTGCACCCCTTTGAAAATACGCCCATAATATGCAAACATTTTTGTTAATTCATTTTATATATATATATATATATATATATATATATATATATATATTATGTATTACCACTTAATACATCAGTACAATATCCTCTCATACTCCTATTTGTATAATAGAATATTAATAGAAATAAAACATTAGTCCAGCTTCAAGTAAGGAGGAAGTAGGGCAATCATTTTTTCCACATTATGTCCATAATATCTTCAACATTGTATGTGTGGTCTATCAGTCATTTGTTTATCAGGGTATCTTTGAAGGTACACATTCAGTTTCATCTGTTGAATTTTTCTTGTTTAGACAAGTTCTGGGAATTTGGGATGAAGGGGACAATGTGAATGGTTTTTGCATCATACATTTCTAGTAGAAACCCCACTTTTTAGGAATGCTTGCCTTCTCTAAAACTCACTGAAGTTGATGGTTGTTTGATCTGCTTCCTTTCTTAGTAGAACTGAAATGTATGGGAATGGTGCAATTATACCCAGCCTTGTTTTGCTTAAAATCTTTGATTTACTCTTACTGCATAAATCCTGAACATTAGGACCCCCAAAAAAAAAAAAGTGCAGTCATCTATTATGCAACAGTCTCCTCTCCTCCCACAGCACCAGGCATGGCTAGATTGTGTTAGGGGTGTTCCCAAGTCCAGGAAAGATGCAGTGGAATTTGATCAAAGAATGTAAAAAAAAAAATTTTGTTTAGTAATACCAGTATGGTGGGCAGTCTGCTTTTTACTTTTAAAATGAAGAAATGAAGCAGAATCAAACTACCAGTGACATCACCAGTTCCTACAGAATGTGAGCAATCATAACGTGTTTTTTAATCTAGGGACAATCTGAGGCCCAAGGGGGTTGATGGTGTGTCCCTTTAGTCTTTTTGTAGCCATTGTTCCCAATGCACATCATTTCCCTGTGAACTTGTGAGAAACAATGGTTTCACAATCATTAACAGTAAAAAAATATGAGCAGAGGGAAATTACAGAGATGTTTTCCAGTTCCTTATGCATTTTTACTTGCACTTTACTATAAAAGGGCATGACCAGAAACAGAGTAAAATTTCACTCCATAATGTGCAAACCTTGTTTAATTTTGTTTCTTTTGAATGTGTCAGGGAGGAGCTGATTGTCTGTGCTCCGGTCCAGTAAAAATTATTTTATTTTCCTCCCAACCCCAACCAACATCAAACACAGTTTCCTTGTGTTGTAACTGCAGCTCAGCTGGGCTATCTTGAATAAACTGCAAAAAAGGCACTCTTGATAGCAACACTCTGCTACTAAGAATACATTATTGAGATGAAGTAATTTTAGCTGATGTTGGTTTATTATTTTCTTCAACTGGCTTGTGTCTAGAAGCAGTTTTCTCTCCTGAGTTGTCAAACACTAGGTACAGCAGTCATTTCCTGTACTTCCTGGTATGTATGGTAACCTGCGTGCTGTCTGCTATCCTCTGAAAAACAGTATTAATGCATAGCTTTAAATGGAGATGCAGATGGGACTGGAAGCCTTTTCCTGGCTGGCTTGTTCATAGGTTCAGTGTTTCCTTACAAACAGTGTTTGCTCAGTGTTCCCCTTCTGACTTTGCAGCTGTAGATTAAATCCATGGCTGAATGCCAAGCTAGAAAATATAACAGGATTACAAGGACTTGAAGCCTGCATCTGTCTGTCACTGCAGCCTGAGCTCATGGTACTGCACCACCCACTGCAGCGTCCCTTTGTGTAAATTCCTTACAAATTAAAAGGTTTTGGCCCTATTGTGATATGTCCATCTCCAAATAACACTTCATTTCCCTATGCTAGTGCAGCTTCCTTCCTATCTGAGTGAGGCCCTCTTCCCCTTCTGTTGTTGGTTCCTTCCACTTAGTATCACATCTACCTCCTGTTACTGCATTGAAAATTGCTGCCCTGTCTCTTCCATTATGCTGCTCCCTACCCTTACTCTTCCCCCCCTCCTTTTTACTCTCTCTCCTACCCCTTCCATTCTCTTTCCTACCACTCTCCTACTACCTCCTCCACCCTCCCTTCTTCCTCCTCCTCTCTTCCTACCCTACCCAATTCCATCTGGTATCCTGGGTGCTGTCTCATACTATCTCCCAGGCTCCATCTTGATGCCCCCTGCTTCCGTTCTTCTCATCCTCCCTTTCCCACTCCCCCTTCTCTCCATCAAAACAGCTCATACTTTCTCTCAAGCACCTTGTCTCCTTGCTGCTTATGGTGGCAGGTGACACTGAACTCAATCCTGGCCCTGGCCCTGCCTCAGTTTCTCCCATGCAGCTGTCAAAAGGACTGAGAGTGGCCCATCTTAACATCAGCAGTCTACTTCCTAACCTTGATCAGTTGCAACCCCTCATGGTCAATCTCTGGCCAGCTGTCCTAGTAATCTGAATCTTGATTCCCCCCTCATGGTCCAAGATTCCTCAGTTGCTATCCCGGGATCCAACATAGCTAGGCAGGATCAGTCCAAGGGAGGAAACGGAGTAGCAATATACCTCTCCAAAAGTATTCAGTTTGAGGCTGTGATCTCTGCCTCTTTCCCCTCTGCCTATGAGCTGCTCCTCCTCAAAATTTCCCTCCCTTCCCCTTCTCTGTCCCTGTTTTTGTTGCTGGGGTCTATCACTGTTCTGGCTTAACTCCTGCGCTGGTCACCAAGCACCTCCTCCATCTCTTCCCACTCCTCCTCTGGTGAGTTGCACATTCTTGGCAAAATCCATATCAGTTGGCTCTCCCCCTCCACACATAAATAATGCCAAAATGTAAAATCCATCCAACTCTCTTAAATGATTTCAGACTCGGCCAGTGTCTACCATAAATCCCTAAACCACGCCCTCCTGGACTGGGTCCTCTCCTACCACCCCCACCATACTGTGGAAGCAGGTATCCTTCTGTACATCTTCAGTGATCACCATATGGTCTACTGTGTGCACAAAATCCCCCACCCTAAAGCTAAGCCCAAATTAATCCAACTTTGGTCCTCAGGGCCTTCCTATCTCTTAACCCCTTCAAGGATGTGAGGCCTAAGGTCTCGATCACAAGCTTCTTCATCTCTATGTTTCTGTCATCACCATCCCTACTATCCACTTCCTCAACCTCTACCTCTCTTTTGTTACTCTTCTTGATGCTTGGAATCAGACAACTGTTGTCCTCCTCCCTAAGGGAGGGGGTGATTTCTTCTCTCCTGTTAACTTCCATCCATGCTCCCACCTAAACACCCTGGATAAGCTCCAGGACCACCCTGTACTCTCTTTGCTCTTTCTCATCCTTGACTCTTTCAACACTAGTGGTAACCACCCTCTCCTGGACAAACTTAAGGTGGCATGGCTCTCTGCCTCCTCAACCAGTTGGTTTTGCTCCTACCTTGAGGGCAGATCTCAAGTTCTCTGACTGGAGACACCATATCCTCCCACTCCATATTTGCTCAGGCATTCCCCAAGGGTCTTTCCTTCACTCTGTTCTCTTCTCCATCTTCCTGATGACCTCTATCTTGACTGTTCCTTTGCAATCATTCACATGTACAACCAGATTATATGGTGCTCTTTGCATCCGGCTTCTTTGTCCCTGACCTCACTGCCCAGCTCCAACTGGACTTTTGACAACATCCAGCACTGGTTACAGGCCTACCAGCTGTTTCTCAGTGCAAACAAAATGGTCTCCATGACACCTGGCTTCAGGCAGAGGCTCACTAGGCTCACCCCTCTCTCCTTCTTCAATACCCTAAATGGCACTGTGACTGATGATGTCTCTCCCTTTTAGTACCTCTGGGTCTGGCTGGATCAGCACCTTGATTTCTTGGCACATGTGGAAGCCTTCCTCCTTAAGCTCCACACAAACTTGATCCACTCTACAGGAATAAGGTGAGCATGCCGCTTCCTTCCCACCAAGAGACTGTCTTGAAGATGATCCTCCCCATCCTCAGCTATGGTGACATCATTTACAGAACCACGCCCAAGTCCACCCTTGCCAGACTGGACCCACTCTTTCACTCCTTCTGTCCTTTTTCCCTGGACTGTCCCTCTCATACCCACCACTGCTCCCTGTACTCCTCCTGTTCACTCCCCTCCATATTTGTTAATTACATTTTATCATAATTACATACGTAACATGATGGAAAACTGCCTACTGCATTTAAAGAAAGTCCATTACAACAGTGGGAATCAGGATTTTTAATGTAAACAAATTCAAAGAACTCTGTACAGGACTATGGCCCCCGGATCGAAACAGTTAGCTCAGCGCCAACCAAGTTAGTGTCGCACTAACCATGAATAGCACCACCAGGTGGGGATTGTATTCAGAGGTCCCCAGTGTGCCGCACTATCCCAAAAGTACAACTACACAAAATATACTGCCACCACTGTGCAAATGAAGAATCCCGCATGCATACAAGGCACAGCAATATATTCAACTGTTTCAGCAGCGCTAAACAGTCGCCATCACAGTGCTGTTTAATGCTGATGAAACCCTGCTCTAAACTGGGCGCAACAGCTGCACCCCCCCCCCCCCGAACACCTATGCTGTTGATCCTCCATATGCTCCCTGGCATCTAGTGGTTGCCCCACCCCTAGATCACTCATGCTGGACTTCCTCAACATGTTTTCTTGGTGTCTAGTGTCCCCTCATCCCAGACTGCCCCAGCTGGGCTTAGGTACCAGTTATCCTTGGTATCTAATGGCACCCCCAATCACCCATGCCTGTACATTTTCCAAAGGTCCCTGGAATCTAATAGTCCCCCACCTCTAACAGACCACTGCCCATGCGGGGCTTCTGTAAGATTTACATACACTGTAACACATTTAAATTACTGTAACTAATACACTTCATACACAGAAAACCCCAGTCCAAACACTGTTACACTAGTATTCTGGTGCCTAGTGGTCCCCCCACCACCCTAAACTATTGGCGACCCCCCTATCCTGCCTATTCCACACCCACCGCTTCTCACCCCCTCCCTTAAACCAGGTACTGATCGGTATGTACCATGATAGCAACTGGTAGAGCCCTCCACTCACCTCCTCAACTGACCGTCATCTGACTGTCAATGAGCGAGTGTGCGTCAAGTGACCACTAGACACCAGGGAATATGGAATACATTTTCAAGTTTTTTTTTTACCTGTTTTAGAACATTTCCCACTTTACTCAGTACTTCCTTGCATCACTCTGTAGATAATCTACAATACTTTGAAATTAACCGAGTTAAATCTTCTGTCATATTTTTTCAATCCATATAGGATTTTTCCCATTGATTTGTCTAAGGTCTCCATTGTATGTCTGACTCAAGTTAGCGATGCAGAGGTGAAGGTGATGGACTCATTTTAGCATTTAATATTGTTACCCACCCCCCCCTGTCAGCTGACTCACCCACTGTGCCTCCACAATCTCCAAACTCTGGCCTGGCTACCTTCCATCTACCTTTCCTCTCTCGTTTTATTCCCATTTACCTCCTCATACCCAGGCCACGATATTGACTCTGATTACCTTTCCCTCCCCTCTAGGAAATCTACTGCTAGTCATGCTGCTTTCTTCTGTCATTTCCCTAAGCTCTGTCCCTCTCTTCCCCAGACCATCCACTTCGCCTCTTCCCCCCGCTCTGCTCTCTTAAACCTCTCCATTGTAACTTCAAAACTCACTCCTGCAACTGTTCCTGACTCCAGTTCTTATGCTGATGTTCACTGCCCTCCAACCATGACTCTCCTAAGTCCCACTTTTGTGTAATAGTTCGTGCTTACCTTCCCTCATAGAATTTAAACATAGAAACATAGAATTTGATGGCAGATAAGGACCGCTTGGCCCACCCAGTCTGCCCATTTCCCTACCTACTGGATAAGCTGCAGATCCTAGTTAACCAGCAGCCTACTTCTTCCTACCCCCACCCCCTAGAATGGCCTTATGACTGTCCCATGCATGCTTGAATTCCACCACTGTTTTTGACTCCACAACCTCCTCCAGAAGGCCGTTCCATGCATCCACAACCCTCTCTGTGAAAAAATACTTCCTTAAATTACCTCTGAGTCGCCCCCACCATCTTCAAATTGTGCCCCCTTGTTCTTGCACACCTCTTTTTTTGAAAGATGCTACCCTCTTGGACTTTGTTGATTCTCTAGAGGTACTTGAAACTTTCTATCATGTCCCCCCTCTCCCTCCTTTCCTTGAGGCTATACATATTAAGCTCCTTTAGTCTCTCTTCATATGTCTTCCAGTGCAGACCCTGCACTATTTTAGTTGCCCTCCTCTGGACAGCTTCCATTCTGTCTGTGTCTTTGCGGAGATTGGGTCTCCAGAACTGCACGCAGTACTCCAGATGGGGTCTGCCCAGCTGTCTGTACAGAGGGATAATAACTTCCTGTTTTCTACTGGTGATGCCTCTCCCTATGCATCCCAGTATTCCCCCCAGCCCTCCTTGCTGCCTCTCACATTGCTTGCCCGCCTTTAGGGCATCTGATATGAACTACCCCAGGTCCCTTTCCATTTTGTTGTTGTTAGTATCTCACCCCTATTGTGTACTCTTCCCTGGGTTTTGTTCCCAGGTGCATTACCTTGCACTTCTTAGCATTGAATCTAAGCTGCCATACATTTGACCATTCCTTTACCTTGCAAAGTCCTTCTCATCCTTTCCACCCCACCTTGTGCATCAACTCTGTTGCAGATCTTTGTGTCATCTGCAAAGAGATATACTTTCCTTCAATCCCTCTGCAATGTAGCTATAAAGACATTGAAGAGGACCAGTCTAATACTGAACCCTGCGGTACCCACTAGTAATCCCCTTTCTTCAGAGTGGACTCCATTTACTATTACTCTCTGTGTCCTATTCTCCAGCCAATTCTTTACCCAGGCTGTCATCTTGGGACCCACTCCCAGGCTGGCTAACTTGTATATTAATCTTTTGCTTGGGACTGTGTCAAATGCCTTGCTAAAGTCTAGGTAGGCCATGTCCACAGCCCCTCCCTGATCTACTACTTTGGTCACCCAGCCAAAGAAATCTATCAGATTCGTCTGGCATGACCTTCCCACTGTGAATCCATGCTGCCTTGGGTCCTGTGCCCTCTGGCCTCTAGATACTCAACAGTTCTTTCCTTCAGAAGTGATTCCATCATTTTCCCTATCACTGAGGTTAAACTAACAGGTCTGTAGTTTCCGCTTCTGCTCCCACTTTTGTGAAGGAATCACATCTGCCCTCCTCCAGTCCTCGGGTACCATCCCATCCTCCCATGATTTGTTAAACAGCGTAGTCAGTGGTGTCACTAGTTCTACCCTTAGTTCTTTTAGAATTCTGGGATGAATCCCTTCAGGCCCCATTGCTTTGTCCACCTTCAGTTTTAAGAGTTCTTTCAGAACCCTTTCTTCTATAAATGGGCTGGTATCAACTTCTGTATCCAGAGTGTTTCTACTGTTTATTTTAGGTACCGCCCCTCTTCATTTGTAAACACTGAGCAAAATATTTGTTTAGTATCTCTGCCTTTTCACAGTCTCCCTCTGCCCACCTCCCTCCCTTTATTAAGCCTCACTATCCCTCCCTTGGTCTTCCTTCACTCCTAATGTACCTATAAAGGTTTTATCCCCTTCTTAACTGAGTTGGCTATCTTTTCCTCGGTTTGGGCCTTTGCTGTTCTGACTGCCTTCCCAGTTTCCTTTTGCTTTAACTGATACAGTTCTCTGTCCTACTCCTTCTGTGATTCCTTGTACTTCCTGAATGTTTTCTTTTCTCTTGAACCTTCACTGCCACTTCCTTTGAGAACCATAGTGGTTTCTTACATCGTTTGTTTTGTTTATTTGCTTCACACAAGGCTCGTTACCTCTGTGATGGCAGTTTTATTATTCCCATTGTTCTTCCACCCTCCTTCCTGCCCATTCGCTACTGCATTCCTTAGGCACTCACCCATTTTGGCAAAGTCAGCCCTCCTAAAGTCCAGTACTTTTGCCTTTGTATGGCTTGACTCTATTGCTGTGTTTATTGTGAACCATACTGTTCGATGGTTGCTAGTTCCCAGATGGCTACCCACTTCTCCATCTGTGATCCTCTCTCCATCTCCATTTGAGAGAACCAGGTCTAAGATTGCTTCCTCTTGAGTGGGCTCCAATACTAGTTGTCTAAGGCATGCCCCTGTAGGGCATCTAGAATAACCCACTCTTAGTGGCTGCTGCAACTGCACTCCAGTTAGCATCTGGCATATTCAGATCACCCATCAGCAATATCTCCCTTTTTCTGCCATTCTAAGTATACTTTCTATCATTTCCTTGTCCATTTCCTCCCCCTGAGAAGGGGGTCTGTATACAACTCCTGTGCGGATTGTGGTGCCACTGCCTGTCTCCAAATTTACCCACAGTGCTTTTTCTCCTCCCTGTTTACCCTTTTGTTCTGTTGATTTGATTCCTTCCCTTATGTAAAGAGCTACTCCTCATCCTCTTTTACCCTCCCTGTCCCTCCTGTAGATAGTGTATCCTGGTATGTTTACGTCCCAGTCATGGTTTTGTGTGTATCATGTTTCTGTGACTGCCACGATATCCAGATGTTCCTCCTCCATCAAGGCCACTAATTCAGGAAGCTTGTTACTCAGACTACGGGCATTGGTACTCATTGCTCTCCATTTTTTGATGGCTTTACCTTCTGTTGCAGCATCCCCCACTGACCTTTCTGCCTCGGTCTTTTTCTCATTTAGTACCCTGTTTTGTAGGGAAAGGCTGGGGTTTTCCTGCTGCTTATTGGTGCCTCCCCCTTTGACTAGTTTAAAAGCTTGCCAATGAAGCATTTAAACCGATTGCTCAAAAGACTTGTTCCCTTCCTGGACAGATGCAGACCATCCTGTCAGTATAGGCTGGTGTCCCTCCAGGTGGAACCCCAGCCCCCAATGAAGCCAAACCCCTGTGCTCCACCATTTTTTCAACCATTCATTAAACTGCATGGTGCAAAGTACCTCGCCTCCCCATGCCATTGACAGGCAGCACCTCTGAGAAGGATACTGTGTGTGCTACTTGTCTTAGGCCCTCTCCAACTCTACAAAGTCCTCCTGCACTGCTCTAATCTCATGATGAGCCAAGTCATTTGTCCCTAGGTGGACAATGACGTCCAGCTCAGACTCCCGTGCAGCTGTTCTCGTGATCCTGAGGATGCGCTTCCTGTCCTCCAAGCCATGGCACCAGGCAGGCACCTTACTTCAGTTTTCCCTGCTCCCCCAGTTCTGTCCCCTAATAATGAGTCCCGCTTCTGAGACTGCTTCCTTTCCTGTGGTGTCCTCTGCCTCCTCCTGTGGGCCTCCCTTGTGACAGTTGTCCTCAGCCTCCTTAGTCTCTTCTGCGGGTGCATCCATAGGGGAGCTATGCTCCCCCAGAATGATGTAGGGATTGTGGAGTGGAACAACTGACTGGGTGTGCCTCTGTTCCACCATCCTCATCCTCCCTGGGCCCACCGTGGTCCAACTGCTGTGCTTTCTTCGCAACCTCAGAGGTAGTGGTGGTGGCTCTGGTGCTCCCTGGATGGAGGAGGTTCCCTTCCTGCTGTCCAGTGTGGCCTGGGGGAAGGTTCCCTTACTACTGTCCAGTGTGGCCTGAAGACGGGCAACTTCCTCCCTCAGGGCAGAGAGTTGTCTGCAAATAGGACAGCATCTCAGCCTCCAGAAAGACTCCTGGAAGACTGCTGCCCCACAGCCATTACATTGCACTACTCCCCACGTCTATCTACTTTTGTGTGTGTGTGTGTGTGTGTGTGTGTGTGTGTGTGTGTGTGATTGGTTTGTTATATAGAAATATATATATATTGTACAATGTGTATGCTTATATTGTCAGTGCAGTGTGCTACAGAGCACTATAAAGTGCTTTTCTTCCAGTGACTAGTGTGTGAAAATGCAGCCAGGATTCAAGATTTATCTAATTTAAGTTACTGTATAGTACATAAGTGTGCATGTCACGTTTAAGTCTAAGTGCAAAATAGCAGGCTATGTTGAGGGCACCCCATACTCTAGATAGCTCACCATCGGTTGCAGAGCCATAGGCAGTAATACCGTAGTCAATAACACTAGAGATACAAGACCTAACAAGCAGTTTTTTGATTTCAGGAAGGAAACTATTTCTGTGGTGAAAGAGGAAGCCAAGCCTTGAGCTGAAAGTTTTGACTAGGGTGTCAATGTGAGCAGTAAAGGACAGGGTGGAGCCTATGCACTATGGTGACACCTAAATACCTGAATGTGGCCACTTGCTCTAGGGGAGTGCCAGACGAGGTGGCCATTGAAAGTGAGAGGGATGATGAAGGGGTCTAACTGCGGGTGGTGAAGATCATACATGTAGTTTTCTTAGCATTCAACACAAGGAGGTTAGATGAGAACCAGTCCTGTATGGCATTGAAGTCAGCTTGGAGTTTCTGTTGCAGAATCCCCAGGTTTGGACCACTGGTAAAAATGACCACATCATCTGCAGAAAGCAGACCATTAGTGCTGTCATGGACAGTGGGCAATTCATCAATATAGACACAGAATAAAAGAAGTTCCAGAATGGACCCTTGGGGAACTCCAATAGTTTACTGGCAGGGTGTCAGAAAGTACTCTATGACACTTAACTGCTTGGGTTCTACCAGCAAGGTAGTTACTGAACTAGGACACAACCTCTGTGGAAAGGCCCTGGAGAAAGACATTTTTGGCACAGGAGGGTGTGGTTCGCAAGGTCAAATGCCTTGGTGGGGTCAACATAAATGGACCCAGCGATTTCGCCTCTGTCAAAGGCAATTATTTCAGCTTTTACTCTTGCACCTAGTTTATACCATGATATGCTACCAACATATTATGTATAGTTATGGAGTGATAGAAACCTGCACTGGGACAATGATGCTAAAATATTGGGGATGGCTATACATTGCCATGAAAACTAATGATGTCTCCACTTGCAAACTAATGACGTGTCTACTTGCAGACTGTAATGACTATTGTCACATGGCCTGTTTTGCTGTATTTCTGGAAACATGCTGGTTAGTTTAGATCTGATTTGGAAATTTACTATCACAAGCTTTTTGCAAAAACAGATGAAGTACTCTCCTGAGTCTTTGCAAATCGGGCCCAGGGTGTTCCCTAGGGCTGTGAACCCTAACGCTCACCCCATTCAATCAGTAAAGAAACTGAGATGTGCAGACTATACAAGAATGGGGTGAGCATTAGGGCTGACAACCCGAAGGAACACACCAGGCCTGACTTGCGAAGATGCAGGAGAAGTAAAACTGTCATGATTTTTCCTTTGCTGCCTGCAGGGTGGGAGTGGGGCGTTAGGGTAGGGAACCTTAACACCACATTATCTACTTTTTTCACTTTAATCTGAACCCTAACTGGTGCATTAACAAAGTTTCTTACAAAGCATTTCTTTACTTTTTTACTTAGTATTGACCTATGTGAATATTTTTATTTATTTATTCAGGATTCGGATAGTAACTTTGAGTCAAAGACTCATTTACAAAGGTTCCACGTCACAAACATTGACAGTACAGTATCAAGGTAGACATACAATGCAGGAAACTGTAACAGCTAAATACATGGTAAAAGTATAAAAATAAGCTAGGTACATGGAGAAAAGTACAGCATAAGGCTCACAATCAGGACCAGAGAAACTTTGGGTGATACAGATAAGTATAATGTAAGACGGGGAGGGGGAGCTAGCCAGAGGCCGTTGTCATTGAGGGGGAGGATCAGGAAACAGGTTCAGTAGCAGTTGCAGTAGTTAGATGACTGGAGATGTGTTCTTAGGTGTGATTTGAAGAGGCCGATAGAGTTTTCGTTTGTGATGAAGCTGGGTAGGCCATTCATCCATGAGGGAGGCCTTGAAGCTGAAGGACCTTTGGAATAGGGAGGTATGACATCAGGGAACTGTGAACAGCTTCTTGCTGGAGCTATGAGTTACTTTAGGTGCTGTAGCCTGAGAGATTAAGGAGGTGAGACCGGGGGGGGGAGCCCTAGGGTAATTTTTTTGGCCAAAAGACAGGTATGGAACTGGATCCTATTGTCTAAGTTTAGCCAGTTAGTGGAGTTATAAAGTGAGCAGGTATGGGTGAGGCAATGCAATCCAGTATGAGGCGGCAAGTTTTGTTGAGGGAGAGATGGAGCCTATTGAGGGCCGAGGTGGAGGCAGCGCTGTATATGAGAATGCTGTAATCGAGGAGGGAGAGGATAGAGGACGAGACTGCCAGTTTGAGGGCGTCTTGGGTAAGGCAGTGTTTAAGCTGGTAGAGCAGGCCAAGGTGGACATTAAGGGCAGTGGACAGTGTATGTGTTGGTAGAAATTGAGAGCCGGGTCAAGGGAGATTCCTAGGTATTTGAAGGATTCCACTTTCTCGAGTGGGGTAAGGTCAGCAATTAGGACCTGGAGGCAAAGTTTCTTCCTAGTGTTCTGGGGGGGCAAAACTCATGAACTTGGTCTTTTTGTAGTTCAGAACAAGGCGTTGTGCAGTGAACCACTATTTGGCTTTGCTAAAGGAGGACTGGAGGATTTGGTGGAGTTGCAGAAGGTCAGGGTTGGAAGCATAAATGACGGCATCATCCGCATAAAGCAGAAGACTGCCTGAGCAGGTCATGGGGAGGGAGTTACGGTAAAGGCTGAAAAGAAGAGGACCTAGGATGGACCCCTGGGGGAACCCTGAGAGAACTGGGAGCTTATTGGATAAGGTAGAGACGATTTTGACCTGCTGGTACCTACCCGATAATTAAGTTTGTGAACCAGTGCAGGGCATCCTGTGAAAAACCAATGTTGGAGAGGGTGACTAGCAAGAAGGAGTGATTGACGGTGTCAAATGCCTTAGTAAGGTCAACAAATACAGCGCCAGTGGTGTGGCCTTTGTCAAGAGCAGAGTGGATGTGTGTGGTGAATTCCAGGAGGGCTGAAGTTGTACTGTGCCCTTTGTGGAAGCCATGTTGCTGTTTACAGAGCAGATCGTGCTTGTTGAGGTGTTCAGTGAGAATATATTCCTTTGCTTATGGAAGTGCAGGTCCGTAGATACATGCAAAGATACAAAGTAGCCAGCAGACTTCGGCCTTCTGGCCTATCTAGTCTGCTCATTGTACAGGGTTAAAAACTCAGGCTGTTGTCCCTGCCCCACCTCCCTGATCTTTCCATATCTTTCCTCCTCCCCTTCCCTCCTATGACCTTTACCCTCCCCCTATATCTATCTATCCCAGCCACTCCTGAAGCTGTCCACCATCCTCACTGAGATCACCTCTTCTAGCAGCGCATTCCACTTGGTCATCACCCTTTCTGTTAAGAAATGTCTCCTAACCTTCCTCCTAAATATCCCCCCCCCCCAACTTAAGGCTGTGACCCCTCGTAGTTTGCTGCAGCTTTGCATGAAGAGACCCTCCTTGTTCACCCTATTAACCCCTTTCAAGTACTTGAAGGTCTCAGTCAAGTCTCCCCTTTCCCTCCTGTCCTCCAGGGAGTACATACATATATCCATGTTGGTGTGGAAGTGTATGGCTTGTTAAACTTCTGATGTTATCCTATAGGAATTTTGATATTTTAATTTTGATGTTTTTTTATATGGCCCCTAAATTTGGGGGGGTGTTACATATTATTCTTGTAGTACTCATTAAGAGCTTTATTTTAATATATAGATTGTCCCTTAAGTGCAAAGATTGACGGAGTTATGACTTGTAATGAAATGAAATGTGGGAAAAAAACTAAGGCAAAATAATTTTTTTCGTAAGAGGGAATCCTTTTGTTGTATGAATGAAAAAAACATATGAGAAAAGGATCCCTTCAATGAAAAAATAATTGGGGGCTTAGTCCCCTCACAATTCTTTTTTCATAAGAAAGGATTTTTTCTTGTACGTATGGTTTTTAAGTTCGTATGAAAAACGGATGCCTTCATACTAAAAAAGTTTCAAGAAAAAACTAAGTCCAAATTCTTTTTTCGTATGAAAGGATACTTTTTCATATGGCTTAATTCCTTTTTCATATGGCCATACAAAAACATTGAAATTGAGTCACGAAAAAAGATTTAAAAATGTATTTCAAAAAAATACATTTATGGATCATTTTTCTAAAAAGTAACTCCAGAATCCACCTAATGGGGTCCCAGTTAGCAAGATACATGTGTTGGTGTCTCTGCAGGATCTCATTTTTATGGGTTTTCAAAAACTATTTGGGAGGAGAAACAAGATGACAGCCATATGAAAAAGGAATTTTTCCTCACGAAAATGGATTACCCCCATATGAAAAAGGATCCTTTCTGGTATGGGCCAAATTCTATTTTTGTTCTAAGCAGCTATCCAGAAGATCATACTGAGCATGCTCAGAACTGAAATGGTAAAATCTTATAACTGTGGAACGGATTAATATTTTTTCACCAAACCAGCGAACGGCACCACTGTCAGCCAAGCTCTTTCTACCCTAAAAATTGCAGAGAAAAATTCCAAACAGTCTGGGTGCTAGATGATGACAAAAAACAGCAAGAATCTGCACATCCAACCGGAACGAAACTTGGCATGTCAAGAGATCTTGCCCCCCCCCCCCGAGACCATGCATGAAATTCTCATGCAAATCCACTGAACGGCTGCCAAGCTATTAAAGAGCTAGTACACTGCCTAAAACTAATATTAAATTTGAAAAGTAGCCAACCGTTACCTTTTATATCTGAGGTACTTTTTATTTGTTTAATTACAGTTTGTTCAGTTGCAGATTTTTGTTACATTAGGCAAACTGTTGTATTGTATCTCTCTGTAAAACAAATACATTCCAGCACCACCACTGTTCAGAACAAAAGTCCACAGAAGTAAATTTTAAACATAGTGAAGTTTCAGCACCCACTATAAATTAAGTACACTACATGTGGTTACCAGTCCCTGATGACGCTTTAACAGTGAAGCCGGTAAAAGGTGCTGATGTTTCAAGTTCTCCTGAGAGAGGTGTGCTGTGCACTACTGGTAATAAACTTCACTATGTTTTGAATTTACTTCTGTGGACTGTTTTTCTGAGCAGTGGCGGTGCTGCAATTTATTTGCTCTACAGTCCTGGTTGTTTTCCATGCACACCTGCAGAAGCTTTGGGGCGATATTTTTTGCTTGGTTATTTATCATTCTGCAAAGGATACTGGTTTGCACAACGGTTAATTTATTTTTGCTTACTGTACCTTATTTTATTATCTGTTGTCCCCTCCCCTCAGTGTGCATCTGGAAATCAGCTGTTACTTGCTTAGTATGTCTTTCCTGGTAAAACTTTTGAAATCAATAAATAGCCAAACCCTTATAAAGGAACAGCTAAGAATCTGATGCATAAACCTAGTGAGGCATGCAAAAACTAGCCATCACTCAAACTACTGGCTTGCTGATGCTAAAAACACCTGCAAAAGGATCTGGGCAAGGATCTAAGACTGAACTTTTTCCAGCTCCACTACAATTACAGCACATATCTACCAGTCAAAAACCAGGACATAGTAAATGCCCTAAACCTCCATTTTGCAAATGTAAATCTTACAGTCACTGCTACGAATAGCAGCTGCCGGGCAAGGACAGTATAACAGGCTCCCAAATTTTCATTTTGAGCACTATAGTCAAACAAACAACACATTTACAGACCTTTCCTTTAGTTTCACTCCAATAAAGGATGTTGATACATTGCATAAACTACTGCAGAGTGATTTATTCAAAAGTGCAGATGCAGATGGTCCTTGGCCCTTCCCCCAAGACATACTTCATCTGGTCACGTCACCTTCTCATACAAGTTTCCAAAAAGCTGCAAATCTCTCCTGCTTGAAATTCACTCCGTTCAATCCTGCTATTCACTTTCGCTCCTCCTCTGGAAGCACACAGTGCGCAGTTGCAACTGCACTTAATCCCCCCCCCCCATCTCCTACCATCTTCCCTATCCCCTTCTTCCCCGTTTACTTTAATCCCCCCAACTCCCAGGATGCCTTTGGCAGCAGCCCCAACTAACGCCCACCCCCTTCTCCCCTTCTATTTCCCCAAAACACTTCCCTTCTTCTCTCTCCCTCACCACCAGTTTGCAAGGTCCTGTCCACTTACAGGGCCCTTAGCATCATGAGTGGGGTGCAGTTCTCAGCAAGCCTCTTGTCCATCTCTCCCCTTCCCCAGCCCCACTCTTTCTCCCCTTTCACTATTATATCTACTCCTTCCCCACACCCTGCCCTCCCTCTCTCACCACCTTCTTGCAGGGTCTTGCACTCTTGTAGGGTTCTCAACATCCTGAAGGGGTGCAGTTCTCGGCACACCTCTTGTTCCCCCTCCCAGTCCCCAGCTCCCCTCATTTCCCCCCTTTTACAATTCTCTTTACTCCCCAACTTCACCACCTTTACTCCCCCACCTTCACCAGACCTCTCTCTCTCTCTCACCACCATCTTAACAGGGTCCAGTCCCCTTGCAGGGTTCTCAGCATCCTGAAGGGGTGTAGTTCTTTGCACACATCTCATCCCTCTCTAGCCTTCCCCAGCCCCTCGTCTCCCCCTCTACTGCCCTCTCTCACTTCCATCTTTGCAGGGTTCTCAGCATCCTGAAGGGGCGCAATTCTCGGCACACCTCTCATTCCCCCCTCCCGTCCCCTCCTTCACCCTTTACTACACTCTCTTATTTCTCCCTTTCCCTAGCCCCTTTCTCATCCCAACCCACACCACTCCCCTTATTCTTACGGCCATCCTTGCAAATAAACTTACCAATCGTCTTTTTTCCTGCACTTGGCCTACAACTCTAGCACTTTCGAGGTGTACTCCAGCTGCTGGTCTATACCTTACCTAGTTAGCTATTTGACTAATTGTGCCCACAGAACTGTTCCCAGTGTGCTACATCATCATGATGCTGTCTATCTTAGGGAGAGGCATCACCAGTAGAAAACAGGAAGCTGTTGGTCCACTGTACAGACAGATGTAAGACCACATCTGGAGTACTGTGTACAGTTCTGGAGACCCCATCTCCGCAAAGACATAGACAGGGTGGAGGCTGTCCAGAGGAGGGCAACCAAAATGGTGCAGGGTCTGTACCAGAAGACATATGAAGAAAGACTAAAGGGGCTTAAGATGTATAGCCTCGAGGAAAGGAGGGAGAGGGGGGACATGATAGAAACTTTCAAGTACCTCAAGGGAATCAACAAAATCCAAGAGGGTAGCAACTTTCAGAAAAAGAGATGTGCAAGAACAAGGGGGCACAATTTGAAGATAGAGGGGGGATGGCTCAGAGGTAATGTGAGGAAGTATTTCTTCACAGAGAGGGTTGTAGATGCATGGAACAGCCTTCCTGAGGAGGTCATAGAGTCAAAAGCAGTGGGAAAGTTAAGAATGCATGGGACAGACATAAGGCAATTCTGGTGGGGGTAGGAGGAAGTAGGCTGTTGGTTAACTAGGATCTGCAGCTTATCCGTTTGGTAGGGAAATGGGCAGACTAGGTGGGCCAAGCGGTCCTTATCTGCCCTCAGATTCTGTGTTTCTATGTCTTAATTCCCGCCATTGACATGCATTGTAATTGAATTGTTCCTTGTGTTGCACTTTACATATACTACTTGTAATGCTTTTCCTGATTTCTATTCTATGTAACCCTCTCCGATGCTTCTGGAAACAAGCTGTTTACAACTCATGTTGTCTTTCCTGGAGAAACCTTTTCAAATAAATAAATAAACAAATAAATAAGATGGTAACTACCCTGGCTACATGCCTAAAGATGGTTGTAATATATTGTATACATTTTTTTTTTACCTGGAAGACATACTGAGCAGCAAACACACAGCGTGTTTCCTGATGCACTCTTGGGAAGGGATATGAGTGAGAAAACAGAGAAAAACATTCTTACATTGTATTGTTGCCCCACTACCAACCCTCCACATCTTTCGCAATCAACAGGCCAGTTTCTGATTATTCTGAAATAAGTCTTAGGCCCTGTCCACACTACACTGAAAACTCCCCTCTGTAACGTTACAGAGGATACAAACCATTACTGCAATGGTTTGTGTCTACACCTGTAACGTTACAGGAGGCATTTTCGTAACCGTTTTTTAAACCACTTATGAGGTGGTTTCAGCAACGGTTACGAAAACTGTTCTGCCTCTCTAACGTTACCAGCTGTAGTGTGGATGCATGAGTGTGTAGCCCCAGCACTGCCCTCAGTGCTGCATGAACTGCATTGTGGGATAGGGTGCCGACTGTAACGGTCACCCGTCACCCACAATGTGGACCGGCTGTAACGGTTCCGAACTGTTATCATAATGATTCACTGGCAGTGTGGACACATTGCCACGTTCACTGTCTGCAACAGTTTGAAACCGTTACAGGGTTTTAGTGGTGCAATATGGATGGGGCCTTAGTTATCCTCTGCACAAAACTGGTGACCATATAATTACTGACAAATCTCTGTGGTCACTACACTTAAATAAATACTAGAGAAGTTAGTTAACAAGCATTTTTTTTTGTAGTCTGGAAACCCAAGTGCTTGCACAAAAGCAGTCAAGAATCCAGCATAAACATACAACAACCCCAGCATTACTAGAGAAGGCTGCTGATAACACTGTAATAATTTATGGTATCTTTTGCAGTACATACTAAAGCATAGCGACACAAACTTATTAAGATTATTGACTATATATCATGTTTGTCAGATGTTTAATTTTGTAGATACTTGTGATGTTGTTTGTTTTTTCTCTGCACTATGTTTACTATGTCAAATTATATTAATGTATTAAGACATAGTGTAACAATCTAATGCACATGGGAAACAAAAGCCCAGGGGAAGAGTACACATTGGGGGTGGGGGTGTTACTAACAACAACAAAAATGGAAAGGGGCCTGGGGTAGTCATATCAGATGACCTAAAGGTAAGCAAGCAACGTGAGAAGGCAGTAAGGAGGGCTGGGGGGATACTGGGATGTTTAGGGAGAGGCATCACCAGCAGAAAACAGGAAGTTGTTACCCCTCTGTACAGACAGTTGGTGAGACCCCATCTGGAGCACTGCGTGCAGCTCTGGAGACCCAATCTCCGCAAAGACATAGACAGGATGGATCAGTCCAGAGGAGGGCAACTAAAATAGTGCAGGGTCTGCACCAGAAGCCATACAAAGAGAGACTAAAGGAGCTTAATATGTATACCCTTGAGGAAAGGAGGGAGAGGGGTGAACATGATAGAAACTTTCAAGTACCTCAAGGGAATCAACAAAGTCCAGGAGGGTAGCATCTTTCAGAAAAAGAGACGTGTAAGAACAAGGGGGCACAATTTGAAGGTGTACAGCACAAGGGCAACGTGAGGAAGTATTTCTTCACAGAAAGGGTGGTGGATGCACGGGACACCCTTCCCGAGGAGGTTGTGGGGTCAAAAACTGTGGGGGAATTCAAGAATGCATGGGATAGACATAAGGCAATTCTGGCAAGAGGTAGGAAGAAGTAGGCTGTTGGTTAACTAGGATCTGCAGCTTATCCAATAGGTAGGGAAATGGGCAGACTGGGTGGGCCAAGCGGTCCTTATCTGCCATCAAAGTCTATGTTTCTGTGTTTTGCCTTGTTGTCAGGACAATGCTGTAAATAGGTCCCATCCAGGGCCTAAGTATCTTATACCACCTAAAAATAGATTCTTTTTATTTAATTTTTTTTTTTTGCAGTCTGCCGCTTGCCCTGAGACTCCCAAATCTCCAAACACCCCCGGCTTACCTCCAGGGGTGGGGCCACCGATAAAGACTGGCAGACTTTAATTCAGGGACAGTAGCAGTAGTCCAGTCAGCGGCGCAGGGTCCGGCGTGGGGCATCATCTGTCTGCAGCGGGACCATTTTTGGAATGCTGTGCTCCCTGGGAGGCAGGACGTGCAATAATGTCTGTGGAACAAGCATAACATCTGTTCCACCTGCCACTAATCCAGGTTCTGGTTGCAGCAGAGCCCCCGGCCTCCGCCAGAGGTCTATGTTGTGCTGGACACTCAGCCCCCCCCCCGGAAAAGGAGAGACATCCTTTGTGTAAACCCCCTACAAATGGGGTTCCCAAAAAGTCTTCCTTGAGCTTGCCTAAATGCTCACTGCCAGGCTCGTGTCCTGCGTTTTAGCAGTTTAAATGTGATTACCAGAGCTTGTATAGCCTCTGTGTACTGTCTCTTTAAGAGCTGCTTGACTGCAGCATAAGTAATCTGAGATGGAGCTCTGTTGAAAGATGTAACTATTTGCTGAAAACCATTTAGAATGATAATTATAATGTAGTTTGTCTAACCTGCTTTCTTTGTAGCAAGGACTGTTTTGTTTGTCTCCACTATCTTGGTCCTGGACTGCAAATTGGACCAATCGGTTCTGGTGGGACCTAAAATGTAGCCGGACTACAGGAGCTGTCTGAATTCAAAATCTATAGGAACTGTGGTTTGAGTTTTTGTGCCTTTTTTGCAACTGAAGGGGAAGCTCTTGCTTTGACTGACAGTCAAATCAGCCAACCAAATCTTTTGGATCTTGGGAAAGTCCCAGGCTGCTTGCAGTTTTCAGTTTAGTTCTGAGCTGGAAGCTCAATAAGAAGGAGCTGAAGTAATTTGGGGCAGAAATCCTGAGTGGATTTGTGTGGGAAACTGTGAAAGGGCTGAGTTTTTGGCAGCGTGTCTGCTGCTGCTCCATGAGAGGGAGAGAAGAGAATTATTTTGGACTAAATCCAAGTTTGTGTGACTAAAGTAAGCTACTGAAGTGGGCCAGGCTCAACCTGAAGACCGAATATTTTGCTGAATGCGATCGGCCTGTCAGGAGTTCCAGCTACCTCTAAGCTCCGGTGTGTGCAGAGACTTTGCGATTGTGACCGGGAACACTTTGCTTAGTACAGTAGAATTCCCGTACATGTAAATGTGCTATGAGCTGCTAGTGGGATGTGAGTTAGTTCCCACTGTGTGAACAGTGTTCTGCTTGCTGGAAGCTGTATCCAGCCAAAGCGGACTGCATCCAAACTTGTCTCCATGCGGTCTGGGCTTTGCCAGACTGGCCCAACCAGACTACCCACTGCAAAAAGCCATCGGCGAGAGACCTGCCTGGGGATCAGCCCCCTGCTCCACGCTTGAACAGGAATGATGCCTCTGCGAGTTGTATGGGCTCTGCTTCTCCTGGCATTCCAGATCAACCACCTGCGGTCTCGATTTTCGTCCAGCCTGTGTCCAGTCTTGGGTATCATGAGTAAATACCAGGGTAGCTCCTGCACCAACAGCTTAATCTGAGTGTGTCATCTGATTGTCTTGTTGTTTCGTTTCCTTTACGAACTGAGCCCTCTGGCTCCAGATTACAAATATTGTGTACTGTGCATGTTGTGTTTTCCATCACAGGGCCCCAACCAGCTGCAACCCTGGGCAACTGTCCTGGCTAGCCCATCTCTTCTCCACCTGGGTACCCAGAGGTGGACTGTGTGGGGGGACTCAAAGCGCATGCATAACTGCTTGATTGATATAACCTTTAAGCTAATTAACCTCATTTTGCCCCTCCCTTTTTCAAGTCCCCTGAATAAATGAGATCTAACTTTTTCTGCATGTAATCTGACTGTGGTTCCAGTTTGTGCTCAAAGTACTGTACTGTTGCTATTTGCTGTGCTTAACCTTGTTTTGCAGGGGGTCCCCAGGGTCAAGCCAGAGGAGCCAGCCCTGGTGGTAAGTGCAAACAGTGTGGGTACTTGTGTGGTGTACCAGGGGTATTGTGAAAGTGATCATTGTACAGTGTTCAGGCCACCAGAGGGGAAAGAGGGGGGTCACAGTGTCCCGGAGGGCTGTGCCCAGGTTAGCTTGACCACTACCAACCCTGACCTCTGGGTGGAGGCACCCGTTTCAGAACTCAGGCCCCTTAGCCTGCTACTAGCCAAGCAGGCAGGGGTAGTAGCCCTTGGGATAGTGCCACCTACGGGTTACACTTGGACACTCAATCCTTCTCCCCCAGGCTGGCCCTCTAACTCCCCGAATCCATTCCCAAACTCAAGACGGCAGCGTCACAGGTGGACGCCTTGCCACTGCACTGCAGGCCAGCTTTTTACTACTACTACAACGTAAAGGATTGTGTATGGGCAACCATACACAGCAAGCCTGTTTCTGAATCAAGAAGTATCCAGGACAACTAGGAACCTCGAGCGAGAAGCTCAGGAGGTCTCCTGCTGCCATGGATAGCTCAAGATTCAAATACAGGCTTGCCTGTGTATAGTTGCCTATACACAATGTTTTATAATGTATGGGCAATCATAAATTAAAGATGCTTGTTTCTCCCTACTTCAGTGATTTCAGCAACCGTGACACTCTTAGTGTCTTAGTGGAAGACTGGGTTTGTTGGCCAAGGCACCTAGCTTCACCTGAGCTCTTTTCTTCTAGGTTGCTTGAAAGGACAAAGCAAAGAACCTTACCACAGCAACAATAAGGATTATGGCTTCTTTTGGCTAGGCAGGTTTACTGTGTGTTGTTGTTTTTATTTTGTACTCACAGGGATTGTTACAGTTTGTTGCAAACATTTTATTGCTTTATTTTTCTCTGATTCAAATTGTTGTTGCTGGGTACACCTTCTGCTGCATCATTACAGGGTGTGCCTACATGTGTGTGCTTACAGTTTACTGCTGTAATCTTCTGATTCAAATAGTCTTTTGCAAAGTATATCTTCTGTTACTGCTTTATTTTTCTCTGTAGCAAAGTGTTTCTTACAGGGTATATCTTCTGTGAAATTATTACAGGTGGTGCTTTACAGGTTTTAGAGTTTTATCTATCATTAAGATAAGCTTTCAGGGCTATTGCACTTGCTGCTGACTGATTGTTTCTGCTCTTACCTCCTAGTTTCTTTCGTTCGTGGTTCTTTTTTTTTCGGCAGGGGAAGGGCCCAGCCACCCAACCCCATCCCCAACTACCCCACACTACACTCCTTTTATAGGGTAGCACAGGCGTGACATTTCCTGTAGCAATGCAGGAAGGGGAGGATCAGAGGGGTATCCACACAGTGACCTCATTTACATGGGCACTAGTAATTTTAACTTGTTATAACAAGTTGTATAAAAACAAACAAACAAAACACAAAATCAAACTTTTGCTTTCATTTTCTTCCTTCTAATTACTCTGACCAGGTTATAAACCCAGCAACTTACCTGGGATGGACATCGTTAACTGCAGGTACTGTGGAACACTTTTCAGAAGGGCAGTTTTACAGAATTTAGGACACTGTCGTACATGCTGGGCCATTGGAGATCTAAGGGCTTAGCTCCAGGCAGCATGGGCAGAGATTGCATGCCTCAAATTGCATATTCAAGAGGAAATATATTATAAGAACCACCCGCCGTTTCCCCAACATCCAACAGAAGCACCTCGACCGCAGAGGGTAGTTGTCCCGGTAGGTTGGCAGGTGGTTAGGAGGGGCAAATCGGGTGCCCCATCACTCAGTGCTTTCCAACATATCACCTCCACAAACCATATAAAAATTGCAAACAGGTATCTGCCTCTATCTCCAAAAGCAAACAAAGGGGCAAAGGACACTGTAGAGCAGGACACTGCAGCACAGGAGTTAGCACAACAAAACTCACCCAAAACAGGAACCAAAACAAAAAAAGCAAAAAGGAAATCCAAAAAGCTTCTGATCATAGGAGACTCCATGATTCGGGGAGTTGATACGTATCTCCAGCCAGGGGTAATGGTCAGATGTCTCCCAGGTACATCAGTGCGGAGAGACACTGACTGCATTGCTAAAATTGTTCAGGAAGCAGGAGAAAACATTGATGTCCTGGTACACATAGGGACTAACAATCTCACCAGCTGGACAGTTGTGGAGACCAAGGAACACCTGACCAGGCTGGGTGACAAACTATCATCCATTTCATCTGGCATCTCCTTCTCTGAGATCCTGCCAGTTTGGGAGAGGGGGACAGATGGACGGAAGGTCAGAGAAGGGGAGATAGGGGAGCTAAATATCTGGCTCAAGAGCTGGTGCCAGGAAAAAGGACACAAATTTGTAGGGAACTGGCAACAGTTTTGGGAGCAAAAGTTCCTTAAATTTGATGGACTGCATCTGACTAAGGAGGGAGTCAGTGCACTGGGGCAGAAGTTTGATGTCTTTGCAGAACATTTAAACTAGCAAATGGAGAGGGGGTGCAGCACCTGAAACGTTGAATGGGAAGAACACCCCTCCAAGGAGTTCGGCATGTTTGTAGTTCATTTGCATCGCCAGGTAAAGAAAAAGGTATGGATCCCCATACAATGGACAGAGGAAACGCCGGACCTCGCCCAACAACTTACACACCAAAATCTGACCAATGAAAAATCATGTACACAAATGCTCGCAGTCTCGGAAACAAGATCCCAGACCTGCAGGCAATAATGACAGAGGCTAAACTAGACATAGTAACCATTAGCGAGACATGGTTTACCAGTAACCACACTTGGGAGACTTCAGTACCTGGCTATGTACTGTTCAGAAGAGACCGAGGTGCAAAAAGGGGGTGGGGGTGGAGTGGCCCTTTATGTCAATGAAAATATCAAAGCTACAGAAATTCAGTTTACTCATAAGGAGCCAGAAGAACTGTGGGTCACCCTGGAAACAGGAAATGGGACAGCCATACGAACTGGGGTTGTGTGCAGGCCTCCAGACCGGGGGGAGGACATGGACACATTACTGTTAGAAGATGTACAAAACATGACAGCTAAAGGGGAGGTTCTGATAATGGGAGACTTCAACATGCCAGATACAGATTGGTCAATACCAGCAGGGACATCTGCCAGAACTAGACATATGGTGGATTCTCTGCAGGGGGAGGGCCTCAAACAACTGGTACAACAACCCACAAGAGACAGGGCTATCCTAGATCTAGTACTGACTAACAGGGAAAGGATCACAGATCTCCAGGTAGAAGGTCACCTGGGTGCCAGTGACCATCACATGGTATGGTTCAATTTGACTACTAGAACAAAATCATCCCATTCCAAGGTAAAAATATGGGACTTCAGAGGAGCTGACTTTGATAAAATGGCCAACAGAGTTAAGCTAGCTCTGGCAAAAAGAAATACAGGTGAGGGGGTACAGGCAAAGTGGGCAAGCATTAAAGATGCAATACTTGAAGCAACATCCCATTGTGTTAGCGAGAAAAGGAAGTGCAAAAGAAGAAGGAAACCACTTTGGTTCTCAAACACAGTAGCAGAAAAGGTCAGAGCCAAAAGGCTGGCCTTCAGGAAATATAAGGGAACGCAGCAGGATGAAAATAGGGAGGCATACCAAACTTCCCTAAGGGAAGCAGGGAAGGCAGTAAGGCAGGCAAAGGCTCAAACCGAGGAAACACTAGCACAAACAGTAAAAGATGGTGACAAGACTTTCTATAGCTACATTAGTGAAAGGAGAAAGTCCAGTGGGGGTATTGTTAAGATCAAAGGGGATAAGGGGGCGTGTGAGGAGGAGGACCATGTAAAAGCATCTATCCTAAATAGATACTTCTGCTCAGTATTTACTGAAGAGAAGGTAGGGCAGGGCCCACAGATCTGCACCATGGACACAGGTGGGAGGGAGGTGTGCACTAGTCCTTTCACAAAAGAAAGGGTCCTACAAGAGCTCGATAAGCTCAGGGTGGACAAGGCAATGGGACCTGATGGCATACATCCCAGGGTACTAAAGGAGCTAAGGTTGGAACTAGCAGAGCCATTATCAGAACTGTTTAGTGAGTCTCTGAGCACAGGAGAGGACCCAGAAGACTGGAGAAGGGCTCATGTGATCCCACTCCACAAGAGTGGTAGCAGGGAGGAGGCAGGGAACTACAGACCAGTCAGTCTTACCTCAGTAGTGGGCAAGATTATCGAGACACTCCTTAAGGAAAGTATAGTGGAACACCTGGAATCCATAGGACCACAGGATCCAAGACAGCACGGGTTTACAAAAGGAAGGTCCTGTCAAACTAATCTCATAGATTTCATTGACTGGGTAACCAGAGTGGTGGACCAAGGGGGAGCAGTTGATGTTGCCTACCTTGACTTCAGCAAAGCTTTCGATAGTGTTCCACATAGAAGATTGATTAATAAGCTGGGTAGGCTCGGGGTGGGTCAGACGTTGGTCAACTGGGTGGCAAACTGGTTGAAGGGCTGAAAACAGAGAGTGATGGTAAACGGTATACAGTCAGAAGAGATACAAGTCACAAGTGGGGTACCTCAGGGATCAGTCCTGGGGCCAGTCCTCTTCAATATCTTCATCATTGACATTACAGATGGACTGGAGGGTAAGGTTTGTCTGTTTGCAGATGACACCAAGATCTGCAACAGAGTAGATGATCCAGATGGGGTGGGCAGAATGAGAAGAGATCTGGATAAAGTAGCAAAATGGTCGATAGTGTGGCAACTGGGGTTTAACGCAAAGAAGTGCAAGATCATGTACATAGGGAACAGAAACCCTGAAGCCACCTATAGGCTGGGAGGGGAGTTGCTGGCAGACACAAGGGAAGAAAGAGACTTGGGCGTCATCATCACCAATGACCTGAAATCATCCAAGCAGACCTCTAAAGCAGTAGGTAAGGCTAGAGGGATGTTGGGGTGTATTAGCAGGGGTATCACAAGTCGGAAGAGGGAGGTAATAATCCCTCTTTACAAGACATTGGTTAGGCCCCATCTGGAGTACTGCGTGCAGTACTAGAGGCCATACCTTCTCAAGGACATTAACCAAATTGAGGCAGTCCAGAGAAGGGCAACCAAAATGGTGCAGGGACTGCATGAGAAAACATATCACAGATTAATTGAACTCAATACGTATACCCTAGGGCAAAGGAGGGAGAGAGGTGATATGATTGAAACATTCAAATACCTTAAGAGCATTAACAAAGTGAAAGAGTCTAACTTGTTTCAATATAAGAAAAATAGCAGGACAAGAGGACACAGCATGAGATTAGAGGGAGGCCGATTAAGGGGTAATGTGAGGACATTCTTTTTCACAGAAAGGGTGGTGGGTGCATGGAACGGCCTACCTCAGGAAGTGGTGGATATGAATACAGTGCAGGGCTTCAAACAGATATGGGATAGGCATAAGGGAGCAATACAGATGAGTATGAATAGATAGGTCATTGACAGAGCAAAGACCTATGGCACATTCATAAGGTAGAAAAAGAAATGGGCAGACTGGATGGGCCTTGCGGTCCTTATCTGCCGTCAACTTCTATGTTTCTACACTAACCTTTCCTTTTTTTTTTTCTGCGCTTGTCATGTATTAGGCTCCAACACTTACTTGAAAACACTGCTTGCTCTGTTTGGCCATCTGCATTGTGCCACTGTGATATTCTCTCTCTCTCTCTCTCTCTCTCATGGTGACAATGACTACTTCAGTCTCTCCTGGAGTTGTGTAGTCTTCCAGCTTACTGCCACAAATGTGCCTGATCAAGCAGACAATCTCAAATAGCGGATCAGGCGTCCTTCGTTGGTGGGAGGTGCAGACGAAAAGGTTTGAAGTTATGCTGCAGTAGTGATGTAACTACTGCAGCACAACAACACTGTTCCAGGCATGGATTTTCACACTGAACAGTGTTTTAACATACACTAACACAGAAGTTGACAGCAGATGAGGCCAAGGGCCTCCAGGCCCACCTTGTCTGCCCTGTTACCCTACCTTTTGTGACTCAGCAGGCCTTAATCAGCCTGCTGTCCTCTCCCCTTGTTTTTAATCGAGATCCCTTTGTGTATGTCCTATGCATTCTTGAACCCTGTCACCGTTTCTGCCTCCACCACCTCTGCTGGTAGGCCGTTCCATTTGTCCACCACCCTCTGTGAAAAAGTACTTCCTCACACTACCTCTGAATGCCCCCCAGCTTCTCATATTGTGCTCTCTTTTCCTTCAGCATCTTCTTCTTTGGAATATGGTACCCTCCTGTACTGTTTTTCCCGTGAGGTATCGAATGTTTCAATCATGTCCCCCCTTGCCTTTCCCTCCTGTCCTCCGGGGAGTACATTTTTAACTCCCTCAGCCTTTCCTCATAGGGTAAATGATGCAGACCTCTCACCGTTTTTTTTGTTTTAATCTTTTTATTGAGATTTTAATATAGATATTAAGACATAACACTTCTAAAAAATATTATACAAATCAAATTTCCGAACACCTAATATCATATATCAATGTAACAAGGAACATTAAGGGTACAAGACAAGGACACAATACAACTAACAGCTAACAAGAACCTTCCATTAAACCATAAAAGAAAACAGATAAACAAACAGACAAACCAACAACCTGTTCATTCCCCTAACAAATCCCCGACAATGTTTACAACCCGAAAAAAAGGCCAATAAGTTGTAGTAATGGCATGCTGCAACCAAGAAAAAACCCTCTAAAATAATGGAACGAAAAGAATGCGGCACCACTACGCTACACGCCCAACTCCCCTTCACTCTCCAAAAGGAAAATCATCTGGCACCCTCCCATAAAAGCTGGGCCTCTACTGGAGACAGAGAATTCAACAAAAGGCTCCCACACCATCAGGAATCATTCTGCCTTCCCCTTAAGACAATAAGATAACCTTTCCATTGCCAAGGATTGAATTAGCAGGGGTTTCCACTGCTGAGTTGTCAGCTGAGTGCAGGAGACTCAAGTATTCAGTATACACTGTCTTGCAAGGGCCAGACGTACTCTAACCCAACGAGGGAGAAAAAGAGAAAAACCCATCCATCTTCTCCTAAGTCTTCCATGCCAAACAGCAGGGGAATCGGCACTTCTGGTATTAGTCATCCTAGTAGGCGACAGAGCTCCCATGCCACCTCCCTCCAAAAGGACTGCAAGATAGGGCACACCCCAAAATAATGAATATAAGTGCCCAGGGAAGTTCCACATCTACCACACATAGGGGAGATTAAAGGATGAAACTTATGCACTATCACAGGTGGGCAATACAAACGGTGCATAAATTTATATTGGGACTCTTTTTGCTCATTACAAAGTAAGAGACCTGCACGAGAATGTAAGAGTGAAACCCAGTCTTCCGCTCTCTAATCTGAATATTTAAAATCCCACTCCTATAGAACCTTACTTTTTGCTTGTTAAATCAGGGGAAAGAAGGGTGATCCCATCTCACAGCCCTCTGCATCCCTGTTTAGAATCAAATATTTTATTTTTATTTATTTTTCTGGTTTGGCTTGGATTTATGTACCCTTATGTTAATATTGTCATTCTGTTTACTGTACTCTCAATGTTTTATCTGTATATTGTCCTGAATTCCTTACATTGTTGTTTATGTACATGATGTGAAACCTCTCAATGAGCATCTGCTCACAGGTGTATCCAAGATTTCAATAAATAAATAAAAAATAAAATAAGCAGGGACTAGTCAGTATGCTGTGCAAACATGTCCTCATTTATAGCTTTCCCACCTGCCGTACTACCCAGGGTACAATGTGATTCCCTTGGAAAGCAGAAATTTGTCCAGGCTCACCTTGAAGGCCCTTTCTGCCTTCATGTTCACTGTGTCCTTTTTTCCATAGGTTCACTTCCCTCTAGGGGAAAAAGTGTCTCCTAACATTACCCCTGTTATTACCAACATTGAGTTTTAGGACATGTCCTTGAGTCCTGCTGCAGTACACCAGATTAAGCATTTCTGTCTGTTTGACCAATTTGACACCATTCAGTATACAGAAGACGCAGGTTATGACCCCCCCCCCCGGCAAGGTGAACATGTTAAGGGCCTCCAGAGTCTCCTCATTGCTTTTATCCTTCTAATCTCTGATCATTTTAGTGGCACCCTCTCTACTGCCTCAATATTTTTTACTGTTGGGGAGCCTAGAACTGCACACAATACTCTAAGTAGGATCTGTTCAGGGCCGTGCAAAGTGAAAGGATTGACTACCTCCCCTACTCTGCTGGTCACACCTTTTTAATGCACCCCAGCAATCTTTTAAGCTTCTTGACAGAAGTCACACACTGTTTGTCATGCTTTAGATGGTTGTTTATTATGTTTCACAGATCATTTTGCTACCCCCACTGCAATAAGAGAATCCCCAAAAATGTGTGGGATCTTCTGCTGTTGCTCCTCCCTACATGTAGCACCCTTCCATTGGCTACAAATCTAGCAGTCTGTCGGACACAGCAGCCACAAGATCATTGCTGAAAATATTGAGAAGCAGCGACTCTAGCACTGATCCTGAAGGATGCCACAGAGTACCCCTCTCCACTCGGACCAATACCCATCAACCACAACCTTCTGCCTTCTGCTTCCAAGCCAGTTAACAATCTGCCTTGTGTACACATTGTGTATACTGCACTGGTACTTTGGCCAGAAGCTTATGATATGCCACAGTGTCAATGGCCTTGTTGATGTCCAAACAGACTATGGGCTTGATTCTTAAAGGGTTGGGAATGACACAAGGTGCTTGCACCAAAGAAACATGTTGCAAGGGGCTCACTGCACCTCACCTTGCATCATTCCCAATCCTCAAAAGGAGCTTATGGCACTGAAGGGACCTGGTGCACCAGACACCCTTGTGCCCGGCTTGCAGCAATGCCATGGCACTGAGGGGTGTTGCGCCAGTAGATGGCTGCAATATCCCCTATGGTGGAATTCCATATAGGCAGAAATGTCTGCAGTGCCAGCCCAGTTAGACCAGCCCTGAGCTGATCTAACACCCAGTGTGCCAAAAGTGGTCCCACCTGCGGATCCCAGAGGGTGCGGCAGCAGTGCTGCCCACCAGCACTGATAGTGGTGGACTGCTGCCGTGCATGAACCATGGGCTGGCAGCACTGCTGGTGGCATGGCATGCTATCGGGGGGGGGTGTCTCCCCACCTTGCTGGGGGGCAGGGCCGTAGCCTGGCATGCCAGCCAGGAGTCCCAGTGCTGGCAGACTGCATCGGTGCCAGTGGTGGGGCCGGACTACTGCAGCAGACATCATGCCCACCTTGTGGGCAACATGTCCACTGGTGCTGTCAATGCTATATGACTGTCCTGCAGTTTGCAGCATTCCTCTTCCACGCACATTCCCTTTGCTGCATGGGTGTGCTTAGCGCAAGCTGCGGGACTTTGGTGCTAGGGCCCCTCCCATATCTGAATCAGGCACAGGGTCCCAGGTGCAGTGAGGACTGGCACAAGCTGCCATTGGTGCAGCTTGCGCCGCTCTTTGAGAATTGAGCCATGTGTCTGTGGCCCTATACCTGTCCACCTCCCAAGTTACCCCCTCAAAGAATGTGACCAAGTTGGGCTGGTATGATCTGCCCTTCATAAGTCCATGCTGAGAGAGGGAGAATCTTGGTCTCAATCAAGTGATACATTTTGTTATCCATGGTAATGGATAACAGGTCCATGCCCAGAAATTATGTCAGGCTGATCGTCCTATAGTTATAGTGAGAAAACATAATTATGGCTCAGAGCACCACAAGACCACCAATTTAATATTAAAATTAACTTTTGAAGCACTTTTTTAATATTGAAGTGGTGAATGCCTATGTTTTGTGTTGGCCTATGCCACAATTTCCTTTTCCAGTTGTATTTTATCTCAAGCATGGTAGTTCTGCCAGTACCATACCTGTACAGACACACTCATGAAATGTTACTGCAAGAGGCCCTGCCCATTGTTCAGTTAGCTCCATTATGGTCCTGGTGAGTACTTTACCCCCGTCAGGCTTTACCTGGTTTCACCTTCTCCAGGTGGTCAGCTGCCAGGGTGAGAGTAATGTCCACAGGTTGCATCGTGGCTACCCTTGATGCCATGGGCCCTCCCAATAAGCACCCCCACAACCACCATATTTACTCAGCATCTTAGCCATCACCATTGATTCATGCAGAGGTTTCTCCCTGCACTTATTTTTAGAAGCACAGTCTCCTCCCTCACCTTAATTTGTTTGTTGATGTACTTGAAGAAGGGGTTGGTATTTTCTGCAGCTCCTATTGCTATCTTGGTTTCTAGCTTCTTCGACTTCCTTCATTCTATTTTTGTAGTCTCTAAGTGTTGTGCTATATTTTTTGCTTGCTTGGTGGCAACCTGTCACTTTTCAGCAATTACAGATCTTCTTTTTGTGTTTGGATTATTTACCTTAAATTCCTATAAGCCAAGGCGGGCTAATTCTTGTCCCTGTTCCCATTATTGCTTCAAGGGATGTAGGCCTCTGCAGATGTTTCAAGCAGCTTCTTTGATAAACCACATGTGTTCTGCATTACCAGGCTTTTCAGATCCCTCATCTTGACATAAACTATCGTTCTGTAAATTCTGGGTCCTGGTGGCTGTAGCCTGACTAGTCATTCCTGTTACCAGGTAGAAAGCTACATAATGTGTGCTCACAGGCTCTCACTGATTCCTTGACATTCACACTGAAGATAATCCCATGCCCACTGCTGATAACAAGGATGGCTTCAAACCTAGTCACTTGCTGGGCATCCTGCTGTTCAATGAAGCGGTCCTTGAAAGTGGGCAGGAATGCATACTCAGCCCTGCTATTAGCCTTCTCAAAACACCAGTCTATGCGTGGGAGATGGAAGTCCCTAAGGATCATCACTGTATCTGACTTGGCTGTTCTCATAAATTCTCCAATCAACTGGGCATCATGCTCCACTAAACTCTCTGGGGCCTGTAGCATGCCACAGTGACTCTTTGGCCTTTCTTTTCTGCTAACTCAACCCGGATGGACTCTGTGACACTGTTTTCCCCCCCTTATGTCCTCCACAGCGACTCCCTCCCTTATGACGAGAGTCACCCCACCCCTAGTCTGCCAGACTTTACCTTTCAGAATACATTGTAGCCTTCTATCCTAGTATCCCAATCATTGTCTCCCCCCCCCACCAGGTCGCTGTGAGTGCCACTAAGTTCTGACCTTCGAAGTATATCAGGCCGTCAAGTTCATCCATTTTGTTCAGTGCAACTGACACTGCAGGCAAGTGAGAATATTTGACCCTCTATGCTTCCTCACTTCACTTGTGTGTCACCTCCATTGTTGCTCCCCTGCTCTGTTGTCCTTCCCTCAGTGATCCACTGTGTCTGGCTCCTGCCCTTGGTGAACCATTGCACCAGTACTCCCTTTCCCATTCTTTTAGTTTGTATCCACCCCTAACTGCCCAGTCTAATCTTCTGGACAGTATCTCCAACTCCCCCTTAGTACAGATGCAGCCCATCCTGGGTGTATAGTCACCCCTTGCTCTAGAAGCCCACGGTTAGCTAAGAAAAGAAATCCCTCCGTCCCTTTTGCACCAGACACATAGCCAAGTGTTTGCCTGCCTAATGGTCTGCTGCACAGTTCACTATTCCCCAAGACTGAGAAGACCTCAGAAAAGATCACCCTGGATACTTTTCTTTCCATGAACATCCCTTGATTTTGTGAATGACCTCATGCCCTTGGGGCATGTGCACCCTATGTCATTTGTGCCATCATGGAGGATGATGGTCTGCTCTTCCCCAGCTGTGTTACTTGGCCCTGTCTAGTAATCTTTTTTTTGTTTTGTTAAATTTATTTTTTGTGTGGTTCCCCCTTAGTTTTTGCCATTGCCCTGGCTGTGTGCACGTGTGGAGACATGCGCACACCGCAGCTCCGGGGCACCCTCCCAATGCTTTGCTGCCCTGCCCGCCTGCGCTACCTGTCGGACCTCCACCTAATGGGAGCGGAGCTATGGGGGGGTGACGGAGATCCTCCCCAGGAGAAGAGAACTGCCAGTATGACTGCTCAATTCTGCTCCCCCCACCGACCCAGTCCTGAACCCGGGTCACCGGTGCAGTGTGAAATGTGGCGTCCAGTGCCTCAACCCTCGGCGCCGACGAGCCAGCTGAGTCTAACAGTCTTTTGACCCACACTCCAGGCAGCCAGACCACCCTCCTGAGATACCATGCTGGTCATCAATTCCTCTTGTATCTCATCCTATGTTCTAACAATCCAGTCACCCATGACTGATATCTTAGTGTCACTCCACCCAGTCTGTTGCTTTCATGCTCTGCTCCCTTTCAATATACATTTAATGGGCTTCACCTACACTGTGACAACCTAGGTCTAGAATTAGCCTGAAGTAGCATAAGTCAGTGGTGCTAAATCAGATGTCCAAGTGATTATTCTGAGAGTCCCACGGGGGCTCCATTCTTGGTCCACTACAGTTTTCACTCTGAATGACCTTCCATCCACTGGAACTGATATTACTTTTCATCTTCGCTCTATACTGACACAAGGACATTAGAATACTGCAATAGGATAGTTTTTTGTAGTTTTTATTAACTGGGAAAGAATTTGTTGAGTGGGAAAAGAGGGCTAGACAATACTGCCTATTGCAAGAAGCACCCCAACTTTCCTTATTCACCCTTGTCTCCTCTCCTCCCCCTGTCTCAGTCTTGATGCTCTTCTGTGTTCTTTTCCTCCTACCCCACTTCCCCCACACCACCACCTCTCCTCTAGAGTATGTGTCTATAGATGTAGGTCTCACACACTATTACTGCTCATAACCCTTCGGCTACTGCTGATGGGTGATTTTGGGCTAAACTCTGCCCCTGCTCCTTCCCATCCACCAACCTTCCCAAAGGACTGAATGTTTTTCATATGAATATCAGGAATCCACTCCTTGAGCATGACCCACTAAGGCTGTGGGCCATACACTACAGTCCTAATGTGCTGATTGTTACTGAAATCCTTTCTGCTATCCCCCTCCTTCCATGAACTCCTGCTGTGCAGGCCCTCTTTCCCATACTCATTTCCTATATTCATTGGTAGCATCTACTCCTCCCCCAAAGTGTAGCCTGACTCTTGTCCTGCCACCCTTTAATCCCTCTCCTCCCGTTCAGCTTCAGGTGAGGTCGTAGTCATTGGAGATCTAAATTAAATTGCAACTTCCCCTCAGCAAGCAAGTATTTGTCAATGCCAAATGTTTGCATGCTGGCATTAGCAGTGGAAGTGCAGGAGTTAGACGGATGCAGTATAGGGAACGGCAGTGATGTATTGAACTGACACCAACTCCACCCCCGCCCTGCAGAGATGGACAGGCATTGGGGTGTGCCTTTGGGTCACGACATTTCACCTCACCCTACCCGGCAGACGCTGTCAAGTGTCAAGGTGTGCCTTGGGGTGTTTGGGCTTTACACTCACCTCATTCCATAGGGAAATACGCTGAAATGGGTGCAGTATAGGAGAATGTTGTGAACTCTGGGGCCAAAGAGTCAAAGGTGCACCTCGATGCCTGTCACTGGCTGCAGGGCGGAGGGGTGGGAGTGGAATGGCGTAAGCATTACTGTCGACAATCCCAAGTTACACCCCTGACGACTGTCAGTCCCTACATGGTAGGGCGGACACCTGTCAGACCCTACAGGGTAGGGCGTTATGGTCAGAAACCCTAAGGTCCTGGGCATGTCTTGGTATTTTTACTCTAAGTTTTCAACATGGGCTTTTTGTGACCCCACCGCATGAACAGTGACACTATCAGTTTGTTAGCTGAAAGGTGATTTGCACAGTGACTGCGCCATTAACGCCACAGGTGCGAAAACACATTTCCAACATAATGTGAAAAATGACAGCTGTACTGTTCATGAGGAGGTGTAAAAAAATGGTAATGTTGAAAATCTGGAGTGAAAATATAAAAAAAATGGTGAAGTCACGAGCGTGCATAGAAACTTTGCAACGCACACCCATAATGCAATTATGTGGGGGATTGTTTTCACCAGATTTTCAATGTAGGCATTTTGGGACCTCCACTCATGAACAGTGTTACTGTGATTTTCTTAATCTGTCCCGAACACTGATTTCCCACAGCGACTGCGCTATTCTGCGCTCGAAGTGCGAAAACACATTTTGGCCAGGATGTGAAAAATGACAGCTGAACTGTTCATAAGGAAGTGTGAAAAAATGCCAATATTGAAACTCTGGAGTGAAAATATTACAAATTCATGAATTTGCGAGTGTGCGTGGAAACTGCGCAACGCATGCTCGTAACAGTCATTTTTGGGAATTTTTTCACCAAATTTGCAACATAGGCTTTTTGAGAGCCCACCTCATGAACAGTGACACTGTCGTTTCGTTAATCAGTCCCGAAAGGTGATTCTGCGCAGTGACCGTGAAATCACCTTTCGGGACCGAATAACCAAATGACAGTCACTGAATTTATGAGATGGGGTCCCAAGAACCCCATGTTGAAAATTTGGTGCAAAGATTTGAAAAAATTACCGAGATGTGCACCAATGTTTAAAAAAAACTATTTATGCCATTATACAGCTTACCGGCATTTCGCGGTCGGCTTTGAAGAGTTCTAACGTGTTCCCGCTCCACCGAATTCATTGCGTCGGGCTCCAGAGGCAAGTATGGGGTGAGGGTGTGTGTGGGGAGGGGGATTCGCAGAGGGTGGGCGCGGGTTGCGGGAGGGGGGCAAGAGAGTCGAGGGACCATTTTCTTTTGTTGCAGTTTTTTTTTTAATTTTACATTGATGACGTGGGAATTTTGCCACACTGAGGTTGGCTCCCAGCGTGGCACCTGGAAGTTTTGGGGGGACAGTGGAGCCAACAGGGGATTGGGCACCCCCACTGGACATACAGTGTGGGAGGGGGACACATGAGGATGCTGGACTTCTGCTACGCTGGGGTGGGCTCCCAGCATGGCACCTAGAAGTTTGTTTTTTGGGGGAGGGGGGCACTAGAGCTGACATAGATTGGGCACCCCATCGGACATACAGTGTGCTTGGGGGGGGGGGAATGTGCATGAGACAAGGAGGATTGGGCACCCCCTCGGCACACAACAAAGGGTGGGCGCACACATACAACCACCGCTACAATCAGCGGTGGTGACATGGAGGCAATTTGCATACTGCCGACAGCAGGGCAGTATGCAAATTGCCTACGCGTTACCACCACTGATTGTAGTGGGCGTTTGCTTTCAACTGTGTGCCACTACAATCTGAACTGCTGTCATAGACAGCTGGGACATTCATTGGTGCAGTGCGGCTGCGCCTGCAAAAACGCTGAGGACATTGGAAGCGGGGGTGCCACACCTAGGAAAACTCGTATGGTGGCACTATGTTTCTTCCACATGCGTGCAAGCAAACATAAAAATACCATTCACCAAATTGAGTCCCTCAATCTCACATGCCCATTACTGAGTCAACCCATCTGTGTTCAGCTAATTTCCTTGCACTGCTTAATTGCTTCATGGCTCTACTGCTACTCAGCAGTAGTTGGCCCCTAGCACTTGAAAATACTGACTGTACTTTAAAATCACTCCAAATTTGTGTTCCAGCATTTTCTACTGCATCGTAACTGATGTGCCTTGAAAAGCCTTGATGTATCACTGTCGCAGTATCCAATGTCTGTACAAATCCTCTTTTACTATATATGAATGCTTGCATTTTTTGACTGTTCTTTGTATTTATATCTGTTTCTATTACTCTTTCCCCCAGGATGCACCGTGAGACGAGCAATTTGTTGTTCAGTGTGCCTTTCTGGTGAAACTTTTCAATAAATAAAAATTAAAATAAACATTCCCTCATTGACTGGGTCCTGTCCTCCCACAACCACCACATTATTCCAGCTGAAACACCACCTGATGCTTTCAGTGACCACTGCAAGGTTTGCTGAATCCATAAGATACACCACATTAAAGCTCCACCAAATTTATCTGTTCTAGGTTGCTCAAGTCTCTTGACTGCCCATCCCTGCTAGACAATCTTCAGGCCACTGACTGGTTAGCACTCACTTCATCCACTGATATTGATGTTGCTCTAGCCTCTTTCATGTCCCAATTCATTGCAACATGGGACAAACATGCTCTGCTCAGGAGGTCTCATACCCATGGGTCCCACTTCCTTGGATCTCTGCAGAGGTCACTGACGTTCTCAAAGCTCGTTATTCTATCTAGTATCTCCACATAGCCTCAGGCTCCCCAGAGGATGTGTTGAGACAGAAACAACTACTTAACACCTGTTCTGAGGCCACTGGGAAGCCAAATCAGTTTACTTTCCCTACAACCTGCAGACCACTTAAATCACGTAATAGGTTCTGGGAGGTTATTCACTCCCTGCTTGCCCCCATGCCCTGCCCCCCATGCAGTCTCCCTCCCCATCATTAAACTCAGAAACTCACCCATTTCTGACTTAACTGAGATTATTAACATCTTTAACAATTTCTTCACTTCCTAGGACCTCTCTCTCTTCTTGCTCCTTCTCTCGCTTTGTTTCTCCTCCACCTCCTGCCTGCCATGTCTCTCCCTAAATGCCCTTCATCTCCTCACCCTTGATCCCAGCATATTTTTCCTTTTCCCCAGACTCCACAGAGGCCACCCTCACCGTCTTACTCTCTCTTAAGTCCAATAAGGGGCACAGCCCCGATGATCTGGATACTAATATTTCTTCATCTATCTGCACCAGCCATCGCTGCCCCCTTGCTTCTATTTTCAAACATTCTTTGCAACTTGGGTCCATCCATCAGTCCTTTCTCCTCAAAAAAGGGTGATTCTTTTATCCCATTAAACTATAGGCCCTCCCTGCCTTGGTTAAGGTGCAGGAAAAACTTGTTCTCTCCCAGCTAGTCCTCTACCATGACTCCTCATCTTTCCTCTTCCCAATTCAATCTGATTTCCACAAGAACCACTCCACCATCTCCTCCCTCTGGTTCACAGACTTTGTGCTGAAAGGTAAGGACCAGGATTTATTCACTGTGGCCATTTTCAAAGACCTCGAAAAGGCCTTTGATACAGTGGCCCACTTCCCTCCCTTGGATAAGTTACGTGCTGTGGGTTTACCTGACCTGACAGTCAGGTGGTCCTACCTCTCAGATCAGCTCCAGTATGTCAAACTTGGTGATGTCCCATCCACCCCCCTGCCCACCAAGTCTGGTGTCCCCCGGGGCTCCATCCTTACCCCAGTCCTTTTCTCCATCTTCTTAAATGACCTCCCCTCCACCTGTGTCTTTTCCTACATACACACGTATTCAAATGACACAGTTTTATTTTCTATGGAAGATGTCTCGGTCCCTGAGCTGGAGTCCTGACTCCACTGTGACTTTGACAATATCCAGCATTGGTTCTCTTCAAACAAGCTCTCACTAAATGGCAAAAAACTGTCACTCTTACATTTGGCACTAGACAGAGATTAGCAAGGCTCCAACCTACACCTGTCTTCTCAAATCTAGGTGGTAACCTGCTTGAACAGGTACCCCATTTCAAGTACTTAGGGGAGTGACTGGATTACAGTCTCAGCTTTTCCACCAACATTGGCGCCACGAACAAGGAACTTCACCCTAAATTTGGTGTGCTGTACCAATACAAATCATGCCTTCCTTTCCTAGTCTGCAGTGAGATCATCCTTAGGGTGAATCATGCCAGTGTTTGACTACACAGATCTAGTCTACAGCACTGCCCCAAAGTCTACACTTGCCAGGCTGGATCCCCTTTTTCATTCCTTCTGCCGCTTCGATCTTAGTGCTCAATCTCTCACCCATCACTGCACTCTATATACTAATCTCTTTCACCTCCCTTGAAGCCTGTTGTCTCTCACACTGTTCCTCCTTCATGGCCAAATATTGCTTGCCACTGTTTCCACTTGCCTGTCCTCTCTTCTTAGCCCTGCCATCCTTTCCTCCTACTCCCTCCATTCAACTGCTGCTCATTCCTTTCATATCCGTCATAGTAAAACTGTAGCAGGCCAGTCTGCTTTCTCTATCCGACTTCCTACACTTTGGTACAGCCTCCCTCTCCTCATCTGTCTCTCTTCCTCGCAGCACTCTCTCAAACCATTCCTACTGACACATTTAAAATAAGAATGTACCTGTAGCTAGGCTACTTCCTCTTCTCTCCACATTACAACCAACCATGCCCTATCCATCCCCCGCTGTTTTGCCTATGTTACCCATATTTGCTTACTCAGTTGTATAACTTACAACTGAATGTACTCTGTAATCTGAATTTTATGCTTCATTGGTTCCATACAAATGTCTTGCCTTACATTGCCGGAACAGTCCCTTAGCTCTTGACCTGGTTACCCCATAACCAACATATACATGTACACTTTTTGCACATCATTTTTGTCTTTCTCTGAAATTCATTACTTGTACTGAGATTTTATTGTACACATTCATGCACTTATTACTGTCACATTGTTTATTTATTTATTTGCTTTTGTTAACCAGGTAAGCACACTAGACAGCCAAGTGCCTATTTTCAGGTGTGACCCAGGAGATTACAAGGTACATTACAAGGTACATACATGAACATCACGCAGATACAAGTGGAGGATTACATTACATAGAATTAGCACAATAGGGACTTTACAAGCATCAGATTTCATCAGGCAAATAGTAGTGTTATTGCTGTTTCACTCCCTGCTGTATCCCCTTCCCCAGGTCGCGCCTGGTAACAAGCCCTGGCTCAGTATGCCTATCCCAGTAGCAACATTTTAAATAAATAAATAAAATGTAAACATGTGTAACTCTGGATGCAAGACGTATCTCACCTTAATGCAAAGAAAACCAAAGTAAATTGTTTTCGCAATAAGACAAATTACTCATATCTAACAAGCTGGTGGGTAACCATTAGAAGTTGTATGATTTCAAATACCTATGTGTATGACTATCACTTGGCTTCTGTACTGAAAATGTTAGGCAAGTCATGCATCATTATTACCTCAGTATGCTATGCTGATACAGGCACACTCAAGATTCTTACTGATGCATTTCTGCTGCCAGCTTAAAATATGTGGATGTGGTTTACAGAGCGACTTGCTCTACCTTGTTTCAAGAACTCGCCATCACTTTTAACATATAGTAGTTTGCTGATTTGTGCTTGAGGCCAACCACATTGCACACCACTGTACTGAATGTGTTTAAATGTACAGTTCTGGCATTTCTGATGGTTAAAAGAGTGCATCCAGAGAGCTTTTGGAGAGAGAACTGCAAGCAAAGCTGAGCAGTTCTGGCACACAAAGGACTTGAGAAAGTACTCTCATAAACACAACAGATACCAGAACGGTATATACATACTTATCATAAATCATGGTAAAAACTTCTGTTCTAAAAAAATGTAACCTGAAATTAAAATCAGAATTTTTTTTTTAATTCAAAGTTTACTGGTGAAAAAAAGAGAGGAGCAATGAAAATGATGGCAGGAAAACTCACGATGGAATCAGTCTGCCCAACCCTACCTGTGATATGTTGTGAGTACTTTAGGGGTCAGCTCACACCTCCATCCCTTGTGTCACCCTCCCCACCTATACTATCCCCAAATTCATATTCCACCCTTGTTTAAATCCTACCACTATTTTGAAGAAGAATCAGCATTTATATTGCGCCTTTTATACACGGTGTATCTCAAAGCGCTTTACAAGTAATGCTACACTGGTAGTGAAGTGACTGAATGTGTAGTGGCAGCCATATCGCACATCATCACCCACACACAGCCTGGATAATTGCATGAACCGGTTTATGGGAAGGGGAATGTTGGCCAGAACACCGGGAATGTCTCCTACTCTTTGCGAAGAGTGCCCTGGGTTCTTTTACTTCCACCGGGACACCCACCAGGACAACACTAGGATGGGTAAAAGGGACCTCGGTTTAACATCTCATCTGAAGGACGGCACACCCCAGCAGTACAGCACCCCCCCAATACTGCACTCAGATGCCAGCGATTTTTTGGCAAATACCTCTTCTCTTGGCAAGCTGTTCCATTCCTCCACTGCCCTTTCTGTAAAGAAATATTTCTGGACATCCTTTCTGAATCTCCTTCCTGACAGTTTCATATAGTGCCTCCTTGTACCACTGTCTGTACTCACTGTAAACAAATGTCTGCTGTCCCCCTGTTTATCCCGTGTAGAATTTGTGTATTAGGTCTGTATCATTTATCTTTATTTACTATGCTTTATGGGCTCTGAGCCCAACTGGCTCCCATTAGTCCAAGCCTTGACGCCAAGCCTGGTCACCCACCCATCTTGACTGACCTCAACTCAAGCGGCGTCCTGACTTGCCCCCCCCCAGGACAGGGCCGCCATGGACCTCACCCAGATACCCCTGATGGAGACTAGGTAATTACTGCAGAAAGATCATCAAAGCTGGCAGTGAGGGGCCTGCAGTGTGGGGTGGACGTCATCCTGCTTCAGCGGTCGGGCATCCATTTTTCTAGTTTTAGTCCCCCCCCCAGGATGTTGGCTAGGGCGTGCATGCATAAGGAGATGTGCACTCACGCTGCCAGAGCAAAGCTGACGTCCTCCCACCCATGAGCCACAGCACCAATGGCACCCACCGCCTGTGGTCACCCAGATGACGGTAGCTTGTCTGCAACTGATTACCCATCCTATCATCAGCTACTGGAGCCATGTTGATCTCAACCCCTCCTCCCTTCTGTTCCGAACCCATATTCTGGCAGTGAACCCTTGTCCTCTGCCATAAATACTGAGCTGAAATACTCACTGAGTATGTCCTCTTTTGCTTTCTCATCTCCTCATATCCTTCTCCCCTCCTTCTTCAAGCTGACAGTCCCCTCCTTGGATTTGCATTTTTCTCTGATATAGCGAAAAAATGTCCTGTCCCTCTTCTGTACTCCACCTGCTAGCCTCAGCTCAGTGTCCAACTTTGCCATTCTCACTTTCTGTTCACCTTCCTCATATTGTTCAGATACACTTCTATGTTCCTTCCTGTATGACCTAGCAGTTTTTGAATGCCCTCCTTTTCTCCCTTACTGCTTCCCCTGCCTCCTTTGTGTACCAAGCTGGCCTTGTTCTCCTCCTGTTTTTATCTACTGTTCAAAAACAGAGACATGTAGCATTCAATAACCCCGGTTTATTTAGACCCCATTTACTGTCCACCCCTACTGCATTCCCCACCTGAACAGTTATTGCCTGAGCAGCCAATGCATCGCTTTAAACTCAGCCATCCTAAAGTCCAATACTGTTACTAGTGACTGCTTGCTGTCTCCATCACAAACAGATCTCCATTATGCTATCCTAGTCTGTGGGGACTGGAGCTAGAGTAGTCCCTTCCCACATGGTTCATCTACATGATGGAGTGCATAGGAAGGGGTATGACCAGCAGAAAGAGGGAGGTAGTGCTACCCCTACATAGATTGCTGATAAGACCTTACCTTGAGTACTGTGTCCAGTTCTGGAGACCACATCTCAAGAAAGACATAGAGTGGAAGCAGTCCAGAGGAGAGATACCAAAATGGTGCAGGGTTTGCATCAAAAGCTCTATGAGGAAAGGCTTAAGGAGCTAAATATGTACACCCTGGAGGAGAGGCGGAATATGATAGAGACCTTTAAATACCTCACCAGGATTAATAAGGTTGAGAAGGGGGATATTTTTCAGAGAAAAAGGTGCTCTAGAACAAGGGGGCATGCTATGAAGCTGGAGGGAGGTAAATTCAGGAGGAATGTGAGGAAGTACTTCTTCACAGAAAGGTTGGTGGATTTCTGGAACAACCTTCCAGCAGAGGTAACTGGGGAAAAAACAGTGGTGGGGTTCAAAAATGCCTGGGACAGGCACAAGGGAATCGTAGGGATAAGGAAGGGAAGGGAAGAGATGGCGCTATAGATCACCAGCAAATCTGCAGCAAAATATGAAGGCCCCAGATAGACTTCACTTAAACAAAGTGGGTAAGGAAAATTGGAGGAGTACATTGTAAAATCAATCCTACAATTTTAACTGACAATGGGGGGGGGAGGTGTTACTAGCGAATCCAAAAACAGTGTAGCTGATAAGGAGGGCACTCATGTCCCTCCCCCCCAGAAAATAGGATGCCCAACTGGGGCAAAGGGTCGGATGGTGAGAAGTGGTAGGACAAGGGAGGGCATCAGGAGTATGGAAGGCCATATGCACAAATGCCAGGAGCCTGGGCAACAAGGTCCTGGACCTGGTAGCGGTCATGGCTGAGGCAGAATTAGACTTGGTGGGAATAACTGAGACTTGGTGCCATGGGGGCAGGATTGGGACATGAACATACTAGGGTATAATCTATTTAGGAAAGATAGGGTCGGGAGAAAGGGGGGGGAGTAGCACTTTACGTGCGGGAGGGGATTCAGGCGACAGAAATACAGGGCAGGTGAGGGGACGCAGAGGCATTATGAGTTTCATTAACCACGGGGAGGGGGGAGGTGGTACACACTGGAGTGGTCTACAGGTCACCAGGGCAGCAGGAGAGTGTGGACAATCAAATGACGGAAGAGATACTAAGGATGTCAACTAGGGGCGAGGTGCTGCTGATGGGGGACCTCAGCCTACCGGATGTGGTGTGGGACACACTGTCAGCAGTATCACCCAACAGCAGGGCGATTCTGGACTCCTTTCAGGTGACCTTACTAAGACAGATGGCCAGGGAGCCAACTAGGGAGGGGGTGGTGTTAGATGTGGTATTATCAAATGGTGATAGGGTAGGGAATGTATGGGTGGGGGGAAACCTTGGTACAAGCGACCATAGTACTGTGTGGTTCACAGTACACACATCCGCCACCATAAACCAAACCAAGGTGAAGGTGCTTTACTTCAGATGAACGGATTTTAAAAGGATGGGGGAGTATGCTCATCAGGCACTGGAAGGAGTTGGGGGACTTGAGGAGATGGAGGACATGTGGGACTCAATAAAGGGGGCCATAGTGGGTGACACAGACCTCTGTGCTTGGAGGGCGAACAAAAAACAGAGAAAGCAGAAGCCACTATGGCTCAACAAGGAAGTGGAAAGAAGCACCAGAGCCAGGAGAATAGCCTTCAGGAGGTTTAAAACGACACAGGTGGAGGAGACTTGGGAAGAATATCAAGCTAGGCAAAGAGAGGCGGGCAGGGAGGTCAGGCAAGCAAAGGCAAGGACAGAGGAGAACATTGCCAAGGAGGTCAAGACCTTCCTTAGGTAACTAGGAGAAAGGAGGAAAACAGAAGGGGATTTACAGTCTGAAAAATGGGTCAGGGAAGAGGGTGGTGGGAGATCAGAAAAAAGCCGAACTGCTGAACAGGTATTTCTGTTCAGCATTCATGAAGGAAGAGGAATGGAAGGGGGTAGCTATAGGAGTGCATCGGTTTGAGGGGAAGGGGTGGACATGAGTCTGTTTCGGGAGGAGGAGATCCAGTGGCAGCTCAAGGATTTGAAAGCGGACAAGGCCATGGGCCTGGATGGGGTGCATCCAAGGGTTTTGAGGGAACTGAGTGATGTACTGGCTGCTCCCTTGACAGCCCTATTCAACAACTCCTTAAGATCAGTGGTGGTACCCAGTGATTGGAAACAGGAGGATGTGGTACCTCTTCACAAGGGGGGGAGGTGGGAAATTACAGGCCAGTCAGCTTAACTACCATGGTTGGGAAGCTCATGGAAAAGCTACTCAAAGTCAGAATCAACAGTTACCTGGAGACAAGCAGCCTGAGGCACCCAGGCGCTGCAGGTTCACAAGGCAGATCCTGTCAAAGCCCGAACTTGGTAGGTTTTTTTGACTGGGTCACCAAGGTAATGGATCGGGGGGCTCAGTGGACGTGGCCTACCTTGATTTCAGAAAAGTGTCTGACTCTGTGCTGCACATGAGGCTATTACACAAAATGGGTTGCCTGGGGTTGGGGGAAGGGGTAATAAATTGGGTCAAAAACTGGATGGAGGGCAGAACACAGAGGGTATTGGTCAATGGGGCACTCTCAGAAAAGTCTGCGGTCGTCAGTGGGGTCCCCTGTTATCTAAAGTCCAGCTCTAGATCTTTTCAGATTCTTGTATGTCTAGAGTGTTAGCCAAAGAACACACACACAAGCAGTAAGTAATAATGAAAAGCTTATTACAATACTCACACCAAACATATGACAGAGAAAATCACAAGGGAGTCGGTTTCTTACCAGTCTTCGAGGAAGATATAATTGTCCGTGAGGAACAGGCTTACAGAAGGTTATATAGTAGTGATAACAACATAGTTGCAGATATGATGAACGTACAACACTGGATAAGGCATGTAAATAAGGCGGCCCCCTTAGGCAGTTACTTAGGAAACAGAATTACTAATGAGTAAGAAGTTAGAACAAAGAAAATACTCTATCATCAATAAAGCACAGACAAAGGAAATGCTGGGTATACAGAAATACATGTGGCATGTTACCTAAGTAAAAGACACAAACTACATATGATTATATGAGAATATAAGAACATATAACAATCACTGACGATTCGAAAAGACCCTCTGATCAGTGATATGGGTCGGAGGACATGTGTATAAAACACATAAAAGAAAACATAACTTAGGTAAATGCATTATAATGAGGTATAATGTATCATGCATAAGTATAAAACAATCATATAAAAGGATGTAAACATAATGTACAGTAGCAAATATTAGCAGCAAACCACATTCCTAATACTCATGCTTGTACAATGGGTACCTACATCTACATATTAGTGCAAATAGCAGTATCACAGTATAAGTGACCAGGAATACATTGTAATGTGTATGTGGGATAGTAGGGGTGCATAGCCCATCGCATAACACCCCCAGTGGTTGGTGCTGGGGCCTCTTTTATTTAATATCTTTATAGGAGATATAGCGGAGGGTCCGGAGGGGAAGATGAGTCTGTTTGCAGACGATGTAAACGTCTGCAACAGAGTGGACATGCAGGAAGGGATAGAGATGATGCGTAGAGATCTAGTGATGTTGGAGGAATGGTCCACGGAGTGGCAACTGTCATTCAATACAGCAAAATGTAAGATTATGCACTTAGGCAGAAAAAGCAGGACAGCTGAATACTGGATGGGGGTAGATCCCTGCAGGTTACAGAAGAAGAAAGGGACCTCGGTATCATTATTTCACAGGACCTGAAGGTGGAAAAGCAGTGTGGAGGGGCAGTGGCAAGAGCCAGCAGGATGTTGGGTTGCATAGGGAGAGGAATATCAAGCAGAAGGTGAGAGGTCATAGTTTTCTTGTACACCCATCTGGTTAAGCAGTACCTGGAGTATGGGGTCCAGTTCTGGAGGCCATACTTCAAGAAAGATATGGAGAGGTTGGAACGAGTACAGAGGAGAGTGACAAAGATGGTCAGAGGTCTCGACAAATTGCCATACAAGGGGAGGCTGAATGACCTAGGCATGTACTCACTGGAACAGAGGAGGGAGAGGGGTGACATGATTGAGACATTCAAATACTTGAAGGGCTTCAATAAAGTGCCGGTGGAGAACCTGTTCCAGCTAAAAGAATGGTCAAGGATGAGGAGACACTAATTACAAATCGGGGTGGGGGGATTTAGAGGTAACCATAGGAAGTACTTCTTCACTGAGAGGGTTGTGCAAAAGTGGAAAGGGGCTGCCGAGGGAGGTGGTGGGTGAGAGGACAGTAGGAGGGTTCAAGAGGGCACAGAATAAACACATGGGGTTGCTCAGAAAGGGAGGAGGACTATAGGTAAGACCTAAGTGGACACTTAAGCAAACTGGGCAGGCTGGGTGGGCCTGGCAGTCCTTTCCTGCCGTCACATTCGTATGTTCCTAAATGGGCAGCCTGGGTGGGCCCAGTGGCTCTATCTGGCATCACATTATATGTTTCTATCTACCACCTGTACTAGGAAGACATCTTGTTAAGTTTCTAACACAATCTGGTTTCTAGTACTTGCTGCTACTGGAAGACTCTAGTCCACATCAGGAATGTTTAAAGATGTTAGTGTGGTTCAGTTGGTAGCACATCTGCCTCTGTCTCAGTGGGCTGTGGGTTCTAGTGCCACATTGGGACTGGGCTCATACTACAAATGCTGGCACCTGAGTGCAGTACTAAGGGGATGACATACTGTTGGGGTGTGCCATCCTTTGGACGAGACATTAAACCAAAGTCCCGTCTGCCTTTTTGGTGGTTGTTCAGGTGGACATTAAAGATCCCCTGCCACTTACTGAAAAGAGTAAGTTTCCCATTCTAACAAATTTCCCATTTACACTAAACAATCACCAGTGCTTATCTGGTTCAATTTTGCTGGTCTGCATGTGTATCCATCCTACCCCCCCCAAAATAAGCAATACTGTCTAGCCATCCTTTTGCAGTCAATAAAACCTAACCAACTAAATAAAGTCCCCCAGCAGCAGTGCCTCCCCCTTTTTGTGCTACTTTTACGATCCCCATCCATTGTATTTTGTAGAAAATATGAGAAACCCCTGTGTGTAGCAACGACTGTGTCTACTAAATTAAGAACTTATGAATTTTAGAACTGTTTGCATGAGAGACCCTCTTATGTATGTTAATATGAATGAAAAGACCACTTCTAAGGGTGTAAGAGTGGTCTCATACACATTCCTAGGGTATGACAACCACGAAACAAAGATGAGCAGTTTTGATTCCCTAAGACTAGAAGTGAGACCACTCTTACAACTGTAAGAATAGTGTCATCACCTGTATTAATGTACTGATATATATAAATACTTAACATTTGCACTTGCGTTTCTCTTACCATTTGCATTACCATTTAAGTTTGTGTCACCATGTGCGTTACCATTTGCGCCTGTGCTACCGTTCATGTTACTATGTGACAAAAAAAATCACATGGTGGGAGGGCCTCGTGCTCCCAGCACCACATTCCATTTACTATTTATAGCGCTCATTCTCAAAAAGAAGGGAAATGCATGGCAAAGAACTCCATTTAGTACGTCAGTTAGGGTTGTTCCACAGCGACAAAAATGAGGCAATTCGGTGTTAGGGTTGCCACCCCTTGCACCCCAAGCCCACCCCATCCCCTGCAACAGGCATCGGGGTGTGCCTTGGGGTCAGTGGTAATAACTCTCACCCCATTCTCCTATACTCCACCACCTCAGCTTGTGTACACATGGGATGGGGTGAGAGTTAGGTTTTGTAAGAGAATTAAGGAAGGAGTACAGGAGTGAATACAGAGGACACCTGAATGTGTTTCCTGCATGCAGGGTTGAGTGGTGGTGCTCAAAATTGAGGTCTGTTTTTATGCGAACTGCTGAGTTTTATTTGGAAATCAGTACAGGTATTTTGTAGCATGAATTGCTGTTTAACTTATTGAGGAAAGACGGTAGTGAAAGGGGAGTGCTGGATGAAACTGCGATTGTTGCAGTTTTGAGTCTTATTACCATAAAAGCAGCCTGAGTGGGCGAAATGTTAGGTGAAGAGGGAGAAAAATCCTACTTTTTTTGGAATGCAGGTTCAAGTGCTGTGTATTCAAATTCAGCTTTTTTTTATATAATGTTGAATATATTTCAAGGAAAATATTTGATATGGGCCAGCTTGCTGTTTTATTTGTGGTCATACTGGTTGGTGGCTGGTTAAACACAGCAAAAACTACTGAGAAGCCTGGTTTTGCTCAACAGATCTGGGGGAGTAATACTAATTTGCAAGAACCTTTGATAATAACACATTCACTGAGACAGTGTGTGGCTTTCTACAAACTGAGCTTTAACAACTATGCTATACTACACTGAAAAAAGGAAAAGCACACTCAGTAACATTAGACGTGAAAGGGAAGTGGAAACAGAACCGAGTGATTTTATTGGCTTGTCGAATGGATTTCCAAGTGCTGTTTTGGAAGTTCTGCAGTTTTCTTATTTATATACTTTAGTACGATGAGAACTTATTTTTGTTTCGGGTAGCATGCTGAGTGAAGGAGACTGGAGTTGTGTCCCAGGATGGTAGGGCGGCGGCGGGGGACTGTTCAGTGGGATAGCACTGAATAAAGGAAAGGAGACAGGTACTTTGCATGAGGGAAAAATGTTGGAAAATCAGTAAAATGCAGATTTAATATAAATAATTAATTCTATACGATATGTAAAAGGTGCACTGGGTTTCGGTACTTTATATACCGCCGCTCCATGTTTTCCCATAAGTCTGTGGGAAATTAGAAATTAAATGCCTTTAAGTAATTTTGCAGCCCACTTAGTATGTTTTTTTCATTACATGCTCATCCTTTTCGGATACAATAGAGGCTCTTTGTTCTTCAAGAAAAGGTTTGAAACCTGGCATTTATTTGGACTGAAATAGCCAAGGTGGACTTCCTCTGCAGCTCCATTTTTTTTTTCAGTTCTTTTTTCGGTTCGAGGTGTGAATAACTGATTGTGGGTGTGGTAAAAGTTTGATTAACCAACTGAGGGAGGGGTTTAGTTGAATAACCAACTCTGGGTGTTTGGTTTTGTGGGACAATAACTGACAGCTTTCTTGCAATAGAGCAGATTCCTGTCATATAATGAAGTGTGTACACATGAAGGGGGTGCATATGCATGTAGACCGAGGAAAATCTGGCACGAGTTCACCATTATAACCAGCTGGTTATAACGATAAATTACAACTGGGTTTCCCTATGAAAGAAAACACTCCCCAGCTATTATTTTTTTTTAATTTTATCCCCCCGACGACCGGCCCCCATCCACCGCCCTCCCATTACTGTCACCGGGCTTCATGCCAGCCATCACCCCCTTTCAATTTGAGGTGCCAGCTTATCTGGTGCGGTAGGAAGACTGGCTTCATCCTGCCAATTGGCTACTTTTTCTCCTCCTGGTTTTTGGCCCGTTGTCCCCCGAGCATGCCAATGGCCGAGCTGCACAAGCTTCTGCATGCGGCACACCAGGCGTCTAGCTCGGCTCCACCCCCCCCTTGTGTGGTTCTGTTGCGCTGGCCCCCAGCCACCACTAGGGGCCAGTCTTTCAGCGGACTCCATCCCCACCCCTCCCCGTGGGGGAGGAGAGCTGTTCTACGGATGCTCAATCCTCTCCCTTCCCGGTCGACCCCCGGCAACCCGCTCGCACTATGAACACGGGTTGCCAGTATGGCAGGAGGTAAGGCGTCGCTACCTCAGCACTCCATGCCACTGGTCCGGCAACGCCCCAGTTATTATTGATTAATATATTATTGATAAAGCTTGAGCAATAATATATAAAATTTTTTTTTTTTTAAGGTTATTACTTTTTCCTCCTTGAGCTGGCTGTCCTCTGGAGGGCACTCCCAGCCCCATCCCCTGGCGTCCACCATCCGTGCTGACCCGAACTCCCAGGGCTTGCCTCCCCCCGGTGAAGTTCCCCAACCCCCAACTGAGTCCTGATTCAGTGGACCAGCGCCACGGCTGCGGGAGTGGAGTCTGCGAGGCACCCTCCACCATTGTGCGCTGACTTCACTTTCCTGGTGTTCTGCCAGGAGATGGAGCATGTAATGATGCCCATGGAGAGGAGTGCGCACGAATCCGCACACGCTCCCTCCAAGCATCTGCCCCAAATCCTCCCCATACTGCACCACTGCATCCTGTCCCCCAGCCTCTGCCAGGAGGCAGACGAACACTGACCACTGAGGACCCTCCTCCCTGGAGAAGGAGAGCAGTCCATCAGATGCTCAGTCCTTCTCCTCCCCTGCCGACCCATGCTCGTTCCTGAACAGGGGTCGCCGATGTAGCACAGGGTAAAGCCTCCATTGCCTCCATCCTCAGCGCCTTGGTCCTCAGTGCCACCGGGTCGGCAGTTTATACTAATATTAAAAAAAAAAAAAATCACTTACCCGAACATGCCTGTTTCCAGGGCAGTTGCGTGTGAAATGCTCTTGACAGAATAAGAGTGTCTCAAGTGCAGAGGATAGGAGCGCTCAGATTGTCTGGGAACGATCCCCTCAATCTATTATGGTTATAAAAGTGTCGGCCACTCATTGGACCTCGTCTTCCTACTGGGAATGGAGGTCTTTGACCTGATAGCGGAACCACCATACTGTGAGGTTCTCATTCGAGTACCCCCAAAGAGACCCTCCCTACGGAGATGGTTCAGTACCACCCGTTGATCCCATAGGGTCTGATGGTGGGCTGGACCTATCAGGTCAAATGAGTGTGTGCGAAGAGCTAGGGGAATTGGTTCTGACCTTTAATAAGGTGATTGCAGAGACCTTCAACTCTATCGCACCTATTCATGTTCAACCCCTCACCTCGCACCAGAGATCCCCCTAGTTTGATGGAACTCTCAGGGAGATGAGGGATCGAAGGTTAGAGTGATGCTGGTGGAAGTCCAGTTGGCAACAGACAAATTTATATTGATGGCCCATTATAGGGACTATCAATCAGCAATCTCCTGTAAGAAGACGGAGTTCCTGTCCAAGGAGACTGTTGTGGCAGCAAACAGACTGGCTCAGCTCTTCCACATCGTGGACAGGCTTTGTAATCTGGCCTGCCTTTGATCTGGGGAGCTTTTTCACAGTCAAGATGTGATGAGTTTGCTGTCTTTTGCCAATAAGGTTGCTGCCATCAGATCAGAGATCCAGTCGGCGCCCTAAAAGGGGCACTGTGGTGAAGGGCATGATGTCACAGGCACTCAGTCTGTCTGGTCTGACTTTGACCAGATTGCAGTAGTAGATGTCTTGAGGGCCATCCGGGAGCTATGGCCAACCTACTGTACTTTGAATCTGGGCCCAACATGCCTCCTGGTGGGATGTGTTGATACCATCGGCCCAGCCCTTGCCAAGATAGTCTGAAGTTCTCTGGTGACGGGGGGGGGAGGGTTCCAAAGCCCCTGAAGGAGGTGGTTGTAAGACCCCTTCTTAAAAAACCTTCACTAGATCCGGATTGTCTGGCAAACTGCAGACCGGTCTTTAACCTTCCCTTTGTGGGGAAGGTTAGCGAAAAGGTGGTGGCTGTGCAACTGGAGACCTATTTAACAGCACACGACATTTATGAGCCTCTCCAGTTGGGATTTAGGAAAAGGCATAGTACTGAGACTGCCCTTGTTCGAGTGTTGAATGTCCTCCTGTTGGCAAGGGATTGGGGTAGATGATCCATCCTTGTTCTCCTCAATCTCTCAGCAGCATTTGATACCATGGGGTGCTGATGGAGTGTCTGTGGGTTTGGTGGGTCTTGATAAAGCGCCTGTTTGGTGTGAAACATGCATCGACACGGTGTTCGTGGGGGGGGTGCTACTTTTTTATCATTAATAAACGTATTTTTAACATATGCTAGAGTTGGGTTGTGCAGCAGTGGAGTTTGTAGCCAAATATTTGTGACTTTGGAGTTTTCCCCTTCTATTATTCAGCTTCTCCTTTTGGTTGCCTTGAGCCGCCTTCTCTTGTTGCTTTGTGTAACTATTTTATCTTCTTCAGGGGTATCTCAGTCATCAGATCACACCATAGAAACAAGTCCCAAGCAGTTACAGGTGCAAAAAGAGAGTCTGGGAGGAAGGCTCACCATAAACTTAAGACAGGAGGCCCTGCAGCACAGCCCTGCTAAAACCTGCATGGGCTCTAGAGGCAATGTCCAGACTGCAGTGCTTGGCAGAGTGTGGATGGTACTCCAAGTGGCAGCCGCACAGATGTCAGCGGCTGAGACCCCTCGGAAACATGCCACAGAGATAGCCATGCCTCTTGTGGAATGAGCTTTAACCACTCTGGGCAGTTCTTTGCCCTACTTATTGTAGCAGAACACAATGCAATTTGCTAGCCATTTGGATAAACACTGCTTAGAAACTGAAGTGCCTTCTCTACCCGGGACGAAGGAAACAAACAACTGCTTCGACTTTCTACATTCTTTGGTGCAAAGCAGGTAGCACTTCAGAGTTCTGTGCACATCTAACGTATGGAGCAGTGCTTCCCCTGGATTGGCACACTCGGGGAAAATAAACAGGAAGGTGGATAGACTGGTTGAGTGTAAACTCTGAGACCACCTTAGGGAGAAACTTAGGATTTGTGTGCAAAGACACCCTGTCTTTGTGAAAAATCAAATAAGACTCCTCGCACCAGAGGGCTTGAAGCTCTGAAATTCTTCGAGCAGAAGTAATGGCAACTATAAACAATGCTTTCCAAGAGAGAAAGCGTAACTTGCAAGTCGCGACTGGCTCAAAAGGAGACAGGGTCAACTTCTCCAAAACAAAATTCAAATCCCAAGCCGGGATGGGAGAACAGATTGGGGGTTTCATAGACAGGATGTCCCTTAAAAAGGTATGGGAGACATCCAGGAAAGCAATCGTGCGGTCACCCACAGGCTCATGAAAGGCTGAACTGGCCAAAAGGTGCACCTTGAGGGAGGATTATTGGAGAACTTAGTCAGACAGGGAGATCAGGTAGTCCAGGATCTGCTTCACCGGACAGATGAAAGGCTCCAGGTTATGTTTGGCAGCCCAGATGGCAAACCACTTCCATTTCATGGCATACATGACTTGAGTAGAAGGCTTCCAGGTGGCCACCAGGACATCTGCCACCCTGTTAGAGGCCCCAAATCTGGCAATGGCTATGTCCTCAGTAGCCAAGTGTGCAGGTGAAGGGACCAGAGGTTGGGATGGACCATGGTCCCTTGATCCTGGGTCAACAGGTTCCTGCAGAGGGGAGAAGGACCGGAGGTTTCTCCGCCAACTGCTGTAATAGAGGGAACCATATCTGCCGAGGCCAGAATGGAGCTACCAGAATCATGCTGGCCCCCTCCATAAGCAGTTTGATCAGAACCCTCTGAATTAGAAGAAATGGAGCGAAGGCGTAGAGGAACTTCCCGCTCCAGGAGAGGGACAACGCATCTCACCAGAAAATTCCAGGCGCTGGATCTAGCAAGCAAAAATTGGGCAGTTTTGCATTGAGTGGGGATGCAAAAAGGTCCAACTCTGGATGACCCCATCTATCGAACAGATCTTCTGCAATGGATGACAGAAGCTCACATTCATGCATGCTGGACTGAGTCTGGATGAGGTTGTCCATCAGTGTGTTTAACACACCTGGCATGTGGACTGCCAAGAGTGTCAGACTGTGGTCCAACACCCAGTACCATACTCTCATGACTTCCTTGCACAGGGGGTATGAATGAGTGCCCCCTGCTTGTTGATGTCGTACACTACACTGAGGTTGTCCGACTGCACCAGCAGCTGACCCAGAGCAAGGTGTTCCTGAAAGGTCTGCATGGCATACAGAACTGCCCTCATCCCCAGGACACTGATATACAGGGAGGTTTCTATCTGGGACCAAGAGCCCTGGGTTTGGAAGGGACCCAGGTGTGTTCCCCAGCCCGGACTGGATGCATCCATGGTGAGAATCTGTTGTGGGGAGGAGATCTGTAATGGGACACCTTAACACAGATCCTAAGGGTCCATCCACCATTGCAGTACCTTGAAGACTGGCGAAGAGACCAGGACTGGGTGATCAAACTTGTCTGTGTGCTGGTCCCACTAATCCCTGAGGGTCCACTGGAGAATACGCATATTGAATCTGGCTGGTGAAACAGTGGTTATGGCAGCTGCCATGAGGCCCAGCAGTCTCAGGTACACCCTGGCTGGAACATAGTGGGTTTGAGCGACTTCCTGAGCCTTGGTTATAAGGCATTCTGCCCTGTTCTGGGGCAAGAAGGCCTTCCCCTGTGCCGTGTCTAGAACCACCCCAATATACTGCAGCTTTTGGAAAGGCATTAGAACCGACTTTGGCAGATTGACTGTGATGCCTAGGGCGAGAAATAACTAGAGAGTCCTCGCCAGAGTCAGCAGGAGCTGTTCCCTGGACAGGGCCTTTGAAAGCCAATCATCCAGATATGGGAAGACATACAGTCCCTCCCTTCTGAGAGCTGCTGCCACCACTGCTAAACACTTGGTAAAGATCCGCGATGCAGATGACAAGTCAAAGGGCAGCACTTTGAACTGATGATGCTTGCCGTGGAATGCAAAACGGAGAAACCTCTTGTGGGGAGGAAAGACCGATATGTGCAGGTAAGTGCCCTGCATGTCCAGGGAACACAGCCAGTCACCTGTCTTGAGGAGGGGCAGTAGGCCTGGCAAAGTTACCATCTGGAACTTCAAGTACTGGACATACAGATTGAGGTCCTTTAGATCCAGAATGGGCCTCAAATCCCCGGTCTTTGTTTAGAGACCAGGAAAAACCTGAAATTAAACCCCATGGTTCTCTGGCGCCTACTGGCTCAATGGTCTACTTGCATAAAAGGGACTGTACCTCCTCCCGGAGAACAAACAAGTGAGCCGGGGGGGGGTTCTGAAGGTTGCTCGATGAACTACATGGTGCAATCTCTTTCTATGATCTGCAAAATCCAGGCACCCAAAGTTATGGTTCTTCATTGATTCAGATGGAGGGAGAACCGACCTCCTACCACCACCTCTTGGTTGGGGACCGGAAGAGGGGGTTTTGGCAAGGAATCAAGCAGAGGCGAATCACTTCCGGTGATGTCGGAAGGTTAATGGCAGCATAGCTTTCGACCTCCATGACCCGCCCGACTAAAATCTAATTACATCTGCCTTACAACAAAATGAATTCTCCAGCAAAAACAACCAGATCGAAAACCACATTAATGAAGAATCCAGAGATGCTGGCACAAAAGTTAAGAGATCTCCTACAGCAAGAAAAATCGCAACTAAACACTTCCCCGGCAGACCCTATGAGCGACATGGCCGTGCAGCAATCCAGCAGAGAAGAGACAGATCTAATTCTTACCATACTTCAGACTGCAAAAACAGTTAATAAAATAGATAAATCACTCACAGAACTCTGATCGGATATAAGTAAAATTGAACTGGCTGACCAGCTGGAATTGGGTTTTTCAGTGGTCTCACAGCAAACGGATCGATGTGACCGCTTACTTCTATACTTAATGGCCTGGGAGCGAGAACTGACCTCTAAATTAGACAATCTGGAAGGTCGCAGCAGGAGACAAAACGTCCGCATATGTGGAATCCTGGAGGGGGCTGAGACATCAGCCCAGAGTGTAATTTTGTTCATACAAGGTGTACTGAAGGATGCCTTGCAACTCCCAGATGACTTTGATCTCAGAATGGACCAGGTCCACAGATCCCTCGCACAGAGGCCCAGTAATGTGGAAGCCCATCTATGCTCCTTCGTTCTCAAACTCACTTCCTACACAGCTAAGGAGGAACTCCTGTCCAGAGCTTGGAGGCAGTGGGACATTCAGTATAAACAAAATAAAATCTCCTTGGACAATGATTATACCAGCGCAGTCCAAGACAGTCATAGAACCCTGTGGCCCATTTAAAGCAGCTACAAAAAAAATGTCTCAGCACAAATCTTATACCCAGCCCGTCTTAAAGTAGAAACGGAGAATGGAACCCGTGCATTCCAAGACCTTCTAACGGCCTTCAGTTACCTCAAGGGCATGGGAATTATTACCCCGCCGTTAACAAAGGAGCGGATGGAGAAGGATCTTCTAAGATCAGCCAGGTCGGTAACTCAGAAAGGGAAGTCACACTCTGGAGCACCACAACTGAACCAAAAACAGTCTGAGATCAGATGTGGCAACACTGCTGAAACCTTACTGTTCACCAATCCTCATCGAGAGCCTAATGGCGAATTCCCAGATCGGCCACCCACACCATCTAAAGCACTTCAACAGATGCAAGAACCAATGGATGCCTGAAAAGGCCTACTAACCAATTGATGGGTTTGCTTGCAATGAGCCGAACAAGGGCCAGAAAACCAGCGCTAGGACATATTTGTCTGCTGAACTATCCCCCCTCCGTAAAAAGAAGGACTGCCAAAATACCTCAGCTCTCTGTAAGTTCACAGGAATTTAACAATCGTTTTCTTCATGGAAGGGTCAGAGGGTTGTTAAGGGGGGAAATTGGGGGGGGGGCATTTGGTAACTGGGTAAGGACATCTGAAAGCTTTACACCATCGAAGCAAATGGGGGATAATCTACGTCCCTAATTTTGCTGAACTCTTCAAAGTACCACATGTTAAACTGTTTTGACTACTACATTAATGTTTGTTATTACTAAGTTTAAGTGAAAGTTCAAGCCCTCATAAGAAGGGTAACTATGTTCAGAATTATAGGCTACTTTTGCAACTACAGTATACTGTTGGCTGGGCTGGGCTGGGGGGGTAGCGCCCCACAAAAGATTTTAACCTGAAGGTGCAGAAAGTGACCTCTAACCTAGGTGTCTGGCGTCCACCCCAGTGGCGAGCCTAGTCCCTTATTCCCTGGGCCTGCTCCCCATTTGACACTGCGAGCCCATGCAGGATGGAACTGCAGTCTCTAAATATAATATACCGGAGAAATATGTTTATTATTAGTGAGATATAAGGCAGTAGATTAATGCACAACAACATAAGTCAGGCAGGCGGGAATTGAGAGCTCACAATATAAGGCACTCACTCCTTACTGTCAGCCCCTAACATCGATGTTGGATAAGCCGTTAAAGCAGAGGGTTCCCCTCTGCGTAACAAGCCTCTATTCCCTCTAAATCTTTGGGGAAGTAGTGTCTCAGAAGAGATACAACCCAGACAGTAGACACTCATTGTCTGACCTAGGAGGTGAAGGTCAGGGACTCATACCCCAGAACTGACTTCACTAAACTATAGTTAAGAGTCTACATATATAAACCGATTATTGTGGCTCCCTGGCAGAGAGCCCCCATTTTGCCAGGGCCTCTTCCTAGGGGCTCTTACTAACTTGTTTATTTTGTTTACAAGACTGTTACCTCACTCCACTTGAGAGAGAAGGTCAAATGCAATTAGACTGGTTATTACGTTATTTGTATGTTAATGTTGCTGCATGTTGGAAATGTTTGTGTTCAAGTAAGGATACCGATGTTTACAATACTGACATCCTTGCTGTTATGCATATAAGAACTCAGAAAGACAAAATGGGAAAGAAACTATTACTACCCCCCCCCTGGAAATACCTAAATGGCTAGGATGAGCTCAAAGGTATTATCCAACAACATTAATGGAATAAATAGCCCAATCAAATGGAAACAGATCTTAAAGTTTATTAGAGATCACAAATGTGAGATCAACTTTCTTCAAGAGACGCACCTCTCACCACAGGAGGCATTGAAATGAAAGTCTAAAACCCGTCCACAGCTATACCATGCCTCATTAGAGAAAGGGAAGAAAAGGGGAGTAGCCATCCAGATTTCGGCTGCATTGCAATTTGTGGAGGAGGAGGTAGTTATAGACCCAGGGGCTAGATTCATCATGGTGGTGGGAGGATTCAGGAGAAACCGATCACCCACCTTAATATTTATGCCCCGCCCAGCTCCCATATTACATTCTGTTCAGACCTGATCAAGATGGTAGTGGAAAAGGCTAAAGAAATACTATTGATGGGAGGTGACTGGAACCTTATACGCAACAGAAAGCTAGATACCACTTCCCAGATCCCCACCCCTAGAAACAGAACATCCACCCTCTTCAACAGTTTATTAGCAGACATGGGCCTAGCAGACATATGGCAAGAAAAATACCCACAGTCCAGAGAGTACACCTGTTATTCCCCCAGATTCAAGACCTTTTCACAGCTAGACATGTTTTTTAACATATGCCAAAGACCTAGGCTCATTTGGACACATGTGGGTTGGGACAGCCACACATTCAGACCACCAACCCATGTTTTGGAAGCAGACTTGGAACTGGCTAAGAGGAATTCACAGTGGAGACTTAACACTTCCATGCTCAGAGATAGAGAGACCCTAACAACACTTAAGACAACGATCGCACAAATGGTTGAGCTCAACTATGAGTCGGGGGCCTCCCCTCAAATAGTATGGGATACTATAAAGACAATGCTGAGAGGTAAATTAATTTCTATAGGATCATTCAAATAAAGGGAAAAGAGGAAACACCTAGAGCAACTAACTAAACAACTAAGAGACATAGAAGCACAACAAAAATGACATTGGAACAACCAAATCAATATAGAGATTAAACAAGTGAGGGCAAAAATACAAGGAATTAAAAAAACAGAGATGGAGATTGCTATCTTAAGCAGTCCTACTTTGAGGGGGGTATGAGGGCAACAAAATTCCTAGCTTATAGACTGCGACAACGAGCAGCTAAAGCTATCATTACCAAAATCAGATACCCTGAGACAGGAAACATAACATATAAGGGAGATCAAATAGCAGAAGCATTTGTAAGTTACTACAAGAACCTATATCACCTACAGACAGAATCTTCTGTATCTGAGAAAAGACAGTTCCTAAGAGACTTAAATATGCCCACCCTAACACTACAACAGAGTCAGATGTTAATCACCCCAATCACACAATTAGAACTGACTACGGTGATTTAAAATGCTCAGACAGGGAAGTGCCCAGGCCCTGACGGCTTTGGGGGAGAATTTTACAAAACCCTGGGTAAGGACCTGTCTCCACACTTACTGAGGGCTTATAATGAAATTTGGTTAAGAGGGGAACCTGTCCCCCTTCTTGGAACTATGCAACTATCACAGTGATCCTTAAGGAGGGTAAAGACCCCATAGATTGCAGCTCTTATCGCCCTATCTCACTTTTGAATGTGGACTATAAGTTATATACCTCCATCGTAGCAGCTCGCTTGAACAAACTGATTCCACAGCTCATACTACCAGACCAAACAGGTTTTGTAGTAGGCTGACAAGCCCCGGACAACATCAGGTGCACCATTAACATTACTGACAAAGTTAACCAGGAACACACTCCAACCTGCGTGATGAGCCTAGACACAAATAAAGCATTCAACAAAGTCTCTTGATCCTTCCTATTTCTAGCCCTTGAACAATTTGGCTTTCCCCAAAATATTTGTAGATGGCCTCAAGGCCCTGTACGTGGTCCCACAGGCATATGTTAGAGTAAACGGAGGGATATCTACTAGATTTTCACTTGGCAGGGGCACCCGTCAGGGCTACCCCATGTCCCCCTCCTGTTCACTCTTTACATCGAGCCACTAGCCAATGCCATACGAGACCACCTCACTAACCCAAATAGATCAATCCCCCAGGTATGGTCCCTTCTAGAAAAATTCAGAACCCATGCAGGCTATTCATTAAACAGAGCTAAAACTGAAGTCCTTAAAATTCACTACAACCCCAACCCTGAAATACTAGAGTTACTCCCCCTTAATTGGAATAAACCAAAAATTAAATATTTAGGAATTCAGATCCCGAAAAATGTAAGGAAGTTATTTACCTCTAACTTTGAGCCCCTTATTACCCAGCACCATCAGGACATTGCCAAATGGAGGCTACTAAACTTTCCATTATACTCCAGAATACAATCTGTCACTATGAACATACTCCCGAGGTTCCTATACCTATTCCAATGCTTATCCCTCAACATAACAAAGACACAATTCCAAATATGGCAGAAAATGATGAATCAAATATCTGGGCCCCCAGTAAACCAAGACTCAAATCCCAAATAATGCAGACTGACAAAAATAAGGGGGGGGGGCACTCCCTAATCTGGAAGATTATTATCTCGCAACACAAATGCACTTCACATTATTATGGAGCACGAATGGCTATGAGGCACACTGGAAAATTATAGAATTACTACATACAGAGGGGGCACCATTAGAAGCTAGGATGGCGGACCCCTCACTTTAAAGTAATAATAAGGACCTACCACTCCGTAACATCTGCAACACTCTATGGATGGTCCACAGGACCTGGACCAACTATAAACTAAAAGGGGCGATATGGCCCCTTCAATGGTTCGCTTGGAGCGAGCCCCCCCCCCGGCCGGATGGACCCGTATTTAAACAGTGGTCGAGATTAGGTCTTTGCCGGCTGGAGCAATTCCTGGAAGGGAACACAGTATAACAGTTTAGGGTGCTCAAAGACACCTATCAGTTAAGAAACATGGACCATTACTTGCAATTAAGAACATATATAAATACACTTAAAAGGGAAACCAAAGCACTGGCGAAAGCTAACCACCTTCTCACTATAGTTCAAGCAATCACACAACGAGAGACAGAGAAGGGACATATATCGGCCCTCTACAAAGCCTTAAGAAAGCTTTATGACAACAGCACTCAGCAATCAAGAGGAGAGGTTCTATGTTATAACAGCGACTGCCGAAAGGCGATCGCTGTTAAAACAATGTCACATTGCCAATTTCGGATGTACTGGCTCAGAGCAAAAGGGTGCTGGGGACTTACAATTTTAAATGTTATGCCCCCAACAAATGTACCTGCACCTGGACCCGAACCCAGCACCCTGAGAATCCCAGCTCTGAACCCACCCACCATGCCACAGGGCCAGCTCGGCAGCTCACCGCTGCACCACCCTTCAAAAACCCTCCCTTCCCTCCCGCTCCTCGCTGAGCATGCTAGCTCCCTCACCGTGCACGTGTACATGTAGCGACATCTTGTCGTTGTATCGTCGAAACCCTCCCATCGGTCACCTCCCTCAGTCATAGCCCCCATGACAGCCTGGCAGCGATTGGTCGCTGTTTTGTATCGGCTCAACTGCGGTCACCCATGTCAAGGGCTACCAGAGGAGATGGGAAGGGGAGGCAGACATCCAGCTAACATAAGGGTAGTGGGACAAGGTGTTCTGTCTGGCCAACAGAACCACACATTCACCTTTATTGCAAGAATTTGAATGGAAAATAAGGACAAGGTACTTTTACACACCTGCTATACAGCAGAAATGGGGGAAGGGCTCAAGCAATCTGTTGGAGACACTGTAGGGACCAACTCACACATCATTCCCACATCTTCTGGTTATGTCCAGGACTGCAGACATTTTGGCAACAGGTATCTCAAGACTATAGCAGGAGTCTTTTTCCTGCCCCGCACCCCTAGCCATTATGAATCTAATACTGGGATTGCCCCCCCCCGATGTTAAGGGTATAAATGGAGTATACTTATGGAACATAGTGCTGGCAGCAGCTCATAAGGCCATTGCTAGGAAATGGCTGTCTACAGATCCTCCAACTTACCAACAATGGTGCTGCATAGTGCAAAAAATACAGGAGATGGAGGAATTGACATACAAAGTAAACCTCAGGACGCATGTCTTCACTCGCAGGTGGACACGGTGGCTACTATGGCCTCACCCCACCCAGTGAGCCATATATGGTTGAAATAGATATAGCTCTGGATTAGTTAAAGCTGCTTGTTTCTGATATAGACCCCAAGGTACAGGGTTTTAGGGGATGTTAGATAATGGCCATAAACTTTGAATGGCAAGGTGGTGGGAAGTGGGAGAGAAGGAAATAAAGCTATATAAAAATGTCTGAGAGGTAATAAAGGTAATTGAACAAGAATCTGGAGCTTGCTGTATGTATAGAAACTCTCAAGAAACCACGTACTCATTCTGATACTAATGAAATGAATTATGCATGCAGCAATAATTGTTGCTATGACTATGTACTATGTACCCAACTGTTTCAATAAGCTTGAATTTAAAAAAAAAAAAGCAGAGGCGGAACCAGCTGTGGGGGCTGGTCCCTCAGTTCTGGGACGCTTGGCCATAGCTCCAGCACTGGAGTGGACGGGCAAGGCAGCTGGGGCTCTGCACTTCCCTTGGGGGCGAGAGGCTGCACCGGGTCTATTGGTCACTTTGCAAAGGGGGGGGCGCTGTCTAACTCTCAGCTGAGTATGGTAGAGAGAGTGGACAGACTTGAGGCCTGATGCCTGCAGATCATTAATAATATCCTGAACATCAGGACCAAACAGCTTAGTGCCATTGAAAGGGGCATAAAGTACCTTCTGCTGAATGTCAGCAGCAAAGCCTGATACACTCAACCAGGAGTGCCTACGTAGGCATATGCCTGTGGCAGCAGCCCTGGCAATAGTGTCAGCCATGTCACAGAGGGTCCTGAAGAGATGCTTGCTAATGTCCTCAGCTGCCTGAAGCCACTGAAGAAGCTCTTGCTTCTGTGTGCCATCTTGGAGGGCCTGGGTGGCAGCTATGCCCTTCTTCCAGTTAGAATTTTGATACTTCACCATATGAGACAGGTAGTTTACAATCCTCAAACCTAGGGTGGAGGAGGCATACACTCTCTTACCACAGAGGTCAATTCTGTGAGATTCTTTATCTGGGGGGAGGGAACTAAGGTGCTTAGGCGCCTTAGACCTGTCATGGGCTGCCTTAATGACCACTGATTCTGTTTCAGGCTAGGCAGCACAGCAGGTGAACCCGGGGGGGGGGGCATGATAAAGTTTATCCACCCTGCGAGGCATAGCTGGCACCATGTCTGGTCTGTGCCAGGCTGCCGTGGCTGCATTCCTCAAAGCAGGCAAAACTGGAGCAATGATTTTTGGGGGAGACTCTGGGATCTCAAGGAAGTCCACTAGCTCTTTCCTGGTGAGATCTTCTTCCTCAGTGTGGAAGCCCATAGCTGATGACAGCTGCTTCATCACATTGAAAAATGTGGGGTCCTCAGGAGGAGACTTAGGAGTATGCTTAACTGAGTCCTCACTGATGGAGGAGGCTATGGACCTGTCAGAAACCAGGATCTCTTCCTCATCATCAGGAAGAATGAGGTCTGGATGGTACTCCTCCTCTACGTCAACCTCTTCCAAACCCAGGTCTGGAGTCGAATGCACCGATGATGGCTTGCTGGGAGCTTCCTGCAGCCGATGAGTAGGTGTCGAAGACAAAGCTGCCGTTGACGGCGTCAGCAAGGTGGGCCTGTATGTGCCCAGCTGCTGCACAATCACCAAAGTGAATTTCATCAAAATGTCATTTAGGTCAATGGCATTCGTCAACAGTGATACGGCCGGCTTTGCAGGTATGAGCCACCCACCTGATGGGCCCTGTGAACCCGAAGAGCCTGTAGCCCTGGAGGGAGAAGGGTCAGGCCTCGACGGGGGGGGCCATTGACAACGGGCTAAGGAGGGTCCGACAACCCTGAGGTCGATGGCAGGCCACCCTGTGACTTGGGCAGGGGTGCTGTCGATATGGGTCTGGAGGGCACAGAGACCTGGAAAGTGGTTTTGTGTGTCAGTGCAGCCGCAGCCAACCAGGATCCCTCAGAAGAAAGAGAAGAGGCCGTCAGGGAACCAGATTGCCACGGGGGTGGGGGGCGGTCGCAATCTCTGTCTTTTTTATGACTTTTCCTCAAGGATTACAGGTACTGCCCTCCGATGTATAAAAACTGCCCTTAACAATGCCTGCAGGCTCACCTTAGGGGCACACAGTCTAACCCAAACCTGCAATCTCTATGCAAAGGCTCACTGGCTAACGCTCTTTGGTCACTTAAAATATTAATCCTGCCTCCTAGCCAAAAAGATCTGCCTTAGCCAGCTCCCGACTGGGGTCCAACAACTCCTAGTTACCAGCACAACTAATCCCAGGCTCACCCAAAATTCAGAACTGCAGTCCTTCCTGACTCCAAAATGTCGGACATCTCAAGGACAAAGGTCCTTCGCCTATCGGGCACCGTTGTGGTTCAACTCCCTCCATGAGAACATTATTAGCCTGCCCACTCTGTGGACCTTCAAAAAGAACCTAAAGAACCATTTAATACAGGAATCTCAATGTGTCTGCCATCGCTAGCACCTAGCAAAGGCATCTCCTACCATCTGCCCTTCTGCCAAACAGATCTCTCTCTCTCTCTTTCTCGGACACCTTGCACTTGGGGCTCAACCCCCCAACCCGTCTCTCCAGCACTTCTATGCACTAACCCCCTCGTGTTGCTGACAACTAACAGGCTCACTGTTGGGCACAGTTAATTAGTCTGTTCCTGTATGTATCTGACTGTGTTTACTTATTCCAGTTTTAGTTTTCACTGTATTTTTTGCATTCCTTTGTTTAAAGACCAAATGTACCTAAATGTTCTCATTCTAATTATATTGCCTTGTTTGTCTCAGCCCTCTGTATAATCACCTACTTGTTCTAAATGTAGTAACATGCAACCTATGTAAAGAGCTCTGAGTTCAAATGGTTAATCCGAGATCAGAAATAAATAAATTTGTCTCAGGCCTTAGAGGCCTTGGAGCTCGATGACCCCATCAGCAGCCGAGAGGCTGGGACCCCAGAGGACCCCTGCCCAGAACTGGCTACCTGTTGATCCATTATAACATTTTTAAGAGCTTTTCTGTGTCGCCTGAGGGTTGTCAGGTTAAAATTCTGGCACACCTCACAGTCAGAAACTTCGTGGTCAGGCCCAAGACAGCAGACACAGAGACAATGTTTGCCTGTGGAGGCAATCTTCTTTCTGCAGCGGCAGTGACAGAAGAGAGAAGTCGAAGGATTAACTCTCAACATAAACAAGTTGAAAGAATCTCTTTAATAAAAGAGATTCTGGAAAATATCAGAAGAAAAAGCCGTAGGCAAAAAATTGGCGGATACTGTGTCAGAGCTTCCACGGAGACCCATGCGATCAAGTCCATAACTGGAAAGAACTGAGGAGGGAGCAGGGCTGCTCACGCTTTTATAGGGTTGATGACATCTATGAATGTCAACGGCGTGGGAGGCCCCAGTTGTACTGCTGAAAATCTTCCATGTGGATCCTGCTTCACTGATGATGAAGTTCTGATGGTGTGACCTGATGATTGAGATATCCCAAAGATGATCCATGTTTATTTCAACTTCAGATGCTGTCTTTTACACAGTTAAACTCCGTGACAGTTCCTAGATTGCTTATTTCTCCATTTTAAAACAGGGCACCAGTCCTGCATGCTTTTATCTGCTAATATTTATTACACTAGTCTTCTCAGTGACATTATAGATTAGATTCTCACTTGCTTTCAGTATTTTGTGTGCGTCCATATGTGTGTGTGTTGTGGGAGGGGGGCGGTATTCACTTCAGCTGCCTGATGCAAGTCCTGAGCCCTGGCCTCTCTTGTTCCTGGAGCACTGCTAATTCACTAGAGCCAGGGTAATTAAATATACATGCATGAGTTCCTACAAGCGTTTCTGTTATTATCACCAGGGAGGTGAAAAGATGCTTAAAAACAACACAGGAACTACAAAGAATGAACCTGCTTCACGTCCATAATGGTGGGGGTTATAGAAAGACAGAAGAGATAAGGGGGTCCTCCTGAGTGATCAGTCCAGGAGAGGCAGTAAGAAACATAAGTAGACAGACAGGACAGAAGCTGCGCAGCTAAAATATAAAGAGAAGATGTGTATGAGTTTTGTTTATTTTTCTTCAGCAAATGATCCCTAAACTGAAGCAATGCTTCCTATATTGATTAACCATTGCCTTGGGGAAGGCTTTATCATGGCAGCACTTTACAATTTATAACTCTATGCCCTTATTTATCAATCGCAAAACAATGGCAGGGGCCACCCTGCCACACCCCTCTTAGCTGTCATGGTCAGTGTTGGCTCTTTGAATATTTCTGCATCACCACACTGCCACTCTCTTTTATTACACCCCTTCCCTAATACAAAAAACTCAGTTAAGTAAAACACAAACATACAAAGATGTCAGCAGATAGAGGCCTTACGGTCTATCAAGTCTGCTCGAGTGAGCAGCTCTCAGTGTCTGATACTGATGCTGCCCCTCCAAAACCCCCATCTTTCACCCTGAATACACCATGTGCATTACCTTTACCGTCCCCCTTCTGATTTTTCCCTTGACCCTGTCCCAACCCCTCTTAAATCCCCCTACTGATGTCTGCATTATCAGTTCCTCAAGCAAAAGATTTCCATGGTGTCACCACCCTGTCTGTGAGAAAATGCCTCCTCATCTCCCTCCTAAACCTCCCCCCCCTTCAATTTCTGACTATGCCCTCTTGTCATCCCTTCCTTTCTATATTTGAACAGGCCCTTCTGGTTAACCCTATTTATGCCCTTCAAGTATTTGAAGGTCTCAGTCATATCTCCCTTGTCCCTTCTGTCCTCCAAGGATACATATTTAGCCTCCGCAGTCTCTTCTCATAGGGCTGTTCCCTCATTCCACCTAGCATCCTGGTCACCCTTCTCTGCACCCCCTCCAGCAGCCTGATGTCCCTTTTTAAGAAGGGGCACCAGAATTGCACACAGTATTCCAAGTGCGGCCTCACCAGTGCCTTGTACAGTGGCAGAATCGCCTCCTTACTCCTTGAGGTGATTCCCCTCGCTATGCACCCCAGCAATATTTCACCTGTGAAATTATACGCTTACAAATATATATCTACTGTAGTATAATGTTGTGTATATCACTAATATACAGACAGTTCTACGTAAATACTTTCTCAGCCTGACAGCAGCATATTAGTGATCTGCAGTTTTCACTGTACCTGTAATTGCATTTTCTATGGTACTATTTTCCTTGCTTTGGAGCAAGCTCTTCAGATATGCATCAGACGCACGTTCCTTGCAAACTGGGCATTGTTTTCTGTCAGGAAAATCTATATTGGCTTCACTTTGCTATAAAAGTCTTCTAGAAGTAAAACTCAGAGCTGATCTCTTAACTGCCATGATAGAGTTTTTGCAAAGGGGACCACAAGTCCATGAGTCGGAATGCTGCTGTGTACCACCTGGTCAGTATTGTGAGACTGCATATGTGTGCACAGAAAAACCTTACCAACTCACCTCTTTCTGCTTACAGGGCAGTTCATAGTGCCGAAAGCGCAGCTACCATTTCCCTCTGCATCTATTGAATACAAAGGTTCATTTATCAACCTGCCAACCCAATGATTTGATTAACAAAAGTGCCAATCAGCACACAAATTGTCCGAGTCGAAAAGTAGTATTATCTATACTGCCTTTGAAAAGCAAAACATACTGAAAAACTAATTATTTTCATGCAAAGTAATTTTAGAAGAAACATAAATACAACCATAATTCTGTACATTTTTAATTTATTGCTAAGCTGTTATTAGCGCCACATTCACTATAATGGAAAAGGCCACTTTCGCAAGCAAAGCAGGCAAAAGCAAAGAAGGTTAAGGATCACTTGAAAGGGGAGGTGGAAATGCTTGCAAAATAATTAAGGGTATAAGATGAATGCATATTGGGTTACAAACTACAGTTCCTAATTCAGTAAGGCGTAGTATTACCAATAATTAGAAAGTAAAGAAAAAAATGTTTTAAACAGTCTTCCTTTTTACAAAATTATTATATTGCTATAGTAATGAAAATATTGATATATGTAACTAGCCTATATGTTACACTATGAATCTGAAAAAAAAAAACATGTATTTATTTATTAATTAATAATTTCAGAGTACCTTTGAGCCCCGGTGCTCATTTATAAAGGTTCCACGCCAGTGTCAGAGTTACAAGGGAACATTAAATATTCTTTATGCAAAAATCCATTGGAATGCAGTCAAAATATGAACATAACATACAGGCTAGTTCAGTACATACACCTTTACAACAACAAGAAACTGTGTGAGACAAGCAATATTAATACTACTGCTGAAAAGCAAAACATACTGTAAAACGAATTATTTTCACACAAGTAATTTTTGCGCAAACATAAATGCAACCAAACCTCTGTACATTTAATTTAGTGCTGAGTTATTATTAGTGCCACATTCACTATAATGGAAAAAGTGTTTATAGTACTAAAGAGCACAAATTTATTTTTGTACTAGAGCCTCATTGAAAATAGTGAAAACTATTTGACAGTGAAAATTCTGAATTCTACAGCATGTATCGCTATACATGCTTTTTACCAACATTACTGCGTTATGTATAGACGTGTATTGACACATAAAAACTTCTTTTTTGCAGTTAGTGCTATTTATTCCACCACTGGCAGGCTCCACCATCAGGGACTGACTCCCCCCAAGCCCTGTCATCCGGCTCCATATGGACTTACCATCCAACTGCCGCCTTTCCCACTTGTCACCATCCCCATGGCGGGACGGCTCCATGGCTGTGAAACTGATCCTTAGGCAGGAGGCGCACTATGTAGCCAGTGCAAAGCCTGTGAAGGGTCAGTTCCATCATGCTGGCCAGCCCTTTTCTCCTCCTTTATTGGTTCCCATGTGAGGACAGATGTGCAATGCCACCTAGATGGTCCTAACCGCTCCTCCCACCCCCAGATTTGCTCTCCATGGGTGCCTGATCCCTAGCCACCACTAGGGGTCAGCAGTGCACTGAGCAGAGCAACCCTCCCTCCCTGTAAGAGGACAGCAATCCATTGGATGCTCTATCCTCCTCCCCCAGACTGACCCTCTGATGTCCCGAGTTCCCTCTCAAACCCAGATCATTGGTGCCACAGGTGGTAGCACAACTACTGCACCCATGTGCCGGCTGTGACACACTAAAACTGTATTAATAGGACCTGTTCATATTGATCTGCCTCCAAGCACTCATTTAAAAAAAAAAAAAGTTTCTAGCTTCAAGGGTTCCAACGTTAGATGCTTTAAAAGATCATTAATTTAAAATGTGCCACATTTGTTGTGCTTTGTTAATCATCCTGATCGGACTCCTGTAATATGGATTTGTCTCCCCACCTGCTGTGTGTAACTGTATGTTTATAACAAGCCTGTAAGGTTTTATACTTACATACATAATCTTTGATTGTGTATTTCCATGCTGGGCTATGTTTGTTCTCCTATGGTTATATTGTCAGCATTGTCGGTCGACCCTGGCTGCTATCTGTATTAAGTAGTTTCATGTGTTATTGTTCTCTGATGGTCTCTCAGGTCATACCTGAAAATAGGCATTTTCTTGCGTAGTGTACCCTACCTGGTACACAAAACTAAATAAAATAAATGTTGAAGGGCCGGCCCGGTGGCACTGAGGGTTGAGGCGCTGGATGCCACACCTCGCACCACGCCGGTGACCCAGGTTTGGGAGCGAGCTCGGGTGGTCGGGGGTTGGCCGTGGGAGACAGACTGGAGCGTCTGGGGACAGCTCGCCTTCCCCGGGGGGAGGGGGGACTTCCAACCCCGCAAGCGGCAACCCCTGGCGGAGGCTGGGGGAAGCGATGGCAAGCTGGAGTCTCAGGAGCATGACTGGTTGCAGGCATAGGCTGGCAGCCAATCCGCCTCGGGGGCTGCTCTTTCGCGGAAGGAGGGGGGGAGACGTTGCGGATGCCGGCAGATGCCTTGATGCGTGGCACGTATTGTCCCATGAGGAACATGGGGAAAAAAAAACCTCAGAGCCAGGATGACGGAATGCTGAGCCAGGTCCCGATGTGCCGGCACCTGCCTGCGACCCAGGACCCTGACGAGACTTCAAGACTGGGTTGCCCGCCCCCGCCCGGGGGGGTTTCCGTGGCTAGATGGAGGGACCGGAGGTTGCAGGTAGGTGCTGGCAGGGGCAGGCTTAATGAGCGATTCCTGATGGATGTGGCTCTGTGGGGCAGTGGGAGAAAAACAGAAATTTAAAATAAATAAATGAACGTTGAACCTTTCAGCTTAGGAATTTAATTCTTTTTTTAAATAAAAGCTTGGAGTATGCTACTGTATGTTGATATTGATGTATTATGTTGCTAAAAATGTACTGATAAAAACATAAAATGGTTTGAACAATTTTTTAAAGGGAACAGTCAGAACCAAGAGCCCCACACCCAGGTCTGGTCCCAATTTGCATTTTGTGTGCAAAACCTTTTTTTTTAACTAGCTGTTTACTGCAGTATTGTAGATTGTATCAGATTGTTTCTGTTGACCTGTCATGTTCATAACACAAGAGCTATGTTGAAAATTTGGGGGCAAAATGTGCGAAACATAATAACGGTATGAGTAAACATTGGAAAAATTCAGCATTTCCTCATAACTTCACTGTTTTTTGACATTTTGATCCCAGATTTTCAACACTGTCTTATTATGACCCCAACTTATTATGATCAAGATACCATATTTTATTGATTACTGTCCGCCCTCAAAAAGTATCTGCCCTCAGTTATTAGCCGCACTGCATTTTACACTTGTTGAATACAAGTCACCCTTCATTTATTAGCTGTGGCCAGCAATCAATGAAAACTACAGTATCCACCTCGTGGTTTTGGCGTTCTTGTTGTTTACAATACATGTATTCACAAAAATGGTGCAAACTGTTTAATACGTTTAGCTCATCATTCTTCAAATTAATAAAGCATTCTCAACATCACACAGCAGGAACATTTTTTTCATTTCCTGTACTTCATATCTCCCTGGCTACCAGCTAGCCCCCATCGGTCCTCACCCTCCACCCAGCCCCATCGCCCACCTTCCCCGGGACTTACCTGCTAACAGGGAACACATGAGCTTTTAATCATTGTATCATGAATAATTAATTACTTGCCATGATGTCACTACTTTTCTATGAAAGCAATAGGCATTTTTTTCATTTTTTATATATGCTGTGAAACAACCTATATCCAACAATAAACACATAATTCTAATATAAATCAGTGTAAGACTATTATTTTATAGTGCAAAAAATCACAAATATATACTGTAATAATTTACATATCACTTACTTACAAAAAACATATAATGATATCTTTATAAAAAAAGAAAAAGAACTGTAGTTAGAAGGACCTGGGAGGGCTAGTACCAATACAGCCCATCTATACTACAAAACATTTAATTCCCGGTAGGATGGAGTTCCAGGACCAAACTTGACCACATAATAACAGAACCTAAGAAGGAGAAAATAAATCAAATAATTAAATCATTTTTTGATTATTTAACAGGTCCATTATTAAGAGCTATATTTATTTCAAGCGTATAGCTTCCATTGAAAAAAAGACATATACACACAGTACTACCACATAACAACAAATGATACTGTAGGAAAGGGACCCAGAAAATACTTAATCACCTTTTTTATCTATCATTTTCTGTTTTTATTTCAAAAAAGGTTTGATGTCCTATTTTTCATTTTAACCTTCTGGTTTCACACACCTGAGTTTAAAAATCCACCTACTCTCTTGTTGTAGCAAAACATTTGATCTATGTCCACCCAACTTTAAAGGTTCTATCCAATATATGCCCATAAATTTTAAAGTCTCCAGTGAGGATCCATGCTGTTAAAGAAGGATAGTCCTGAGAATGATAAAATGTGGCTACCAAAAAGGTCAAATGGCTTTTTCTATTGCACAAGATGTAATATCTGCAAATTTGCTAGCCCTGGTAAATATTTCCATCATCCGACAATTGAGAATCTAACTGTAGACGTTAAACATCTAATAACATGTGACACATCATATGTTATTTATGCCCTTTGGTGCCCATGTAATTTTGTTTACATTGGTAAGACAGTTCGACCTCTGAAACAGCGTATCCAAGAACATGTGAGGTCAATATTAAACAATAGACGGGATACTCCTGTAGGTATGCATAGTTTTTCAACAACATGGCTCCTCACTGGAGACTTTAAAATTTACGGGCATAGATTGGATAGCACCTTTAAAGTTGGGTGGAGATAGATTGAATGTTTTGCTACAAGAGAGTAGGTAGATTTTCAACTCAGGTGTGTGAAACCAGAAGGTTTAAGTGAAAAATGGGACATCAAACCTTTTTTGAAATAAAAAACCGAAAATGATAAATAAAAAAATAAGAGAAAAGGCGATTAAGTATTTTCTGGGTCCCTTTCCTACAGTATCATTTGTTGTTATGTGGTAGTACTGTGTGTATATGTCTTTTTTTCAATGGAAGCTATACGCGTGAAATAAATATAGGTCGTAATAATAAACCTGTTAAATAATCAAATGATGATTTAATTATTTTATTTATCTTCTCCTTCTAAGGTTCTGTTATTATGTGGTCAAGTTTGGTCCTGGAACTCCATCCTACCCAGAATTAAATGTTTTGGAGTATAGATGGGCTGTATTGGTACTAGCCCTCCCAGGTCCTTCTAACTACAGTTCTTTTTCTTTTTTTATAAAGATGTCATTTTATGTTTTTGTAAGTAAGTATGATGTAATATTACAGTACATATTTGTGATTTTTGCACTATAAATAATAGTCTTACACTGGTTGTAATGGAAATATGTTTTATTGGATATGGGATCGTTCCATATAAAAAGAAAAAAATATATCACTATGAAAGTAGTGACATCATGTAACATCATGTCATGTCATAATGAGATGCTAGTATATTCCTGTTAACAGCACCTGAAGACTCATGGGAGTTGAGCCACTAGGGATTCTTTTCGACTGACTCTGTATTATTGCAGCATGAATATAATTCAGTAAAATATTCTGTTATAAAGCTTTTCTGCTTCTGTGATTCTTATTTTTCATGCTTGCGAGGTTATTCCTTGTGCGCATAACCATTGTGGATTTGGTTCATTTGTGGAGGACGGCTGAGTGCGGCTGTTCATGGTGTTCTCTTTTGGATTCATTTTAAAGGTCCTCCAAAAACCCAGGCTCATTCCCATACCCGGGTCGTCAGCTTCGTGGGTGGTAGTGCTACCACTGTGCGGGCGGGCCAACCCGCAGCATGAACATTTTAATAAATTAAGTTTTCTCTGATAGCAAACTCACAATCTTGCATTCAGCATCCAGCAACTGTGTGTGTGTGTGTGTGTGTGTGTGTGTGTGTGTGTTTTGGGGAGAACATGGTACTCATATACTGAACCACTTTGTTGATGAATTAAAAATTAAATGTGGTTTGCTGCTTTAATGTAAAATATTACCTTTTATAAGCTTTAGTCTGGCTCTTGAATAACGCCCACTGTAACTGTGCCACAAAATAATATTGAAAACAGAGCCTCAGTTTGTCTTTTCATCTTTCTTTGTAGGAATCTTAGCCCTCCCCCCCGCTTCCCAACCTCTGCTCTACCTCCTCTGCTATCCCAGCCTCTCCCCTAACACCTCACTCCCTTCACCCCCCCCAATCTCTCGAACATCTCTTCCCCAAGGAAGATAGTAATGTTTTCGTCCTGAACCTATGTGGCCTTTGTTACGGCCCTGACCCAGGAACTGTTTCTCTGACTCTGGACTAGTATATGTACTACTGTATGTGGATATTGGTTTAATGTATAGATATGTATTATGTTATATATTTTTTGACATATCTGCTCTGTACAGTATAATTTCAGCACACCATGTTTTTTGTCTCATTTTTCAGCATCTCTAGCCTAACTTCAATGTGACTTTGTAAGAGTGTCAGCTATTGTATTTTTTTATTTCACTTGTATATTTTTATTTTCCTCATCACCCCATGCCCAGGGTGTGTATCTTTGACATTGTCTGTCTCTGCTTGTTTTCACCTGTTGCTGCCACCTTGTGGCCCGGGTCGTGCCTGAAAACGGTCCTCTGGATCAGTGCATCTACCCAGTTACCAAAGACATAAATAAATAAATAGTCAAGCTTGTTAGCTGAGTCAGTCTTCTCCTCTGAATCCTGTCCCAGTTGCTCAGCACCACTCAGCATTTGGGACAGCTCCATCTTACTTGTCCCAGCAGCCATCAATGTCCATGATTTTTTTAATCAGTCTGTCCCTGGCTTTACATGCTGTTCCGCCAGTTTTAGTGCACTGAATCTCATTAGGGTTGGTACTAGTGATGCCACAGGACTGAAAGGACTTAACAGTGATGTCCTTGGTTACTGATCCCCATGCTTCCTTCACTCACAGTGCTATCTGCAGCTTCCTGCGAGTTTTTGAGTTGCCCGCACTAGTTAGCTCACACTCCCCATTGGCCAGCCACTGGTCAAACATCTCTCTGTAGTTCCAGAACACATCATAATAACTGACTGCAGCCATCCTATGGCTGCAATTGTTCGGGTTTGTTTTGCTTTATAGTTTTATTGAGGGGCAGATGTGACACCTGAATGTGTCCCAAACCAACAACCACTGACAAAAGCTCATCACGCCCCACACAAGGTTGAACCAGGTGTGGTTTAGCTCTTCATTCATCCAGCCATTCTCTGATGCAGCAATTACAACCCCAGGTATGCTTGAAAGGTCTTTAGGAATGCACTTGCCTTTGCGGACAGTAAAAGAGGGCAACTTGTGGCCATCAGCCATGGCTGCCAGGCAGATGGTGGCCCTTTGTTTTTTGTGGCCGGTAGTCATTAGAGGAACAGATTTAACTCCCTTCAGGCACAAAGGCTTTTTGGCGGGCATGTCCGCCCATATAGCTGTCTCAACAATATTGCCTATGAATGAGACAGTGATGTTGTGAGATTTTATGTTAGACGCTGGCCAACTGTGGTTTTCTGCTGAATGATGAACGCCCACCTCCACAGAAAACAATCCACCCACCCACAGGTAGCTTAAAAAGTGGGATCCAAAATTAATGCAGCCTTCAGGGTGATCTCATTTTTGGTGACCCTTAGATGTTTCTCTCGCTGGAGGGAAAGCCACTCAGCTAGGTCAGCCTCCTGCTCAGAATATGATGATTCGCACTCACCCCCATCAAGTCTGCACCTCTTTTTGTTGCTGACTGTCAGGCTGGTCTCGGCAAACGTTGAATCTAACTTGTATAGCTTTCGCCACCCACAGACCTACTTTTCATCAACATTGAGATCAGCAGTTACTGGCCAATTGCCCTCCTTCACAGTACACTGGGCAACATGCAGCTTTGATTCTTTCTTTCTCAGAACTCGCAACTCTCTCTCTCTCTCGCGCAACCCTCATCTGTCAGGATTTCAGGATGTCCTTTATAGGGGTATCCATCAGGTCCACAGAAGCAGCTGTCAATTAGAAGCCACTCTTGATTAATATGTCACCCTCGATTACTAGCCATGACCAAAATAAAATTAATATAAGCCGCGGCTAGTAATCGATGAAATACTTTAGGTGGAATTTTTTTATATCACGCTCAAAGGTGATATTGAAGAGTGACTGCGAAAACATGTTTTGGAGGGGATTTAAAAAAAATGACACCTATCATGTTCATGAGGTGGGGTAACAAGAGGACTATGTTGAAAAGTTGGGGTCAAAATCTGCAAAATCACAAAGTTGTGAGTAAACATTGAAAAAATTAAACATTTCTTCATAACTTCTTTGTTTTTTGACATTTTGACCCCAAAGTTTCAACTTTTTTTTTTTTATGGCCTCACCTTATGAACAAGATAGGTGGAATATTTTAAATCCCGTCTGAAAGCTGAGTTTGAGGAGTGACTGAGAAAACATGTTTCAGGGAGGATTCTTAAACTTGCACCTACCTTGTTCATGAGGTACAGCCCCCAAAAAATCTGGGTTTAAAATTTGGTGTAAATATGCTAAACGAATGACAACGTTATGAGAAAAAGTTCAAAATGCATAAAAAGCCATTAACAAACTCACTTTGTTTTCCTTAGTTTACGGTTGGTGTTGGAAGCAGTAAGACATGTAGGTTGCCATAGGAGCAGGACCGGAGAGAGTAGCGAGGGTGCTTGGGTGTGTGGGATGGTGGGTGCTGACAGTAGGGTCAGGGTGGGGGTGGGGGTTAGAGGGTCAGGGCAAACAGACAAGGATGAGGACAAGACAACGAGTGACAAGATGACGAGGACTCTTTTCTTCTTTTCAGGTTCAGTGTACTTGGTTGCTTGGTGGCACCAGGCGGGCACCCCAGTACTGCATCATCTTTGGGGTGGTTAGCCAGCACCAGGGGTGGACACCTCAATGTCAAATTCTGTGCTGGAAGGGGACAAATGCTGGGTTGGGTGGGATGGGGACACCGACAGTGGCATTGGCCACCCACTGTCAGTGATATTAAAGACTAGTGGCGGGGGCAAACTCCAGGTTGGGCAGTAGTGGAGATAGCAGCAGGGTTAGGAACCCATTGCTAGTCATGTTAGACATGTAGGTTGGGCAGGGGGAATACTGGTGGGGGATTAGACATTAACAGTTGGATCAGGCGGTGGGGATACAGCGGTGGAACCAGCAGGGGGAGGCAGGTTTGGTGCTGATCATGCCCAGTTGGTATGCTAATAGGTAAAAACTTCTTAGGATAGCAGTGTCTTCCTCCTTTCATAGGTAAGAAGCTTCCACCCATCAGTACACTGACTAGCACCCTTAGCAGCTTGCTTCTAATACACTGCCCACAGCCCCACCTCCCCAGTGCTCAACTGCATTGGGCCTCAACGTGGCCACACCTGCAAAAGTCATACAGTCCTTGCACACTACCAAAATGTTTGCTGTACATGCACAAGCAAACATAAAAATGGAATGCATCTTATTTCATTGACATTCATGTAATATCAACTGTTCAGTTACTATAGCTAGAACCCAGTTAATGTGGCCTTTGGAATTATGCCAGTCCAGTCAATAAACACACAGACCAGTAATTGCAGATATTTTACCAGTCCAGTAATTATAGACATTTTATCTGTTTTCAGGTTTTTTCAAACGTTTACTTCTCAGTTAAAAAAAACAAAAACAAGAAGTGTATTTTTTTAGACTGTGCAGATTAACCACTTTTGTGTAAGGAGTCCACATTTCCCATCCTCCAGTCCATCTATAACTTGTTGCCAGAGACTCATTGAAGATGTCTTTTAAGGGTGTTGTCAAAGCATCTCCTGTCTCCTTAAGCACCATGGGTAAATTATGTCTGGCCCCAGTGAATTGTTAACTATCAGTTAAGATTATCTCATGTAATTTGGTAATTGCCAGTTGAAAGGGCTCCCTACATACTGTGTGATGGGCTCAGCTGTTTTGGTCTCCTACAGCTAAGTGTGTGAGTGTTCAAACGTTAATGCTGCCTACAGCTTTGCTACCCTGGAGTCTGATCATGTTCCTTCTCAGAAGCTAAGCAGGGCCAGGCCTGGTCAGTAGGCTTCCAATCAACACCAGGTGCTGCTGAAGATTTGTGTGTGCCTAACTAGTGCTCTGCGTGTTCTCTCTCCTCTTCTCCTTTCTCTGTGAACACTGAACAAAAGTATTTGTTCAGGATGTCTGCCTTTTCCTGGTCCCCCTCTGCACGGTCCTCCCCCCTTTCACTTTTTAACTTTACAATCCCTCCCCTGGTCTTCCTGTTTTCACTTACATACTCCAAAATGTCTTGTCCCCTTTTGTTACTGCTTGAGCTATTCTTTCTTCAGTTTGAGCCACCACACACCTTTCCCTGCTTCTCTGTTTCCCCTGATACACCTCCCTATTATCCTCCCCCTGCATCTCCTTATACCTTCTGAATGCTACCCTGCTGGCCTTTACCTTTTCAGCTACCTCTTTCAAAAATCATAGCGGTCTCTTTTTCCTCTCGCTTTTGCTCACTTGCTTGATGCAGAGGTTTTTTGCCTTCACTATACCCCCTTTTTACTTCACCCACTGCCTCCCCCACTCAGCTCATCCCCTTGACTGTTCATCCCTGAAGCATTCACCCATCTTTATAAAAAATGCCTTCCTGAAATCCAGGACCCTCGTACTTGTGTGGTTTGATTCCACAGCCATCCTTGTACTGAATCACAGTGTACAGTGATCACTGGTCCCCTGGTGGCCTCCCACCTTGACATCTGCAACACTGTCCTTGTTAATAAGTACCGGGTCCAGTACTGTCCACATCGTGCGTATACACTCCTACTTATAAACATGTCTTGTGGCACCACAAGTGTGAAAACACATCTTGTCCAGGATTTATAAAGCAGCACCTGTCATGTTTATGAAGTGGTGTGAAAAAAGGGTGACATTGAAAGTTTGGAGTCAAAATACTAAATATTATCACAGTTATGAGTGAACATTGAATTATTTCAATGTTCACTCATAACTTGGTCATTTTACCACATTATTACACCAAATTTACAGCATGGTCTTCTTATGACCCTACCTAATGAGCCCAGTAGGTGAAAATGTTCAAATCCTACACAAACCATGATTTCATGTCGCAAATGCGAAATAACCTTTCAACATGTATTTGAAAAATTTCAACTACCTTGTTCATGATGCAGGTTCCCAAAAAGGCCTTGTTAAAAGTTTGGTGGGAAAATATTGAAAAATAGCGAAACTATGAGCGAATGTTGAGATATTTCAATGTTCACACATTAGCTTGGTCATTTTGCTATATTTGTACACCAGATTTTCAACATAGTTTTTTTATGACTCCACCTTATGAATCTAATAGGTGAACATTTCAAAATCCCTCCCGAAAGGGGATTTCGCGTAGCAACCATGAAATTACTTTTCAGGACAGATTTGAAAAATATCACCTGCCCTGTTCACAAAGTGGGGTACCAAATAGGCCATGTTAAAACAATTTGGTTTAAAAATATTGAAAAATGCTAAAGTTATGAGTAAAATTTCAAAACCCACTGACATGCATTAAACCAGACTAACCTTATTTTCTCATAACGTAGTCGCCAGTTCCAGCAGCAAGATGTATTTGTGATTGGAGAGTAGATCTACAATGTGGGACACTTTTAGGTGAGTGAGGGTGTGGGTGGGGGGATGTTGGGTGGTGGGTGCTAAGTGGGGGGGTTGGGTGGATGGGGATGTGTGGGGCAGGCTGGTGGTGGGTCATTTTCTTTTTATAGGTTTCACTGGGGGGAAAAAAGACCAACAAGGGACAGCCAGCAACCGGGGGAGTTGGCAAGCAGTACCATGGGTGGGCACCCCGGTCTGCTTTAACAATACTGTTATGGAAAGAATGAGGGAGGGCTGGCTGAGCTGGTGGTGAGAGGGAATAAAATAATAAAACAACAACAATAAACACAGATAGGTGGCTAGATGGATGGATGAATAGATAGACAGACAGACAGAAAAACAGAGATGAAAGCGAGTGATTGAGAGATCGAAACTGCCGGCCCACTGCAGGGATAGAAGTTGGCAGCAACGTGGCTGCAGATATCAAGAATGTCCTGCTAGTCTCGTAAAGCGGCTGAGGGTGAACAGCTCTTCTTGCTAAGCTGTGCTCCCTGGATTTTGGGGTGCCCAGAAAAGGAATTTCTGGCTTTTATTTTTTAAACAAACATCAGAATGTAGCTAGACAGGTCCCGTTTAGCAAGGTTCAGATCATGTTTTTTTTAAAAACAGCCTATTTTTAGGTATTTTCCACATTTTTTAGATGGAAACAAAGAAAAAAAAAGATGGTGGCTGCCATGCTCGATATTTTGTCACACGATTGATAAATCACAAATGATTAACTGCCACAAACTATGATTTTTTTATCATTTGTTGAAGAGAGTTATCCAAAAATCCTACTAAGCTTGCTCAGTAAAAAACTTAAAATCCTTATAACTCCATAACGGATTCATATTTTTTCGTGAAACCTGCTAAAGACATTATCTTGGCATAGGCCATTTCTACTCCTCAAAGTTTCATGAAAAAATTCTGCACTGTCTAAGCTGTGCAAAAAAAAGTGTGTTAAGTATAGAAAAAAATCTTCTGTTTTCCAAAAATCGATGTTCCTGATCTTGGCAACTGTACATGATGCTGTCACAAAACTTCACATCTTAACATCCTGCCAGCCAGACAGCACAAGCAAATTTTAGGCTATTCTCTTGAATACTGCCAAAGATATTAAGGTGCAAAAATTGGGTTTAACACTGAGCATCCCTTACTATACGAAGCTAAAAGGGAGCATAGTAAAGACAACAAACCTCTGCATCAAACAAGTGAGCAAAAGCAAGAGGAAAAAGAGACTGCTATTGTTCTTTAAAGAGGTGGCTGAAAAGGTAAAGGCTTAAAAGGTAGCATTCAGAAGGTATAAGGAGACACAGAGAGAGGAGGATGGGGGAGCATTCAGAAGGTATAAAGAGATACAGAACGAGGAGGATGGGGGTGTATCAGCGGAAACAAGGAAAGCAGTAAGGAGCACAAAAGTGCAAACTGAAGAGAGAATAGCCCAGGAGGCAATAAAAAGGGGACAAGACACTTTTAAGGTATGTAAATGAAAACAGGAAGACCAGGGGTGAGATTGTAAGGTTAAAAAGGGAAGGGGAGGCTGTGCAGAGGGGGACCACGAAAGGTCAAACATCCTGAACAAATATTTTTGTTCAGTGTTTACAGAGGAAGAAGGGGAGGGGCCACAAAAAAGTAACAGAAGCTTTGGAGGGAGGGAGGTGGCACTAGTCCCTTTTTGGAGGAGACAGTCCTGAAAGGACTTGCTAATCTGAAAGTTGAAAAAGCAATGGAGCCAAATGAGGTGTATCCAAGGGTCCTGAGGAAGCTCAGGGAAATGCTGGTTGCACCTCTGACAGTCCTATTTAACAGCTCATTGGAAACAGGAGTGGTTCTGGAGGACTAAAAGAGGGCGGATGTAGTTCCACTACACAAAAGGGGTAGCAGGGAGGAGGCTGGCAATTATAGGCCCGTCAGCCTGACATAGATGGTGGAAAAGTTAATGGAATCACTGCTGAAGGAGAGGATTGTTGAATATTTTGGATCCAGTGGGTTACAAGACCCAAGACAGCATGGTTTCACAGCAGGGGGCTCATGCCAAATGAATCTGATAGATTTCTTTGACTGGGTGGCCAAGGATTTAGATCAGGGTAGAGCAGTGGATGTGGCCTACTTAGCTTTCAGTAGGGCTTTCCACACCATTCCACACTGGAGACTAGTAAGCAAGCTGGGTAGCCTAGGAGTGGGTCTAAAGGTGGTAAACCAGATAAGAAATTGGTTAGGGGATAGGGGACAGAGGGTGGTGGTAAATGGAATTCACTCCGAGGAAGGGAGGGTAACCAGCAGGGTACCTCAGGGAATAGTGCTGGGACCAGCCCTCTTTAATGTCTTTATAAGTGACACTGCAGAGGAGCTAGATGGGAAGGTCTGCCTCTTTGTGGATGACACGAAGATCTGCAATAGGGAGGACATGCTGTGGGGTGTTGGGGGGTGGTGGAAAGGATGAGTAGAGAACTGAGAAAGCTAAAGGAGTGGTCAAGGGTATGGTAGCTGGTTTCTTTTTTTTTCCATATAGATTTTTGTCACCTTACATCCCTCGCTGCCCCTTCTGACTGACCCCCACCCCATCACACCGGTATTGCCAGGACTTACCCAGAGTTCTTGCCCAGTCGCTGAGTGTGGAGCCTGCAGAGGGTCAGTTGTCATTCACAGCCAGGGTATTTTTCCTCTGTTTTCTCCCTTTCCTGTTGCTGGGGCGAACACACCAGACATGCGTGCATGGAGGTTCGCAGAAGTCCCGCAGCACTCTCCCTTCCTTGGTGCCCTGCAGACCTGCACTGCCCTTGGGCCTCCACCCAGGGGCAGTCATTCTGCAGGAGTGCCAATCCTCCCTCCTTGGAAGAGGAGAGCAGTCCTTCAGACGCTCAATCCTCTCCCTTCCCAGCCAACTGCCAGCGGCCCGCTCACACCACAAACATGGGTTGCCGGCATGGCAGGAGGTAAGGCACAGATGCCTCAGCCCTCCACACCACTGGGCCAGCTACGACAGCTGGGTTTCAATGTAGAAGAGTGAAAAACAATGCACTTATGGCACAGAAACCCAGTGGCGGAGCACAAAATGGGTGGAGTGGTGCTGACAACCACCAAGCAGGAAAGAGACCGAGGGTAATTATATTAGATGGCCTAAAGGTGGTCAGGCTACGCCGGCGACCCGGGTTCGGGAACGAGCCTGGGTCAGCGGGGGTCGGCAGGGGGAAGGAGGATCAAGCGTCCCTACGGATGCTCTCCTTCGGAGAGGGATACCGGGGGGTGTTTGGCGCACCCTTCGCCCGTGAGAGCCGGTGGGAGCACCGACCCTCGGGGCAGCGGCGACTCCTATAGAGAGTCAGGGAGGGGGAGAACATCATCCGGCACTTAGCAGGCGTGCGTAAGCACATTATCCTCAGTGGGAGGGAGGGGAGGGACAGAAAAACCGGAAAACAACCCGCGGCACTCTAGATGACGGCAGCTCCAGCCACCCAGTCCGCAAATTACAGGCAGACCCCACTGTGCAGGGTGAAGGAGGCAGGTAGGGAGTCACCAGAGGGCACTCTAGGGGTAGACTCAGTAGTAGGGACTGGAGGGCATTGAGCTAGCCCGAAGGAGTAGAGTGGCGAGGGCAACCAGGAGGAAAAAAGAGGAAGTACAAAAAAAAAAAAAGGTGGTCAGGCAGTGTGATAAGGCAGTCAGGAGGTCTAGTGGGAATGCTGGGATGCATAAGGAGAGATATCACCAGCACAAAGAGAGAAGTGCTGTATAGCTCACTGGTAAGACCCTATTTAGAGTACTGTATCCAATTCTGGAGACCACATCTCTGGAAGGGCATAGACAGAGTGAAGGTGGGCCAGAGGAGGGCATCTAAAATGGTGCAGGGTCTGCATCAAAAGCCCTACAAGGACAGACTAAAGGACCTCAGTATGTACACCCTGGAAGAGAGGAGGTATATGATAGAGACATTTAAATACACCATGGGGTAAATCAGGTACATGAGGGAAAGGTGCTGAAGAACAAAGGAGACATGCTATGAAGATGGAGGTGGGTGTAGATTCAGGAGAGATGTGAGGAAGTACTTCTTTATAGAAAGAGTGGTGGAATCTGGGAACAGCCTTCCAGAGAAAGTGGTGGGGGTGAAAACAGCGGTGAGGTTCAAGAATGCATAGGATAGGCACAAAGGAATCATACTATAAAGAAAGGGGAGGGAGAAAGAGCTGTAGATCAAGTACAGTCTGCAGTAATAATGTAGGTAGGGAAAAACAGGCAGACTGGGTGGGCCAAGTGATCCTTATCTGCTGTCAAATTCTATGCTTCTATGTATACTGGTGCTACGGCACCAGTAATATATATATATATATATTGCAAAAAAACTATGTTAATACAGACATTAAGGTTAAAGAATGCAAAGCACACCAAGTAGGAAAGTGAAAAAACATTAGGACTTTAGGTCTCTGGAGTCTTGGTGAATCAATTGGTGGGGCGTTGTTTGGGATTGTCAGCCCTAATGCCCACCCTCTTCCCTGAGCAAGCAAGGTCAGATATGATATCTTTTAGCTATGAATGATATCTGTTTGCATCATCTGGCAAGCCAAACTTCTCTACCTCCAAAGAGTGTATCACTGTGAGGTGCTGACTTGGAGCTGTACTTTGTGCTTCAGGCAGGAGGTTACGGGCTGTGGGAGAGGGGTTGGCATTAGGGTTGACAAACCCAAAGAATACCAAACCACTAATTCAGCAAAACCCTGGAGACACAAAACCCTAATGTTTTGTCATTTCCCCACTTTGTGTGCTTTGCGTTCTTCAACCCTGGTATCTGTATTAACGTAGTTTCTTGCAATTAATTTCCCTTCTTTTTCTGATAGTGGAATTGTATCCTCATTTACACAGGTCCCATTGGGACCTGTGCAGAATGAAACAAATAGAATATTGGGAACAGTCCTGATCCAGTGCATGGGCCCATCGGGCCTTGACATGCATGTCAACACCTTGTGATGAAAGGCTCCCCCGACCCACCACAAGTGTCGTCTGTGTGCCAGAACACTGCTCTGTCCTTCCGCAGGGTGGGGCCAGTGCTGCATGCTGCAGTACCTCCCTCCCAAGCCTTGGCCTATTAAGTCAGCTCACTGAGCTTGCACCTGAAGTCAGATCACTAGCACGGGAAGGCGGTGTGGTCCCCACTAGGCCAATGGAAGGCCCTACAAACAATGTTACTTCATAATTTTCTTTTTTTTTTACATTTTGACACCAAACTTTCAACAGAATTGTTTTATGACCCCTCATTGTTAACATGACAAGTATCAATTAATAACATACTAGACAAAATTTAATTTCATACCAGAAGTGTGAAATCACGTTAGCCAGCATCTGAAAAACAACAGCAGTCACGTTCATGAGATTGTGTGAAAAAATGGTTATGTTAAAAGCTGGAGTTTAAATATTGAAAATTACCAAAGTTATGAGTGTGCACAGAAAAATGACAACATACCTTCATAACGCTGTTTTTTTTTCAAATATTTTAACCCCCAATTTTCAGTATAGTTTTCTTATGATCCCAACACATGAACCTGGTAGGTGAACATTTTCAAAACCCTACTGAAATGTCATTTGGCACCACAGGTGCAAAAATACATTTTGGCCAAGATGTAAAAAATTACATTTGTAACATTCATGAGGTCATACGGAAAAATGGCTACGTTGTAAATCTGGGGCACAAATATTGAAAATTACGCGTTAATAATGAAAAAGTTCAACGTACACTCATAACTTGGTCATTTTTTAATATCTGTTGCCCACATTTTCAACATGGAATTTTTGGTAGCCCACCTCATGAACAATGGTGGTAAAATTATGCAAATAATTGATGAATTGATGAAAAACGATAATACTATCGTTCAGAGTCCATAATACTATAATTCGGAGCTCTGAACGATAGTGTCAGAGAAACTGAATGCGCAAGTGCAGGAATCTCTCACAGTGTACAGCACAGGTGAAGTCGTGATTTCTGTGGTGTGTCTTATGATTTGCTGCTTTCGTTGAGTGGGCAGAACCGTTTCAAAAACATGGCAGGCGTCTCTTGCTTAGAGAGAGTAACTGTAGCCGTCGTGCTTTTGCTGTTTTTTTTCTTTTACATCTAAAGTGTTATCTGGTTGATCCTACCTTCAGTCACTGTGGGAAATGAACCAAAAGGTAGGACTGTCAACCAAAGCTGACGTGTCCAACACAGAGAGTGGCTGGACTCAGAGTGAGTGACAGACTGGAAGTGACAGAGCACACAGTTCAGTAGTCTGGCGGCCATTTGCACAGGATAGCCTGAAAAAATGCAGAGAAGCAGTACGGTAGTCAGGTGTCCGTTCTTGCAGCTTAGCCCCCAAAAATGCAGAGGTGCTCTCTTTTCTGTCAGATCCATACATTACAAAAAATAACAGATAAGTAAGTGAGTATTTCAAGACAGTAATACCATCTTAAAGTTTTGGGGACTTTGGGAACCTCTCGAGCTTCGCTCTCAAGGTTCGAAGTCCCCAAGACCTCTCGATGGTATTACTGCTTTGTAATACATACTATACTTACCTATCTAGTATTTTAGTTATATTTCGCCTACATTCTGTGCAGTGACACAGAGCTTAGGTTTTTTGTAGCAAGATGCCCTGTTGCCTTCCTCGAACTCCCAAGCTGAGTAGCATCTTTGCTTACCTGCATGTTTGACATGGGCAGATATGTAGACTCCATCTTCTTCTGTTCCTGGCAGCCGTATTGTCCCATTGCTCAGTTTCATCCACCACCTGCTAACAGGGCTTTCTCAGAGGCCTAATCATCCAGTTTCAATCCTGCAGATCACAAACTAGTGGCTTATGTTGGGTTATGCAGTCCCTGTTGCAATCTGTTGTCCCCAATCTTTTGCTGCCTGCTACCATGCTTGTAGCAAGAGGCATCCTCTTGGCTGATGCTGTCAGTGTTCATGGTGATAGCTGCTCAGCTGTTATAGTGCAGTGCCTCTGATGTCACACAGCCACAGTTTCTTTCCAGAGCTCACTTTGCCTCTTCCTCCCTCCTCCAAAAGACACAACAGGTACAACTTTCTTTCTGCATGGCCACTAATAGGCATTTCTCTTCCTTCAGAAACTCTGCATTTGGCCTGTATATTGGCTAGTTTAAGCAGTTATACTACCAAGCTCCTTTTCAGTATCAAAGTCCATTTCCATTTCTCCTGCAGACAATACTTTGACCTCCTGAGCACCAACATCAGGAAGGAAGGTCAGCTCTCCTGCCATCAACACTTCACCCTCACCACCACCACCACCACCAGGGTTGACCATTTTTCTGACAGTCACCAGAATTAGTCTGCAGGCAGTAAATATTTCTTAACCCCTTCTTTCCCAGTCACCAACAACAGGCAAGTAAACAAAAAATGCCTACTAGTAAACTGTAATGTGACACCCAACACGTTGTAAAAAGGTGGGGGGAAAGGCTAGCCAAATGCTTGGATGCATAGGGAGGGGTATCACCAGTAGAAAAAGGGAGGTCACTTTACCCCTGTATGGGACACTAGTGAGATCTCACCTCGAGTACTGCATCCAGTTCTTGAGGCCCCGTCTGAGAAGAAAAAATATGTACCATAGTAATCTTGTTTCTTCCCAGTGATACTCAGGTATTCATAACTCTCTGCAGTGTCCCCTTAAGACAGAACTGCCCGGAGAGATGGAACATATGCAAATGATGGAATCTTTTGCATCAGCCACTTTTTCAAATGTTGCCTTCTATTAACTGCCTTAGTTCTAAACCCCTCAGATTTCCTGGAAGCCTAGAAAGACAGGTCCACGAGGACTAAGTGTAATAATAATAATATTAATCATAATAATAATAATTATAGTAATGTAACCACTGGGTACCGCTATCCCAAGGGCTAGTACCCCTGCCTGCATGACTAGTTGCAGGTTACGGGGCCTGGGTACTGAAAACAGGTGCCTCCACTCAGAGGACAGGGTTGGTGGTAGCGTAGCTGACCTGGGTACAGCCCTCCAGGACGCTGTGACCCCCCTCTTTCCCCTCTAGTGGCCTAAACAATGAACAGAATACACAGGTACAATAGCCCCCAAACCACACATATATCCCCACTCTGATTGCACTTACCACCAGGGCTGGTTCCACTTGTCTGACCCTGGAGACCCCCTGTAAAATAAGATTAGACACAGTCAGCAATAACAATACAGTGCTATTAGTATGGAGATGCCCACAAACAGTTTAAGTGCAAAAAGAGTCAGATCTGATTTATTCAGGGGGATTGAACAAGGGAGGGGTGTAATCAGGTTGATTGGTCTAGCAACTGATTCAATCAGGCTACAAGGCATGCACTTTAGAGTCCCACAGCACATTCACACACACACACTCTGGGTACCCAGTTGTTGATGCAGGCTAGCCTGAAGCATCGCCCGGGGTAGGCCAGCATCGCAGCTGGTCAGGGCCCTAATGATGGGAAGAAAGAGTCATGCACAGTAACCCAGAATTTGTAATCCGGAGCCAGATGGCTCAGTTAGTGATAATCGAACAAAACGATCAAATCAGATGACACACTTCGATTTGGCTGATGTTGCAGGGAGTTACCCTGGTGTTTACTCATGCTGCTCAGTACAGGACTCAGGATGGACAAGAGGGAGACTGCAGAATGACTTGCTGGTTTGCCAGGAGAAGCAGGGCCCACACGATTCACCATGGTGTCATTCCTGTTCGTGACGCTGAGCAGGGAGCTGATCCCCAGGCAGGTCTCTCATCGATTAACTTCTCTGCATTGTGAGTAGCTAGCTGGTCCGAGGTGACAAACCCCAGGCCAGGAGAACAACTCGGATGGCAGTCCGGTAGTGCTGGATTCAGCTTCCAACAAGCGTTACACAACTGTAAAGTGGGGAACCAAATTCGCGACCCACTGAGAACATTCAGCACACTTATAGTAAAGAAAAAGCAGTACCACAGTTCGGATGACGGTCTGGCCGTAATCACAGTGTCTCTGCACAAACTGTATGCTCTGTGGTGGTTTCAGACTTCCTGACAGGCCGATCGAGCGAAGCAAATCTTCGGTCTTCTTCAGGTAGCAGGGCAGTCACAATTTGGTATTTCGGGTCACAAGCTGGTTTGGATTCAGTCTGATTAATTTCACCAGTAGATCCCTCAGAAGGGAAGATGAAGCAGGCAGGCCAGACACAGCCTTCCCACCAGTTTCCTGCACTACTATGCAGGAGCAGCTGCTCGAATGTTTTGAGCAGTTCACTCTCTGAACTCCAAACTCAGACTGACTTTCTGCTGCAAGAAGCACCGGGACTTCCTTCTAATCTGAAAAGGGTTTGGTTGCTTGATTCATCCGTCTGTCAAAGCAAGGGCTCCCCCTCCAGGTCCATTTAGGCACCAAAATGAAAACAAATACTATTCCTATAGGAATTCACTCCCACAAGACCCCTGGGGACAGACTCCATTGTAAGGCCCCCAAAAGGTACTGATTGGTGCAATACAGAAATGTCCATACTGCAAAGAAAGGTAGGTTAGACAAACTATAATACCATTCCTATTAGAGCAGCTAATCAGCAAACAATTACCAGTTCTAACAGAGCTCCCTCTGCATCATTAGCGATGGCAGAACAGAGCAATATTATTGCAGCTCGGGCAGGACTCAAGCCTGGAAACACTCGGCCCCTACCCCGATTTAATTATACACTACAAAAATAATGTCTCTTATAGGGACAGGCACGGAGGCTAACAGGGCACTTGCATGCATGCACTTTTACACCTGTAAAGACACAGAATGCCCGCCTAGCAGTGGGCATTTAAGCGCACCCAAGGAAGACTTTTGGGAACCCCCAGTTATAGGGGGGTTACAGTACGAACTCCCATAATACCCAAGAAGGCCTCCAGCTGGAGGGCATAACATATGAAAGAATACCCCTGAATGTTAGAATCACCTGAAAAGGGGGAACAACAATAGTGAACACAATCACAACATATGTGCCAGAGTGTGGCACAGATACCCCTGAGAACACAGTGTTTTTGGAGTCCAGAGGCTACTGGTTCTAGAAGGGGAGGCAGGGTGGGAAGTTATGAATACCTGAGTATCACTGGGAAGAAACAAGATTTACTATGGTAAGTAATTTTTTCTTCAACCCCAGTAATACTCAGGTATTCCTAACTTTCTGCAGACTACTAAGCAATACCTTTGGAGGTGGGCACAGAACCTACTTTGGAAACAGACTCTGCAGGACTGCTGTGCCAAATCTGGCATCACCTCTGGACTGAATGTCCAGACTGTAGTGGTTTGTAAAGGTGTGTACTGTTTTCCAGGTAGCTGCTTTACAGAAGTTTACCAAGGAAACATCCCTGGCAGCCGCTATTGTAGCAGCTGTGCCCCTTGTGGAATGGGCCTCAACCCTGTTGGGAGCTCCTTTCCAGTGAGTTATAAAACTGGATAGACTGTACTATCCAGCGAGAAATTGACCTTTTTGATGCCGGGTTACCCTTTCCCACATCCTCATAGGTCAGGAACAGCTGTTTTCTGTCCTACCTATGGATGTTAGTGGCTGTCGGGTAATAGCTAAGAGCTCTTTTAATGTCCAGACTCTGGAGTCTCCTTTCACCAGCACTAGAGTGTTCAGTGAAAAAGACAGCTAAAAATAATGGTTTGGTTCAACTGAAAATCAGAAACCACTTTAGGAAGAAACTTCCTGTTTCCTCTCAGGACCACTTTGTCTCTGTGGAATGAAATGTAGTCTTGTTCAATGCAGAGAGACTGGAGCTCACTGATTCTTCTGGCAGAAAGTCATTACCACAAGGAAAACAGTTTTTCATGTGACATATTTCAAATGAGCTGAAGACATAGGCTCAAAAGGGAAACCCATGAGCCTAGCTATACACACATTTAGGTCCCATACTGGCACCGGTTCACTGTGAGGGGGTGCAAATGGGCCAAGCCTTTTAAAAACATTTTAAAGATTGGGTCTGAGGCCAGAGAACCATTCTGGCCAACTGAAATGTAATCAGATGCTGCAGCCAGGTGGACCTTTAAGGTACTGGACTGCGAGCCCAGTGAATGCAAATAGGTAAGATAGTTCAGCACAGCTGGGACACCAGCCTGTGCTGATATCACTCCTCTGATTGAACACCAAATAGAAAACCTTTTCCATTTTGTAGCATAGGTTTTCTTAGTGGAGGACTTCCTGTAACCCCTTAAAATGTCTAAGACACTTTCAGAAAGATGCAAGACTGCATATTCTAGGTTCTCAACAGCCATGCTTTGAGCCTGAGTGACCTGAGGTTCGTGTACAAGAGCCTCCCCTGGTTGGAGGTTAGTATTGTGCCTCTAAGGATGGTGTGTTGGTTCGGCCACAGACATGGAGAGTAGCAGAGAGTACCATTGCTTCCTAGCCCAGTCTAGTGCTATCAAGATCATTGATGCTGACTGGGACCTGAGCTTGAGCAATGCTCTGTACACCAGAGGGAAGGAAGGAAGGAAAAGCATACAGGTCCTTCCCTGACCAATTCAGAGCCAGAGTATCCAGGGGAATTGTTCCCCAATCTGGTGGTCTGCAATAGTACTGTAGCAGGTAGTGGTTTTGGTGGGACACAAACAAGTGTACCTCTGGGGTGCCCCACCTCCTGAAGCTCACTTGCACCACCTGACTGTTCAAGGCCCATCTGTGATGGGCCTGGTTGATTTGAGTCAGAGTATCTGCCAAGGTATTGTCCTTGCCTGGCAGATGAATAGCCTGTAGGGAAACCCCATGGAGTATGCTAGATTCCATATTTTCATGATTTCTGTGCAGGGAGGGCTTGACCTTGTCCTTTCCTGCTTGTTTATGTAGTACATTGTGGTGGTATTGTCTGTTCTAACCTGTACCACCTTTCCCGGTACTAGTTGTGTGAAAGCCTTTAGTGCCAGTAACAATGCTCTTAGCTCCCGCAGGTTTACGTGCAGGAGTGACTCTGCACTTGACCATGTGGCCTTGGGTGGTGTGAACCCCCAGATGAGTACCCATCTTAGTAGAGATGCATCTGTTGTAAGAACAAGTGATGGGAACTCTTGTTGAAAAGGAACCCCTTCCCTTAGGTTGGTTTCCTCCTTCCACTACTGGAACCCTAGAGAATCCAGGAGCTCCTGGGTGAGCTGCAGATGCTCCCTCACTTGCTGGGGTGATTTTCCAACCACCAGCCAGTCATCTAGGTAAGGGAAAACTGTGATACCTTGTCTTCGATGGTGTGCCACAACCACTGCCAAGCACTTTAAAACCCTTGGAGCTGAAGTAAGACTGAAAGGCAGGGTTAAAAACTAGTAGTGACCTGATGGGAGTCTGAACCGGAGGCATTTTCTGTGAGACTCCCTTATGAGGATGTGGAAATAGGAGTCTTTTAGGGCCAGTGATGCCAACCAGTCCCCTTTTTGGAGCGTTGGCAGAATCAATGCCAAAGTCACCATTTTGAACTTTGGCTTTGTCAGATGCCTGTTTTTAGTATCCTGAAGTCTAGGATAGGCCGCCACTCCCCATTTTACTTTGTGGTAAGGAAGCACCTTGAGTAAAAACTCCTTCCCTTTTGCTGTACTAGGACAGGCTCCATTGCCTTTGACAGTAATAGATTTGAACCTCTTTTTCCAAGAGTTTTCCCTCTATATTTGTAGATGACTTGAACACTTTTGTCTTTAATGCTGGAAGGAATTTGAAACTCAGAGACAATCCCTGACTCCCTCCATCCAGGACCCACTTGTCTGTGGTGATTGTTTGCCAAGACTGGAAAAAGTGAGTCAGCCTGCCTCCTACAGGTAGTGGGGAGGCAGCCTGGAGAGACACAACAGGGTGTCTGCTTTGTTTGAGGCTGGGCCTAGGAATAGGAACCACGCCTGGAACCCCTTATGCCCCCTCTCCTTGAAGTACCTCTGCTGTGGGTACTGCTGATACTGAGGCGCAGCCATGGCATGATAAAAAGGGTTTTTTGTGAAATGATCTGTCTCTGTCTCCTCTTCCATAGGTTTCAGTGGATGGGGAAGACCTTTCTTTTGCAAAATTGCTCCAGTTTTGTATTCATTCATCTTTTTCATGCAAGCCCCTGTCTTTTCTCCAAAGAGGGAATTGCCCTCAACTGGGAAATCCATACCCCTGGGTTGGGTATCCTGAGTGAGGTTTGTGACTCACAGCCACCAAACCTCCTTTGAACCACTGTATTTGTCATCCATCTGGCAGCAGTGTCATTAGAGTTAGCAGCCATTTGAAACTGGTATTTGGCTGCTTCCAAACCAAATTTAGCTGTTTCAGCCAGATCATCTGACGGGAGTTTAGGTCTTAACTGCCATAGCAAGGACAGACTGCTATAGTGACTTTTGGTATTGAGCAGCATAGGCTCTAAAGTTTGCCTGCCTGATGGCCAGGGAAGCTGAGACATATCCTTTTTTTGACCATGCTGTCAGTTTTTCTGGAATCCTGGTCAGAAGGATGGGTTGCCAGTGGTACTTTTGCCTTGTCTATACCACTCCCTGGTGGACAGGGTGGGAGAATAAAAATTCAGCTCCCTCCCTGTCCAGCTGATATTTCTTATCCAGCCTCTTATCAAGAGGGGAACACAGCTTGGAGTTTGTAAAATCTTTTAAAGTATCTTTCTTGAAGAATGTATTTATAGGAAGGAGAAGCTTTTTAGTGGGTGTCATCCCCATTATTTCCAAATATTCAGCTTCCTCCTCATCCTCAATCACTTCACTGGTGGTAATGTCTAAAGCATCCACCATTCTTCTCACAAATGTGAAATATGAGGAATAATAATCATATGCTTTGTGGGAAGAGCCAAACTCCTGTTCAGGGGACACCTCAGGTTCAATAGGTTCTCCTTTCTCCACTTCATCATAGTCACCATATTCTTCCTCTTAAATAATAGGAAGACTGAGCAGAGGAGACAGACTGTTTTGCAGGGGTCTGCTGCTGAGAGTCAGACAGCTCTTGTAAGCCTGAATGACCTTAAAGGCCTGTGCTACTTCTGCAGGAGTTGTCAGGCCTTATAGCAGGCACAGAAGTCCCCGAATACTGTCCAGCAGGGGGTTCTGTGTGCTTAGTTTTCTTTGATTTCTTTGAGGGAACTGGGGAGTATGCTGGTTCAACAAGGCTCTTAGGAACTGCTTGTATACCTGTCTCGGGGTAGCAGAGACAGTAGTTGTTGTTGTGGTTTCACCCACAGTAATTTAGGATGTCGGCAGGTCAGAGCTCAAGGGACCCTTAGGCGGTGATAGTTCTCTCTTTATCCTTATCCAGGCATTTTTCACTAGTTTTCTCAGGACATGTATTGCACATTTAACTCTACTTTTAAATGTTCATGCCCAGGCAGGCAACACATAAAAATTTTTTATCTTAGCAAAATTTCACTACACTCAATACATGGTCTGAAACCGGGATCACCAATTTTTCTTCTCGGGTTTTCTGACATTCTCAAAGTAAAACTGATAAAAAATGCAACCGCTAAAATTCTTTTCAATATAAAGTTTATTTAGCGGTTGCAATCAGTTCCAGAATCAATCGGAAACTGAGAACCGAGGCAAAAGTGAACCTAGGCTATCGGTTCAGGAACCGGTATTAGATGTTAATAAAATTAAACATAACTAACAGAGTTTTTCAGTCAGAAAAGTCTGATAAATATGTAACCCCCCTACAAATGGGGTTCTCGAAAAGTCTTACTTGCTTAAATGCTCACTGCCAGGCTGGTGTCCTGCATTTTAGCAGTTTAAATGTATTGTCAGAGAGTGCCTGTATAGCCTCTGTGTACTGTCTCTTTAAGAGCTGCCTGGATTGCAGTCATAATTAATCTGAGAGAGAGCTCTGTTAGAAGATGTACTTGTTTGCTGATCATTTGTTAGAGTAGTAATAATATTGCAGTTTGTTCTAACCTGCCTTCTTTGCAGCATGGATAGTTCTGTTTGTTTCCATCGTCTTGGTCCTGGACTGCTGAAATGGGCCAATCAGTACCTTTGGGGACTCTAAAACGGAGCCTGCCTACAGGGGCTTGGTGGGGCCAAAACTTGTAGGAATTGTAGTTTTGGGCTTTTGGTGCCTAAAATAACCTGGAGGGGGAGCCCTTGTTGTGACTGACAGACAGATCAGCCAACCAAACCTTTTGGATCTTGGGGAAAGTCCCACATTGCTTGCAGTTTCAGTTAGATCTGAGTTGGGAAGTAAAGAAGTAACAGCTCGAGATAGTGAGAGCAGCAATCCATAGTGGATTCATGCTGGAGAACTGTGGAAAGGCCTGAGTTTGGCCTGCATGCCTGCCTGCTGTTCCTGAGAGGGAACTTGCATTTTTTTTTCTGGAATAAATCTTAATTTGGAGGGTGAATTAAGCCACTGAATTGTGACCAGGCTTTAACCTGAAGAAGACCGAAGATTTGCTGAAAGTGATCGGCCTGTCGGGACTTTCAGCTACCTCTGAACTCCTGGATTGTGCAGATCTCTGTAATTGTGACCGGAGAGCCATTTGCCTGGTACAGTGGAATTTCCTTGCATGTGAATGTGCTGTGTGCTTATTGTGGGTTGTAATTTGGTTCCCCATTGTGTGTCTGAACTGTGTTTTGCTTGCTGGAGGCTGTATTCTGCTCCACGGACTGAATCTATATCCATTTCCGGTTGCCTGGGCCCTGCTACACTGACCCAGCCAGAATACCTGCTATGCAGAGAAGGTCATCAACGACAGACTGGCCTGGGGATCAGCCCCCTGCTCAACGCCTTGAACAGGAACAATGCCTTGGTGATTCGTGTGGGCCCTGCTTCTCTGGGCAATCCAGCTCAACAGCCTGCAGTCTCGATTTCATCCTGCCTGTGTCAAGTATTGGGTATTGTGAGTAAACATCAGGGTAGCTCCCTGCAACAACAGCTAAATCTAAAAGTGTTGGCATCTGATTGTCTTGTTGCCTTTTCTTTCACAAACTGAGCCCTCCAGCTCCGGATGACAAATAGTGTGTGTTGTGCATGTTGCTTTCTTCCATCACAGGGCCCCAACCAGCTGCAACGTTCCTGGCTAGCCCACCGTTTTCCTACCTGGGTACCCAGAGTGTGTGACTGTGTAGGGACTCTCAACTGCATGCATAACTGTCTGATTAATTTAGCTTTTAAGCAAATCAACCTGATTACGCCCCTCCCTTGTTCAGGTCCGCTGAATAAATCAGATTTAACTTTGTTAGCATTTAACCTGACTGTGGTTCCAGTTTGTGCCGAACGTATTGTACTGTCGCTGTTTGCTGTGCTTAACCTTGTTTTACAGGGGGTCCCCAGAGTCCAGCTAGAGGAACCAGCCCTGGTGGTAAGTGCAAACATTGTGGGTAATTGCCTGGTGAATAAGGGTCATTGTGAAAGTAATTATTGTATATTGTTCAAGCCACTAGAAGGGAAAGAGGGGGGTTACAGTGTTCCAGAGGGCTGCGCCCAGGTTAGCTTGACCACTAACAACCCTGACCTCCAGGTGGAGGCACCCGTTTCATTACCCAGGCCCCTTAACCTGCTACTAGCCAAGCAGCAGGGGTAGTAGCCCTTGGGATAGTGCCACCTAGGGGTTACAAATATAAAACAAACCTTGGTTTACCCCCAATTATACCGAACCAGGAGAAACTGAGATAACTTACAATTTAAACACTAAAATTATGCTTTAACTTAAAATTACAAAACGTAAAAGGCAGCAAGTAAATAATACTTATATGTATTTTATAAGTTTTCTCATGTCAGAACAAGATGACGAGGAGAGGATCTCTGAGTGTCTAGTCTTGACAGGTGGAGAGAGAAATCTGAGGGGTTTAGAACTAAGGCAGTTAATAGAAAGCGGCATTTCAAAAAGTGGCTCATGCAAATGATTCCATCATTTGCATTTGTTCTATCTCTCCTGGGTTAGAAAGGACATAGACAGGGTGGAGGCCGTGCAAAGGAGGGCAACTACAATGGTGCAGGGCCTACATGGGAAGACCTATGAGGATAGACTAAAGGTGTTAAATATGTATCCCTTGAAGGTCAGGAGGGAGAATGGGAGACATGATAGAGACATTTAAATAGCTCGCTGGTGTAAACAGAGTACAAGAAGGGAGCATATTTCAAAGTAAGAGGTGCTCAAAGACAAGGGTGAACAGTATGAAGCTGGAGGAGGGACAGTAATGTGAGAAAGTATTTTTTTCATGGAGAGTGGTGGACGCTTGGAATAGCCTCCCGGAGGAGGTGGTGGGGGCTAAAACAGTCACGGGATTTAAGAATGGGTGGGACAGACACAAGGGTATCCTGGAAGCAAGGGGGGGGGGTACTCCAGAATTCAATCTGGGCACCAGGCCACATAAAAAGGTCAGTGTCAGTGGCTCAGCAGGTAGCACACTCGCCTCTGAGGCTGGGAGATCAGAAGGCTGTGGGTTCTAGCCCCACATCAGGCACTTGGGTTACTATCCCAATACTGACACTGCAGTGCAGCATGTGGGGGGTCCTGCACTCCTGAGGTGCCATCTTTTGGATGAGATGTTAAACCGAGGACCCATCTGCCTGTTCTGGTGGTAGTTCAGGTGGATGTTACAGATCCCATGGCACTTCTTGAAAAGAGCAGGAGAGTTTTTGTTGTAATAGTAGACATAGATAACAACACAGAACAACAAGGTATTCAAGAAAAAAAATATCACTTTAACATGGTTCTTAGAAAAGACAGTTATTTACATACACAAAATTACTTAAATTTTATAAAGTGAGCGAAACCTTTCCACCATTTCATAAGTTTATGTGAATTGAACATCTGAAAGTCTTGTAAATATATTTTCTAAAGCTCATTTGATACTAAAATACTGTAACACTTAAAAAAGACATTTTCCTTTTCTAAATTACCCATTGGCATCTTGCCTGCCACAAGAAATATCTCACACAACAAAAAAATAAAGATAACGTGCTGACTTGAAAACGAACAAAACTAGGAGGATAAATCCCCAACACTAATATATCATACGTGACAGAAGTAAGCCATTTGAAATTCCATAATTTTGCCAAATAAACCCACAAGCCTTTAGAACAGGAGCACTGTAACAAAAAATGTTCCATCATTTCTTCTATATTTATACAGTCCATATAAGGACAATTCCTCTCTTCTTTGGCTTTGTACTTTGCATTCCCCCAAACATTAAGATGACCATACAAGATAAGCCATTGCATTTCCCACTGGTTTGGAGGCAATCTAGTATTATTAAGTTGTGCTAATACCTTAGAGTTTAAGGCTGATGGGCAATTCTTAAAACAAGGGACTTGTGGATGTATTACCTCCATGACCAACTGATACATAGTCTGCATATTATTATTCTTAATCATATCTTTAGTAATTTGCATCTATATAATTTTTGCACTGCTGGTCTAAAATACAAAGGAATGTGTATACGAGGATTAATTTTGGGAGCTAGATTGTGCCAAATTTTGAAGTATTTACCAAGGGCCCTGTCAATCCACCCCTGCTCAATACTCACTGCTTGAGCCAAACCACATTTAATAGAATTTATAAAAAACAGGATGTGTAGGAATACAATTGGGTCTATCATCCCAAGACCCCCTGATTTTTTTACCCAAATAAGTATAATGCCTCTTAACTGGGTCCAAATGATTCCCCTACAACATTTGAAAAAAAAATGCTATAGGTTTTAGTCTCCAGCTGAGGTGGAAGAGGGAAAATCATAGCCACATACTGCAAGCAGGGTATAATAAATTGTTTTAAGATATATATGTGCTTCAGCTTAGAAAATTTCCACTGCTTCCATCTATTTACTTTCTTTTCAACATTCTCAAGCACTAAGTTCCAATTCTCAACTGGCAGATTTTGGGGACCAAAAAGAATTCCCAAAATCTTTAGCAGGCTCCGTGAAATGCAGATATCATCCCGCACCACCTCAGCAGGTCCCAATGCCCCAATAAATAAGCCTCCAGTCTTTTGTAGATTCAGTTTAGCATTTGAAACTACAGAGAAAAGTTTAAATGTTTCCAGAAATTCATGAATTTGAGCTTGGTCCGAAAAGTATAAAATCAAATCATCCGCATAGGCTTGCGAATGTAGCTGACAATCAAAAGTATCCCCTATAATTCCTGTCCACTTTGGTGAATTAACTAAAGACTGTTAAAGGGGGTCCAGCGAGAAAACATATAGAAGGGGACTCATGGGGCAATCCTGATGAACCCCAGCTTTTAAATGAAAGCTCTTGGCTGTACAACCTTTTAAAAAAGGGCAGACCGTATTATACTTATATAACAGTTTAATAAGTTTAATCATTTGTACAGGAACCCCATAGCTTTCTAATACTAAGAAAAGGTAAGGTAGGTGAACTCTGCCAAAGGCTTTCTCGAAATCTGCAATGACAACACATCCGGATTTACCAGCAAGCGATAAGTGTTCAATGACATCTCTTATGATCATCAGAGCAGATTGGATTTTTCTGTCAGGAATTCCACAAAATTGATATGGAGATATAACCCACTTGGCATATCTTTTTAACCTATTATTTAAAATGCTATAAAAAATTTTGTAGTCAGAATTTAAAAGGGTAATAGGCCTCCAATTTTTTATATCATTCCTATCTCCTGATTTAAACAAATGTATTAATAGTCCTTCAGTAAAGGAAGGGAATATAAAATTAGTATAAAAAAAAGTTAAACAGGATTAAAAGACATTCACTCAATTCTTTCTGAAAACATTTATATAATTGATTAGGAAGCCCATCTTTCCCTGGCGAAATATTCAGCTTCAACTTTTGAATAACCTCAATTACTTCCCCACTATTAATAGGCCCTAATAGTTTTAAAGCTTCTGCTGATGCTGAAGAAGGTTTAATGGATTGCGTTGAGTTGTGTTTACCTGATCGGGGGCCGAGGAACACAATTCTGGCCTTGGTTTTTGAAAATAGTGGCCAGAAATATGTTTTTACTTGTCCATTGGTAGTGCCGTAAATTTGTGACACTGTTTCGCGTAAACTGCCGCAATCTGTGGCACTACTTTAATTTTAAAAAACATCGGCCACTGTAAACTATCTAAATCTTTCCTGCCCATTTTTTTGCAAAAAATAAGGCTAGAGTCTGATTCCTCGGCCCCTGCTCAGGTAAACACCTGTTGGTGTTTACCTAATAAAAGGATCTTTCATCCTTTTACTGCCTATGGGGGGGCTGAGGAATTATAATAATAATAATAATAAAAAAAAAAGTTTCTGCTGACATCGGGGTGCCAAATCCCCGTGTCGGTGGCGGTAGAGGGTCTCCCCAGCTAGTTTGGGACACTGGGAAGTCCACTCCCAGTGTCCCAGAAAATTTTTACTTTTTGCCAACATCGAGGTGCCCAATCCCTTTGTCAGCACTAGAACCCCTGTGCCCCACTGTTGTGGGACACTGGGGAGCCCACTCCCAGTGCCACCAATTATGTCCTTCCACCCCCCAGAACTGTGGGACACTGGGGAGCCCACCCCAGTGTCCCACAATGTTGATTTATGTTTCCTTGTAAAAAGGGAAAGCGGTCCCTCATCATCTTTGAAACATACCAAAGTTATGTGCATGCATGGAATAAATTCAACAGACACATGTAACTCAGGCATTTTTAGGAATCTTTTCACCAAATTTTCAACATGGGCTTTTTGGGATGCCACCTCATGGACACTGGCATTTTCATTTGGTTGGTTGGTCCCAAAAGGTGATTTCGCACAGCGACTGCAAAATCACCTTATGGGTCCGATTAATGGAATGACAGTGATTGTGTTGGTGGGGTGGGGTCCAAGGGCCCATGTTGAAAATTAATCTAAACTCCCAAAATGAAGCGATGTCAACATAAGTTCAAAACACCATTGATGGTCATTATTTGGCACTTGGGATTCTTCAGTTTGCGGTTCGGTTTTGGGAAGCGCGGATGTGTCCCAGTCCACAGAGGGATGACGGCGGATGATCCCTGGGGGTGGGTGTAGGGTAAGGGGGGTGGGGTGATGGGTTATCAATGGGAGGGTTGGGGTTGCTGGAGGAAGATATCAGGGGACGACGAGGAACCACTTTTTTCTTTTCAGGTGGAAAAAAAATCAATGTCGGGGGGATAGTTTTGTTATTTACAGCTTTGGAAATAAACAGATTTTGGAACACTGGGAGTGGGCTCCCCAGTGTCCCACACTGCTTGGCGGTCGGGGGCATAACTCAGAACAAAGGATGTGGGCTCTCCTCGGTGTCCCACACTACTGGGTGGGGGGATAGATAACTGGGGACTTTGGGAGTGGGCTCCCTGGTGTCCCACACTGCTGGGGGGGGCAACACATGGTATGTCCATCCCTGGGGATGCTAGGAGTGGGTTCCCCAGTGTCCCACCCTATTGTGAGGGGGGAGTAAAACAAAGGGGATGCACAGGGGCCATCTCACAGCAGGAGTGGTCATCCCGGTGTTAGGAAATAATACTTTAAAAAATGATCGCCAGCTTGGGCCACTAGACACCAGGCAGCACGAGTTCCAGCTGTGGCTGCAGAAGTCAAGAAAATACCGGCGTTCTCATGTTGAGAATGGAAGCGAAGCGGTCCTCTCACTAAGCTCCACACCCGAGATTTCAGGTGCTCAGGAAATGTGCTTTGGGCCACATTTAAAAAAATAAATAAATAAATCAGTGTAGCTAAAGGGGTCCCCTTTAGCTAAGTTTTGATGTCTTTTTTTTACATTACACTTAGTTTCAGATTTTTTTTCACTTTCTCACATTCGTTAAGAACAAAACAGAATGGCGGACAGAAGAGACCTCTACCATTGCAAAGCCATGTACTGTTTATTTTTTATTTATTTATTTGATGAGAATCAGAATTACAACCCTTTGAGTCATAGACTCCTTTGCAAAGACTCCTCGTCAGTACAAGAACACACATTAAACATTTTATACATACATTGGTCACACAGTTATTACAATAGGCATTTTATACATTGGTCTCACAATATAGTGGATTAACATTAGCCAGTTACTATCGCTAGGATCTTATAGAACCCTGGGTCACTGTAACGAGACAAGACAGCTTTGAGGCGTCGTTTACAGAACCCTGAGTCGAGGTTTATGTGCAGCTAGATTGTGGGACTTGGGGTTGATTGCCAGGATATAAGCTAGTCACTTGGTATCTATGGTCGAGAGGAATGTTGGTGACAGCCACAGGCTTCTGAGTCAAGAAGGAGGCTCTTGATACTAGTTTTGAATTGGCCAAGACTAGTGGCACAGGAGATAGAGGGAGGTAGGTTGTTAAGCCAAAGGGGGGCACAATAACGGAAGGACCTTTGTCCTAGAGAGGTTCTACAGTGGGGGATTAGTAGGGAGGTGTTTGTAGGGTGTCTAGGGGCTCTTCTGAGTGTGGCTGGCTGGATGAGGGGGTGGAGGCCCTTGGGTGTGAGATTCATGAGTATTTTTTTTGCTTGGAGGCAAGTATAGTACTTAAGTCTACCTTCGAAGGTAAGCCAGTTTGCAGGCTTGTAGAGCTCACATGTGTGGGTTAGTCTAGCCTGTGACCAGATGGCAAGCTTTGTTGAGAGCTAGGCTAATGCCGTGTGGTGTTGTTTTGTCCGTGGAGCCATAAATCACAATACCATAGTCGAACAATGAAAGGACTGAGCTGGTTACTGCTAGATGTAAGGCCTGGGGGGTTGGCAGTGCTTATGTCTGTATAGTATCCCTATCCAGGTATTTACATAGGTGGAAAGGTGTTTGATGTGTGTATGGTAGGTGAGCAATGTGTCCAGGATAACACCCAGATATTTAAAGTTTGAGACCTGTTCAATATGGAGGCCCTGTGAGTTTGTGATGGTTAGAGGGGCATTACTATATGAACTTTGACGGTGGGCAAAGATCATTGATTTAGTTTTGTTGTAGTTTAGTATTAAGCGATGATCAGTGAACCAGGATTCTAATTCTCTAAAGAAGCCTTGTAGGGAGCTTTGAAGGGAGTGAGGATTGGGGTGCTTCCAGAAAAGTATGGCATCGTCTGCATAGAGCAGGAGCTTGCCGCTGCAGGACTGAGGGAGGGAATTTAGGAATAGGGTGAAAAGTACAGGCCCTAGAATAGACCCTTGAGGGACGCCTGTTAGGACAGGTCACTTGGAGGAGAGGGTGGTGCTGATTTTAACTTGTTGTGACCGGCCAGTGAGATAGTCCTGGAACCAGGAGATGGCTCAGTGGAGAAATGGTAGGAGGGGAAGGAGTGGAGTAGAAGTGCGTGACTGACGATTTTGAACGCTTTGGTAAGATCGATGTATATGGCTCCAGCTATTGACCCCTGTTACAGTGCCTCGTGTATGTATGATGTGAATTCAAGCAAGGCTGTGGTTGTGCTATGTCCCTTCGAAAATGTGTGAAAACACTGCCCTACTTTACGCAAAAAACAAAGGAATTTGTGTGCACAGTGGTTGCTTTCCTTCCACTCTGTGAAAACATTGGCTTAGTTTGCAAAAAATAAGATGGATTTGTGCACAAAGTGGTTGCTTTTGTGAAAAATGCTTTAGTTCGGAACATCTATCTTTTCCCATTGGAAATGATGGCAAAATTTAAAATTTCATCACTTTTGAACGCATCGGTATGTTTTCGCCAAACCTTCAAAAGGCACAGCTGTGAGGCAAAAGTTCTTTACCCTGAACATTTCAGACCACCACCTAAACCCCTTTCAGAGATACAGGTGGACAAAGAAATGTCCAAAAACATGAAAACACGAAAATTTAGGATTTTTTCACACTTTCTATCTCAAAACCCACAAAATGAATTTGCATGAAATTTGGCACAACAGACCTACCAAGAAAGATTAAGCGTGACACATTTCATGCAAATCCGTTGAGCGATTCCAAAGTTATAAACGTTCATAAATTTGGGTTTAACATAGAAGTTTGCATGGACCCTAACTATACTGGTGCTACCGAGCCAGTATAATATATATATATAATTTTAAGTAGTAGTCCATTGTAACGTTTTATTTCTGAAGTAATTTTCTTTTTCCTTTTGTTCATCAAAAAGTCTTCTATGTGATAACATTGTGCTGGATGTGTGGATGGGCTTTTGGCCTGGCAGCTGACATGTCTAACTCTGTTGCCCCTCACTGCATCATCAGCATTGTGATCTCACTAACAGTGACATCACAGGTCAATGACCTGGCAGTCACTCACTTGCTATTCCCAAGTAGCAGTGATGTCACGGTCAGTGAGGTCACGGTGCTGGTAGTGTGGTGTGGGGTGGGGTAGTGTGGAGCAGTGGAGCAGGATATGTCACCTGCCAAGCTGAGAGCTGTTCCACACATCATACCTACTAACATCAGGTAAACAATCTTCTAATTAAACAAATAAAAAGTACCTCAGATATAAAAGGTAACAGTTGCCTACTTTTAAAATCTAATATTAGTTTTAGGCAGTGTACTAGCTCTTTAATAGCTTGGCAGCCGTCCAGTGGATTTGCATGAGATTTTACATGCGTGGTCTGGGGGGGGGGCAAGATCTCTTGACATGCCAATTTTTGTTCTGGTTGGATGTGTGGATTCTTGCTGGTTTTTTTGTCATCGCCTAGCACCCAGACTGAAATTTTTAGGGTAGAAAGAGCTTGACTGACAGTGGCGCCGTTCGCTGGTTTGGTGAAAAAATATTAATCCGTTCCACAGTTATAAGATTTTACCATTTCAGTTCTGAGCATGCTCAGTACGATCTTCTGGATAGCTGCTTAGAACAAAAATAGAATTTGGCCCATACCAAAAATGATCCTTTTTCATATGAGGGTAATCCATTTTCGTGAGGAAAATTTCTTTTTTCATATGGCTGCCATCTTGTTTCTCCTCCCAAATAGTTTTTGAAAACCCATAAAAATGAGATCCTGCAGAGACACCAACACATGTATCTTGCTAACTGGGACCCCATTAGGTGGATTCTGGAGTTACTTTTTAGAAAAATTACCCATAAATGTATTTTTTTAATACACTTTTAAATCTTTTTTCGTGACTCGATTTCAATGTTTTTGTATGGCCATATGAAAAAGGAATTGAGCCATATGAAAAAGTATCCTTTCATTTGAAAAAAGAATTTGGACTTAGTTTTTTCTTGAAACTTTTTTAGTATGAAGGCATCCTTTTTTCATACGAACTTAAAAAGCATACGTACGAGAAAGGATCCTTTCTTATGAAAAAAGAATTGGGGGGGGGGAGACTAAGCCCCCAATTATTTTTTCATTGAAGGGATCCTTTTCTCATATGTTTTTTTCATTCATACAACAAAAGGATTCCCTCTTACGAAAAAAATAATTTTGCCTTAGTTTTTTCCCAATTTCAACTTCAACAAGTCATAACTCTGTCAATCTTTGCACTTAAGGGACAATCTATATATTAAAATAAAGCTCTTACTGAGTACTACAAGAATAATATGTAATCCCCCCTCCCCCCCCAAATTTAGGGGCCATATAAAAAAAATCAAAATTAAAACATCAAAATATCCTATAGGATAACATCGGAAGTTTAACAAGCCATACACTTCCACACCAACATGGATGTATGTATGTACTCCCTGGAGGACAGGAGGGAAAGGGGAGACATGACTGAGACCTTCAAGTACTTGAAAGGGGTTAATAGGGTGAACAAGGAGGGTCTCTTTAGGCAAAGCTGCAGCAAAACTACGAGGGGTCACAGCCTTAATTTGGGGGGGATATTTAGGAGGAAGGTTAGGAGACATTTCTTCACAGAAAGGGTGATGTCCAAGTGGAATGCGCTGCTAGAAGAGGTGATCTCAGTGAGGATGGTGGACAGCTTCAGGAGTGCCTGGGATAGATATAGGGGGAGGATAAAGGTCATAGGAGGGTAGGGAAGGAGCAAAGATATGGAAAGATCGGGGGGGGGGCAGGGACAACAGCCTGAGTTTTGAACCCTGTACAATGGGCAGACTAGATAGGCCAGAAGGCCGAAGTCTGCTGGCTACTTTGTATCTTTGTATGTATCTACAGACCTGCGCTTCCATAAGCAAAGGAATATATTCTCACTGAACACCTCAGCAAGCATGATCTGCTCTGTAAACAGCAACATGGCTTCCGCAAAGAGCACAGTACAACTTCAGCCCTCCTGGAATTCACCACACACATCCACTCTGCTCTTGACAAAGGCCACACCACTGGCGCTGTATTTGTTGACCTTACTAAGGCATTTGACACCGTCAATCACTCCCTCTTGCTAGTCACCCTCTCCAACATTGGCTTTTCACAGGATGCCCTGCACTGGTTCACAAACTTATTTATCGGGTAGGTACCAGCAGGTCAAAATCGTCTCTGCCTTATCCAATAAGCTCCCAGTTCTCTCAGGGGTCCCCCAAGGGTCCATCCTAGGTCCTCTTCTTTTCAGCCTTTACCTTAACTCCTTCCCTCCCCATGACCTGCTCAGGCAGTCTTCTGCTTTATGCGGATGATGCCGTCATTTATGCTTCCAACCCTGACCTTCTGCAACTCCACCAAATCCTCCAGTCCTCCTTTAGCAAAGCCGAATAGTGGTTCACTGCACAGCGCCTTGTTCTGAACTACAAAAAGACCAAGATCATGATTTTTGCCCCCCCCAGAACACTAGGAAGAAACTTTGCCCCCAGGTCCTAATTGCTGACCTTACCCCACTCGAGAAAGTGGAATCCTTCAAATACCTAGGAATCTCCCTTGACCCAGCTCTCAATTTCTACCAACACATACATCGCCTGTCCACTGCCCTTAATGTCCACCTTGGCCTGCTCTACCGGCTTAAACACCGCCTTACCCAAGACGCCCTCAAACTGGCAGTCTCGTCCTCTATCCTCTCCCTCCTCGATTACAGCATTCTCATATACAGCGCTGCCACCACCTCGGCCCTCAATAGGCTCCGTCTCTCCCTCAACAAAACCTGTCACCTCATACTGGATTGCGATCGCCTCACCCATACCTGCTCATTTTATAACTCCACTAACTGGCTAAACTTAGACAATAGGATCCAGTTCCATACCTGTCTTTTGGCCAAACAAATTACCCTAGGGCTTTCTCCCCTGGTCTCACCTCCTTAATCTCTCAGGCTACAGCACCTAAAGTAACTCGTAGCTCCAGCAAGAAGCTGTTCACAGTTCCCTGATGTCATACCTCCCTAGTCCAAAGGTCCTTCAGCTTCAAGGCATCCTCATGGATGAATGGCCTACCCAGCTTCATCACAAACGAAAACTCTATCGGCCTCTTCAAATCACACCTAAGGACACATCTCCAGTCCTCTAACTACTGCGACTGCTACTGAACCTGTTTCCTGATCCTCCCCCTCAATGACAATGGCCTCTGGCTAGCTCCCCCTTCCCGTCTTACATTATACTTATCTGTACCACCCAAAGTTTCTCTGGTCCTGATTGTGAGCCTTACGCTGTACTTTTTTCTATGTACCTAGCTTATTTTCATACTTTTACCATGTATTTAGCTGTTACAGTTTCCTGCATTGTATGTCTACCTTGATACTGTACTGTCAATTTTTGTGACGTGGAACCTTTGTAAATGAGTCTTTGACTCAAAGTTACTATCCGAATCCTGAATAAATAAATAAAAATATTCACGTAGGTCAATACTAAGTAAAAAAGTAAAGAAATGCTTTGTAAAAAATGTTGTTAATGCACCAGTTAGGGTTCAGATTAAAGTGAAAAAAGTAGATAATGTGGTGTTAGGGTTCCCTACCCTAACGCCCCACTCCCACCCTGCAGGCAGCAAAGGAAAAACCATTACAGTTTTACCTCTCCTGCATCTTCGCAAGTCAGGCCTGGTGTGTTCCTTCAGGTTGTCAGCCCTAATGCTCACCCCATTCTTGTATAGTCTGCACATCTCAGTTTCTTTACTGATTGAATGGGGTGAGCGTTAGGGTTCACAGACCTAGGGAACACCCTGGGCCCGATTTGCAAAGACTCAGGAGAGTACTTCATCTGTTTTTGCAAAAAGCTTGTGATAGTAAATTTCCAAATCAGATCTAAACTAACCAGCATGTTCCAAAAATACAGCAAAACAGGCCATGTGACAATAGTCATTACAGTCTGCAAGTAGACACATCATTAGTTTGCAAGTGGAGACATCATTAGTTTTCATGGCAATGTATAGGCATCCCCAACATTTTAGCATTATTGTCCCAGTGCAGGCTTCTATCACTCCGTAACTATACATAATATGTTGGTAGCATATCATGGTATCACTAGGTGCAAGAGTAAAAGCTGAAATAATTGCCCTTGACAGAGGCGAAATCACTGGGTCCATTTATGTTGACCTCATCAAGGCATTTGACCTTGCGAACCACACCCTCCTGTGCCAAAAAATTTATTTCCCTGGGCCTTTCCACAGAGGTTGTGTCCTAGTTTAGTAACTACCTTGCTGGTAGAACCCAAGCAGTTAAGTATCATACAGTACTTTCTGACACCCTGCCAGCAAACTACTGGAGTTCCCCAAGGGTCCATTCTGGAACCTCTTTTATTCTGTCTCTATATTGATGAATTGCCCACTGTCCGTGACAGTACTAATGGTCTGCTTTCTGCAGATGATGTGGTCATTTTTACCAGCAGTCCAAACCTGGGGATTCTGCAACAGAAACTCCAAGCTGACTTCAACGCCATACAGGACTGGTTCTCATCTAACCTCCTTGTGTTGAATGCTAAGAAAACTACATGTATGATCTTCACCACCCACAATAAGACCCCTTCATCATCCCTCACACTTTCAATGACCACCTCGTCTGGCACTCCCCTAGAGCAAGTGGCCACATTCAGGTATTTAGGTGTCACCATAGTGCATCAGCTCCACCCTGTTCTTTACTGCTCACATTGACACCCTAGTCAAAACTTTCAGCTCAAGGCTTGGTTTCGTCTTTCACCACAGAAATAGCTTCCTTCCTGAAATCAAAAAAACTGCTTGTTAGGTCTTGTATCTCTAGTGTTATTGACTACAGTATTACTGCCTATGGCTCTGCAACCAATGGTGAGCTATCTAGAGTATGGGGTGCCCTCAACAGAGCCTGCTATTTTGCACTTGGACTTAAACATGACATGCACACTTGTGTACTATACAGTAACTGAAATTGGATAAATCTTGAATCCCGGCTGCATTTTCACACCCTAGTAACTGGAAGAAAAGCACTTTATGGTGCTCTCTAGCACACTGCACCGACAATATAAGCATACACATTGTATAATATATATATTTCTATACAACAAACCAATCACACACACACACACACACACACACAAACAAACAAAAAAGGAGATAAACATGTGGGGAGTAGTGCAATGTAATGGCTGTGGGGCAGCAGTCTTCCAGGAGTCTTTCTGGAGGCTGAGATGCTGCCCTATTTGCAGACAACTCTCTGCCCTGAGGGAGGAAGTTGCCCGTCTTCAGGCCACACTGGACAGTAGTAAGGGAACCTTCCCCCAGGCCACACTGGACAGTAGGAAGGGAACCTCCCCCATCCAGGGAGCACCACAGTCAACACCACTACCTCAGAGGTTGCGAAGAAAGCACAGCAGTTGGACCACAGTGGGCTCAGGGAGGGTGAGGATGGTGGAACAGAGGCACACCCAGTCAGTTGTTCCACTCCACAATCCATACACCATTCTGGGGGAGCATAGCTCCCCTATAGATGCACCCACAGAGGAGACTAAGGAGGCTGAGGACAACTGTCACAAGGGAGGCCCACAGGAAGGAGGCAGAGGACACCACAGGGAAAGGAAGCAGCACCTGGTGGGGGACTCAATTATTAGGGGGATAGAACTGGGGGGAGCAGGGAAAACTGAAGTAAGGTGCCTGCCTGGTGCCATGGCTTGGAGGGACAGGAAGCGCATCCTCAGGATCACGAGAACAGCTGCACAGGAGTCTGAGCCGGACATCATTGTCCACCTAGGGACAAATGACTTGGCTCATCATGAGATTAGAGCAGTGCAGGAGGACTTTGTAGAGTTGGGGAGGGGCCTAAGACAAGTAGCACACACAGTATCCTTCTCAGAGGTGCTGTCTGTCAATGGCATGGGGGAGGCGAGGGTACTTTGCACCATGCAGTTTAATGAATGGTTGAAAAAATGGTGTGGAGCACAGGGATTTGGCTTCATTGGGGACTGGGGTTCCACCTGGAGGGACACCAGCCTATACTGGCAGGATAGTCTGCATCTGTCCAGGAAGGGAACAAGTCTTTTGAGCAATCGGTTTAAATGCTTCATTGGCAAGCTTTTAAACTAGTCAAAGGGAGGCACTGATAAGCAGCAGGAAAATCCCAGCCTCCCTACAAAACAGGGTACTAAATGAGAAAAAGACCGAGGTAGAAAGGTCAGTGGGGGATGCTGCAACAGAAGGTAAAGCCATCAAAAAATGGAGAGCAATGAGTACCAGTACCCGTAGTCTGGGTAACAAGCTTCCTGAATTAGTGGCTTTGGTGGAGGAGGAACATCTGGATATCGTGGCAGTCACAGAAACATGGAACACACAAAACCATGACTGGGACGTAAACATACTAGGATACACTATCTACAGGAGGGACAGAGATGGTAAAAGAGGAGGAGAAGTAGCTCTTTACATAAGGGAAGGAATCAAAGCAACAGAACAAAAGGGTAACCAGGGAGGAGAAAAAGCACTGTGGGTAAATTTGGAGACAGGCAATGACACCACAATCCACACAGGAGTTGTATACAGACTCCCTTCTCAGGGGGAGGAAATGGACAAGGAAATGATAGAAAGTATACTTAGAATGGCAGAAAAAGGGGAGATATTGGTGATGGGTGATTTGAATATGCCAGATGTTAACTGGAGTGCAGCTACAGCAGCCACTTCGAAGAGTGGGGTTATTCTAGATGCCCTACAGAGGGCATGCCTTAGACAACTAGTATTGGAGCCCACTCGAGAGGGAGCAATCTTAGACCTGGTTCTCTCAAATGGGGATGGAGAGAGGATCACAGATGTAGAAGTGGGTAGCCATCTGGGAACTAGCAACCATCGAACAGTATGGTTCACAATAAACACAGCAATAGAGTCAAGCCATACAAAGGCAAAAGTACTGGACTTTAGGAGGGCTGACTTTGCCAAAATGGGTGAGTGCCTAAGGAATGCACTAGCAAATGGGCAGGAAGGAGGGGTGGAGGAACAATAGGGAATAATAAAAACTGCCATCACAGAGGTAACGAGCCTTTGTGTGAAGCAAATAAACAAAACAAAACGATGTAAGAAACCACTATGGTTCTCAAAGGAAGTGGCAGTGAAGGTTCAAGAGAAAAAGAAAGCATTCAGGAAGTACAAGGAATCACAGAAGTAGCAGGACAGAGAACTGTATCAGTTAAAGCAAAAGGAAGCTGGGAAGGCACTCAGAACGGCAAAGGCCCAAACCGAGGAAAAGACAGCCAACTCAGTTAAGAAGGGGGATAAAACCTTTTATAGGTACATCAGGGAGCGAAGGAAGACCAAGGGAGGGATAGTGAGGCTTAATAAAGGGGAGGGAGGGTGGGCAGAGGGAGACTGTGAAAAGGCAGAGATACTAAACAAATATTTTTGCTCAGTATTTACAAATGAAGAGGGGGAGGTACCTAAAACAAACAGTAGAAACACTCTGGATACAGAAGTTGATACCAGCCCATTTACAGAAGAAAGGGTTATGAAAGAACTCTTAAAACTGAAGGTGGACAAAGCAATGGGGCCTGATGGTATTCATCCCAGAATTCTAAAAGAACTAAGGGTAGAACTAGTGACACCACTGACTACCCTTTTTAACAAATCATGGGAGGATGGGGTGGTACCCAAGGTCTGGAGGAGGGCAGATGTGATTCCCCTTCACAAAAGTGGGAGCAAGGCAGAAGCAGGAAACTACAGACCTGTTAGTTTAACCTCAGTGATAGGGAAAATGATGGAATCACTTCTGAAGGAAAGAACTGTCGAGTATCTAGAGGCCAGAGGGGCACAGGACCCAAGGCAGCATGGATTCACAGCAGGAAGGTCATGCCAGACAATCTGATAGATTTCTTTGACTGGGTGACCAAAGTAGTAGATCAGGAGGGTTGTGAACATGGCCTACCTAGACTTTGCAAGGCATTTGACACAGTCCCACACAAAGATTAATATACAAGTTAGCCAGCCTGGGAGTGGGTCCCAAGATGACAGCCTGGGTAAAGAATTGGCTGGAGAATTGGACACAGAGAGTAATAGTAAATGGAGTCCACTCTGAAGAAAGGGGATTACTAGTGGTGTACCGCAGGGTTCAGTATTAGGACCGGTCCTCTTCAATGTCTTTATAAGCGACATTGCAGAGGGACTGGAAGGAAAAGTATGTCTCTTTGCAGATGACACAAAGATCTGCAACACAGTTGATGCACAAGGTGGGGTGGAAAGGATGAGAAGGGACTTGGCAAGGTTAGAGGAATGGTCAAATGTATGGCAGCTTAGATTCGATGCTAAGAAGTGCAAGGTAATGCACCTGGGAAACAAAAACCCAGGGGAAGAGTACACAATGGGGGGTGAGATACTAACAACAACAAAAAGGAAAGGGACCTGGGGGTAATCATATCAGATGACCTAAAGGTGGGCAAGCAATGTGAGAAGGCAGCAAGGAGGGCTGGGGGGATACTGGGATGCATAGGGAGAGGCATCACTAGTAGAAAACAGGAAGTTATTATCCCTCTGTACAGACAGCTGGTCAGACCCCATCTGGAGTACTGTGTGCAGTCCTGGAGACCCAATCTCCGCAAAGACATAGACAGGATGGAAGCTGTCCAGAGGAGGGCAACTAAAATGGTGCAGGGTCTGAACTATTTCGACTTGTTATCATGAACTTATTGATGCCCACAGCTTGCATGTGGTAGCACCGAAATGCAGAATGTAACTAGTTTGTGCATGTAAATGTGTAGCATGTTTTTGTCTTCAATGCTGTAAATAATGCTCCTTATAAGAACTGTTTTGGGTTGTACTGTACTGTACTGTATTTTCGTTATCTTTCCTGTTGACTCTGAATCTAAGCCCTTTGTAAATAGGTTCTGCCCAAAAGGTTTTATTTGAAATAAACTGTGCAGCAACTATTCTGTTCCATGTAATATAGTGTAAACAAAATATGATTTCAGAAAGGGCCACAGCACCACCACCACTGCCTTGGCTTGCTTCACTTAGTATGTTATCATAGGCATGGATGAAGGCAAATTAACCAGTGCCATTTTGTGGATTTAACAAAGGCCTTTGATCTAGTGGACTGCAGCATCCTACTAGAAAAACTGCATCTCTCTGGGTTCACCGCAACCATGTCCTGGTTTTGCAACTACCGCACAGGGACAACCCTGGTGGTCTGTACAGGGGGAGTCACCTCCAACACTCTGGGTATCAAATGTGGGGTCCCTCGGGGATCTATACTTGGATCAGTTCTGTTCTGCCTCTTTGTAAATTCCATCCCTAAGGATTGCAAGAGTTGCCACATGCTTCTGTATGCAGGCAACTTGATTCTTTTTCACAGTGACAAAATCCCGGCTGAACTATCAGAGGTGTTTAGCCCCTCCCCCCACCGAGGTTCATCTCAAATATACTCCCCAATCAATGTTAGTAAGACAAATACGATGCTGTTCAGATCCAAACCCAGGCTTGCCAAATGGCCAGTGGGGACTGGTCCTCCAATCTCTTGAATATCCTGTCACCATACAGGACCCCCCTGGAACAAGTAACTGCCTTTTAAATACCTAGGGATCCCACTAACCCCTATATAACCTTCTCAGATCACATTGGGATAACAGGTGAGTGACTCAGCAACTGGATGACTGTTTTCAGATAAAGAACCTTATGGCCCCTGAAGTGCAGCTGGCCATAGTTCAGGGTAGGCTACTCCCCCTTCTGAACTACTGCTCCATTATTTACACCCAAACCTTGTCTTCCAGCCTGTCCAGACTCAATACATCTTACAACAGCATCTGTAGCTTTGCTTCACTGGCCTCTTACACCACTTATCATCTCTCCCTCTTGCAGGCTCTTGGCTGGCTCTTGTTGCAAGCCTGCTGTGAATAACTACTAGGCAGCCTCTTTGGCAAATCCCTTTGGAAGAAAGAATCCTCCTCACTGTAAGACCTTCTCAAGCCTGTCCTCTGTAGTCTCAGGACCTCTTTATATCTTCTCCTACAAAATCACCAGACTGCCACCTGTATGGGTCAAAAAGCCTTCTCCATTGTTGTCCCTAGGCACTGGAACAGGCTGCAAATTTCTTTCCACTCTGTAGACTAACATTTCTTTTCAAATCACACTATAAGACTGTGGTCACAGCTATCTCTCCCCCCCGTTACAGAAATCAGGGAATGTTCTTAGTCCAGTTTTTAAAGCCTGACTGAGCTCTTTGTTGTATTTTCACGTACTGTGTACATTCTTTTTTTTTTTTTAATTTTTACACATTTGCTTGCCAGACCTCAGCCTCGCGACCCCCATCCCCACTACCACAGGACTTACTGACAGGTGATACCTCCCTGGATTGCCCACCTGGGGGGGCCACGTGTACTCTGTTTCTATTTATTGCAGGGGGTCACTCTCCTAAACTTGTTGTATTAATTGTGTCTTTACAGCAGTACTTCTGCAATTATTGGTTGGTGACTGATATGCACCCTGATTGGGTAATTAACTGTATCGTTCCATGCCATTTTCCTCTTGTCAGGTATGTGTTTTTACTGTTCACTGTTATGTGCTATCTTGATGGCCCAGATCATGCCTGAAAACAGTTCCTTAGACTACTATACCCACCTGGTAACAAACAAATAAAGTAAAATCTTGGTGCTACCAGTCCCCCACTGGCTCACTGGTATTCAGTCAGTGTCTGACATACAGAATCACAGTATCACTGTCACATGGACTGAGCAAAATGAAGCTCACATCCTTGGTTGTATTCCTTCTGGCAGAGTTCCATGCTGAGCCCAGATTGGGCAGGAAGTTCACAGGAAAGCATGTACTGTGTTTTCAAACGCAGCCTCTGTAAATTCTGTGCTCATTATTGGTTGGAATCTGTGGGAAAACAATTCATAGCCTCTGACCCCTTTTCCCATTAGTCCTTTGGGGTCAGAGGTCGCTGCTGCATGGCCACTGCTGTTTGTTGACATGTCTGCTGTCCAGTATTTAAGTAGTTCCTGCAATTTTTCTATGCACCTTGTGGAGCCGTAATTTAATTTTTGTGGCCTTGCTGCCTACCATGTGGCCAGGAAGACATCAAGAGCCAGATATTCAAAGACTAGCAAGGGCACTAAGGGGTGTTTGCCCACACTAACTGGATTTGTTCCAGATTTGTGGGTGGGGTCTATTTTTAGAGACCCCCACAGCATGGGCAAAACCCATTGGTGCCCCAGTGCTAACATATTGCTGCACCCATGCAAATGAAGGGGTCCCTTCATGTATACATGCACAGAGGCATATTCAGTGATTTGCACCAGCAGTACATGTTAGCGAAATGGGCAATACTTACAGCCTTTGCAAACTCCGACTTGACAGGGCGCAAGGCCCTGGTGATGAGACATGGTACTGCAGCCAGCTGCCCCCCCCGAACCACGGCCCAGTGAAACAATGAATGCCGTGGTGTTCAGTGGCATCCGCCTGCCATAGATCACCTTTCTTGTATAGCTGTTGTTGTTCCTGGTGTCTAGTGACACCCCCCACCCTGGTCTGGTGTTACAAACTCCGTCTGTAACCACTTATGGTCACAGTGTAACTGGGGCATACTGTACATTGTAGTGGCTAGACCAACTGACTGAGTCAAATTACCTGAATCTGGAATATTTTTGCCCCCGAAGCTGCATCTCGACTCAACTCTGACCATGCTAAAGGTAGTTGTGAGCCCAGCATTTATTTGGTGGCATTAAACAAGTAACTGAACACTGTTTCCCTTCTGTGACCATGGCATAATAGAAACAGGTGCCCCAGTTCCTAAAAATTCTTATTACAGTTGTTGTTGTATCACTGGTCACATCAGGGCAAAAAGGAACCATGCCCTACCCACCCTCCAATCCACTGGCCCATAATGCATACATAGTCTCTGGTGGCTAGTGGTACACCCCAACCCCTTAAGGAATTGGTAGTCCCTGTCATACAGTGGTCCTCCCCCCCCCCGGAACAGATATGCTATTTGCTACCTTCTTCTGTTTCTGTCCTTCATTACTACCCAGGAGAGTGCCAGTCAAGCGCCCCACTCGCAAAGTTTTGCTCATAGCATTCTCAGTCCTGGCCTTTATCCCCTCCCCCCACTAGTTTAAATGCTTGTCTATGAAGGCACTGAACCTCAGACTTAATGCTGAGATCTCCGACTCCTCCACCCTCAGGTGCAATCCTTCACTCAAGAAGAGCCCCTAGTCCTGCTAAAATGCTCCCCAGTCTCCTATGTACTGTATTTGAATCCCTCCCCTGCATCAGTCCATCAACCACTTGTTGAAGATGAAGATTTTAAGCTTACTGCCACCCTCCTTCCTTCATGTGAGTGACAGTACCTCTCAAAATGTAAGCAAGACAGCTTCCTCCCTCAGAATTATGCCAAATGTGTAAATATTAGCTTTCACCTCCTCAGTCATGTGACTTGCCAGATTGTTTGTCCCAAAGTGGACAAGAAATTACATTGGAATCATCCACTGCCTCATAAACCAGCCTCCTTGCTTTAGCGATAACCTTCCCATCCACTGACCCCGGGATGTAACACATGTTTCCCCTCTGTAACTCCTACTACCTTTCCTGACCCCTCACTGTTGAGTCTCCCACCACCAGAACCCCTCTTTCTGGTTTACTGTGTGTGGAACTTCTCCCATTCACAAGCTTCACAGTCTCTGCAGACATTTACAGCCTCTTTCCAACTGACTGGGCCTCTGTAACTGGAGCGGCCATGCAGACACCCTCACTCAATTGTGGGAAACAGTTCCACATCTCAATAATTTAGCTTTCGCCTCCCAGAAAGAGCCATCTTCCCCTTGCAAACAACCCTCCAACCCCACCTCATGGACCCCTGGGGGCCTTTAAGGGAGAAGGAAGAAGGGAGCTAATATTCTTCAGGTGAAGCTACCTCTGGCTGGAAGCTGCAATACTGAACATAGGATTTGCAAGAAAGCGGGTTGTGCTCACAACAGAGGGAGGTGAACCTTAAAATTGTCTTTGGTTTGTAGCAAATATTCTGCAGGTGGAGGCTACTTCTAACTGAAAGGTGAAATAAGGAACTTAGAATTATCAGGAAAAGACAGTCTTTCAAGCAACAGAGGGAGGTGGATCTAGCTTTACTTTTGTTCCAATTCTTAAGATTTTCAGTGCAGAAAGAATTTAAACCCTGGGCTAAGAGTTTGTCATAAGTCCTGAAGTAAGTGCAGGCACAGGCTGTGTATTTGACCCAGACAGTGCCCTAGGGGGAGGAAACTGTTTTTTGTGTTTATCTGTGTGTGCCTTAAAAGGCCAGACCAGACTGTGTCAGGAAGTGCTTACATCATAGCTACTTATCAGCCAATAGCTTTGGAAGAGTCTTACAGACCTGAGAACAATAGTATTGTAAGCAAGTGTTTTATAGCAAACTTATCAGAACAGCTAATATTCTTCAGGTGAAGCTACCTCTGGCTGGAAGCTGCAATACTGAACATAGGATTTGCAAGAAAGTGGGTTGTGCTCACAACAGAGGGAGGTGAACCTTAAAATTGTCTTTGGCTTGTAGCAGATATTCTGCAGGTGGAGGCTACTTCTAACTGAAAGGTGAAATAAGGAACTTAGAATTATCAGGAAAAGACAGTCTTTCAAGCAACAGAGGGAGGTGGATCTAGCTTTACTTTTGTTACAATTCTTAAGATTTTCAGTGCAGGAAGAGTTTAAAGCACAGTGGACTTATTTTGGGGCTGATTGCTTTCAGAGCACAAACCATCAGGCTGTTTTGGGGCTGGGGAGGTTTACCTGTGTCTGACTTGGATGTCTGGATTTTTCTGTTTGATTAGCAGGGTATTTTCTCTGTCAAATTGTTGTGTAGGGCATCTTGCTGACAGGAATGCACTCATGGCAGCGGTGGATCAGAGCTTTTAGCTGATTGTTTCGTGAGGGCACAGTTTAGGCCCAACCCCTGCTCACCCCTCACCCCACCCACCCCTGGAAATAGTTCCTTTATACCTGGGGTTCTGACATCATTTCCTCAAGAGTGCAAGGTGCATATCACTGTCATATCCTCTCTAGCACACTGCACTGACAATATAAGCATACACATTGTATAATATATATATTTCTATATAACAAACCAATCACACACACACACACACACACAAAAAGGTAGATAAATATGTGGGGAGTAGTGCAATGTAATGGCTGTGGGGCAGCAGTCTTCTGGGAGTCTTTCTGGAGGCTGAGATGCTGCCCTATTTGCAGACAACTCTCTGCCCTGAGGGAGGAAGTTGCCCGTCTTTAGGCCACACTGGACAGTAGTAAGGGAACCTTCACCCAGTCCACACTGGACAGTAAGAAGGGAACCTCCCCCATCCAGGGAGCACCAGAGCCACCACCACTACCTCAGAGGTTGTGAAGAAAGCACAGCAGTTGGACCACAGTGGGCTCAGGGAGGGTGAGGATGGTGGAACAGAGGCACACCCAGTCAGTTGTTCCACTCCACAATCCATACACCATTCTGGGGGAGCATAGCTCCCCTATGGATCCACCCGCAGAGGAGACTAAAGAGGCTGAGGACAACTGTCACAAGGGAGGCCCACAGGAAGGAGGCAGAGGACACCACAGGAAAAGGAAGCAGCTCCTGGTGGAGGACTCAATTATTAGGGGGATAGAACTGGGGGGAGCAGGGAAAACTGAAGTAAGGTGCCTGCCTGGTGCCATGGCTTGGAGGGACAGGAAGCACATCCTAAGGATCACAAGAACAGCTGCATGGGAGTCTGAGCTGGACGTCATTGTCCACCTAGGGACAAATGACTTGGCTCATCATGAGATTAGAGCAGTGCAGGAGGACTTTGTAGAGTTGGGGAGGGGCCTAAGACAAGTAGCACACACAGTATCCTTCTCAGAGGTGCTGCCTGTCAATGGCATGGGGGAGGCGAGGGTACTTTGCACCATGCAGTTTAATGAATGGTTGAAAAAATGGTGTGGAGCACAGGGATTTGGCTTCACTGGGGACTGGGGTTCCACCTGGAGGGACCCCAGCCTATACTGGTAGGATGGTCTGCATCTGTCCAGGAAGGGAACAAGTCTTTTGAGCAATCGATTTAAATGCTTCATTGGCAAGCTTTTAAACTAGTCAAGGGGGAGGAACTGATAAGCAGCAGGAAAATCCCAGCCTCCCTACAAAACAGGGTACTAAATGAGAAAAAGACCAAGGTAGAAAGGTCAGTGGGGGGATGCTGCAACAGAAGGTAAAGCCATCAAAAAATGGAGAGCAATGAGTACCAATGCCCGTAGTCTGAGTAACAAGCTTCCTGAATTAGTGGCCTTGATGGAGGAGGAACATCTGGATATCGTGGCAGTCACAGAAACATGGTACACACAAAACCATGACTGGGACGTAAACATACCAGGATACACTATAGGAGGGACAGGGAGGGTAAAAGAGGAGGAGGAGTAGCTCTTTACATAAGGGAAGGAATCAAAGCAACAGAAAAAAAGGGTAAACAGGGAGGAGAAGAAGCACTGTGGGTAAATTTGAAGACAGGCAATGGCACCGCAATCTGCACATGGGTTGTATACAGACCCCCTTCTCAGGGGGAGGAAATGGACAAGGAAATGATAGAAAGTATACTTAGAATGGCAGAAAAAGGGGAGGTATTGCTAATGGGTGATCTGAATATGCCAGATGTTAATTGGAGTGGAGCTGCAGCAGCCACTTCAAAGAGTGGGGTTATTCTAGATGCCCTACAGGGGGCATGCCTTAGACAACTAGTATTGGAGCCATCTTGAGAGGGAGCAATCTTAGACCTGGTTCTCTCAAATGGAGATGAAGAGAGGATCACAGATGTAGAAGTGGGTAGCCATCTGGGAACTAGCGACCATCGAACAGTATGGTTCACAATAAACACAGCAATAGAGTCAAGCCATACAAAGGCAAAAGTACTGGACTTTAGGAGGGCTGACTTTGCCAAAAATGGGTTAGTGCCTAAGGAATGCACTAGCAAATGGGCAGGAAGGAGGGTGGAAGAACAATGGGAATAATAAAACTGCCCTCACAGAGATAACAAGCCTTTGTGTGAAGCAAATAAACAAAACAAACGATGTAAGAAATCACTATGGTTCTCAAAGGAAGTGGCAGTGAGGTTTAAGAAAAAAGCATTCAGGAAGTACAAGGAATCACAGAAGGAGCAGGACAGAGAACTGTATCAGTTAAAGCAAAAGGAAGCTGGGAAGGCAGTCAGAACAGCAAAGGCCCAAACCGAGGAAAAGATAGCCAACTCAGTTAAGAAGGGGATAAAACCTTTTATAGGTACATCAGGGAGCGAAGGAAGACCAAGGAGGGATAGTGAGGCTTAATAAAGGGAGGGAGGGTGGGCAGAGGGTGACTGTGAAAAGGCAGAGATACTAAACAAATATTTTTGCTCAGTATTTACAAATGAAGAGGGGGAGGTACCTAAAACAAACAGTAGAAACACTCTGGATACAGAAGTTGATACCAGTCCATTTATAGAAGAAAGGGTTCTGAAAGAACTCTTAAAACTGAAGGTGGACAAAGCAATGGGGCCTGATGGGATTCATCCCAGAATTCTAAAAGAACTAAGGGTAGAACTAGTGACACCACTGAATACCCTATTTAACAAATCATGGGAGGATGGGGTGGTACCCAAGGACTGGAGGAGGGCAGATGTGATTCCCCTTCACAAAAGTGGGTGCAAGGCAGAAGCAGGAAACTACAGACCTGTTAGTTTAACCTCAGCGATAGGGAAAATGATGGAATCACTTCTGAAGGAAAGAATTGTCGAGTATCTAGAGGCCAGAGGGGCACAGGACCCAAGACAGCATGGATTCACAGCGGGAAGGTCATGCCAGACGAATCTGATATATTTCTTTGACTGGGTGACCAAAGTAGTAGATCAGGGAGGGGCTGTGGACATTTGCCTACCTAGACTTTAGCAAGGCATTTGACACAGTCCCACACAAAAGATTAATATACAAGTTAGCCAGCCTGGAAGTGGGTCCCAAGATGATATCCTGGGTAAAGAATTGGCTGAGAATAGGACACAGAGTAATAGTAAATGGAGTCCACTGAAGAAAGGGGTTACTAGGGTACCGCAGGGTTCAGTATTAGAACGGTCCTCTTCAATGTCTTTATAGCTTTACATTGCAGAGGGACTGGAAGGAAAAGTATGTCTCTTTGCAGATGACACAAAGATCTGCAAACACAGTTGATGCACAAGGTGGGGTGGAAAGGATGAGAAGGGACTTGGCAAGGTTAGAGGAATGGTCAAATGTATGGCAGCTTAGATTCGATGCTAAGAAGTGCAAGGTAATGCACCTGGGAAACAAAACCCAGGGAAGAGTACACACAATGGGGGTGAGATACTAAAACAACAAAAATGGAAAGGGACCTGGGGGTAGTCATATCAGATGACCTAAAGGTGGGCAAGCAATCTGAGAGGCAGCAAGGAGGGCTAGGGGGATACTGGGATGCATGGGAGAGGCATCACCAGTAGAAAACAGAAGTTATTATCCTCTGTACAGACAGCTGGTCAGACCCCATCTGGAGTACTGCATGCAGTTCTGGAGACCAATCTCCGCAAAGACATAGACAGGATGGAAGCTGTCCAGAGGAGGGCAACTAAAATGGTGCAGGGTCTGCACCAGAAGACATATGTAGAGAGACTTAAGGAGCTTAATATGTATAGCCTCGAGGAAAGAGGAGGGAGGGGGACATGATAGAAACTTTCAAGTACCTCAAGGGAATCAACAAAATACAAGAGGGTAGCATATTTCAAAAAAAAGAGGTGTGCAAGAACAAGGGGGCACAATTTGAAGATGGGGGCAGCTCAGAGGTAATTTAAGGAAGTATCTTTTCACAGAGAGGGTTGTGGATGCATGGAACGGCCTTCCGGAGGAGGTTGTGGAGTCAAAAACAGTGGTGGAATTCAAGCATGCATGGGACAGTCATAAGGCAATTCTAGGGGGTGGGGGTAGGAAGAAGTAGGCTGCTGGTTAACTAGGATCTGCAGCTTATCCATTAGGTAGGGAAATGGGCAGACTGGGTGGGCCAAGTGGTCCTTATCTGCCGTCAAATCCTATGTTTCTATGTTAAGGACTGCATGTGGCACCCCCAGCACCCACTTAGATCTATACCACAGAATCCGTAACTCCGCTCAAGCCACAGCTAGCTTTCTGAGTGCTGCCAGTCGCCTACATACTGGGTAGCAGCTGACTCCCATTAACACACACGAAGATGGCTGCCCTGCAACCCCTACAGCTTACTAGCTCCCACCCAAAAAACACAGTGGTCTGCTTAATGCTTCCCATGTATATTTTTCACCTTTCTCAGTTTTATTATTACTTTCCAGCCTTCACCCCCTGACTACCAAATCCCTTATTTTGAATGTTTTAATCAGCATACTCTAAATAGGGAATAATACCACAAGCCTGAAACTACTACTATCAAAATCCTCTCCTGTAAGATTCCTGCCCATCCTACCTGACTCTGTTTATTTCACTTTTCACTATATGTGACTACATCAGTGTACTCCAGACAGGGTTTAAGCAATGCTAACCACCTACACTGGTGAGGTGAGGTCAGGCCGAGTATTATTGTAAATAAAAATATTATTTGTAAGACCTTACTACATCCAAATGGTTGTCACTCAGTGTGCTGCTACTTAAGCAATAAGGCATGACCAGGGTTAGATTAGCAGTCTGTTAATCGCCCACTAGGGACATAATGTAGCAGGAGACACAGCTGAGTGCCATACTGTCCCTAGTGTGTGACTAACTGAATGTTAATCTAACTCCTGGGAGTGCCCTGTTGCTATTATTTTAAAAATTCTGAAAGAAAAGTCTACAAAGTATAGTTTTAAATGTTGTTTCTCATTGAGAAGGATATTTTAATAAAACAGTTAATCCAACTCTTTAAGAATGCTGGTTCAGAATCAGAATGCATCATTCTATTCATTCAGCAGTACTAGAGGATAGAATGTTGACGGGAAGAATTAATGTGCCATGGTAATCAGGCTGTACATGATAGTGTAAGTAAGCAATAAGACATGACAAGGTGTGCATTATGGTGAAATAATAGCACACCTCAGGTATGTTGTTAGGCACAAGGTGCAGTCGAGTGCCATTAAATGCACCTAAAAAGTGCGATTATTGTACCATAATGGCATGCCATAGAGTATATTTTTGCGCTTATAAAATGGTATTTAAATATTTAACTTAAAATGAATGAAAACAAGAAGAAAGTATTTTAAAAAGATAAAAATTGGACCTTTCATTAAAATATGCTTCCATTTTAACTCTGAGTAAAAAAAAAAAAAAAAACAGGTTACTCACCTGTAACAGTAGATTTAGGAGTGGTAGATGTTGTTCATCCACACTTGTTGGCAGGTACCTTGCCGCTTTAAGATGTGCCGGAAGCCTTCAAGCTGGCTCCTCCCACCCACACGTGACTCGGGTGGTATAACCCTTGGTTCCGCCCCATGATGCCAGATCTTAGCCGGCTGGAAGCCAGGTTTGTGAGTCAGAGCAGGGGAGGTCGGGTGGGTCACTGTGGATGAACAACATATACCACTCCTAGAACTACTGTTACAGGTGAGTAACCTGTTTTTCTAGGATTGTGGATATGTTGTTCTACCCACACTTGTTGGCAGACTCCTAGCAGTTCTCTGGGAGGAGAGAGGTGAGACGCACACCCCCTACTTAGGGAAGAGGGACTGGAGAACTGAGGTTCCAAAACCAGCATCCCAGCGTGACTCAAGGTCGACGTGGTAATGGGAAATGAAGGTGTGTGCTGACTTCCAGGTAGCAGCCCTGCAGATTTCCTGGATAGGGATGTTCCCTAGAAGCAGCCACCGACGCAGCGATATGGCGGGTGGAATGAGCCCTTAGCCCAACGGGAGGCTCCCTACCCACCAACCTATAGCAGAGGTAAATGCAAGATGTAATCCCTCAAGCTATTGTCCACTTGGCTGCAGGTCTGCCAGGTGCGGCTTCAGTGTAGGTGACAAACTGATGGCAAACCTCTCCCCGAACTTCCACCATTCGCTCTTTGTAATAGGCGAGTGTTCATCTCAGGTCCAAAGTATAGACCCTTTACTCAGCCTCCGAGGTGTGATTGGGGTAGAACACCAGCAGAGTAATCACCTTGTTAAGGTGAAACTCCAACACCACCTTCGGAAGGAATTTCAGGTGGGGGCGCAAGACAACCTTCTCCCTGTGGAAGACCAGGTAAGGAGACTCTATGGAGAGTGCCTGTAACTCCCCAGTCCTTCTGGCTGATGTGATAGCCACCAAGAAGGCAGTCTTCCACAACAAGTGTGACATTTCACACTTGTGTATAGGTTCGAATGGCTTGCCCATGAGCTTTGCCAAAACCAGCACTAAATCCCACGGAGGTGGAGGTTCATGCACTGGAAGGGATATGTGATCTAGGCCTTTGAAAAAGCGCCAGACCACCTTCTCCTATGCCACCGACTGCTGACCGACCTGTGCCCGGTAAGCAGAGATGGCTGCCAGGTGCACCTTTAAGGTCGTCGACCACTGCCCCTGCTGAGAGAGGGACCAAAGGTAGTCCAAAATGCTAGCTACTGTGCAGAACGAGGGGTCCAATCCTTTGCCCTGACACCAGATGGAGAATCTCTTCCATTTAAAGGCATAGCATTTTCTGGTTGATTCCTTACGAGATGCCTCAACAACATCGAGGACCTCATCGGAGAGACCCAGGGCCTGGAACACTAGCCGTTCAGGCACCCGGCCATCAGGTGCAGGGATTGAAGGCCCGGATGTAATACCTTCCCCTGATTGACCGAGAGCAGGTCCGGGTGTGCTGGAAGCTTCCTTGGGAGCCTGCAGCTGAGGCTGAGGAGATCTGGATACCAGAACTGGCAAGGCCAGTCCGGGGCTACCAGGATCACCTGCACCTTGTCCCTCCTGACCTTGATGAGCACTTTGAGAATCAAAGGGAGTGGAGGGAAGGCATTGAAGAGGACTGGGGTCCAAGGCCTCAAGAAGGCATCCCTCTGCAGCGAACCCTGCTGAGGGAGGCAGGTATGGAACAGCGTCAGCTTCATGTTCTCCCTGCAGACAAACAGATCCACCTGGGGGTTCCCCAGAGGGAGAACAGATCGTGTACTACCTCTCGGAGGAGAGATCACTTGTGAGATGCCCCGCCCAGCTGGCTGAGGGCATCAGCCAGCCGATTCGTGGCTCCTGCCACATGAATGGCTAGAAGATCTGCCTCAAGGCTGAGCACAAGTGACTAAATGCGTAGAGCTTCCTTGCACAGAGGTAAGGAACGTGTCCCGTCCTGTCTGTTGAGATAGTACATGGTCATGGTATTGTCCAGCTGGACTTGGACCACTTGACCCCGAACAAACACAGCGAATGTGGTCAGAGCTAGGTGGCCCGCTTGGAGTTCCAGCAGGTTGATGTGGCATCGAGACTCCTGAGGGTACCAGAGCTCGTGAGCTCTGTGTTCCCCCAGATGGGCACCCCAACCCATCACAGAGACATCAGTCGTCAGAGTGACCGTCGGCTTGGGGTGGACAAACGGGATAATTTCCTGTAGGTGGGATGGGACGAGCCACCACTGGAGGCCATCCCACATTTTCTGGGTCACAGAGACCAGCTGGTCGAGATGACCAGAGCGTTGAGACCACTGGCTGGTCAGTTTCCACTGAATGGAACGCATATGCTAGCGGGCCCATTGGACCACGCTGGTGCAGGCCACCATGTAGCTCAGAAGACGCAGGAAGTCCCGGGCAGGGCGCAATTGCCCAACCAGAAATGATCGGGCAAAGAAGAGAGCTTCCGCCCTGTTCACCGGGAGCTCTGGCTCGGCAGGAGTCGAGCTCTGCCCCAATGAACTGAATCACCTGCACAGGTATGAGCTCCGACTTGGCTTCATTGATCAGGAGGCCAAGTTCTGTGCAAGTCTGGAGGGCCAGATCCCTTGACCACTCCATCTCCAACCTGGAGGGACTTGCTATCAGCCAGTCATCCAGGTAAGGGTACATCCAGACTCCACGGTGCCTCAGGTAAGCTACCACCACTGCCATGCATTTGGTGAAGACCCTGGGGGCTGATGATAGGCCAAGGGGCATGGCCTGGAACTCGAAGAGGATTCCTTCCGCTCTGAAGGGGAGGAACTGTTGATGGGACGGATGGATTGGGATGTGAAAGAACACGTCCTGAAGATCTAGGGAGCAGAACCACATTCCTTACTCTCGGGATGGTATGATCTGAGCCAGAGTTACCACCCAGAAAGCGTGGGACCTGAGGAACCCATTCAGGTTGTGCAGATCTAGAATGGGGCGTCAGCCCTCTGTCCACTTTGGCACTAGGAAGTACCTGGAGACAAACCCTGGGTCTGAAGGTGAGTCCACTACTGGGTGCACCACCTCTTTTAGGAGGAGCTGGGCCACATCAGCTCTGAGAGCCACCTGAGAAGCTGCGGACACCTGATTCCCCCGTGGGGCGCAGTCGCAGTATGGAGGGGCCTGCTCGAATTCCAGAGGCAGACCTCGACCGACCACTTCCAAAACCAACTGATCCGTAGTGATTACGGACCAAGTGGAAATAAAGTGGCTGAGCCGGCCCCCCACGGGAGGCGTAACAGAGTTGAGGGAGGCACCCCCCAACCCGTCACTAGGCAGGCTTGGAGGACGGTCTGGTGGGAGGACCGCCAGGACCTTTCCCCCAATATTCCTGAAGGAGGTAGCCATGGACTTGGTCTGAGAACACCAAGTCTGAGCCTGCTTGCCCTACTGCCGGTGTTGCTGCTGGGCTGGTCTGGACGCAGGGGTGGAGGAGCGAAAGGGCTTGTGGTTAGCACGCTTGGAGCCCTTGTACTTTTGGGAAGATGTAGTAGAATCCAAGGTGGCATTGGACTTCTCTATGCACTGGAGGTGACCCTCTACGCCTGGCCCAAAAAGGTCAGTACCCAAAAAGGGGACATCTGTCAACTTGTGCTGCGTATCTGCCATGAAGGTTGAGATGCGGGGCCAAGCCCTGCAGTGCATGGCCACTGCAGCTGCTACCGAGTGGGCACAAGAATTGCCAATATCCAGAGCCATCTGGAGCTGCTGTTTGGCCATCACCTTCCCCTGATCCTGGACCTGCCTGACCATGGTCTGGAGGTCAGCTGGGAGATGAGGGATCACCTCATCCAGGGAGCCCAAGAGGGTGTGTAAGAAATGTGCCATGATAACGGCCGAGCTGGTCTGATGAAGGTCTAGAGAGGAGGCTTTATAGACCTTCTTCCCGGAGTGGTCCAGTGGTCTATCTGTATCTCTCTCTTGTTGCCTGAGTGCCGTAAAACAGAGTTAGCCACCAACCCCACCATAGAGGGGTGCTCCGTAAAGCCTGACAGGGACTCCATGGGCACTGCATATTTGAAGGCCATGCGGGCAGAAGGTGCAGGACAGGAAGCGGGAGGCTGCCACAGCTTCAAGGCTGGGCTCACAATGGCCTCAGCCACTGGGAAGGCCTCCGAAGGAGAATTCCCTTTATCCAGAATCTCTGTGAGGGGGTACTTAGCCTTAGCTCCATTCCCATAGATGAGCCGACAAATGCCTATCAGCGAGGAAGGGCCCTCGTCGACAGAACCCCCCCCAAGGATTCCGCGTCAACTGGACTGGAGACCATGGAGGAGTCCTCGGATTCCACATATAGTGGGCGCCCCCCCCCCGAGTCACTCTCCACCCTCCTTGGGCGGCTGGGAATGAGAGTCACCGACAGCCTATGGGGCAAACTTTGAGTCAACTGGGAATCCTTGGTCGGTGCTCCAGACTTGGGCTGATCGGGTGGCGGCTTCACCTGAATCAGTGGAGTGGCTGGCTTTGGCTGAGACGGCAGGGCTGTAATCGGCACCTCGGTGATGGTGGCCGTGGCAGGTTGCTCTGCCGGGAGCCATTTTATGGCCAGAGTTGAAACCAGGGTCGGTTTGGATCCAGACAGTACCAACTGCTGCCACATGAGATCTTCGTAGCGTCAACGCAACTTGCACTGAAGCCTCTCCTCACCCGAGGAGGAGAAGATGATGATGATGAGTGTGGATAGAACAACATATCAGTGATCCTAGAAATAGTCCATATTCTGGTAAAAGGGGTGGAGGGCTAAAAACAATAAAACATAATGAAAACCACATGTGGCACATATTTTTATAAGAAAAAAAAAGTTACCTTACATTTCAAATCAATACAAGTAATGTATTTTAATAGAAATGTTTGTTTAAAACCTTGAACCTTCCAGATTGCTTTTTTTTTTGGGGGGGGTGGAGTTCACCTGAAAACACCCATATACAATTCAAATGCACATGCTCTTATAAACTTCAGGAATATGTTAAAGCAGTTTGTGTCTGCCTCTGCCTACGTAACTGTGTTTTTCCACCTTTTCTCTTTGTTTATGAAGTATTATTGCCTACGTTCTTCATCCTGTTTTTTTTTTTCTCTGTCTTTCCCCACATTCAACCTATGGAATGTTTACCATGGAAAACAGGGATTCAAAATTCTGCTCAATTCCACTGGCAGAATGTTCCTCTCCCAACATACTGTGCACACATACACACACACAAAACAAATGCCACTTGTAGAGCCAGAGACTCAATTATCTCGTTTACATGGAGCATGTAATGCAGTTGGCAATCCTCAGTTGAGCTGATCGATTCTCAGTTCCTCAGTTATGCACACCATGTAAACCTAAGGGGAGTTAGGACCTGATTGGACTACCGCTCCGATTGGCAGTTTGCAGTTTGTTTTCTTTGATGCTCACTAGTCAGATTGTGCGCCGCATGTAAACATCAATTCCCTGTGCAATCGGTTCCTTGCACAAGTGCAATACTGTTTAATTGATTTGTGCATGACTGTTGTCCCTTTCAGTTAGAGGCTCGTAGTGGTACTGCCATCTCTGACATAAATTTTTGTATTATTTTATTTGACAGGGAAATATTTAAGCACTTCAGTAGTCATATCTGAAAATGATGGCAGGCCCTGGCGTAAGCAGGAAACTATTTGTTTTATTAATATTCTGTGTCCTAGCAACAGACAACAGTTGCTAACTCATGTGCAAATTAAACAGACACTGGCTTCCGATTCACAGCTGGAAAACTCATGTAAACTGACGTGGAGCTCGCGGACCTGACTCGGCTTGCATGTAAACAGAAGAGAGCTGCAGTCGGGTCAGAAATCACCGATCACTGTTCTTTGATCGATGCATACATGTAAACGTTGCAAATTATATCACTGTCAGGGCAAGCAGAATAGATTTCCCAGATAAGCAGGTACAGACATAAGGAGTTTGTTTTCACTGTCAGCAAATAAATACTTGTAATGAAATTATGAACAATACTTAATGTTTCTCATTTGTATATGTCTGTAAAGAGAAACATAGAAACACAGAAGTTGACTGCAGAAGGAGACCACCAGCTCCATATAGTCTGCCCATTGTCTTTTAGCCTAACCATCTAACTGCCCTTGGGTTTGAGGGCTCCCTTGTATCTGTCCCAAGCATTCTTGAAACCTACCACTGTGCTTGCCCCCACCACCTCTGCAGGCAGGCTGTTCCAGTCATCCACCACTCTTTCTTTGAAGAAAAACTTCCTGGTGTTGGTGGAGAACTGCCCTCCTTGCAGCCTTAAATCATGTCCCCTGGTTCTGCTGCCCTTCTTAAATAGGAAGAGATCGTCTATCTGCACCTGCTTTATGCCTTTTATGTACTTGAATGTTTCGATCATGTCACTGCTCTCTCTACTCTGTTCCAGGGAATACATTTTCAGTTCTTTTAGTCTGTACTCGTAGAACATTACATGCAGGTCCCTGAATCATTTTTGTTGCCCTTCTCTGCACCGTCTCCACTCGGTCAATGTCCTTTTTGAAGTGGGGCCTCCAGAACTGGACGCTGTACTCCAGGTGAGGCCTAACCAGTGATCTGTACAGCAACAAGATCACTTCCCTCTTCCTGCTTGTGATTCCCTTCCCACTGCATCCCAGCATACCGGAGGCCTTTAATGCTGCCTTCTTGCACTGTTTATCTACCTTCAGATTGTCTGAGATAATGATTCCCAAATCACGCTGTTGAGTGGAGACAGCTAGTCCTTCCCCTCCAAGGTAATATGCTTTATTTGGATTTCTTTTTCCTATGTGCATGACTTTGCACTTTTTTGGCATTGAATCTCAGCTGCCATGCTCCAGACCATTCCTCCAGTTTCTTGAGGACAGCTTCCATCTTGTCTACTCCCTGCTGGGTGTCGACCCTGTTGCATAGGTCGCACCGGGAGATGAACAACTTGTTGTTCAGTGTGCCTTCTTGGTTGAAACATTTCAATAAATAAATAAATAAATAAATATTTTGGTGTCATCTGCGAACAGATACACCTTTTCCTGTAGTCTGTTCGCTATGTCCGATATGAAAATATTGAGCAGAGGCCCCAGTACTGAATCTTGGGGCACACCGCTGGTTATCCTACCTTCTGATGACAGTGCTCCGTTTACTTGCACTTTCTGGGTTCTGCCCTGTAACCAGTTTTTGACCCATCTAACTACTTCTGAGAGTGTGATGATCAGGGAAACAACATTTAATTAATTTGTTGTTTTTTTTAAGGTAGTTGCAGTTTTAGGGCCCAGTTGAAGGCTTTTACTGTGTAAAGGTAGCAGCCATGTTTGTATTGGAAGACCAGTTCTGATTGTAGGTGGACTGATTTGCTCACTGTGTAATGTGGCCACTAACAAATGCGGTCAGGTTAAGGACGAGGGTGACCGTGTATTATGGTCTAATAATGCATGGTCATTTGACTGATTTTACCCAATTAAAGTTCTTTGATTTTTTGACCCATTTTATAACAGATCTTAATGTAGACTTCTTAGATTACTGACAGCCAATCAGATTGCAGCATTTCTGAGACTCTTTTCATAATTCTGGTTCTATCACAGAACTAGAACACCGACCCGCATTCGTGCCCCGAGCTCGGGTGTCAGGAGCGGAGACCGGCAGGGAGGGGATCCAGAGTGTCTATTGGATGCTTCCCTCCCGGGGGGGGGCAGGGCCTCGGCACCTGGAGGTGGATTGGGTGATGTGCAGGGAGTACGAAACCTCGACATGCACCTGCATGTCCTCGCCTCAGGTCACCATCCCATGTAGGCCAATCAGGGGTGAATGGGAGGGGCCAGAAAATGGAAACATTGCCTCCTGATCAGCCGGATGACAACTGCCGGTCCCCATTGCCACAAAGCCCCAGATCGTCCAGACCGACTCCTGCAACACCCGGGTCAGTAGAGATGTGCCTACCAGTGCCTTCTCCCTCGGAAGGGGGGAAACGAGTCTGACGAAGGGTTACATCGGGTTTCCTAGGGGTCTGACAAATATGGGAGGGGGTGGATGGTGATGGGGTGGAGTAGCTGCAGGTGTCCTAGGAGGCCTGAAGGAGTGGCCAATCTAGGACGCTCAGGAGGAGCAAAAAAAAAAAGAAAAGAACTAGAACACTATATCACATCTGTTGCTTAGCAACAGCCATCTACTGACAAAAAATACCCATCTGAAATGCTTTCTTTACAAGTAGAAATTTTTTGCACGCCTGCTGATTAGACACTTTTGTGGGCTGCTCTGCACTTCGAGGACTTTTTAAAAATTTATAATTTAAAACAGTTCCATTTTTTTTGGCAACGGATGACAGATTTATGGAGACCGTGGTCTGCTGCATCATTCCATATCAAATTGTTCAATGGGGCGATCTCAAAGGGCTTACGGGAGCGGTCCGAAGATGTTAAACCTCAGGCCGCAACAAGTATGGTGCTATCATCGAGATCAGATCCCCCCATAAGGCCCTACAGACATCGATGTAGGCAATCGACCTCAAGATTGAATCTGTCCTAAAGTGGTTTGTGGAACAAGATGCCAAACTGGAAGTTGCTTCCACTGCAGCAGTACTGGCTGAAAAGCTAGCTACCCAGGCAATTACCACTACATCCAAACTAGCTCAGGACAATGCACAACTATACTATAGATTGGAGGCCCTAGAAAATGGCAACACAGCCTCCAACCTTTGTTTGGTTGGGCTTCCTGAAGGTTGCAAAGGGGACGATCTCCTGAGCTTCCTGCAAGTTTGGTTACCAGGGGCTTTCCAATTAACCTCACACACTATACTCAACACTGCAGATGGTTTTGTTGTTGGTGACGACCAGTGCTTCAGTTCGTGACCAGCTTCTGCAGGCTGCCCGATCTGCTGACTGTCTAAACTATTATGGAGTGACTCTGCACCTTTTTCCAGACTTATCATATGCAACAAGGGCTCATTGCAAGAAATTTGATGCAGTTCATGCCAGACACAGGAGCCTAGGAGTCACCCATTCTTTGCTTATGCCTGCCTGTTTACATATCCACTATAGCAGGCATATGTTTCAGTACACAGATCCTCTGGAAGTAAGTGAAAAAGCAGATGCCATTGCCCGCAGATTTGATGCTGCCAGAGCCCGGACCATACCGATTCAGAAGAAGATACTTGAAACGGAAGCACTCAGCGAGTACTTTTATCTACTTGTGCTTCTGTTAGCTAGGTGTTTCCCTGAGGAGCATTAGGCTACATTTGTTTTTCTAAACCTTCCGAGTGTTCCTACTGTCTGTTTGCATACATGTAGTTCAGTTGCTGGTACAGGCTGAACCCTTATTGTTTTTGGATGAGGCTTGTTTCACTGTTTTAAGTATTAACTTTAGTTGTTATCATATACCTCCAAGTTGTGTAAATTCTCCCTACAATTGCTACACCTGTAGTGGTTTAATTATGGTTGAAGTTGGGGTCACATCAGCACTGAGTGCTGAATCAGTTCATGTTCAGGATTTTCTTTTTCAGGTTGACCGCCAAAAGTTGCAGGATCAGCTTATCTGGACAATTTTCTCTTTGCTTGTTACATATTTCTGGGATTCCCCCACCTCCTTAAGAAAGACTGTATAGGAAGTTTACATTGGATGTATCAGTAATTTATGTGATGCTTTACTGTATGTAATTGCTTATTTTCTATAATGCAATAAACATAAAGTTAAAAAAAAGTAGAAATTAGCAGTCTGGAAAGCCCCTCAAACAGTGATAGACAAAATCACAGCACTACACCATCCACAGACTGCCACAGCAAAGTACAGTTATGTAAGAACTTACCATAACAGTAGATCTTCAAGAGAGGCTCTTGTAGTAGGTATTCACATATAGGACTGAGCCGCCAGGCATCAGGACCCCATGGAAACATTTCTAGCTAGCAGTCTCTGGCGGGGGACACCCCCCACCTCAGGTGACCGGCGTCATGCGACATTGGTATAAAGGGGCGGTCCCCCACGCCCGCCTTCCAATTCTTTCCCGCCAAAGGCCAAAAGAGGCAAGACGAGAGAGAAGAGGCTGTTTCCCCAAATGGAAATGAAGCAAAGAAAACTTAGGGGGATGGAGGGTAGGAAGGCAATACCTACTGCAAGAGCCTCTCTTGAAGATCTACTGTTATAGTAAGTTCTTACATAACTGTACTATCTTACTTCGAGAGGGCTCTTGCAGTAGGTATTCACATATAGGACTGAGTCCCAAGCAGTCTGGAACAAGGAAAAGCACTTAGGAGGAGGAGGACTGTTATCCATAGCATGGAACCTTAGGGCTGAACGGGTCTCATGAAAGCAGACCTTGTAGAACAACCAACCCGAAGCCTGCTCTACGGCGAGAGGTGATGTCCAAACTGTAATGTTTTGTGAAGACATGGACAGAAGTCCAAGTTGCGGCTGCACGGATGTCTGCCACTGACACATTTTTGAAACAAGCTGTAGAGGCAGCTACTCCTCTAGTGCAGTGACCTCTGACTTGACCAGGAAGGGTCTTGTTATACTTGTCGTAACAGAAAGTGATACAATGTGCCAACCATTTTGATAGGCATTGCTTAGAGACAGCATTGCCTTCTCTTTTGTGAGCAAAAGAGACAAAAAGCTGATCAGTCTTCCTGAGATCCTTAGTCCGATTGGTGTAGCATCTCAGGATTCTGTGAACTTCCAAAGTATGCAAGAGGCACTCCCCTAGATTAAAGTGTTGCGTAAAGAAGGCAGGTAGCTCAATAGATTGATTCAGCGTAGATTCAGCCACAGCCTTAGGGAGAAACTTAAGGTTGGTGCATAAAGCCACACGTTCCTTGTGCTATATCAAGTATGGGACTTTACACATTAAGGCCTGCAGTTCAGAAATTCGCAGTGTGGAAGTAATGGCTACTAGGAAGTGTTTCTTCCAAGAAAGGAACTTCAAATCAGCTGTTGCTGCTGGCTCAAAGGGAGGCAGAGTAAGCTTCTCCAGGATGAAATTCAAGTCCCATGGAGGGGCAAGAATGCGGATGGGGGGTCTCAAATGGAGAACTCCTCTGAGGAAAGTTTTAGAGACTTCCAATTGAGCAAAAGTCCTGTCTCCAAAGGGAACATGGTAGGCTGAGATAGCTGCCATGTGGACTTTCAATGAAGAATCTCTGAGACCCAGATTGAAGAGGTGATGCATGTAGTCCAGGACTTTACTGACTGGGCACGAGACAGGCTTGAAGTCTTTCGAATTTGCCCAAATAGAAAACCGTTTCCACTTCATGGCATAGGTGGACCTGGTGGAAGGCTTCCTAGCCTCCACCAAAATGTCCGCTACTAGAAGAAAGACTACAAAGTGAACTTTAGCTATGTCTGCAGGAGCCATGCATGGAGATGAAGGGATCTGAGGCCTGGAAGAACAAGGGTCCCCTGATCCTGGGTCAACATTTGTTGCGACAGAGGAAGAGGAAGTGGAGGTTCCTCTGAAAACTGTTGCAGAAGAGAGAACCAAACTTGCCTGGGCCAGAAGGGAGCAAGGAGAATCATCGAGCTCCCTCTGATCTGAGTTTGTTCAGGACCCTCAGAATTAAAGGAATGGGAGGGAAAGCATAAACGAATCTGTCCCTCCAACCGAGAGACAGAGCATCCCGCCAAAAATTGTCTTGCCCTGGAGCGAACGAGCAGAAGGCGGGAAGTTTTGTGTTTTGGGAAGAGGCAAAGAGGTCTATCTGTGGTGTTCCCCATCGCTGAAAGATGTCGTTTACGACTTGCTGATCTAACTCACATTCGTGCGACCTGGCCGAGGACCGACTGAGTTTGTCTGCCAGTGTGTTTTCCACTCCTGGAACGTGAACCGCGGTCAAGTGAAGGTGATGTTGGGCTGCCCAATACCATACTCTCATTGCTTCCCGGCACAGAGGGTAGAAACATGTTCCCTCCTGTTTGTTGAGGTACCAGACTACACACGTGTTGTCTGATTTGTATGAGGAGATGACCGGGGAGGATGAAGGGAAGGACAGTTGAAGGGCATAAAGGACTGCTCTTAGTTCGAGCATATTTATGTGCCGGTTTTGTTCGAACTTGGACCAGCCGCCCTGAGTCCTGTGAGACCATAGATGTGTACCCCAGCCTTCTCCTGATGCATTTGTCAACAACGTCTGAGAGGGGAATCGATGCAAAAGTGAACTCCCAGGCATAGGTTCTCCTGAACCATCCACCATTGCAAGTCCCTGATCATAGGATCTGATACTAGTACCTCTTGGTCTAGATTGTCCCTGGTCTGGTCCCATTGTGACCGAAGCATCCATTGAGAGATTCTCATATGGAGCCGAGCGAATGGGACTGTCGAAATGGCAGCTGCCATTAGCCTGAGGAGGCGGAGGATTGACCTGGCTCTGACCCTCCTGCGGCCAGACAGAAGACAAGCCTGATTCTGGAGGATGTCTACCCTATCCAGAGGCAAGAAGGCTTTGCTGGTGGTCATGTCCAGAATCACCCCTTTAAATTGGAGTCATTGGCAAGGGACCAGGTGAGACTTGGCCTGGTTGATGGTGATGCCCAGGTTGGTAAAAATCTGCAGGGTAAGGAAAAGGGAGTGCAGGAGTTCCTCCCTGAACGAGGCCACCAGGATCCAATCGTCCAGGTACAGGAATACCTGTACTCCATGGGTACATAGGTAGGCCACTACCACCGATAGGCATTTGGTAAACACTTTGGCTAAGGAAAGACCAGCTGGGAGGGTCCTGAATTGATAGTGGTCCCCTGAAAACAAAAACGAAGGAATTTGCGGTGGGAAGGGCATTTGGGGATATGCAGGTAGGCATCATGCATTTCCAGATCGCATAGCCACTGTCCCAGCCGAAGTAGTGGTAGAAGGCACTGCAAAGAGAACATTCTGAAGCGTTTGTACTCCACAAACATGTTCAGGGAGCTGATGTCTAGGATGGGCCTCATATCTCCCATCTTCTTTAGAACTAGGAAGAAATGGGAATAGTAACCTGTCCCCCAAAGATGAGTGGGAACTGGCTCTATTTCCGCCTTTGAGAGAAGGGAGATGATTTCCTCTAGGACCAGAGGAAGATGTTGCGGGGAGTAAGATGACTGAGGGGGTGGTCTTCAGAGCAGTTTCTGCAGAAACTCTATTGAGTGTCCTGCCGATATCAACTGGAGCACTCAAGCGTCTGATGTTATCCTCTCCCATCCCAGCAGATGGGAGGAGAATATCCCCCCCTACTGGTTCCTCTGGAACTTCCAGAGGCAGTGGGAGAGGCAGGGAGTCAGGAGGTGTGGGGCAGCACAACAGCCGAGGCTCCTGTGGCTTTTTTGCTGGGGGGAGTCTTGGTTGCTGGAGGGACCCGACGTATGTTGGCATGTTTTCCTTGCGGCTTTTGTCTTTGTTAGTTTTGGCAATGAAAAGGACACCGCTGCCCTTGAGGGGGCCTGTACATGGTCTGGACAGTCTTGAGCCCAGTACCCTTCTCCTGCAGTTCGGTAATGATGTCCTTGACATCACTCCCGAACAGCACCGAACCCCTGAAGGGAGCATCCTGTATAGTGGATTGTACTTCAGGGACCAAACCTGACACTCGGAACCAGGCATGATGCCGTAGGCCTACGGCAAAGACCGAGCTCCTTCCAGCTGAGTCCACCGCATTGTAAGTGGCACATAGCATGTACCGACAAGCTGGGCGAGTGGAACGGACAAGGTCCCCCACTTCCTGCTTAGTCTGTGACTCAGGAAGAGAGTCCAGTTTAGATTCCACCTGGCTAAGGATGGTCTTCTGGAAATCCCCCATATGTGCAACACAGTTAAGGGCCCTGATGCATAGGGTAGAAGAGGAATAGATCTTCTTCCCGTACTGGTCCAGAAGCCGGGATTCCTTATCAGGCGGAGACGAGCTGAGGTGTTTAGGATTGGCAGAGCAGCCGTAAGCGGTGCTAATGATGACCAAATCCACCTTGGGGTGGAGGCTAATAAAGTCTGCACCCTCAGGAGCCTGGTATAGCCTATCTGCCTTCCTTGGAAGGAGGGCTAACGCAGAAGGTTGTTTCCAAATGGTGGAAACAAGATCTGCGTGAGGCTCTATCCAGGGTGGGATCAGCGTAGGAGCGGTCTCTGGCAGATCCAGATAGGCAGCAAGTTTTTTACGCCGTGGGTCTGGCTCCACTGATTGCCACTGATGTACTTCCTGGATTTTCCTCAATAACTCCAGAAAAGAAGGGTCCTCCAGAGGGGAGTTCAGTGGATCCCTCGGCCTGTGGCATTTCAGAGTATAGGGCTCGCCTTCAGGGTCAGAGTGGCCGGAGTCTGAGTCAGAAGTTTCTGACGAAGAGGAAGAAGACTCCTCCCTAGGAGGGGGAGGAACGACCCCTCTGGGGAGTTCCCGGGGGTGCGTATCCTCCCTCCCTTGGGCACTGGAGGGCTCTCCTCGGGAGTCGGGCAGGGGGGATGGAGTCTCCCGTCTCCGATGAAGGGGATCTGGTATCGGGTTTGGCGTCGGGAGACAACTCTCGACCTCCCGAGTGAGCTGAGACTTGGCCTCAGCCCACCAGGAGGCCAAGGTCTCCTTCAGATCCGCCAGCAGCTGAGGAGTGGGCGGCGGAGGTGGAGGAGGTGGGGGATACGGGTATTGAGGGTACCCGTAAAGAGGGTATCTGTAACCTGACTGTGGGTAGCCCAGCATCAGGTAATGAGGTGTCAGGTACTGCAGCGCTGGATAGTGCAGCGCCAGGTACTGCGGTGCCAGATACTGAAGGGACGGGTACTGCGGCACTGGGTATTGTGGTGTCGGGTACCCAGGTGCCAGGGGCTCTGATGGAACAGAGGAACTTGGCAGAGGCCCTGCTGGCAGGCCAGATAGTAGAAGCATTGGCCCTGTGGATGTCAGGCTCAGTGTGGGTATACCGTCGAGCGGGTCCAACGGTCCTGACGGAGGAGCAGGTTTTCCGTCAGGTAAAGGGACGTCGCATGGCGTCGGGCCGGCGTCTGACGGTCTGGCATCAGGGGTTCCAGCGCAGGAGGAGGGAGCCCTGATGGCAGCATTTCGAGGTCCTCAGTGATGACCAGAGAAGGAGGGTTAAATTCCCTGGGTGTCAGTCGAGGGGATGCAGGGACCTCAGTGGGCAACGTGGTGAGATGTTGCAGAGAGCCTGGGACATCTGACTTAACAGTCACGCTCTGATCAGAAGGCTGCGAGGGAGAAGCGGCCTTCACGGGAGTGGAGGCCTCCCTTGCCCCGGAGGCCCCCGAAGGGCCCGAGCGTCTGCCTGACGGGAGGGGCGATGCCTTCTTGGTAACCACCAAGATAGCCGTCGAGGAGTGATCCCTCAGAGAGGATGTTACCTTGAGAGCCGCAACTCCAGCAGAAGTCGCAGCTGCTGTGGTAGCCGATTCCTGCTCCCGATGCTTCTCCTTGTCACGCTTTTTCTTATGACCTTCAAAGGAAGTAGACGCCTGCCTAAGCTTTTTTAACTCTTTTTCCATGGAGGCCATTTTCTTCTTGAGGATATGGGCTTCCAGGGACTGCTGCCTTCTCTTGCGGGTAGCAGAGTTGAACTTCTGGCAGTGCTGGCACTTCTTCATAGGATGGTGTGGGCCCAGACAGAAGAGGCACAAGGAGTGGCCGTCCTTGTGTGGAAGCCGTGAACCACATGAGTCGCATTTGTTTTTATGCGATTCGGAGGGTGTCGGGGATGACATACACAGCAACTGTTGAAGAAACAGTCAAAAAATAGAGAAATAGGTTGAAAAAGTTTGAAAACTTGAAGACCGAGGGACAACTGACTAGCGCTGTTCTACTGTGAGGAACTTTCACAAGCCAACGGTGAGAAAGAACTGGAAGGCAGGTGTGAGGGACCGCCCCTTTATACTGATGTCGCATAACGCTGGTCGCCTGACGTAGGGGCGGTCCCCCGCCAGAGACTGCTAGCTAGAAATTTTTCTGTGGGGTCCTGACGCCTGGTGGCTTAGTCCTATATGTCAATACCTACTGCAACAGCCCTCTTGAAGTAAAATCAGCAAATCCAGATGACAAGATAACATCAAAAATCAGAGGATTCAATGGAAGTTGATGTAATCAAGTGCATCAGGCAGATATCGCTAGATAAACTGTATGCTCAATAAAAACAAACTGACCAAAGATGACAGAAACTCAGAAATGTCACCCAAGTCTTAAAATCAGTCACCACAAAAGGTACACACACACACACACACACACACACACACACATATTGTTAAAATATATAAATAAAATGAATTACACTAATAACAGAACAAAAAAAACTAACTGAGGTGCTGTGTCAGCATGTGAACTGAAAACAAAACAGAAAGGAAATATTACATGCACACTGCAAATAGAAAATAGAGTTAGAATCAGCATTTCCACAATAGGTCTTCTTCAGGAATTAACTATAAAGAGACAAAAGCAGCATCAGTGGACTTTCGGTGATGTCACGGCTGGAATGGCAGCTTAGCTCCCCTTCTCTACCTCTCCAGCGCAGAATCCAAGTCTAATCGGGCGTATTTTAAAGCCATCCACGACTGGAATTCATTGCACTGTATCACTGGTGATCTTCTATGATGGGGCGTACAAAGAAAGAGGACCCATCGGGCCAGGGTGCTACATTTTCAGCTGGGAGAAACAAACCAGTAGCGGGCCTCAGCCCTGCGCCGTCTCGCTCATCGCTTATCTCAGGGTCGGGCGAGGAAGACTTGCCTTATTCCGGGTTGACGGCACCAGACTAGAAATGAAAAAAATCCTGAAAATCCTACAATGAATAGATGGGAAAGTCTCCGACATACAGTAGGACTTCAAGAAGCTAGAGACCAAGACTACGGCAGTGGAACAACATGTTCAGACCTTACAAAATGAGAATATGGCTCTTGGTCGTTCTATAGCCTTTCTTTACCATAGGGAGAGAGCCCTTTCTCTCAAAATGGAGGACGCAGAGGCCCGCTCGAGGAGGAACAAAGTTCGAGTGGTGGGCATCCTGGAGGGAGTGGAGCAGGAAGATATGGCTGGATACATGGCTAGTTGGCCGAGAGTTGACTTGCAACTGGAGGAAGATTTTGCCCTGGAAACAGAAAGGGCACATCGGTCGACTGCCTCCAGACCCCCGCAGGGTGTTCCACCAAGGGCAATATTAATAAAGTTCTTGAAATATCCAGTGAAAGAGAAGATCTTCCGACTTGCATGGGCTAAATGAGATCTGAACTTTGATGGGGTCCGGGTGTTTGTGGATCAGGACTTCCTCCCATCCCTTGTCGCCAAGAGGAAAAAAATTCTCCTTGTTGTGAAACAATTGAGAAACAAGGACATCAGGACCCAGATTCGCTACCCAGCAAGACTGTGGGTTGATACAAAGCATGGCCCCAAAATTTACGAATCTCTGTGGGCGAAACCTTACCTAATTCAAGAAGGCATCACCTTACCAGATATGAAAAAGGAGGCAGCTGAGTCTGAAGTGGAGAGTCTTTTGTGGTCCCTTGCTCCTGGGTCTGCTAAGCCGACGTCCTCCGATTCCCGGTCAGCAGCTATATTTCCCCTGCATGCAGATCTGTCTAGATGGATCCCTGGGTCCAAGCCAACCTGAGGGGTATTCTGGGTTCTGTGTGGGTCCTAAATGCGATCCTGGGGTGTTGCGCTTTAAACTCCATTTGGGATCTATTTTTCATTGTGGTTGGTTTCCTGGGTCGTACTTCCTTTGGGGACAGACCAAGGTAGTGCGTCTTTGTTTTGACGCCCCAGTTTGTTTGCTGTTTGCTCGTGGGGCGATGATGCAGCCTTTCTCTACTATCAAACGAATCAAGGACTTTGCACTCCCTCTCTTCACAGATCGCTAAATTCTGGGACTTTCTGTGTGGCAGCAACAGGAGCTGGTATGGACTTTTGTCTTCTCCCTTCCCTTGCGGGTTACTGTATGGACATCTACATGGACTGTGGGTCATATAAATGAGGAAGACTGGAGACTTATTTTTTGCCCTGTTTAAATATAGCTTAATGGACTGTCTCCCAGGGGTCCATCATACGATTTATGAGGTTTTGTGGTATGGGATTAATTTAATGGTCCTCACATATTTACAGGTGCTGGGAGTGCCACCTCAGAACGGGAAGGGGGGTGACTGTCCCTACACCTGAGTGAATGAGCACCATTATTATGTTGTGATCAATGGAGCGCTGGAGATGGGGGTAGCTATCCCAGCCTTTTCCCGGAAGCCCAATATTTTCTACACGAAGGGCACAGGCCCAGGGGTCTCACATTACTTGGGATTCCCCTGACCGTCTCACCCTCTTAGTTGGGGTGTTGTTCCCCTCAGGGAATCAGTTCCCTTGGTACTCTCAGCGAGATTTTTCTCACATAATGAGTACATCGGCAGTTTACTCTGCTACTGTTTGTTGCTCACTGTTGACCTTTGCCCTGTGTTGATTGGTAATGCAATTTTAGGTCTATTTGTTAAATATATGGTTGCATTGTTTGAATAATCTTTTTCTCTTTTTCTTCTCTTTGTTTTTCCTGGCCTTTTCTCTTCTTTTCTTGCTCTATGGAGAGGCTCTATTTGTTTTCCCAGGTTAAGGAATGATGTTTATGTCTGTATTTCTACTTCAAAAGTGGGTCTAACGGTTGTACTATGATGGCTAACCTAAAAATATGCTCCCTAAATGTGAAAGGGATTAATAATGTAGTTAAACGGGCAAATATTTTGGCAGAGCTGCAAAGGGAGAAGTGTAACATTGCCTGCCTGCAAGAAACGAGACTGACGAATCATGAACACCTAAAGTTGAGGAGGTCCTGGGTGGGCACGGTCTGTTCTGACGAACACCCTCAGTCAAAGAGGGCAGGGGTGGCGTTGTTGTTCCATAGGGCTTTGCTGTTCCAGATTCAGAAGGTGGTTAAAGCAGGTACAGGTCATCTCTTGATAGTGTCTGGGAATTTTGGGAAACCCTTACATCTGGTGATGGTATATGCCCCACCCCCTAGGGAATTTTTTAGAACATTATTATATAATGATTTGGCCAAGTTGCCCCCAGGCCAGATAATTTGTATGGGGGACTGGATTTGTGTGGAGGACTCTAATATGGACAGAAGTCCTGGTGGGTCCCCCTAATCAAAGGCCTGTTCTAGACTACTCAAATCGCTATGTTTGGAGGTGGGGATGGCGGACCCCCTGGAGGAGTCTTAACCCTACTGTTAGAAATTATACTTTTTACTCCCTGGCCTCTGGGTCTTACTCTCGACTGGACCACTTTTACATGCAGCGTGGGCTACTTCACACCTTCCATGGGGTGGATATTCTTCCTACAACAGTTTCAGATCATGCAATGGTCCGGGCCAACTTACTTTGGTAGGATGAGGGTAGAAGAGGGCACTGGAGATTTGATCCGGGGCTGGTCAATGATAAACAGTATGTCACTTCAACCAAACAGGTTATTCAGCATTATTCAGATGAAAACTTGGAACAGCATTCACGACCCAAATTTTTGTGGGATGCGCTTGAAGCTGTTATACGTGGTCATACCATTGCTTTTGCTTCCCACAAGAATAAACAGCATAGGGTTGCAATGCAGAAAATCTTGGGGGAGATCTGGGACCTGGAATTGGAACATAAACATTCTGGGACAAAACGTATTCTTAAAAAACTAACCGAAGCTGGGTCAAAGTACAACTCCCTCCTGCAGCGATGAATAGAGAACTCGTTGAGGTATACAGGCCAGAGATATTATGAGAGGGGGGAGAGGGCTGGCAAGTTGCTGGCTATACGACTCAGGAGACAAGAGGCAGAGTGATACATAGCACACATTTGCCCGACCTCCCCAAACTCTCCAGACAGAACCCAACCTCGCAAAATAGCTGCTGCATTCCAAACATTTTATCAGCATCTATACAAGGAGGAGAGAGGTCAACAACACGCTGAGACAACAGTTGAATTCTTTAGTGGAATTGAACTTCCTAGGCTCTCCCAGGAACAGGGGGAGGGATTGGAGATACCATTTGCTACCGGGAAGGTGTGTCAGGTGATTAAATCCCTAAAATCAGGTAGGGCCCCGGGTCCGGATGGTTTTACTGCAGACTTTTACAAATGCTTTGCGGTAGAATTATCTTGTCTCCTTACAAAAGTTTGCAATGTGGCGCAGGAACCTGGGGCTTTGCCGGATACTTGGTAAGATGCTCTTATTTCTGTGCTACCTAAACAAGGGAAGGACCCCACCCATTGCTCAAGTTACAGACCTTTCTCCTTATTAAATCAGGATGAGAAAATATTTGCAAAATTGGTAGGTCCGAGTCTCCAGTCAGTTATTACAGACCTGATTCAAACAGATCAGATGGGATTCATCCCTGGCCACCATCTGCAAGCAATATCCGTCTTTTGCTGGATGTTCTTGCCGGAGCAGATTCCCCCCTGCCTGGACGGCTTAGGGCAGTCCTTTCACTCGATGCCGAAAAGGCCTTTGATAGCCTAGATTGGCAATATCTAGACTATACCCTGGGGCGTTTTGGCTTCAGTGAGAAGTTCCGGTCCTGGATCTCTAACTTGTACAGGGACCCCCAAGCCAGTGTTCAAGTGAACAGAGTCTTTTCTCCCCCCTTTGAGATCCGGAGAGGGACCAGGCAAGGCTGCCCCCCCCTCTCCCCTCTTCTGTTCGCTTTAAGTTTAGAGCCAATGACAGCGTACATCAGACAGGTGGACTTCTTTCGAGGAGTCCAACTTTGGGGGAATGAGGTCAAGATTTCCTTGTACGCAGACAACACTCTCCTATACATTGACAATCCAGTTGTTTCTATCCCTAAGATTTTTGACTTTCTGACATCTTTTGGAGAAATTTCTGAGCATAAGGTCAATATGGGGAAATCAGAAATACTCCCGATAGGGATACGGCGGGGGGGGCACCTGCCTGACCTAGGTCAATTGAAATGGAGTAAGGGGGGGATTTAAGTACTTGGGGATATGGATACCCAGGGACTTACAAGACCTTTATAGGCTCAATCTCCTCAGGTTATTGCAGGAGGTTAGGGCCAACTGTAATAGGTGGAATGAGCTCCCACTTTCGCTCTCTGGTAGAATAGAAAGCATCCAGATGAATATTTTACCCCGATTCCTATTCGATTTTTCTGCTTTCCCACTTAAGCTCCCTGGGACCTTCTGGAAGGAGATACAGTCCACTCTTTCTAAGTATATATGGTTGGGTAGGAAACCCAGGGACAGATGGAAGGTGTTGACAGCTCCCAAGGAGCGGGGGGGGGTCTGGGGTTACGGATCTGCAAAAGTACTACTGGGTAGCCCAGCTACAAGCCCTGATTTTGTGGGTTCAGGACCCCACCCCACGATGGATGGATGCGGAGTCTTCCCTCTCGTCGATTCAGGATCTCACAGCATTGCTGTTCCTTGATCCTCCAAGACAGAAACTTCTAGAGTTTACTAACCCACTTACTGCAGTGATCAGGCAATCTTGGTTAGAGGCTTGTTCAAAATTAAATTTCCTACTTGCAATAGGGCCCTCTACTTCCATTACTAATTGCAAGGATTTTTTACCTATAAAACTGGACCTAGCTTTTCATCGTTGGGCGAGATATGGGTTACACAAGGTTCATCGTTGGGCGAGATATGGGTTATACAAGGTGGACCAGTTTCTAGTTCAGGATTCGATGAAGTCATTCCATCAGCTTCAGGTAGAATTTGCCCTTCCTCAAAAGGATTTCTTTCGTTTTCTCCAATTTAGGCATTACCTTAACACTATAGGAATTATTCAATTAGTAAATGCCCCTGAGAACTCTCTACGAGATTGTATTTTGTCCTTGTCATCTGTTTCAGGTTCCACTTATACAATTTCTAAGTTAGTACAATGTATGAACATGGTTGAAGAGGACAAGGTATCCAGTGTCACAGGGGCTTGGCAGACTGAATTGGGATGCATTATATCTCCTGAGGAATGGTCCAAGATATGGAGGGGTGTACACTTGACCACAGCTTCTTTGGTTTGGAGAGAGTTCCGGTGGAAAGCGGTGGTTAGGTATTTCAAACTTCCACTAAGCACTAAACATTTTAGGGGTCAGGGTTCTGATCTTTGCTGGAGGAACTGCCAAACTACTGGTACTCACTCCCATATTTTCTGGCAATGTGGCATAGTTTTGGGATGAAATCCATGGGACTGTGGAAAAAAGTTTTGGGATTTCTTTTCCTATGCTGCCAAAATATTGGCTTTTTGGTCTACCCCCTGCTGGTTTGAATTCTGGGGCACAATGGTATTTATTCTACATTTTTGTGGGTGCTGCCCTTAAGACAGTCACCAGATGTTGGTTAACCCCCGACAGACCTTATTACAATCCTGGTATGGTATATGTGTTGGAATTCTGGAGATGGAATTTCTGACTGCCAAGCCCCGATTATCTGTGGACAGATTTAAAGCAAGATGGCTACCATTTTTGCATTATATAGCCTCGCAAGAAAATAGGCATGTACTGGAAATAATAGCTATCTTCTCATAGGATACCTTTTGGATCCTGGGCTGAATTGAGTCATAGTGTAATGCCAAGTATTACTAATTCTGCCTCTCCTTCTCTTTTCTCTCTCGTCCTTTTTGCTGTTGTCTTTCTAACTCCTTCCTCATTTTTCCTCCTTTCTTCTTGATGTATTAATTTCTTTGTTTGTGATTGAAGGTTTTTTCTTTTTTAAATTGTATTGGTATTAAGTCTAATTGTCTGTAATTGTACATATATGGGTGTGTATATTAGACAAAATGCTAATAAAGTTCTATTTCCAAAAAAAAAAAGGCAGCCTTAGTGGCGAGGAAAGGGGAAATCATGGATTTATATATGGGAGGAAGGAAAATAGGTTGCTGGGTCTATTAGAAAAAGTGATAATGAGGACATTAAGAACAGAAGCTAGGAAGCAAAAAAGGTGATGATGAGGAGGGAGAGTCATAGTGGAAGTGAATGAGATGAGGAATCCTCAAGTAAAATCTAACTGGGCACAGTAAGAAACTGAAAGGTGACAAAAGTGGGAGGAGACAAGGATATCTGGAGAACATGAAAAGGGATATGCACACAGACCTGGATTGTCTATATGAGTAAGCTCACACATGCCCTAAGCAGAAGCATGTGCAGACACACTCCCACTTGCAAATGTACTATGCACGCATGAAAACAAACATATGGGGGGGTTGGGGGAGTAAAAGGACAGACTTCAGTGATAAACCATTAGGTGGCTTTAGTCACCTTATGGTTTACCTCTGAAGTCTGCCTTTTTGCCCCACCACCATATCCTCAGCTTATTCACTCCTACTTTGCCTCTCATTACCCATCATCACCATATATATCCTCATTTTATTTATTTAGTTTTTGTTTAGCGTGTAAGTGCACTAGCCAGAAAAACTATTTTCAGGCATGACCTGGGAGAGTACAGAGACAAAACTTTCAAGAGAACAATCATGAATACAAAACACAAGTTACATGTAGATATTAGAGCAAACAGTGGTAATTCTGACAAGGAATTTTAGGTAGCAAAACCAAAATACACCAGAAATACAATATTTTCCCCCCTTATATCTCTACTAAGTTTGCCTTTTTTTCTCTTTATGCATAAGTCCTGAAGAAGATGTGGTAGAAACATTGATTCTAACTCTATTTTCTATTTTCAGTGTGCATTTAATATTACCTTTTTTGTTTTATTAATTATATGAGAAATGTGGTGACCATCCTGAACTCCCAGCCAACATTTACCATACACACTGTACATCTTTATGTTGGCAATCACTGAAATTTGCAAACAAGATAAATATTTTAAATAAAAAAACAAAAATGTAATTAGCACTTAATTCTGGGAGCTCTACTTCAAGAATTTTAAAGCACCCTCCTCCCAGCATGCCTCAGAGAAAACATCACTTTGTCGTGTGGTAGGAGAAAAGGTAAGGGTATGTCTGATCACCCAGGGAGTGAAGGAAGTCAGGGCATAGGAGGAAAACTTACCTGTAGGCTTTAGGGCTGGGACAGGGATGTGGGCAGGAATCCCAGATGGGATGGGCTGACAATGCATGGACTCATGGACAGTGAAGAGTGGGCTCTGGAGCGTCATGACTGGTCTTCAGACCCAAGGCGAACCAGTTTATTGTGCCATAGGGTTTGAGAGGACAAGTCAGTCCAGCAGAATAGGTGTTATTGCAGATGATCACCACTATATGTAGTCCAGGAGGTTGTAATGGTCCAGAAGGGACTGAGGAACAATGCTCATGATTACTGTGTACCACATCAATTAATGGAACAGTAAAGAAGTCAACTTTAGCACTTCTTTATGCCTGATTATGGCTGTGACGTCTGGAGTGCCAGGTTTGCCCTGGTCACTCCAGTCCTCCAAAATACAGCCCAGGCCATACCCCTCACATCTGGGGTTGGTATATGTGAAGACTCTTGGTATATTACATGTACTAGCACTTAAAATTGCTAAATCATTGTTGTGCCTCCATCAGAGAGCCATGCAAGAAGTTGTCACCTGGGCAGTTTACACTGACTACTCAAAAACAATTTGAGCCTCTGAACCTCCCAAAACAGTTCAGAAAATGGTGACTTTGAAGCATTAAAGTCCATGAATATGATGTAATCCAGCTCAGTTGTAGGGCACTTGTGGCCTCAGTTGCAGTACTGTGTGCAAATCTGGTCACCGTATTACAAAAATTATTAGCGACAATTGAGGGGCAGCAGCAGAGCAACTAAAATGATTATAACCATGATTATAGAAACAGGTATGTTAAAAACTGAAGTTCCTGTTGCAACAAAATTGTTGTACCTCTACCTTTATATTATATTTCAGACAACCCATTCTTTATTTTCTAGTAAGATACAGTTACATTTCTACCAGTTTTGAGTCTACGTTAAGATACATGTATTTTATTTAAAATAATTAATGGTGACAATCATTAACTATGGCTGCCACACAGTTTTTATCAAAGAACACCCATCATTTAACATCACTTTTCTTGTGACTAATGTAAGCCACTCTCATTCTGGTCTTCCAGTGCATGTGGTTCCATCCTCTAATGACTGGGATGAGGCTTGGGCCCTTTATCTTTGGGGAGGGGCCTGGATTCCAGGGTTACAACCTAGACAGATAATTAGTGACACGCTGTCTGCACCTGGAAAGCCCTTGGAATGTCTGCTGGCACTCAGGATAATTAATCCCCAGGAAAAAATATATTGAGCTGTCCCACCCTAAAATGCAATAAACTATAACCAAGCAATAATCAACAGTACACATAAATAAATAGTAACAAGAGATAAGGTTAATTAGGGCAGACTGGAAGAAGGATGTGGGGAAAGGAAGGGTGAGGGATAAGCAATCAATCAACAATACTATGCGATCCCCACAATTTCCCTGTCTCCCACCATCAGTCTCACAACATTTTTCATCCTGACTTGCGCACCAGTTTTAAGACTCCTATAATCCTAGACAACTCCCTGTAATTTTACTGGGTAACACAGTTGCCGAATCACTGTTGACCTAATACTTAGAGCAAATCAGGCACACTGCATATACAGTGCATAGTTCAGAATTAAGGTGATCACTATTTGTCATCCAAAACAAGGCCAGACGGTCTTAACGTAGGTCTTCTCTCTGAGCATTCCCAAAGCAAGCACAGTCCTGCCCAAAGCTTCCATGATACCTGTCACAGACTGGTTCCCTTCCAAAATGGCATTTACTAGTTTCACTACCTCTCAGATGCCTGAAAGGGTTACCTTGGTATGCTGCCATCATTCAACTGCAACTGCACTCGGGGTATCTGTAGGTCCGAATCCCACCAGAGCCACTGCTCTCACACAGTACAGTGCTCCTCACCAGAGGGCAAATAACCCACCATTTCTGCTACAGGTGAGAATACTTTTGCGTAGCTGGTGTAGCTGTAGCCAGCCTCTTCGAAGACGGTTCACAATATGTACACCCTGGAAGACAGGATGTAGAGGGGGATATGATAGAGATTTTTAAAAACCTCATCAGGGCAAGTAAGGTACAGAAGGGGAGTATTTTCAGAAGAAAAGGTGCTCAGGAAATGGAAATTACATACGTACTGTAATTCTGATCTTTCTGTGTATCTTCACCATTCATCACCTTTGGGTACTTGGCCGGAGGTCATGACCCTGCGGGAGGTTTTTTTTTTTGGATGGGCGGAGTCGATGCACCATCTGCATCACCCTCGAGGCCGGCGCACTGCATGGCGCTTGTGGTTTGGCTGTTAGGTGTTGTCGACTCTGCTCTCCCGCCAGTTCTGAGTCACTGTAGAGGTGAGAAAAAGGGTTAGGAGGGTGGGACAAGGAAGTCCAAGGGACAGACAAAGGAAAGGATATACAAATTAAAAGGAGAAATAAATAACTGAGAGGACAGAACAAGTTTGAAGACGAAGGGGATTGGGTAGGAGCCCCAATCTCTTGAAGTAGAATAGGAGGAGGGAAGGAGGGTTAAGGATTTTTAGAAGTAAGGATAAGAGTGAGAGGGGGGAAAACAGGAGAAACATACCCTGTAACCTTGACCTGTCTTCAGTTTGTATAGGAACTGCGAAGGAGGAGCCAAGAAGCTAACTGCCAGAATTCAAGGCACAGAATCACTGACAATAACTCCTACAAGCAGAATCAGCTATTCTGGAAGAAAAGACAGGATACAGGGATATCTCCCCCCTCTCCAAAGGAGATTTTGGTGTAAGAAACCTAGTTTCTTAAATTAATTGAGGTTATGTCCAAAGGACAAGGAAATTAAAGGACTGAAGGGGAGAAGGAAAGAACGGAGGGCAACTGCCACCCCCCAACCCACAGGGGTGGAGCCGAAGCACTGAAGAAGGAGTGCCCCCCATCCTGACCACTCTGCCCCTTAAAGCAAATTATCCCCTTATGTGCCCCAGATTACTCCACTCCTGACTAACAGAAAGGAGGGGGGCGAGGATGGGCACAAAGAGGGAGGGGGACCCAGAGACTGAGGCCCCAGGGGGATGGAGGGTGGGATTGTGATGAATAGAGAAGATACACAGAAAGATCAGAATTACGGTAGGTAAATCATTTCCATATCTTATCTGTGTCAATCTCCCTTAGCTCTCAGTTGGTGACTCACTAAGAGGGAGTCTGGAGAGGCCTGAGAGTGGGGAGAGTGAAACGGGGAACCCCTGGAGGGAGTAGGAAGTTGCCCTGACAGACGTTGTCTCACCCTACAGGAGAAAAGATAGGTTCTCTGGTGAGCGGAGTTAATCACCCTACGCTGGGCCAAGGGTGACAACCGGGAGAGACGCAGCCATGCCGTCCGCCTAATGCAGATTGCTGTCCCTACAACCCTGGTAGCTACCTCAGTGGCGTCATATCATGCCCTTGCTTGGTGCCTTGCTAGCTACAGGCCACGTGCAGAGAGTGCAATGGCTTGTCTGGTTTGCACCGTGTCAGGCATCGAAGCTAGGAGTTGACCTAGCCTGGACCACAAGAACCTGTCATAGGATGCATAGTGGGCCCGATGTGCTGCAATAGAAAGCAGCAACTGTGCCGAGTACAATGTCCTCCTCCCCCAGAAGTCAAAATCCAAGGAATCTTGATCTGGGGGCCAGTCATGGTGCAGGGCGCGAAGCCCTTCTGGAGTATCCAAATGCATCAGTCCTGGCTGGGGATGAGGCATGGAACCTGGAGACTCTGGAAGGGGGGCACAATACTGCTGGCAGAGATCCCTAGCGGCTGGGACTCCGGAAGGGTCTCTGCCAGGAAGCATATGTGCCTCTCTCGAAGGGGCAGGCAGGGGGGGCCTACAAGGGTGTCCGCACTGAAATGCACAGAAAGGCGTCGTCAAGTACTCCAGATTGTGTTGGGTGAGTGGGTGATGCATGGTCCTCCAATATCCTCATGAGGAATCGCTGATACTCAGCGAGATCAGCGGCTGGAGAGATGTAGGCAGATGGCTCCTCTCCCCCAAAAGAGGGGGATGAGGAGTTAGAGGACCTCAGAAGTTCAGTAGCTGACTGCTCGGGGGAGGTTGAAAAACTTGTCTGTCTATAGCCCTGATGTAAGCGGGAAATTGAGTAGCCACCACTCAGAACTGCTCCCAGGAGAGAGGACTGCTAGGACCAAAAATACCCGGGAGTACAGGAGAATGTGGCAGAGGAGTGGGGGCAGAGTCGACAACAGAAATTGGCTGACCTCCGCCTGGGCTAGGGAGCGCACCAGGAGCCCTAGGGAAAGAAGGAGCTCTGGAAAACTCCACAGCCGACAACCAATCAACCAAACTGGAACTGCCTAGGCTGCGCCCTGAAGAATCCCCCCTGTGAGGTGACCGGAGCCGTGTAGATCCAGAAGGACGGTCCCCTACCACCAAAGAACGGGGCCCTCTTGAGGAAACCAAAAGGGAAAGGCGGAGATCCGCGCTATGGTTTCTCCAGAGCCCAGGTGGACTCTGTAAAAAGGCCATCGCATAGACCCTGTACCTTTTGACTCCTCAGAATCCGAGAGTGCCCTCCTCAAGAGAGCCAGCCTAGAAGGCAGTTCTGGTCAGCCCCCGAAGGGGCTATCCAGGGAGCAACACCCTTTCCTCCTGTGGGTGCTCCGATCGGCCCCCAAATTGGGCGATCCAGGCACACCACCAGAGGGGGTACCACCACTGAGGAGTCAGAGAACCCTCCAAGACCAGGCTGCTGGTCAGTACCACTGACCCTGGTCCCGGGAGCCACTGCCCACTCCTCAGAGGAGGGCTGGCCCCAGTTTGTCGAGGACACTACCAAGGAGTCAGACTGCCTGTCTGATTCAGATTCCGACTCCTCCTCCAAAGAGGTGGAGACCGCAGTTTTGTGCCAAACAATACGTGGATGCCCGCTACCATCCCGACTGAAAAGGGCACCAGAAACCGAGATTGCACCAAAGTAGGTGCTGATGCCACCAACGGCACCATGAATGGTGCCAGAAGAGGACACTGCTCCAACAATGGCAGCAGCCTCAAAGTCAAAGCCATCATGGTGCCATCTCATTACATGGCACATAGCGTGCGAGACCAGAGACGGCACCAACGACAGCCCCGACTGCGCTCTCGGTGCCGAGGTCGGAGACTCCATGGCGCTGAGCCACCCCATGGCACCGCAAGTGGCATCAAGGACAGAGATGTTGCCGATGATGGCCCCAACCGTGCTCTCAGCGCCCCAGATGGCGCAGAGTTCTGAAACCCTCATGGCACCGTGTCCATATTCGGAGCCACGACTGGCTTCAGAACTGGACATGGCGCTGTGCTCAACCATGGTGCCAGGGTGAGAAACAGTCAGGGATGGCGCCATAGAGCCTCCCAAGGTGCTGCAAAAGGCACTGACAGCAGCAACAGTGCCGAGCAAGGAACCAGCGCTGATGACGGTGCCATCAGGGCCCACGACACCGTGAACGGTGCTGAGGCCCAAGATGGTGCCGACAGATGGCATCGAGGATGGCACCGACCAAGGCCTTCCGAGCCGTGGGTACACCGGGGGAGCCTTCACCCCTGAAGGGGCAATTGCCAAGGCTGTGTCTCCAGCCTGTCCCCTGGGGGCACAGACTGGGCCTCCTGCACCACGGAAGGGGCCTCTGCCATGGCTAGGCTACAAGAGGCAGAGGCCCCCTCCTCCGCGGTCCATAGGGAACTGGGAGGGGACCCAGAGGAAAGGCTGAGAGAACACTGCTTGGCCCAATGAGTGCGAGCCCATCCCCTGTAAGTCCCACTTTCCACGTGTGTTGCTCAATGACACGGCGGTCCGTGGAGAAGCAGGCGTCGCATGAATCCATGTCGTGTAGCGGGCCAAGACACGCGAGGCAATGGTCATGCTGGTTGGTGATGGAGTACTTACGGCTGCATGGGCACCAACGCATAGTGGGCCGTCCCATCGTCACAGTTTTCTTGCCCCCCGACTGAGACATGACCTACGGAAAAAGAACACCAAACAAGACTCGACGTCGCAAAATAAAATAAAGAACAGTCTTACCAGACAACGTCAAGTAGGGCTAACAGAATAGGCAGGATACTCGGAGCTGACGGACTTTGACACAGAGTTGATAAATTGAGTCGACGGTGTCAGAACTATGACACGCAGGCTTCAAAGGTAGGCCTCTAGAGAGATTTTTCTTCAGCAGCTTCCCACAAGGTGACCTCGACGGCGGGAGACAAAGAACTGGCGTGAGGGTGGAGTAGACAACACCTAACGGCCAACCCACGAGTGCCACGCAGTGTGTCGACTCTGCCCATCCAAAAAAAAAAGCTCCTGCAGGGTCGTGACCTCCGGCCAAGTACCCAAAGGTGTTGAATGGTGAAGACTGACACAGATAAGATGAAGGGGACATGCTATAAAGCTGGGGAGGAGGATTCAGGAGAGATATGAAGAAGTACTTCTTCACAGAAAGAGTGTTGGATTTCCAGAACAGCCTTCCAGCAGAGGTGCTGGGGGGGTGGAAACAGTGGTGGAGTTTAAGAATGCATGGGATAGACACAGGTGAATCATAGTGGAAAGGAAAGGGGGAGGGAGAAAGAACTGTAAACATATGATCTGCGGTAATAAAGCAGGTAGGAAAAATGGCAGATTGAGTGAGCCAAGTGGTCCTTATCTGCCATCCAATTCTATGTTTCTGTTTCTATCACACATCTGTCAGTTTGCCCCAGTTATCTATACATAAAATGACTCAGCCGCAGAAAGCATGCAGTATATAAAAATATTGAATACTCCAGGATATTTGCATAAGTTACAGGGCAATAAAAGTAGTGTCAGTGGTTCAGCAGGTTGCATATTCACCTTTGAGGCCAGAAGGTTGGAGGGCTGTGGGTTCAATCTCCCCACCAGGAACTTCAGTTAAATCTCAAATTGATACTGACACTGTAGTACAGCATGAGGGGGGTGATGTACTCCTGAGGTGCTGTCTTTTGGATGAGACATTAAACTGAAGCTGTCTGTTCTGGTGGTCGTTCAGGTGGATGTTAAAGATTCCATGGCACTTCTCAAAAAAAAGAATACAGGAATTTTTGTTTAGAAAACTAATACTGTACAGAAGTAAAGAAACACAGGAAACAAAAACAAACATGTTCTACAAGGACAAGCGCTAGAAAAGAAGTACATTGGCAATCTGAATCATTCATGACAAAAAAAACTGTAATCACACAAAAAATTAGTGCTACGACAGAAAAATACATGGCGAGGAGACCACTGACACACCACCAACACCTGTATTGACAAAACACATTAGTGCACATTCAGGGAGGGTGCCAAGGCAAATGTCTCCACCAGGGTCCAGCACAGATGTAGGTAGACCTTGCTTTTTCTTTAAGTATACGAAAGCTATCTGTTTATGGATTTGTTCTGCCAGGCCTATCAGTGAGACTTGTTTCTGTTGCGAAACAAATTGGCAGCAAACTTGCCAAATTATCCATGTAATACAAGCAAGGAGCACTCTTAAGGTACCTGGGTAAAAAAATTCCCCATTCAGCATTATAGGAGCCATGCACTAGGATGTCATAAGTCGTTCTGGAAATCTGTGAGAGTGCCCCTTTGTTCGCCAGGAAGAACCATAACCCTTGTATGTAGGAACAAGTGAAGCATAAGTGGTCCACAGAGTCTAACTGCTGGCAACACTGTGGTGTAAGACAGTATCTCTCCTGGAAGGATTTGTGGTGGTGGTTATTCCTAATGTTTAATCAGTCATGGCAGCAGAGCCACACAGTATCCCACATTTATTTATTTTATTTATTTAAAAGTTGTTAACCAGGAGAGGCACAGTGAGCAGAGGCTTGATTCCAGGTACAACCCAGGGGAAAGGGTAAGAGGAGCAATACATGAATGAAATTGTAGAACAGTAACAAGTACACCTCAGGCAGGTTACAGTTTGCCTGATATAAAAGGTAAGTACAGTAGTACAAAGGCTCAGGCTGGTTACAATGAGTTGGTTACGAAAAACACCCCACTTCCCAGAACTCCGTTTCTGAAAAAAATACTCTCCACGAGATTGCAGGAGAGGGATCCAGGGTTTCGAATCCTGCAATGTGGAAGCAAACTCCTGACATAAAAAAAATGGTAAAAAAAGAAAAACACCAGATTAGTCATAGTCAAAACACCTTATTTTAAAGAGTAGGGGAATTTTTATTGAAAAGGGACTTCCAAACTGATATTTGAAATATTTTAGGGAGATGAATATAATTTATAAGGGATAATTTATAATGGACAGAAGTATCAGCCAAATTGTCAAAATACGGATGTCGAGTCATGGGGGCACTAATGAGCAGCTAGCTGATAAGTCGTGACTCTCCCAAGCTCTGTCCTGCAAGAATCACTTTAAATATTTTTTCATAGTAAACTAGTGCACATTGGGCACAGAGTGACTGATATAAACATCTGATGCACTATGGATGAATTTTTCATACAAAATTTGGGGAAATCACCCCATAATGCGGTGAAATCAGCAAGGAAAATACGGTCGTTTGCACCAGCAGAAGGCCCACGTTCTATCTCACTGTCAGCCGGAGAAATGGGTGTATTGGGTAGGATGATCTCACAGTAGCCCTCAGTCTGAAACTGGACCATCTTGAGGACAAGCTAAAAGAAATCTCAGCCCAATATGCAGTCCATTCTGCTAGACCGAGTGAAGCTGTACAGTGGATTTCTAATCTGGAGGACATTGAGGGGCCTCTCCCAGACAAGATCGCATGGCTGGAGCAGGAACTTGAGGACCTGAAGGAGCTCCTGGACTACCAGGAGAATTATAACAGGTGAAATAACTTGCGTCTTCATGGACTACCAGAGGGCAAAAAGGGGACTAATGCAGAAAAATGTTGTGCATCTGTACTGCTTACTTTACTAGGAATGTCCCCAAAGGGTGGGAGAAACAAATCAAACAGGGCCCTATCACCAAGGCCTGCGGCTGATCAACCACCTTACCAAATAATTCTACGCTTCCACCATTATAAGGACCAACAGGCTGAGCTGCAACATATAATAACAAAAAGGAGCTCACATATGAAAGAAAACGGTTGTACCTGTATCAGGACTTTTCTCCCAGGCTGCAAAAGAAGCGCAAGGTGTTTAACCCCATCCTGGATATGCTGCAGGAGCTTGAATTTACATTCTTATACCTGACCTTTCTCAAAATACTCCACAAGCCATGTTCACCTTTTGGGAAGCAGACGCCAAAATCTTCCTACAGAAATTTGATAGGAAACAGGGCAACTGAGGTGATCAGAATCACAACTTTGGATGATGTTTCACACAAAGGACTTTTTTATTTCCCTCAGTGTTGTAGGTATGCATGGCTGGGGTTATGCTACCAACAGTCTTGCTGTTTTTCTGCCTCCAGACTTTTACGACCCAGGGCTCATAATGTCACCAAAGTGGTTCCCTCTACTTAGAACTGTATGACCTTTGCTAACTGGGACTGCCCCCATTTGCCTACAAACTTATTATTATCTGCCATATAAAATGCCAGGATGGGGAGTAGAAGGCTCAATGGACAATGGTGGATTTCCTGCTGCACGAGGGACCGTTATGATGCAGAGGAAGTTGGCCATACTGTGACACAAATCATACTTTTCTGTGGACGAGCCCGCACTGGCACTCACCCAGGATGCAGACAGAAATGTCATGAATTCACAGGAACCAGTAAGGTTGGCCTGCGGGGAACGCATAGTGCTAGAGGTATTGCATGGTCTCTTTCCCGCACCTCCATGTGGACGGCCTAGTGAATAAAAGCTATGGAGTATATGACACTAAATGCCTGAAATAATTACAGACTGGGAACTGTTACTGTAGGGACAGTCCACTGACAGCCCGGGCAGACAGCAAAATTGGGATAACAAGTGGATGGAGCCCGGGGAATGGTGTGGCTTTGACACATGAGAGTGTCTGCCGGTGGTGGCAGGTGGTGGGTCCTCCACCCCGGATGTGGGGGAAGGGGGTACTATAAACCAGACCATGGACCTGTCGATAAGAAGTGGAATTGGGGAGATATCTGACAGATGGGGCACTGGGGGAAGGGGTGCAGTGGAGGACTGCCTGAGAGGACCGACCATTGTTTTTACCTTAGCTAGGACTTACTGCGGCATTGTCGTATTACTGCTACTTTGATGTTACTAATGATACATGGGGGGCAGGCTCTGTGGTGTAGATGACACTCCCCATAGAAAGGGTGGGTAATTCTCTACAGAAACAATGATGGGACAACACTGTGCTCAGACCTCCGATGCCAGGTCTGTCGGCATCTTTAAGGCGGATACCCTTAGAGGAAGTGCCATATAATGGTAGGTAGCTTAGATGTTTACTATGAAAAGTAGTTCAGAAGACAATCTGGGGGGTGAGGGAGGGGGGTTCAAGCACAACAGGAGGTTTACTGTTATTGTTCATCACCGACTATAGATTATTTGGTCAGTGAATGGTGCATAACAATGCCATATCTAATTGGAGATATGCATGCTGGAGTGCTTTTGTGGGAAATTTATTGTTTGCAGTTCAAACTGTTTAAATTTCAAGTTACATGTTTGAATAGTTATATGTGTTATATGATAGTTTGTTCCATTCCAAATAGAGAAATGATAACAGTAACCTTTTTTTGTAAAATCTCTTTATTTAATTAGAGCAACTAAGAAACATTCCATAGCATTACACTTATATCATATAATGTACAACATGCTCATTTTAGGACAGAAAAATGAAATGCCCAGGGTATCTACACATTTGGAGGGGCTATTGCAATGAAGTCTACTAAACCATAAGTAGACAAGAAAACCAACATACATTTCAGTTCACATACCAGCAAATGTCATACCTGTGATGGGCCAACTTAAAATATTATGTTACAGCATAGACTCAAAGGGCTTGTATATTTTTTAGCCCTGTGGTCCCATATAACTATTTGGATACATCAACATATTGTATTAATGTGTTCTGCCTCTCCTTTCCATTACAGAAGGGTGACTACAGAGGGAATAACCCTCACAGCAATAAAAACTGAAGACAACCGGTCCGGTAAAACAAGGTTTAAGAACTTGCATTCAATATCTGCATTGCCCCATGTTTAGTGCCACATTAATTATATATGATACAATGAAATAACGTGTTAAAATGAAGTTAGAATGAAAAAAAAAAAGAATAGAAAGGTCACATTGCTCAAAACATGGCACAACCTATTAGGATAAGTGTAGTCCAGCATGTAATTCCATACATATGATTTAACCGCATACTGCCCAACAGTATACTGCAGGAAACCGAAATTGTTTATTATGAAAATAATAAAATGATGCAGTCAAAAACCATGGGGGAAGTAAAATACTGGATATGTGCAAATCCAAGTAGCAGGAAGAGCATACAGAAATCTAGAATACTACAGGGGCTAGGAGCTGCGTAGCTATGGAGATACTGGTGGAGGTAGGGTGCTCAACCAGGTGCCAAACTAACATGTGGTCGTGCCATTTTATTGAGGCTACAACAACATCAACATTATGGCTTATACTGTAAAATATTTATGAAAACAGCGTAAAACATAAATCGAGCTGATGTCTCTGATTCCACCTTCCATAACAACTGAGATACTACAATGTCCAACATTTAAAAATGTCAACCTTCTTCCTCTTCACTGCCAGTAATTCTCCAGGCTCCAAAGTTTACATTAATTTTCTGTAGTAAGTTGCCAGCGTCGCTTGGTTCAGAGAACATAAATTGCTTGCTGAAATAAATGGTCTGCAGCCGGGCTGGGTATAACAAAGAGTGTGAAATCCCCAAAGATCGGAGTTGGGTACGTATATTGTCAAAAGATTTTCTGTGGGCCCTTGTCACAAAGCTAAGTCCGGGTAGATGGACAGCTTCCCTCCATCTGGAGTTTCCAATGGCCCAATCCTCCTTGCTGCTGCCAGTGATCTGTCCCTTTCATGGGGTCCCACTAGCTAGACCAAAAGAGTTCTTGGATTGTTGGGGTCTGGTCTTTTACTGGGAGTTATCCTATATGCTCAATTGACAGCGGGGTGGTGGGGAGGCGACGACGACTCCATTTCTAAATTGATGTAAGTTAGAGGCTCTTGCCTGGTTCTCCAGGGCTTTGAGGTGGAATTTCACGGATTTGTTCTCTTTGATGATTGTGGCTGTTCCACTAGCCACTTTCAATGCTGCCACTGCTGCTTCCTTAGCCTCTGACTGAGTCACCATGGATTGTATTTCACATGTAGTTATCCTGGAATTAAAGTCCAGTAGCTTTTGGCCTATTGCAACCATCCTTTCATCAAGTGCCTCGACAGCTTTAAAGGTGTCAGACATGGTCAGCTCGGTTATCTCTAGACTGGAAGGCTCCACTGGAGCACACCCTCCACTCGGCCCTGCCACATTCCCTTTCTTCCCTCTGGCTTCAGTGACCTTCTTAGGATCGCATATAGCTCAGAAAACCATAACAGTTGCACAACTGATTCTCCACAATGGTAGTCCTTAGTTTCAAGGGCTTTCTACCCCTGCCTACATTATTTAGTTTCCCCTCCTACCTCCCTCCACCTCCTCTTCCCTGTATTGCCCCTCTGTCATTCCATACCTCTTTCCTCCCTATCACTGTAATACATCTTTATCACCCCACTACCTACACCACCTCTTCCTCCCTACTCTCCTCCACCTATCCTTTCCCCCACCCTCCTCCCCCTTTATTCCACTTTGACTACATAGCTATTCTTCCCTTTCCCTCCTATCCCCATCCTACCCCCACCTCTGTTTGCCTTCTCCCTCCCTGCACTTTCCTCCTCCCTACCCTGTCCCTCTCTACTTGTACGAGACCTTCCTTCCTTCCTTCCTTCTTTCTTTGACACAGGCACAATCCAATTATCTGCCTATGTTGTTAGTTGTACAATTCTGCTTTTTAAACAAGCATCCTCAAGTTATGCTATCGTTACCTAGTGAAACATTAGCCTTTTTTTGACACTGCACCCTGTACGTGCTTAGATTGCGTAACTATTGTTAGAATTTATGCATGCAGACAGTTTTCAATTGTTTCTTGCTGTATCTGTGGAACATACCTGTATTCTTGTTTGAGTCATACTTGACATGGAACCTATGAAAGACCTTTCTGCTCAAAGGTGTTTAATCCAAGATGTCAATAAATAAAAATAGTTAATATAAAGAAAAGGTATACATCTCATATCAAGAGGATAAATAAATATAAATAAAAACTTTTCCAAAGGAGCTACAGGGAAACATGACAACTTATGATGGCTGCTGACCAGGCCCCCCCCCCGGATAAAAGTCACCTTGACAACGTGGTTTCCAGTAAGGACGTAAGGACTGGGTAAAAGCAATTGAAACTTCTCTTGTGCATGATGGATACCACTATCAATATTAACATGATTTCTTGGAATGTCAGGGGTTTCTCCTCCCCTATTAAAAAATATAAAGTATTAACGGCACATAAATGTCAACAAACCCATGGGGCTCTTTTCGTAGGAAACTTACCTCACAGATTCAGAACACACTAAATTGGTAAGGGGTAGGGGCCTGCTATGCTGCCTCCTACTCCTCACGTGTGGGGGGGGTGGGTAGCAGAATAGTGGTGGACCCCAAGGAGGGGGCAATATGTTTTTGCAGAAGGTGAGCTTTTTGGGGATAAAGTCACATACGGAAGCATTTATGCCCCAGTGGTCTTTGATGCCACTTTTTATCAAACTTTGCTAGACCTCAACACCAAGGAGCAGTTCCTGAACCTCATTTTAGGGGGGATTTTAACTCTGTCATGTCTCCAGAACTAGATCACTCTGGAGGAAAGGATCATAACAGAAATACCATGCCTCAATGGCAATTAGGTATGTGTGAGTTAGACATGGTGCATAACTAAAGGACTGCCAACCCTGGAACTACAGAATATACTTTTTATTCAAACTCTCATAAATTGTGGTCGAGACCTGACTACATATATATGCCCAGGGTGCACTGTCATTGTATGGTGCAGGCGTGACACAGCCCTATTCACGTCTCCGACCAAGCCATGGTTGTTTTGACCTTGAGGGTGGAGGAGGAGGAATGGGAGGGGGCTCCTTCATGGAAGCTCCCCACTTATATGTTAGTGTGGGAAGAGTTTGGAACCTATCTTAAAGAACAGTGGGAGACATACAAGACTGCGAACCATACAACTGCCCCTTCAAAGAGGGCATACTGGGAGGTGGGGAAGGTGTCCATGCAAGGGAGCATCATACGTTTTGTGGCATGGGTAAAAATACTCTGGAGAAGAGAGTTGCTACAGGACAAGATAATGAGGCTATGCAGCCAATTATAGTGATAAGGGAGGTCTTAAACTTGTCACTCACCAATAAAGCAAAGATGAGTTTGTTTTTATACTAGACAAATATTGTTTGAATGGGGTAACAAACCAGGTCCTATGCTAGCCCGACTGGTGAGAGGGAGGTGAGGTTCTACCCACATTCCTGTCATCAAGAACAGGGTTGGGCAATTGGTGCATAATAAACTGCAGATCAGGGCGCCATTCCATGAATTTTATGAACAGTTGTACAAAGCAGAATGTGAAGATGGGTTGACAGCAACTGAGGACTTTTTGGATGGCGTAACTTTCCCTTCCATCGCGGAGGAGCCATGCTTGGTGCGGGAGATTTCCCAGCAGGAAATTAGGAGAGCTACTGGGGGGCTTAACAGGGTAAATGTGGAGAACCCTGATGGTTATGCAGCAGAACATTACAAAGAGATGACAAAGACCCTTGTAGAACCACTGTGTAAACTAATAAGGGAAGCCAGGGAAGAGGGGGTACTTCCCAAAACTTGTTATGAGGCAGCTATATGTGTGTTGCTGAAGCCAGGAAAGGCTCTGCATTAATGTGCCTCCTATCTTCCCATTTCCTTTTTAAACTGTGATCTTAAAATGCTAGCCAAAATTCTAGCTAGACGATTGGAGAAGGTATTCCCTAATCTTGTTCATCCAGACCAAACTGGATTTGTCTGTGGCGACTCTCCTATCACATTATGTGCAAACTGCTGAATGTTGTGCATTGAGGCTCTTGGTGTCCGGGGCATGCATTATGTGCTGTCCATGGATGCTGAGAAAGCCTTCGACTGCATAGAATGGGGTTATTTGTTTGAGGCCCTGGCACAGTTCGGCCTAGGGGAGGAATCTGTGGGTCTGGTGCAGCTGCTATACAGGGCCCCAGTGGCACGATTCTTGCTAAATGGGGCTCTAATGGACGAATTTCGGCTTTATAGAGGTACAAGGTAGGGATGCCCCCTCTCCCCCCTTCTTTTTGCGCTCACCATCGAGCCTCTCACTATTAAGATAAGGGAGAATGGAGACATTCAGGGAGTGACAGGTAAATTTGGAACCCAGTATAAAATTACCTTATATGGGAATGACCTGTCACTGTATATTACAGAGCAGCAGCACTTGATGCCAGCCTTGCTTAAAGATATTGCACATTTTGCTGTCTTTTCAGGCTACATGCTTAACTTACATAAAATTGAGACACTTTGTATTGGGTAGATGTGAGAGGGAGACCACTGGGGAACTGGGGACTTAGAGGGTAGTGGTTCTCTCAAGTACTTGGGGATCAGAGTGGGGGGGAGTGGGACTTGGGTATCCCTTATCAGCTGAATTATAAACCCTTGCTTACTACTATGCTTAATGAACTAGTGAGGTGGGGGGCACTCCCTATATCTTAGATAGGATGAATTAATTTGTTGAAAAGGAGCGTTCTACCCAAACTTTTATACACGATGCAAATGCTCCTTATAGGGCTCACTAAGGCCGATCTCAGAGGTTTAGAGAAGGGTTTTGCAACACTCATCTGGCAGGAAAAGTGCCCTAGAATGAATTTGCAGTGGTTAACAATAGACACGGTCGGGGAGGCCTTCATTTCCCAAATCTTATAGGCTATTGTTTAGCAATTCAACATCGATATCTTCAAGACTGGGCAAATCAAAGCCCGGCAGCTAGCTGGTAGGACTTGGAGGAGGAGGGATATTCAGGGTGTCTCCCAGCACACCTTTTTCAGGGGGGGACGCAAGACATACGAACACTTGAGTAATACTAACCCATTAGTCAGTTGGGTGCTGGAAGAATGGGAATAAGTGAAGTGAAGCGAAGCAGGGGCACATCAGAGGACAATATGCTGTTGGGGCCTGTGGCATACAATCCATACTTTTTACCTGGGTTGGACGATGAAGGATTTAAGGTGTGGGAGGAGAGGGGTGTGAGGTGCCTTGGTGACCTAGTTACAAGGGAGGGGATGTGCTCTTTTGCGGACCTACAGGGGAAAATGGGGCTCCTGAGATCTCATCACCTTCGATATCTACATATAAGGGCCTTTAGCAGAGATCTTGGTAGGGACCCTGTGGAAGCCTCACCATCAGCACAAGTAGAACAGGTAATATATGCATCCAGAATAGAGAAAAAGAGGCTGATACACAAGGTAGCTAAACAGGATAGACTATTTTCCTGACTTTTCGGGAAAGGTCAAAACACTTTGGGAGTGGGATTTGGGAATAAGTATCTCAGATGAGAACTGGAAAATTGGTTTTGCAATCGCATATGGGACTATTACTTTGCAATAAACATAAGGAATCAATATAAATGAATTCATCTCTTGTTCTGCCCCCTTAACGTTGTGCGTAAGTTTAACTCAACAACTGGCCCATTGTGAGGGAGGTGTGGAAGAGCCTTGGGTACGTACATGCATTATTTTTGGAAATTCCCCATGGTGAGACAATTCTGATCGAGGGTGGTGCAGGATATCTCTGCCATGTTGGGGCAGCCAGTAGATGTGGCGCCGATCTCCATGCTTTTTGGTATGGAATACTTGGGGCAGGAGGGATGGGAGCCATACCTTAGGTGGATTAGGGTTCTTTTAACCCTGGCCAGGCAATGTATTCTTAATACATGGGTCCCGTGTGTGAAACCCACACCACTGCAATGAAAAACACTTGTTATCCAGACTCTGACCCTGGAAAGGCTATCTTCTTTTCCGAAAGGAAAGGAGGAGAGATTTCTGGAATCTTGGGGACCTTTCTTTAAACTCCTTATCTCCAGTGGAAACCAAAATCCTAAAAGAAGGTACTTGTTAAGAGATGAGGGGGTGGAGGTAAAAGAGGGCTCAACTGCCCTTTTCTTTTTCTCTCTAGATTAGTAAGGGGAGGTGGTACCCTAGCATCCTGCGTGTGGCACAAGCACTTTTACAGGCATGTGGGTCTCAGTTTTGACACCATGCACAATATATTTTTAATGGAATGGTTCAGCTGTATGTTTTTAATCTATTAGTTTGTAGTCTGGATGACATGTATTGTGTTGAACTGTATTGTCTTGTAGTTTTAATTCTCTTAAAATCAATAAAAGAAATTATACCAAAAAAATACGGATGCCAAATATTTTGAAATATAGCAAGTTTATCTACTATTACATGGTTGAATCTTTTCAATTTGCTACAGTCAGTGATAATGTTCATCTACTGCACAACACAAGGTGGAGTCTGATCTTTCCAATACATCAATGTAAATGTTCTCACATTGACTAGAACAAATTAATAAGATGGAACTGTTAGATTGTAGTCCATTTTTCTTATGGCTACACCCTAATAACTTAATTCCTGAGTCAAAGGGAAAGCTTATTTCTAAGATGCCTAAAGTGAAATGTTCTACCTTTTTCCAAAAGGTGTTTAATTTAGAGCATGTTGCAAACATATACTGTACACCATTGTGCCCTTTTCAGTATGGCGTCTTGGACTGAATTCTGATATGGATGAATTTAATTTATTTAATTTTGTCAAAGTTAAATAAACATTATGAATTATATTAACTATAATTATATTAACTCAATAATAATTATGAACTATAACTTCCACCTCTCTCCTTAGGCTCACTAACGCGATCCTCATTGGCATGGATCAGGACCTTGTTACCTCTGTCATTTTTGTTGACTTAGCCAAAGGTTTCAACACTGTATCCCATTCCATTTTCCTGGACATTTATGTGTCTTCTGTTGAGTCTTTCTGCTCCTACCTTGAGGGGAGGTCTCAAGCTGTCCAGATTGGAGACTCCCTCTCCCCTCCTCTCCCTATAAGTTCAGACGTCCCCCAAGGGTCTGTCTTGGGTTCAATTCTTTTCTCCATTTTTCTAAATGACCTCCCCAAGGCCTGCTGCTCTGTGTCTACACATATGTATGCAGATGATATAGTCCTCTTTACCTCTGACTCCTCCGTCCCTGACCTTATGAACCACCTCCAACTGGATATATCCAGTACTGGTTCCATGTTACTCAGTTATGTCTCAATGCCAAAAAAAAAACAGTCTCTAGGATTTCTGGCACTCAGCAGAGACTTGCTAGAGTCCCTCCTCCCTCCTCCCTCCCTCCTTTCCTTCCCCTTGATGGTACAACTTCCTTCAAGTACTTCGGCGTCTGGCTCAACTGCCATCTAGATTTTTCTGCGCATGTGGATGCTTTACATAACAAGCCTCACCCCAAGCTTGGAGCACTATACAGAAGTAAGAGAAGCATTCTGCTTTCTGCATGCAGAGAGATCCTCACTAAGATGATTCTGCCTATTTTCGACTACAGAGATCTTGTTTATAGAGCTGCTCCAAAGTCCACTTTAGCTAGACTGGACCCTCTTTTTCACCCCTTCTGTTGCTTTACTCTTGATAAACCCTTGCGTATACATCATTGCACCATGTATTCATCCCTCTCCCTCCCCTCACTTGATGCCAGATGCTTTACCCACTGTGTCTATTCCAGCTCCAAATTTTGGTTTGGCTCTCTACCCTCATATCTTGCCTCTCTCCTCTCCTGTCCTTCTTCATCATCCTCTTACTCTCTTCACAGTGCTTGCCCTCGATCCTTTGCTTTCCCTCATCTGAAATCTACTGCAGGTCAAGCTCTTGTTTTGTTTCCCTAAACTTTGGGGTTCTCTTCTCCTTTCTAATTGCTCTGCTCCCCCCTTTCCTGATCTTAAAGCTCTCCTTCCATGACTTCTCTTCCCACTCCTGCAGTTGTTTCAGATTTAAAACCCCTTTTTTCTTGACTCTCTGAGGCAGTACAGCGTAGTGGTTAAGGGCACTGATCTGCAAAGCTGGAGACCTGGGTATGAATCCAATCAGCCCCCACTTGTATATTGTGTGACCCTGAGCAAGTCACTTATCTTCCTTGTACTCCCAGGTCACACCTAGAAACAAGTTCTGGCTTAGTGTGCCTTTCCTGGTTATTTCACCTTTCCTATCACATTTTCCAGCTCTTCCCATTTCCTTTACTTCATTAGTTCCCACTGCTCCTTATATTCTTATGTTGATTAATATTAATTTGCTCCTTCATCAGTTCTACAATTTACTGTATGCAATTTATTGTTTAGAAAATTTTATTCTCAAGCAATATGTCTTATTTTTGATTTACTAAATTCCATTCTGTGTATTTTTACCCTGTATTTTGTATCTAGTCTCTCCACCCCTCTTCCCTTTCCCTCAGGATGCATCTGGAAACAAGCTGATACCAGTTCAGTATGTCTTTCCTGGTAAAACATTTGAAATAAATAAATATTAAATTGAATTTGGTGCAGAATCACATTCTCTGAAATCTGTAGAGGAGACTCCAGAATGTACCTCTAGTTTTTCTCATCAATTGGAATATTTAAATCTTTTACCCATGTTTCAAAGAGTTAAGGCCAAATAGAATGTGTATTATTCAGAATTATATTGTAAATTTTACTAATGAGTGTCACAGGCTGTAAATTCTTACTTAACCAAAATACTTCTATGGATGTTGGTTTGGGCATTTCTCCATTCAACAAATTTTATAAAATAAAATTCTGACTTGAAAATATGAAAGGTAATAGCCCACTGGTAGACTAAAAGTCTGTCTGAAGTCGTCAAATGACATTACTTTACTATCTTGCAAAAATCCCAGATGTGTATTATACCCTTACTTTTCCATATTTGAAAAAAATTTACCATTTCTGGAGGCTGGAATCACCACAGTCTTCTGCAAGAGGGGTAAAATATAATATTTTATATGTATATCCTGTTAGTTTATGAAATTATTGTCATGCATTTACAGTTAGTAATAAAAAGGGGATATATAAATGTCCAGTTTTTTTTAACAATTTTGTTTGGTTAAATACCAGGCTGATGCCTCTTCTTCCCAATTTGAATTGAACCAGTAAAAAAAAAAATCATTTTAACTGACACGCCAAATAATAGCAGCAAATATTTGGTATCTGGAGGGCCACTAGCTTATTTGAAGCACACACTTTTTCTAAATTTATACATGTGGAGTCTTATTTTTCCACAAAAAAAAAATGCTCAGGACTTTTTCAGTTCTTAAAAAAAGACTTACTGACCTTAATGAGGAGGACCAGGAACAAAATCAAAAATCCAGGCAAAACATTCATATTTATAGTATTGGCCCTTCCCGTCAAGGTCAATGGCAACAACGCCACTTCCTCTGGTCTGTTGTAACCTTTGTGAGTGATGGTTGGATGTTTAAATCTTGTTCTGATGAAGATGGTACATATTTCACCTCGGCTTGGGCTAATTGTCCTAGGAGGACAAAATCCTAACATTATTTTTTTCTTTTTGCAAATACCTCTGAATAGGCATTTAAGTGTCTCCCAATAATTATTGGAAGTGTCAGCAGAATCATACAAAGTACTCAATTCAAGGATTTCTGTTTTAATCGTATTATCATATACCTCATCATAGGTACTGGTCAGGCAAACTCCTGTGCTATCTCTCAGATCTTTTCACCATGGTAATAAACCTCACTTACTCACTTAGGTCTAAGGACAACTGCTTCTTCCAAACCCTATGCTGCACGCACAAACTAGGGCAAGCCTCCATTACCTACAGGCTCCCCTTTGTATGAAACAGTCTTCCTGCCAATATCAGATCATCTCTTACTTACTTCTAGTGCAACAGATTAATCAAGGTTCATCACCCCGCTATGATTTCATGCCCCACTGCCCCAGACACATTTTCTTTGTTTGCAGTTGACATAGACTCGCTATTGTATTTCAGAACTGCCTGCACCACGCTGTATGTATCTTATCCTTCAGTCAACCAAGGGACTTGCTGTAACTTCATTTACCTGCTGCTATAATTTTTTTTCTCTGCTACTGTAATTTAAGACTACCAGCACTGTGCTTTACTACATGTACTTTTTACTCTGTAGTCTAACAAGAGTCTTATTGTAACTACACTATCTGCATGATACACACTATTTGCATAATGTATGTTGTATCACTTTGTATTGTATCTGTATTTAAGAATTAGTAAGTAAAATTTTATTTGTATAGCGCCTTTCCACAACCAAGGCGCTGCACATTTAAAATACAGTGTACAAACATAACAATTTTAACAATAAAACAATAAATGTAACTATGAATTAAAATTCATCCACGAAGGCTAGATTAAAAAGATATGTCTTCAGCATAGATTTAAAACTGCTAATAGTCAGGCACTCTCTTAACCGATGAGGTAGAGAATTCCACAGGGAAGGTGCTGCAAAAAACATGGGCACCAGAAGATTTTAAACAAACCCTGGGAATCTCTAGCAATTCCTCATCATCAGATCGGAGAGGACAAAAGGGGAAGTAGGGAGTCAGGAGATCTTTCAGGTAGCTGGGTCCCTTTTCGTGTAGGGCTTTAAAAGTTAGCAAGCCAACCTTAAAGGTGATCCGCCACTGAACAGGCAGCCAGTGCAGTCCACACAGCACAGGTATAATATGACTGGTCCTTGATGTACCAGTCAAAAGCCTGGCTGCAGCATTCTGCACTAGCTGCACGCAGTGGATATCAACCCCAGGAAGCCCTAGGTAGAGGGCACTGCAGTAGTCAAGGCAGGTGGTAATGAAGGCATGGACCAGTGTTGGAAGGTCATCCGGAGGAACCAGGTGTTTCACCTGAGTGATATTTCTCAGATGGTAAAATGATGATTTAACCATGGCCAACACCTGAGATTTCAGGGTCAGGCTGTCATCAAGAATCATGCCCAGGTTACGCACACGGTCTGAGGTAATGAGCTGAACTCCATCAAGCCATAAGCCTGATGCCTGCCCAACCCCCAAACCCACCCCCCGGACGACCTGGGTCCACTACCAACACTTCAGTCTTGTCCTGGTTCAGTCTCAGCCAGCTGGTGCTCATCCAAATCTTGATTTCGATGAGGCAGTTATTTAGCACAGAAACTGCATCAGCCTGTCTGGGCAGAAAGGACACATACAGTTGAGTATCATCTGCGTAGCAGTGAAAACTCAAACCGTATCACCTGATGATATCTCCTAATGGCAGCATATACACTGCAAACAACATGTGCACCCATATGAAGCCCTGTGGCACACTGCAGGACAGGGGGAAGGCGTCAGAGGAATAAATCCAGTGACAACACTCTGAGACCAGTCTGTGAGGAAAGATTGAAACCATTCAAGGACTGTGCCCAACAGCCCACAAAGGAGCCGCAAGATCTCCAAAAGCACACCATGGTCTACAGTGTCGAATGTTGTGGAGAGGTCAAGAAGGACCAAGATAGTACAAGCCTTTCGATCTCTCGTTATTAGGAGGTCATTCAATACTCAGACAAGTGCAGTCTCAATGTATGACTCTTTCTAAATCCAGACTGGAGAGCTTCATAGACATTGTGGGTCACAAGGTGATTGTCCATTTGCAACACAACTACCTTCTCAATAACCTTACCCACAAAGGGCAAGTTAGAGACAGGCCGGTAGTCAGCTGGACTGTCGGGATCCAAGGAAGGTTTTTTAAGGAGTGATCGTATGACCGCCTCCTTGAGGGGATCAGGGAAGACCCCTCCTCCAAGGAACTCCAGACAACTTCAGCTAGAATCAGGCAGATAACATCTACACAACCCACTAATAGGGGAGTAGGGCCTGGATCGAAACTACAACTGGTTGGGTGCAAAGTCTGGACGATCTTCACAATGTTCATTAATTCCATCCGGCTAAAGCTCGTCCAGACAGACCAAGTGCTCCCTACCGGCCTCCACAATCCCTCATAGGGAGAGCCGGGCCGATACCGGACCTGATGCTGGCAACCTTATTTGCGAAGAATCAAGCAAGCTCCTCGCATTTAGCCTGAGAAAAGGCTCCCCCAGATTGAAGACAGATTAAATTGCACAATCTGTCGACAATCCGGAGAGCTGAGCTGGTCGATTCTGTGCAGCAGAAATCTCCGTGGACAGGAATTCTGCCTTCTTATGGGTGATTTCTGATTGATAGCCCTTATAATGTTCCATCAATCTAAGCCTGTCAGCATCCAGGCCGGACTTCCGCCATGCTCTCTCCATTCTTTGACCAACTCACCTCAAGCCCTTCAAGGAACCATCGAACCAAGGGGTCCTTGGGCGAAGAGTGAGTGGCCGAACTCAAACAGGAGCAATCAAATCCAGGGCATCTCCCACCACCTTATTATAGGCCAGTACAAGATCCCTGGACTTGTGCATTCACCCAACAATCCCGATAAGTTCAGGACCGCCGATGGGCCATCTGGGGTAACCCCCCCCTTAAAGGGTGGTACTGGACTATCTCCATAGGGGCAGATCCATTGGTGGGGAGCCCAGAGACTGAACCCTATGGTGTGATGGTCAGACCAACTGACTGGTTCCACCCCCAAGTCCATGATCTCCATCCCCAGGAGGAACACCAGCTCCAAAGGGGTGACCCCCTATATAGGTAGAGGAGGTAACCACCTGTGTGAGGCCCAGTATCATCATTAGCTGGAGCAGATTTTGACCAAATTGTGAGAGTTCATCGTAGACCCAGGCATTGTAAGTCCCCCAGAACTATCCATCTGGGGGACTCCAGTACCATGTCGACGATGAAGTCCGCTATCTCCTGCAAGAATTCTCCACCATCACCTGGTGGATGATAAATGAGGAGTATCCTGCAACCTACACCCTCTCCCAAGATACACTCAAAGGATCTGGTGGGCCCCACTGGAACATCCACAAGGCCCAGTTCGGTCTTAAAAATAATGGCTACACCCCCACCCTTATGACCAAACCTCGGGCAGTGTATCACCGAGAACCCAGCCAGAACAGCAGAGGCCAATACGGGGCCTGCATTTTCGTCCAGCCAGGTCTCGGTGATGCATGCCAGATTTATTGTTCCAACAAGATCAGCTATAGTAGCCGTCTTGTTCTTAATAGATCTGGCATTACATAACACCGCCCGAATAGGATGGGATGTTGAGGAAGACCTCAGCTCCTACATTATGTGTGTGACGGTAATCTTTCCCATGACCACCCTTCTCTCCCCTCCCTCGGGTCACAGTAGGAAATGAGTCTCCTGGGCTCTGCTTGTTTACTTGGTAAAATATGTTTTAAATAAATATATAGCATAATGTTGCTTCCAGCCTCCAGAGACTGTCATGCTAAGCTAGGTTGTTTAATTCTAGTGTTAAAATGAAGGGTCATGATCAGAAATGTATAGTTTCCATATGTAACCTGGCTCAGTCTGTGTATTACATTTCCTGAGGCTAGGCATGTGTTGACTACTCAAGAAGGAGGAATGAACATATGAGAAATATGAATGTTTTTTCTATTTTTGGATTATACTATCTGAATACATCCGCAAGATTGAAACCTTCTATTAGATTTTTTAATTTATCAACTGATCTAGTTTTGGTTTCATGTCATCCAATAAATACATCTATCTGGGATAAGTTGTGATCAAAGTCTCCTACCACAAAATAAGGGGAGGAAAACTCGGCAGTATTCAAGAAGATATTGGTAAAGAAAGAGGGGTCATCATGATTTGGGGCATAGACTGAGGCTAAGGTATAGGTTTGTGAGCCCTCTTTAATTTTTACTATTAAATATCAATCTCCAGAGTCTATATATTTTTCTTGTATATTTGCTGTAAATTCCTTAGAAAAAAATGATTAACTACACCTCTGGAATCTGATTTATATGAGGCTCGAAGTCACCACCCTCCATAAAGCTTTGTAAAGTATTTAAAATCCTTTTTAGAAAAATGTGTTTCCTGAAAAAAAAGAGACAATGAGTTTTTTTTGTATTTTATTATATAATGGCAAGAATAATCCTAGAGATCTGATTGGCTGCCATGCCCTAGAACCAGTGAAGTTAACTGACAACTGCATCACTGGATCTAGGGAAGGCACAGAAATGACCGCATGACCACTATTGAAATCCCTTCCTGCTCAACCCATTCTAAAGTGGCCTTTTCATTCCCTAGCTACCAGCTACGAATAGCTTAAAAAAAGGAACCCATCAAGAGTCCACCCTCACCTGAAGAAAGCACACCAAATGTGTTTTTTTTTTCTTCTCACATGTAAACAAACTGCTGCACTGAGTGGCTTATCATGATCATAAGGTGCACGCTCCCCACACATCCTCCGCTCCACGATCTGCCTCAAGTCTCCCATGCCGCCAAGCGCCTTCACTGTTGTCCAGTGCCTTCTCCAGTACAAATCAGAAATACTAGAAACTGTACCGGGAGAATATAAAAAAAACAAATTTCAGTAAAACCCAATTGGCAGCTTGGATGTCAGTGCATGCACACATCAAGAGCTCTGCACTCTCAGATTGGCTGCCAAGCAGAAGTAAAAACTGCCAGCTAATTCTTTTTTTTTTTTTCTGAAAAACCAAAACCAAAGCAATATAACTTACCTCAAGGGAAGGGAGAAAGGCCAAGAAAAACACTGAAACCGTGACAGACCAACAATGGGAGACAGCACTGGGGGGTGGGGTGGGGGGAGAGAAACAGAATTACAGACAGCATGCAGTAAGCAGTGCCACCTGCTGGAGAAGCACAAAAAGGAACTTGTTTTTGTTTAAATATTCTTTCGCACTAGTAAATTAGTACCAAAAAAAAATTTTTCTTTTTCATTCTAAATATAACTAGCCATTGTAGAACAGCAATAAGACACTCCAGGGTGTGTGTGACTGTGTAATAACATCACTTCTTGGGTGCTGAATGCACTCCGCTTACAGCCTCGTGCTTCAACCACCCAAGGCATGACATTATTACACAATAACACATACCCTGTTGTACCTTATTGCTTAAATATAGTTAACTATTTTTTTCTTTTTTATATCAATAGTCTTTTCTCCTCTGTGGAGCAGGCTGGCAGGTCAACTAGCCGCCGGCACCCGCACCCGGGTCTGGTTAACAACACACTCTCCTCCACGCAGGCTGGCATGCACAGCATCTCCTCCCCATGGGGACCTAGATCCAATACCTGGGGCGCACTTCTCTAGGTACTGGGGGCGTGGTGCACGGCCGTCAGCCACCATGACCACCCACAACTTTCACCTGAGTTTAAGCCTCCTGCAAAGCCAGGCGTGCAATGATGTTAGCGCTGCATGCCAGCCATCGTGTCTCCAGCCCCTCTTCTACGGCTGCCACTCCTGTAGTGCCTCTGACTTCTGTCAGATGCCAGTGCAGAGCGACGCGAACCCCTTTACCCACCCAGACAGAGGAGAGATGTCATGGGACGCTCCATCCTCTCCTTCCCGTGACGACCCGGATCTGTTCCCGAATCTGGGTCACTGCCACAGGGTGAGGTGTGACGTCCAGCGCCTCAACCCTCAGCACCACCAGGTTGGCTATTTTTCTCATTTTTAAGCAGTCTTTGTGCCTTTTAACCCTTGTTGTGTTTAAGGGCTAAACCCCAAGAAAGACACATAAGCCTGTTCAAAGAACTCAAATTTAAACCATATATTATGTCATACCAGACACCCCCATCAAGCACAATTAGATTTTCATCTGGTATATTAATTTCAATCCTTTCCCTATAATAAATCAACATTTTTTTTGAAGCATTTAATTTTCCTTTCCCTCTCTGATATTTTCCTTGGTTGGTTCCAATAATCTTTATAAACAAAACAAACCTAATCTTTATAAACCAGACAAGACTGTTTTTTTCCCTCCCGCTAACCAAGTATCCACAGATGTTGACATGAACACAAAAGTAAACAATTTTAAAGAAGAATCCAGGAAAGCATCAAAACTTGGGTCAAACAAGATATGTCTCTGTAGGTCCTCTCGTCCTCCCCATCAATTACTTCTATGGATAGCCATTAGGAAGCTAGATAAAAAACCAAAATAACCCCTTCAGAACCAAAAGTACCCCTTTACCTCCCTCCCCCCTTTTCTAGCTCCTGCAAAATGAACTTCGGGCATTACAGCCCAACAGAGCTACTGTAGATCTGGAGCTAGTTAATCCCAGAGGTGCTGAGTCCTATATCAAATGCACATTTACTTCCTTTCATTGTCTGCTACTAGTTAACTATCCCTCCTCTTTTTTATTCATCTTATTACCTTACCACTTCCTACTATACTTTTTGTATCTATCTTAATTTTAAATGTCTTCACGTGTGTCCCTATCAAATTCTTCAGTATTTCCTTTTTCCTTATCTACTCTTCTGAAGCTTCTACCCATTCCTCTATATGCTTACTTCCCTCTTATCTGTCTTATGTTACTCCGGGCCCTGCTGACCCTGAGAACTGTTATCTTTTGAGTAATGTGAAGCTTCAAAAGCCTCTGTGAAGCTGTTGCTTCAGCTTCATCCGACTTCTTATTTGGACCCGATTTTTTTTTTCTTTTCTTTAGGAGATATACTTGATGTACATTTTTTTTTGGTACACTTTATTTACACTCCTACCATCACCATCCTTGGACTCTCTCCGGTGTGGCCTCTCAATCTCCTGCTTTCTTCCACCCTGTCTGAAGTCTTTTCTCCTTCCTCCGGCGGGAAGCCCTCGCTGCCCAGACCGCTCGACCCCCGGTTCTGAGTCCTCCAGGGTGGGACCACTGACTCCTTTCTGGTGCTCTCTCTCTAGAATCTGATGAGTGTCCAGATGGCAAGGCATCAGAGGAAGCAAGAGATCCAATGGTCAGCATGGGTGCGGAGTCCCGGGACCCACCTTCGCCTACCAGGGATGGGGCCTTTTTCCATTTTTCTCCCCTCGGGACCCGGCATGCAATGACTCCGGCACAGTAGACGCCGCTGGAGCCTGCCGACATCCCGCCCCCTTCTGTAGCCCAACATCTGTGCCACCCCTCGTCTCCACCAGGGGCCACTACTACACTAGGCGCCCCTAACAACCCACCCCAGGAGAGGAGAGCAGTCCTCTGGATGCTCGATCCTCTCCCTTACCTCCCGACCCAGGTCTGTTCCCAAACCCGGTCACCAGCGCATGAGGTGTGGCATCCAGCACCTCAATCCTCTGCGTAATCAGTCCGGCACATACTTGATGTACTTGAGGGGGAATCCATTGTTAATGCTTTTTTTTTTTTAAATGTCTTGCTCAGCCTTAAAGGGGATCAGAAACATTCAAATTTTCCCCTGTAATCTAATTCGCATCTTTGCTGAAGGAATCACTGCAAACCTAATATTATGAGCATTCAATAATTTTGTGACCTTATTGATTTTCCTTTTCAAAATCACCTGTGGAGGCAGAGAAACAGTGTGACAAGGCACCAGGTAAAGCAAATAAGATGCTGGGATGCATAGGCAGGGGCATCACCAGCAGGAAAACGGAGGTCAGAATTCCACTATACAAGACACTAGTGAGGCCTCACCTGGAGTACACTGTACAGTTCTGGAGACCTTGCCTACGTAAAGACATAGACAGGGTAAAGAAGGTTCAGAGGGCAACAAAGATGGTGCATGGATTGCATCACAAGTTCTATGAGGACAGGTTGAAGGAACTGAACATGTACTCCCTGGAGGAGAGGAGGGAGAGAGGGGATATGATAGAGACATACAAGTATCTTACAGGGAGGAACAGGGTGCAGGAATACACTACTTTTAAGCGAAAAAGATGTTCCAAGACTAGAGGGCATGGGATGAAGTTGGAGGGAGGACGATTCAGAGGAAACGTGAGGAAGAATTTCTTCACAGAATGGGTGGTGGACAAGTGGAACACCCTGCCAGAGGAAGTTTTGGGGGCTGAAACAATCACGGGATTTAAGAATGCATGGGATAGACATAAAGGAATTCTTGAAGTCAGGGGTAAGGGGCAACAGAATTCTTGGAAAACATAAACTGAACTTACAAGCTCAAATGGGCAGACTGGGTGGGCCATAGGCCCTTATCTGCCGACACTGTCTATGTATCTATGTATGTATGTATCTGGAAATACTTGTGTGTTTCAGCCTGTTACACAGAGGCCCTTTTCAGCTCTGGCTTTTTGAAAGATTCTTATTGACTCCAAGGTGGTGAGGTTTGATGAACACAAAATATGCCTTTTCCCCTGGTAATTAGGATTCAAAGGGCCTCTGTGGACGCGATCAAGTTCTATCTTATGCTCAGGGAATGTTCTTCCTAGGGCTTCAGTTAGAAACTGCTCAAACTAAGCAAGGGGATCCGGCCCCTTCAGCCATTTATTGATCCCAGTAGATTTAGCTTCTCTCATCTAGCTCTGACTTCCAGCTCCTCCATTTTGTTTTCTAATATCTTCAGTTCCTATTACAAATTTGTTACAGGCCCTCCAAGAAGACGTACCGAGTCCAGCAATTTTGAAATTCTTTTTTCTCTCTCTTTATTGGCTACCGACAGGACACCAAATCATTTTGTTGGGTTCTCAGACTTATCATTTAATTTATCAAAGGAGGAAAATATCAATGTCAGTGGCTCAGCAGGTTGCACACTCACCTCTGAGGCTGGAAGGTTGCAGGTTTTAGCCCAACACCAGAAGTTTGGGGTAAACCCCAATACTGGCCATGTAGTGCAGCATGAGGGTGGTGCTGTATTCCTGAGACCATTGGTTTATCCGGTCTGCCTGTAACACCCTATCATACCTTGAGATTTTTTGTCAATACAGAGATTTTGTCTACACTATCCACCTCCTTGCTCCCTGTCATACTGCTACCCCCCCAAGTAACTACTAATCCTTCAACTCTGTCCCAGTCGTACTTGAAACCACTGAGGGTTTTGATGCTCACAAACTTCACTAGCAGCATGTTCCATGGCTCAGCTACTCTCTCTTTAAAATAAAAATTTCTCACGTCCAATCTGAATCCACACCCCCCAGCTTCCAATCATGTCTTCATGTTCTAAATTCACTATTCCTGTAGAATAAGTCCTTGTAGTTCACCTTGTTCATTCCTCTCAGGAACATGAAGATTCCTACCATATCACCCCCTCTCTTCTGGCCTCCAGCGAGTGCATGTTAAGTGCTCTAAGTCAATTCTCATAGGATCTGCACTCCTGATCCTGAATTCTTTTCATTACCGTATGCTGCACCATTTCCAGACTATCTTTTCTTAGGTGAGGACTCCAGAACGGAGCACAGTGCTACAGGTGTGGCCTCACCAGTGATCTATAGAGAGGTAGTAACACCTCTTTCCTCCTGCTGTCAAAACCCTTCCCGATACACCCCAACATCCTGTTAGCCTTACTGTAGGCCATTTTACATTGGCTGGACTGTTTAAGGGAGTCACGTCTTATGACTTCTAGGTCCCTTTCCTCAGTAGTAGTGCCCAGCTTAACCCCTCCCATCCAATACTTTGCCCAGTGGCTCTTGTTCCCAGTATGCAGCACGCTGCACTTTTTGGCAGTGAATTTTAATTACCAAACCTTGAACCACCTCTCTCCAACCTTTGCAAGTTCCTCCACAACTCCCTTACCTCTTCCTCAATGTCTATCCTACCACACCTGAATTTCTTCTATGTCGCTGATGAACATATTGAAAAGGACTGGACCCACAACTGATCCCTGTGGACCCACACTGGTGACCTCCCTCTCCCTGGATTTGACTCTGTTTACCACTGCACTCTGTTGTTTCCCTTCCAACCAGCTTCCCACCCATCTAACTATGTCCCTCACCGCACCCAGATCCTCTGGCTTCTTCAGCAACCTTCTGTGAGGCACCGAACTGAATGCCTTGTTGAAGCTGAACTACAGTAAGTCCACTGCATGACCCTTATCCACTGTCCAAGTTACCCAGCCAAAGAATACTATCCAGTTCGTCTGACAAGACCTCCCTGCCACAAATTCTTCCTGTTTACTATTCTGGAGCCTGTTTTCTCCAGGTAGCCCACTAAGAATCCTTTAACTAGTGTCTCTATCAGTTTACCCACAACAGAGGTAACACCGGAAGGTCTATATTTAACTGGTTGATCTTTGCCCCCACCTTTGTCTACTACGTTCACTACTCTTTATTCATTCGGCACCACCCCTGTCTAAACTGAACCACTGAATAGCATTACCTGGGGTTCAGCTATTTCTGATGCCAGTTCCCTGAGCACCTTCCGAGTATCTCATCCAGCCTTGGGGCCTTTTCCATCTTGAGGGCTGCAACCATTTTTCTCACCCTTTAGCTTGTAAATAACTTCTGCCTCATTTCTGGGATCCTCCTTTCAGCAGCCTTTATGCCACTCTCAAAAGCATGCTGTCCTCCCTTGTGAATATAGTACTCAACAAAAGTAGTTGTTAAGACTGGCTGCTTTCTGTTCATCCTCCTCTATTACCCTTCCTCCCTCTGTTAGCCTGACAACTCCCGCTCGTATTCTTTTTTCCCTAATGTATCTGAAAAACTATGTTTTGCTGCCCTTGACTCACTTTGCAGAACATAGCTCTCTGTCTGGTTCTGCCTCCCTGACTGCCCTGTTGGCCCCTGTAGTTCTTACTTGCTACTCTACTTGCCCCTTCTTTCTCCTCCTGCTTTTCTTTGTACCTGTTGAAGGCCTTCTTTTTGGCTGCCACTGCCTCCCTGGCCTTTTCATAAAACCATAAAGGTCTCTTATACCTGTTTAACTTCGTAACCATCAAGCATTGCTTTGTTGCCTTGAGAACTTCCCCTTTTATTTCTCCCCATCTTTCCTCCACTCCTCTGAGTCTGTCCACTCCAACTAACCACTCCCTGATTAATTCCCTCATCTGGTGGAAGTCTGCTTTTCTGAAATCCAGAACTTCAGCCTTTGACGAGGGCTTACTGGTAACAAGGGACAGCTTGAAGTATATGGTGTTATGGTGGCTGGACCCCAGTGGTTTCCCAACCCTCACTCTGCCTACCATTTCTGAGTTGGTGAGCACCACGTTGAGAATGGAAACCTGCTTTGTGGGTTCCGTGACAAACTGCACCAGCAGGTAATCCTGCAATGTGTCTAGCAATGCCAGACTTCTTATTTTACTTGCTACTGGAATATCCCAATCAGTGCCTGGCAGGTTGAAATCCCCCACTACTAACATCCTCTCCTTTGCGCCCTCCCCCCTGTATTTCTTCCCCTAGTTCACTGCCACTCTCATATCCCATCCTGTTGGTCTATAGACTACCCTCATACACCATTTCTTAACTGATGCCACCATGAGCTGAACCCACAGCAATTCTATTTCTCCATTCCCTCTACTGATGGACACATACTCCACTGCCTCAATGCAGAATGTGTTCCCAGAGAGGACAGCAGGCAGTCTTATCACCCTTGTTCACTATGAGTATTTCCGTTTTAGTGTTACCCATTGATATCTTCCCTCCAGCCAAGTCTGGATTCTTTTTGGTACCCCTCCTCAAATGCAATTATCATTGACCTTGTACAACAAATTCCTATCTGCAACTGCAGCAAATGTCTTAGCTGATTGGGTAGTAACATATGGCATGATTGCGACTGCTCACATTGGAGGCGGCGCGCTTATATCCCAATGAATGCCACACCCTAGAGTGTGTTGTTTGAGCAATATTGCATGACAGAGGTGTGTGTTATGTTGTGATGACATCATGCCTCAGGTGGTTGGGCATGAGTCCCCAGGCTGAGTGCATCCAACACCTGAGAAGTGACATTTTACCCATGGCACACACCCTGGTGTGCATTACTGCTATTATACATTAGCACGTTTAATCTTATAAATTAAGTTTAATATTACTGCTTTCTACTGCCCTTGCTCTCCATTAATAAAAGCCTTCTGAGTTTAAAAAAAAAAAGCCTATCAAAACTGAAAATACAGCTCTGACTTCTTCTGATTCCGTAGAGTCAAAGAACATGGGCACTGAAAAATCTAGCAACTTTTGCTTTTGACTGTGTTTGGAGTACATGTGAAGGCTAGCAAGAATAAAACATGTCCTTCTACACAAAAATATGCAGCTCTGCAACTATCTTGATAATGCCTTCTAGACACAACAACAGCCTTGGCATTTCCTGTCATATCACCAGGATGTTTTGGAGATGGGAGAGCAATGTAACTGACTTATGGCCACACAAAGTAAAAACTGTTAGACAGCAAAGTATACCAGACATCTTTTATGATCTAGACCAAGTCACTATATTTCTCAGATCCTACTATGCCCAAGAATCTGAACATGATTCTACCTGTTCACCAACTCCATTAGATAAGAAAGTTGGCCTTGCTGAAATTACTTAAAGGGACACTGTCAACCTTTTTTGCATCATTATTTTTAGGTAAAAACCCACATTTTATGATTGCTTACTGTCTCCAAAGTTCATTGATGTTGCTGGTTGTTATATCTGCCTCCTTGCTTATTAGAACCAAATTGCATGGTAATGTATAGCTATGCCCGACTTTGTTTTGCTTCAAATCATTAAACTGCTCTTAGTGGAAACTTTCTGAACATTAGCAACACCCTCAAACAGTGCAAGCACCTATGATACAATAGTCTCCTCTACTCCCACTGCATAACTGTTACATGTCGCCCTTGCATATGGCCTACCTCCCCGACTAGTCCTCCAGGACAGCCCTTGGTCCCTCCCGGTTGGCTCATCCTACCTACTGGCACTTACTTCTGTTTGCACTGACTGAACCTGTCCTAAAATTTTTGTGCACTGTACTTATCTTATGCTAAATCATTTCTATTGCTGCTAGCTACCTACTCTAGCCCTGTTAAGCTTGTCATGTTTCTAGATGTCAACCTATGATATTACCTGATTGTATGTAAACTCAACTTTCTCACTGTTCTTCTGTGACCTAGCTTGTAACCCTCCTGGGTCTCACCTGAAAACAGGCACTTGGCTGTCTAGTGTGACTTACCCGGTTAACAAAAGCAAATAAAATAAATAAATAATAAATGGCTAGACTGTGTTGTGGGAGTTACTGAGTCCAGGTAAGATGCAGTGGGAGTTGGTCAAGAAATGTAAACAGACATGTTTTGGTGTGGTAACACCAGTATGGTGGGCAGACAGTTTTTCACTTTTTAAAAGAAAAAGGGTATCTGAATAAACTATTAGCTGCATCAATAGACTCTATAGAATGTGAACAATCATAAATTGTTTTTTTAAACTAGGGACAATTTGAGGCCTAAAGGGGTTGACAGTGTCCCTTCAAGCGATGAACCCATGAGCTAAGTGTGAACTGTTGCAATAATTTTGCAAATACTTTGTTTATCTTCTGTTTTTGAGATGTTTGAACCCTAGCAGCTCTAGTGCATCTGTACAAAAACACTGGTTTCCAGTTTGGATTGTGCTTGGATTATTTATTATTTCATAGAAACATGAAAACATACAGTAAAAGCTGAAGGTAGAAAACAGCTCTGTGACTCATCCAGTCTGCCCAGCCCTGCTTAAAGGAGATAGGACATGATTTACTAATTTTTTAACTGTTAAACAAATCAGAAATAACCAACAATGGCCTATGTGTTTGTGTCTTTTTTATTGCTAATGTTTACAGTGCTTTTTTATACGCTCTTTATATTGTTGAAACCAACATCAGCTTAACAGATTTTTCTTTCAGTATTGGGAGTCTGTGCGTGTCATGTTTTCAAATGCTGATATTACTGACTCCCAATCAGCATGAAGATAATGTGCGTGCTGGACTCATAAAACTGTTTCAGACAGCAACTACTGTACAGTACACAAATGCTGATGACTCTTGACATCTGTAAAAGATGCCCAACTCAAAAAATATCATTATTCCGTGACTACCGACTGCCCCACCAACTCCTTCTCATCCGATCGTCTTACAAATTCCTGAGAAGTCATTAACACAAACAGTGTATTTTTAGTAGTAAAACCTTACTTTGTGCCAGGAGAAAGTTTGCCCTGCTGGTTTGCTGTTCTTCCCACCATTTGGTGCAGTATCTCAGGCTGGAGAACAAACATCTTGAGTGGCTGCATGTCCATGGCTTATTGATACACCGGAAAAACTGGTGGTGCATGCTCCCCCCCAAACACTGTTTGACTGTCTCTGGGAGAGGGGGAGTGAGAAAAGTACAATTACGTTAAGAACTTACCGTAACAGTAGATCTTCGAGAGAGACTCTTGCAGTAGGTAATTACATATAGGACTGAAGCCGGCAGGTGTCAGGACCCCACGTAAACATTTCTAGCTAGCAGTCTCTGGTGGGTGGGTCAGGTGACCGGCGTCGGGCAATGTCAGTATAGAGGGGCGGTCCCCTACACCAGCCTTCCATTTTTTTCTCTCCAAGAGCCAAAAAGGCAAGACGAGAGAGGAGCGGATATTTCCCTTCTTGGAAAAGTAGCTGAAAAAGCTAAGGGGAATGGAGGGCAGAAAGGCATTACCTACTGCAAGAGCCTTTCTCGAAGATCTATGTTATGGTAAGTTCTTACATAACTGTACTATCTTACTTCAAGTGGGCTCTTGCAATAGGTAATTACATACAGGACTGAGTCCCAAGCAGTCTGGAACAAGGAAAAGCACTCGGGAGGAGGAAAACTGCCAACCAATGGGGTCTTATGAAAGAAGACCTTGCAAAACAGCCAACCCGAAGCCTGCTCTATGGCGAGAGGCCATGTCCAAACTGTAGTGTTTCGTAAAGTTGTGGATGGAGGTCCAAGCTGCGGCTGTGCAGATGTCTGCCGCTGACACATTCTTCAAACAAGCTGCAGAGGTGGCTACTTCTCTGGTGGAATGACCTCTGACCTGATCTGGCAGGGTCTTCTTGTACTTGTCACAACAGAAAGTGATACAATGAGCCAACCATTTCAATAGGCATTGCTTAGAAACAGCATTGCCTTCCCTTTTGTGAGCAAAAAAGACAAAAAGCTGATCAGACTTCCTGAGATCCTTAGTCCGAGTGGTGTAGTATCTCAATATTCTGTGAACATCCAAAGTATGCAAGAGGTACTCCCCTTGATTGGAGTGTTGTGTAAAGAAGGCGGGTAGCTGAATGGATTGATTCAGCATAGATTCTGTCACTACCTTAGGGAGAAACTTAGGATTAGTGTGCAGAGCCATTCGTTCCTTGTGGAAAACCAAATATGGGATTTTACACATCAAAGCCTGAAGCTTGGAAATCCTTCGATCTGAAGTAATAGCCACTAGGAAGAGAGTCTTCCACGAGAGGAACTTCAAGTCTGCTGAGGCTGCCAGCTCAAAGGGAGGCAGGGTAAGCTTCTCAAGAACAAAGTTCAGATCCTAAGGAGGGGCCGGAACATGGATAGGGGGTCGTAAATGGAGAACCCCCTCGAAGGAAAGTCTTGAGAGACTTCTAACTGTGTGAAAGTTCTGTAACCAAAAGGGACATGGTAGGCAGAGATAGCCACCATATGAACCTTCAAGGAGGAATGGCTGAGACCCAGGTCAAAAAGATGACACATGTAGTCCAGGATTCTCCCGAAAGGGCAACAGAATGATTTGAAATCCTTGGAAGAGGCCCAAATCAAGAACCGCTTCCATTTCATGGTGTAGGTAGATCTAGTGGAAGGCTTTCTAGCCTCCACTAGAATATCGGCCATGAGCGGAGAAACCCCGAATCAGACCTGGGCTATATCTGTAGGAGCCACACATGCAACTGAAGGGATTTGAGACCTGGATGAATCAGGGTCCCCTGATCCTGGGTCAGCATATGCTGTGAAAGAGGAAGAGAAAGTGGAAGTTCCTCTGAAAATTGTTGCAGAAGAGAGAACCAAACTTGCCTGGGCCAGAATGGAGCGATGAGGATCATCCAAGCTCCTTCTAAGCTGAGTTTGTGTAAGACCCTCAGAATCAAGGAAATCGTCGGGAAGGCATAGATGAATCTGCCCTTCCAGTCGAGAGACAAAGCGTCCCGCCAAAAATGTCTCACCCTGGAGCGAGCGAGCAGATGGCAGGAAGCTTTCCATTTTGAGGGGATGCGAACAGGTCTACCTGGGGGGTTCCCCAGCACTGGAAGATGTCGTCTGCCAATGCTTGATCCAGTTCCCATTCATGGGCCTTTGCTGAGGACCAGCTGAGGTGGTCTGCTAGCGTGTTCTTGACTCCCAGAACATGAACTGCCATCAAGTGAAGGTTGTGCTGAACAGCCCAGTTCCAAACTCTCACTGCTTCCCTGCACAGAGGGTAGGAAGGCATTCCTCCCTGCTTGTTTATGTACCAGACTATGTACATGCTGTCCGTCTGGATGGTCAGAAGGCTGGGAAGGACATAAGAGTTCAGAGCCTGGAGAGCATACAGAACTGCTCTGAGCTCGAGCACATTTATATGAAGAGTCTGCTCGAGTCTGAACCAGGAGCCCTGAGTTCTGTGAGACCCTAGATGGGCCCCCTGCCCTCTCCTGAGGCATCTGTTGTCAATGTTTGGGAGGGAGGGTTCGAGGCAAAAGGTAACCCCCAGGCAAAGGTTCTCTCACACCATCCACCATTGCAAGTCCTGGATCATGGGATCAGAGACCAGAACTTCCTGGTCAGGTTGTCTAGTGTCTGGTCTCATTGAGAACGAAGCGTCCACTAAAAGATCCTCATATGGAGCCGAGCACGTGGGACTGTCAGAATAGCAGCCGCCATGAGCCCAAGGAGGCGAAGGACTGACCGGGTGCTGACCTGTCTGCGACTGGACAGCAGGCTTGCATGAGCCTGGAGGCTATCCACCCTGTCCGGGGGCAGAAAGGCCATGCCGAGGGTTGTGTTCAGGATCGCTCCTATAAACTGGAGCCTTTGACAAGGGATCAGATGGGACTTGGCTTGGCTGATGGTGATACCCAGGCTGGTGAAAACCTGCAGGGTAAGGGAGAGGTAGCGCAGAAGTTTCTCCCTGGAGGGGGCCACTAGGAGCCAAACGTCCAATTATGGGAATACCTGCACCCCCTGGGTACACAGATGGGCTGCCACCACAGACAGACATTTGGTGAATACTCGGGGAGCCGAGGAAAGACCAAATGGGAGGGCCCTGAATTGGTAGTGGTCCCCCTGTAATGAAAAACGAAGGAATTTGCGGTGGGAATGGCGGATGGAGATATGCAGGTAGGCATCCTGCATATCCAGTGTGCACAGCCACTGTCCCTGCCGAAGAAGCATCAGAAGGTCTGCAGGGAGAGCATTCTGTAACGCTTGTACTCCACAAACATGTTCAGGGAGCTGAGGTCTAAAATAGGTCTCATGTCTCCCGTTTTCTTTGGAAAGGGAAGAAATGGGAATAGTAACCTGTTCCCCAAAGGTGAGTCGGGACAGGTTCTATCGCCGCCTTTGAGAGAAGGGAGGAAATTTCTTCTAGGACCAGAGGAAGATGTTCTGGGGAGTAAAACGACCTGGGGGGGTGGTCTTCTGGGTGGTTTCTGTAGAAACTTGATTGAGTTTCCTGCTGATATCAGTTGGAGCACCCATGCATCTGATGTAATCCTCTCCCAACTCGGTAGAAGGAAGGAGAACCTCCATCCTACTGGTTCCTCTGGGAGGTCCAGAGGCTGTGGGAGAGGAAAGGAGTCAGGAGGTGTGAGGCAACATCGCGGCTGAAGCTCCCACAGCTTTTTTTGGGGGGTGGGGGCTTGGCAGCCGGAGGGGCCTGACGTTTGTTGGTCCGCTTGCCCTGAGGTTTCGCTTTAGGCTGAGAACATCTGCAAAAAGGGTGATGCTGTCCCTGAGGGAGCCTGTACAAAGAGTCGACAGACTTAAGTGCAGTGTCCTTCTCTTGCAGGTTGGTGATGATGTCCTTGACATCTCCACCGAACAGCACAGAACCCCTGAAGGGCGCATCCTGGATAGTGGATTGCGCCTCCGGGACCAATCCTGACACCTGGAGCTAGGCATGACACCAAAGACCTATGGCGAAAGCTGAGCTCCGACCAGCTGTGTCCACTGCATTGTACGTGGCATGAAGCATGTGCCGACTGGCCGAACAAGCAGAACGGATGAGATCAGCCACTTCCTGCTTGGTCTGAGACTCAGGAAGGGAGTCCAGTTTGGATTCCACCTGACTCAGGATCGTCTTCTGCTAGTTCCCCATATGTGTGAAATAGTTCAGGGCCCTGATCCCCAGAGTGGAAGAAGCGTACACCTTCTTCCCGTACTGGTCCAGAAGACGAGATTCCTTGTCAGGCAGAGACAAGCTGAGATGTTTCGGGTTTGCCGACCGGCCATGAGTGGCGCTAATCACGATCAAGTTGGCCTTCGGGTGTGTGTTCAAGGAATCCACACCCTCAGGAGCCTGGTATAGCATATCCGCCTTCCTCGGAAGGGGGGCTAGCATGGACGGTTGTTTACAAATGGCAGAAACAAGGTCAGCGTGAAGCTCGATCTACGGTGGAATCAATGTCGGAGCAGTTTCAGGCAGATCCAGATGGGCAGCGAGCTTCTTCCACTGTAGATCTGGCTGCAGAGATTGCCACTGGTGGACTTCCTGGATTTTTCTCAGCAACTCCAGAAATGAAGGATCTTCCAGAGGAGACTTTGGAGGAGTCCTGGGCCTGGGACGGTCTGGAGTGCGTGGCTCGTCATGAGAGTCGGAGCACCCCTCGGTATCTGAGTCAGGAGTCTCCGATGAAAAGGATGAAGACTCCTCCTTGCGCAGGGGAGGAACAGACCCCTTGGACAACCCTCAGGGAAGCATGTCCTCCCCGGCCCTGGCACCCGAGGGCTCACCTCTGGTGTCGGGTGGGGGGCAGGAGTCTTACATCTCCGGTGACTGGGATCCAGTACCAGGACTGGCGTCAGCAGACAGCTCGCCACCTCCCTGGTGAGCTGAGCCTTGGCCTCCACCCACCAGGCAGCCAGAGTCTCCTTCAAGTCCACCTGCAGCTGGAGGGCAGTGGAGGAGGAGGAGGAGGAGGGGGATATGGATACTGAGGGTATCCATAGGGTGAGTATCCATAGCCTGATAGCGGAAAGCCTGGCATCGGGTATTGAGGCATCGGGTACTGCGGCGCAGGATACTGCAGTCCCGGGTAGGACAGCGTCGGATAGGATGGAGTCGGATACCCAGGAACCAGGGACTCTGCCAGAGCAGAAGGCCATGGAAGAGGCCCAGAGGGCAGGCCAGGAACAGGTGGCCCCACGGGCGTTTGGTCCAGTGTTGGGATGGCATCTGGTAATGGGATGTCACCCAGTGTCAGGCAGACCGGCGTTGGAGCCGGCGTCTGAGGGTCCGGCGTCATAGGATCCGGCCCTAAGGGAGGGAAACCTGACGGGAGCATACCGACATCCTCTGTGTCGCTCGGGGAAGGAGGACTGAAATCCCCAGGGTCCAACAGGGGAGACGCTGGAGCCTCAGTTGTAAGCAGTGAGCCAAGGACGACAGACCGGTCGATAGGGTCCGGCGTTGGCTCTAACGCTATGCGAGCATTGGAGGGGCTGATGTTCACCTTACCAGCAGGATCCAGGCGGACATCGGAGGAGCCGGCGTCCAACTTGTTGGAACAGACGTCTGGTGAAGGCCGCATGGAAAGAACAGCCTTAGTGGGCATCTTTGGGGCCACACGCTCCCCCAAGGGGGCGGGCGTCTTACTGGCCCTGTCCGGACAGATTTCGGTATCACCAGTGTCTGGCTTACTGAACCTGCTCGACCCAGAGGGCCACACGGTGGTGGCCCTCCCGGGAGCGGTAGCCTACTTTGTCCCGGAGGATCCTGGGGGCCCGAGCGTGAGCCCGATGGGAGGGACCCCACCGCCTTAGAAACCTCCAAGACGACCGTCGAAGGTCAGTCCCCCGGGGGGATGTTACCTGGAGCATGGCAACTCCAGCTGGAGTCATGGAGCCGTGGAAGTGAAATCCCGGTCCCGGTGCTTCTCCTTCTTCTTCTTACGGTGACCCTCATGGGAAGTTGAGGCCTGCCTAAGCTTCTTTAGCTCCCTTTCCATGAGGGACATCTTCTTTTTCAAAATGTGGGCCTCCAGGGACTGCTGCCTCCGTTTGCGGGTGGCGGCACTGAATTGTTGGTAGTGCTGGCACTTCTCCACTGGGCGATCCAGGCCTAGACAGAAGAGGCACTGGGAATGACCGTCCTTATGCGGGAGCTGGGCGCTGCATGAGTCGCACTTGTTTTTATGCGAATCAGAGGGAGTAGGGGATGACATACACGGCAATCTGAAAGAAATATTGCGAGAGACATGAAAAATTTGGTAGAAATAACTGACAAGAGACTGGCGAAGCAGTAGGAATGCAGGCGTGGGGGAACGCCCCTTTATACTGACGTTGCCTGATGTCGGTCACCTGACATGGGGGCGGTCCCCCGCCAGAAACTGCTAGCTACAAATTTTTCCGTGGGGGTCCTGACGCCTGACGGCTTCAGTCCTATATGTAATTACCTACTGCAAGAGCCCTCTCAAAGTAAGATCTTTGCTGCTTTTCTGGCTGCTGAGAAAAGCCAACATGCTGTTGTGTTTCCCAGCCCCTATTTTCAGAGTTTGTGAGGGGCCAGAATGGAGTTCTTTTTATTAATTTTTTTTATTTACTGTTTTTGCACCCAGCCATAGAGCCTGGAGGTGCCCCTGACTCCCTCACTGACCAAGGGACATCAACCCCGGGGATTCACCTCACTATGGTGGGGCCATCCTGAGAGACAGTTACAACCCTACAGCGCACCCTCGTCGGCTACCGGGAACCAGGGGGACCAATGGCTCCAGGACTCCTAATGCTCCGGGTTTTTTGCTTTGTCTTGTTACAGATCTACACCCCGAGGACATTGGCATGCGAGGGAGTCCATGGACACAGGTGCACGTGAAGACATGCTGCTGCTCTGGACTCCAGCCGATGCCCTCCCCTCCCACAGAACGCTTCCCGACCTGCACTGCCAGCTGTGGTCCCGGGTGGCCGTCAAGCAGCGGGAGCGGCAACCCTTACTACCTGGAGGAGAGCAGCCCATAGGGTGCTCAATCCTCCTCTCCCCAGCTGGCCTTCCAGCGACCAAGGCTTATTCCTGAACCCCGATCGCCAGCAGTAACTCTACTGCTGTGCCAGCAGGATGGCCGCAATGGAGTCCTGGAACGATTCGCACACCGCAGGTAAAAATTAGTGCTGTGAGGCAACTGCCATCTTTTTCTGTGCTCCCCAGCCCTGATGCAATTCAGGAGGGGACCGGGAGCCAAGACAGGTGGCTGTCAGCTGGAAAAGAAATGATGTTGGCCAGTGCTGCTGGGCCACATGAATGGAACCAGAGGTAAGTTAAGTCTCCATGGGGGAGGGGAGTAACTTACATTAAACAAAAGGGTAGGATGTGGACCAATGGGACACTGGAGAAAAAAGTAGAGTTTCACTACTAAAAAATATACTGTTTGTGATAATGCCTCTTCAGGAAGCTGTAAGGCGACTGGCTGAGGAGGAAAGTGGGAAGGAGGGCCGATTACCAAATAATGATATTATTTTTGAGTCTGGTGTCTTTGAGATATAAAAATGAGTCACCAGCATTTGTGTGCTGTACAGTAGTTGCTATCTGAAAGAGTTTTATGAGTCCAGCCTGCTCGTTATCTTCATGCTGAATCAGGAGGCAGTGATGTCAGCATTTCAAAACATGACATAAATGTCTTCCCAATACTGAAAAAAAAATCTGTGAAGCCAATGGTGACTTCAACAATATAAAAAGCATATAAGAAAAAATTACTCACCTTAATAATCTTGTTTCTTCTAAGGGAATCTTACTGTATTCTGACTTATGCAGTATGGTCTAACCATAGAACTGCCCCGGAGCCAAAATGGTTAATAGAACCTATGCAAATGATGGAATGCTAGGCTCGAGCTCGGTTTCAAACCACTGTTCCTAGTTAACAACCTCTAACTGTCAGATTCTTACGAAGCATGCACTAAGCAGTTTCCAATTATTGGAAGGATGATAATAATAATACTAACAACCATAGAACCCTCCCTGAACCAGAAATGGCAGGAGAAAAATATCTGGGAATTACCCTTCTTTCAAATACTCCAAAAAAACCTAGGTATCCTTGAAGACTCAAGTCACGGATGCCTAAAAAATAGAAACAGTATATACTCCCCAGGTTTGCAACAACTCTAGCACAGCTGTAATGCAGTGACCATACGTTCCAGCAGGGGAGGAAGGGAGCTCAGAATACAGTAAGATTCCCTTAGAAGAAACAAGATTACTAAGGTAAGTAATTTTTTCTTCAAACCCCAGGAAATCTTACTGTATTCTAACTTATGCAGATTACCAAGCAGTTCATTTGGAGGTGGGCCTATCACCTATTTAGGAAACGAGCTCTGCAGGACTGCTGTGCCAAACCTGGCATCACCTCTGGCATGGACACAATAATGTTTGGTGAATGTGTGAACTGTCTTCCAAGAGGAAGCTTTACAAATGTCCACCAGGGGGATATCTCTAGCAGCTGCTAGGGAAGCTGCAGTACCCCAAGTTGAATGGGCACTGATGCCTGATGGTGGTTCCTTACCTACCTTGCTGTAACAGAACTGGATACAGGCTACAATCCATCTGGCAATGGATCATTTTGTGCCAGGTTTTCCTTTCCCCAGCTCTCCAAAGGTAAGGAAGAGTTGGGTTCTGTTCTGTCTGTGACTCTTTGTGTGGTCAAGATAGTAGCTGTCTGCCCTTTTTTACATCAAGGCTGTGCAACCTACGTTCAGCTGAAGTGGAATGGTATGTAAAGCAGACTGGCAAGGTAATCGACTGGTTAAGGTGGAGAGACTTCCGGTGGCATCACGGAGCTAGCAACAGCACACTAAGACGAGCTCCTCTCCCGAAACCCCTAAAAAAACGCTAAATTAAAAAGGAGACTGCACCCAAAGCATCCAGATGGCAATGATAAAACCTCCTAAAGACAATCGGAGCAGAGCCAAGTTTAAAGGAACCTCGAGGAAATCCGATGCAACAGGATTAAAACCATCACCTCGAGAGGCCAGCCAAAGCCCATCTCCAGTCAGCCTACCAGATACTGATGAAGAGCATGAGCAGCTAACACGATCGAGGTTTGATAAGTTGTTCCATGAAATAAAAGAAATGCGTGCTGAAATTAGAGCAGAATTTAAACAACTAAACCAACATTTCTTGGGTCTGGAAAAAAAGATTGGAGGAGGTGGAGGGGCGACTTAGCAATACAGAAGACGCCACCAAAATCTGGCCATCTAGGCACTTCTACAACACACAGAACAACTACAAAACAAATGTGTGAATTTAGAGAGCAGGTCTAGATGGGAAATACAGGTTACTCACCTGTAACAGGAGTTCTAGGAATGGTATATGTTGTTCATCCACACTTATTGGCAGGTATCCTTGCCGCTTTAAATCTTGCCGGAAGGTCTTCAAGCTGGCTCCTCCCACCCACCCGGGTGGTAAAACTCTCGGCTCCACCCCATGACACCAGATCTGACCCGCTGGAAGCTCAGGTTGTGCGTCGAAGCTGGGGAGGTCGGGTGGGTCGGTGGATGAACAACATATACCATTCCTAGAACTCCTGTTACAGGTGAGTAACCTGTATTTCTAGGGACATGGATATGTTGTTCATCCACACTTATTGGCAGACTCCTAGCAGTTCACCGGGAGGAGGGAGGCAAGGCGCACACCCCCTACTTAGGGAATAGAGACTGGAGAACCGAGGCCCCAAAACCAGCATCCCGGCGTGACTCAAGGTCGATGTGGCAGTGGGTAATGAAGGTGTGTGCTGACTTCCAGGTAGCAGCCCTGCAGATTTCCTGGATAGGGACATCCCTGGAAGCAGCCACCGATGCAGCGGTATGGCAGGTAGAATGAGCTCTTATCCTCTGGGAGGCTCCATGCCCGCCAACCTATAGCAGAGATCTATGCAGGAGGTGACCCACCTGCTTATCGCCTGCTTGGCTGCAGGTCTGCCAGGTGCGGCTTCAGCGTGGGTGACAAACAGCTGGTGAACCTCTCCCAATTTCAGCATGCAGCTCCTTATAAGTAGCGGCCTTAGGGTCCAGAGTATAGAGCCTATATTCGGCCTCCGAGGTGTGATTGGGGTAGAACACCGGCAGAGTCAACACCCGGTTAAGGTGAAACTCCGACACCACCTACGGAAGGAATTTCAGGTGGGGGCGCAGGACAACCTTGTCTCTGTGGAAGACCAGGTAAGGAGACTCAATGGAAAGCACCTGGAGCTCTCCGGTCCTTCTGGCTGACGTAATAGCCACCAAGAAGGCGGTCTTCAACGACAGGTGAGAGAGATCACACCTGTGCATTGGTTCGAATGGCTTGCCCATGAGCTTTGCCAGTACCAGCAGTAGATCCCACGGAGGTGGAGGTTCTCGCACCGGAGGGGAAATGTGATCAAGGCCTTTGAAAAAGCGCCAGACCACCTTCTCCTGCGCCACCGACTACTTCCTGGCCAGCGCCCGGTAAGTAGAGATGGCTGCCAGGTGCACCCTCAGGGTCGTCGACCTAAGCCCTTGCTGAGAAAGGGACCATAAATAGTCCAAGATGCTTGCCAAGGAACAGGAGGAAGGGTCCAGGCCCTTGCCCTGACACCAAATGGAAAATCTCTTCCATTTGAAGGCATAGCATTTCCTGGTCGATTCCTTACGGGACGCCTCAACTACATTGAGGACCTCGTCGGAAAGACCCAAGGCCTGGAACTCTAGCTGCTCAGGAACCAGGCCGTCAGGTGCAGGGATTGAAGGTCCGGATGGAACACCTTCTCCTGACTGACTGAAAGCAGGTCCGGGCGAGCTGGAAGCTGCCTCGGGAGCCTGGAGCTGAGGCTGAGGAGATCTGGATACCAGCATTGGCAGGGCCAGTCTGGGGCTACCAGAATCACCTGTGCCTTGTCCCTCCTCGCCTTGAGAAGCACCTTGTGGATCAAGGGAAATGGGGAAAGGTGTAGAAGAGGCCCAGGGTCCACGGCCTTGAGAAGGCATCCCCCTACAGTGAGCCCTGCTGAGGGGGGCGGGCATGGAACAGCCTCAGCTTCGCGTTCTCCCTGGAGGCAAACAGATCCACCTGAGGTGTGCCCCAGTGGGAGAACAGATCTTGTACTACCTCTGGCAGGAGAGACCACTCGTGGGACACAGCCCCTATCCGGCTTAGGGCATCGGCCAGGGTGTTGGAGGCTCCTGCCACATGAATGGCTAGGAGATCCATCTCCTGGCTGCGCACGAGTGACCAAATGCGGAGAGCTTCCTTGCACAGAGGCATGGAGCGCGTCCCGCCCTGGCGGTTTAGGTAGTACATGGTCGTGGTATTGTCCATCTGGACCTGAACCACTTGACCCCATAGAAACAGAACGAAGGCGGTGAGAGCTAGGCGGACCACTTAGAGCTCCAGCAGGTTGATATGGCATTGGGACTCCCGCGGGGACCAGAGGCCGTGCATTCTGTGCTCCCCTAGATGGGCACCCCAACCCATCAGAGAGGCGTCGGTTGATAGAGAGACTGTCGGCTCGGGGCGGACAAAAGGGATGCCCTCCTGCAGATGAGCTGGAATGATCCACCACTGGAGAGCGTTCCATATCCCCTGGGTCACCGTCACTAGCTGGTCCAATGGATCGCAGCGTTGAGACCACCACTGGCTGGCCAACCCCCATTGAAGGGGGCGCATGTTCCAGCGGGCCCAACGGACCACGCTGGTGCAGGCCACCATGAGACCCAGGAGGCGCAGGAAGTCCCGGGCAGGGCGCGATTGCCCAACCAGAAATGATCGGGCAAAGGAGGAAAGAACCTCGGCCCTGTCCGCCGAGAGCCATGATCTGGCTCGAAGAGAGTATAGCTCTGCCCCGATGAAGAGAATCACCTGCTTCGGTTCGAGTTCCGACTTGGCCTCGCTGATGAGGAGGCCGACCTGAGAGCAAACCTAGAGGGCCAGATCCCTGGACCGCTCCACCTATTGTCTGGAGGGGGCTGCTATTAGCCAATCGTCCAGGTAAGGGTACACCCGGACCCTTCGGTGCTGCAGGAATGCTGTCACCACTGCCATGCATTTGGTGAAGACCCTGGGAGCAAGAGACAGGCCGAAGGGCATGGCTCAGAACTCGAAAAGGGATCCTTCCGCTCGAAAGCGAAGGAATCTCTGGTGAGACGGACGGACAGGGACGTGAAAAAACGCGTCCTGCAGGTCCAGAAAGCAGAACCACACGCCGCGTTTCAAGGATGGTATTATCTGAGCCAGAGTGACCATCCTGAAGGTCTAAGACCTTAGGAACTTGTTTAGGTCATGCAGGTCGAGAATGGGGCACCAGCCCCCCATCCGTTTTGGAACCAGGAAGTACCTGGACACAAACCCCGGGTCTGAGGGAGGGTCTGCCACCTCTCTGATCACCTCCTTCTCGAGGAGCAGAGCAATGTCGGCTCAGCGAGCTGACAGTGAGGCTGCGGACCCCGAGGCCCCCCGGGGTGCGATGGCTCTGAAGGGCAGGCCTGCTCGAACTCCAGAGGCAGGCCCTTCCCCACCACTTCCAACACCCACCGGTCTGTGACCAGGCGGAAAGAAAGTGGCGAAGCCGTCCCCCCACGGGGGGGAACCTGGGGTGAGGTGACGAGGTTGGGGGCGGCACCCCTCAACCCGTCACTGAGCAGGCTTGGAGGAGGGACCGACCGAGGGACCACCTGGGCCTTTACCTCCCTGCTTCCTGGAGGAGGAAGCCGCGGGCTTGGGTTTGGGATGCCAAGCGCGAGCCTGCTGGCCCTGACGCTGCTGGGCCGGACATGCCACGGGCGCAGACGGATGAAAGGGCTTAGGTTGCGGTCTGCGGCCCTTGTCTCTCTGAGCGGATGAGACCGAGTCCAGAGTGGCATTGGACTTTTCGATCCTCTGGAGGTGACCTTCCACTCCAGGGCCAAAGAGGTCAGTCCCCAGGAAGGGGACATCCGCCAACTTGTGCTGGGTATCCACTGTGAAGGTGGATATCCTCAGCCATGCCCGACGGCGCATAGCCACTGCGGCCGCGACTGACCTGGCGCATGAGTCACCAATGTCCAAAGCAGTCTGAAGTTGCTGCTTGGCCACTGCCCTGCCCTGGTCCCGCACCTGCTTAACCGTGGTCTGCAGGTCAGCCGGGAGATGAGGGACTACCTCGTCCAGGGAGCCCAACAGGGCGTGAGAGAAATGTGCCATCAGCACGGCCCAGCTGGCCTGACGAAGGCCAAGGGAAGATGCAGCGTAGACTTTTCACCCGGCATAGTCCAACTTCTTGGACTCCTTGTCGGGAGGTTTGTCTACGTCCCTGGCGTTTCCGGCATGCCGGAAGACGCTGTCGGTAACCAACCCCTCGGCTGAGGGGTGTTCCTAGAAACTGGACAGGGAACCGGTAGGGACCACATACTTCCTTGTCATCCTGGCCAAAGGCGCAGGGCAGGAAGCAGGATGCTGCCAGAGCTCCAAGGCTGGGCCTACAATGGCCTCGGCCACCAGAAAGGCCTCCGTAGGAGAATCCCCTCGGTCCAATATCTCCGTGAGGGGATACTTGGCCCGCTTGGATAAGGGCTCAAGCTGCATCCCGGTGGACTCTGAGATGAGTCTAAGCAAACCCATGAAGGACGAAGGGCTATCGTCCAGTGACTGACCTCCTGAGGACTCCAAGTCGACCCGCCTGGAGAACAGGGAGGAATCGTCGTTGGACTCAGAGGAGTCCACAAAGAGCTGCCTTGGGCCTGAGCCAACCTCCACCTGCCGAGGGCGATCGGGAGTGAGGGTGACAGACAGCCTATGGGGCAAACCCTGGGATGACCGAGAACTCTTGGTCGGAGCCCCAAACAATGGCTGTGGAGGCGGAGGTTCCACCGGAATCGGTGGGGCAGCCGGTTTCGGCCAAGCAACAGGCCTGAAAGCAGGCACTTCGGCTAAGGCGAGGGGTTGCTTTGGCCGCTCCAGTGACAGCCACTTGATAGCTGGGGAAGGCGATGACGTCGGCTTGCTCCCGGACAGAAGAAGCTGTTGCCACATGAGATCCTCGTATCATCGACGCAACTTGCGTCGAAGCCTCCCCTCGTCCGAGGAGGAGGACGAGCGGCGGCACCGCTTGCCATGGTGCCGAGACCGCCTATGACGGTGGGATCGGCTGGACCGAGAAGAAGTCTGAGACCGAGACCGTGAACCTCGGCTTTTCCGAGGAGGGTAAGAAGGTAGGGCGGGGGAAACCCGCTCTCCCCTCGGCTCGGAGGGCTCAACCGTGGACTCCGGAAAAGGAGGCACGGGCAAGTCCACGGACACCTCAACCACCACCGGGGGGAACTGGGGAGTGAGGGTTTTCGGCTTCACCAGTCGACAGCCCGTCCAACAGGTCGAGAAAAATCTCGACTGCATCGATGGGAGTCTCGGTCAACTGACCTGACTGGGACACCATGAAGCCAGTGGCCAAAGCCGAAGGATCGACCGAAGTCAATGGTTGACTACTCGGTGAGAGGGACCTCTCCCGCTCCCAAGAGCGTCGACGGAGGGACTTACCTTTGTGGTCCTTCTTCTTGGACTGAGAGGAAGGCCCTGAAGATGTTGGTCCCTCTCCCTTAGTGGAGAGGGACAGACAGAGCTCCTTAGAAGAAGCTGAATAGGAGGATCCCAGGGAGAGCGGGATAAAGGCTGCGGCCGAGGAAGATGAAGATGTGGCCTGCGCCGCCACCTCCTCAAGGGCAATCATCTGCTCAAGCTGTTCCGCCGAGCCCACCGCCGCAGAAACCGCCAACCGGGCCTCCTTCGACTTTACCGGAGGATAACGTTTTTCGGGTCGCCCAAGTTGTAGACGGGTGGCACGGTCTTCCAGGACGGAGGCCGAAAAAGAAAAGCACAGGTTGCAAGCCTGCGGGTTGTGCCCAAGACCCAAGCAGTAGACGCACGTGGAGTGCGGATCCATCCGAGACATCTTCTGCCCGCATGGGCATCTCCGGGAAACTGGGAGTCGATTTATCCATCGCAGCCGCAAGGGAAATAAGTGACGAAGTCTTGAAAACCTTGAAAGTAATTTCGGGTAAACCAAAGAAATAGGAACCAGTCTTATACACAGAGCGTTAAGGAGGGAACCTGAGCTTCCAAGCGGTAAGGAAGATCTGGCATCATGGGGCGCAGCCGAGAGTTTTACCACCCGGGTGGGTGGGAGGAGCCAGCTTGAAGACCTTCCGGCAAGATTTAAAGCGGCAAGGATACCTGCCAATAAGTGTGGATGAACAACATATCCATGTCCCTAGAAAATATACATATACATGGATTGCCCGAAGAAACGGAAACATGCCGATTGACAGAATTTATTGCTGACTTAATAAAAGACATATTGAATCTACCACCAGGATTTCAGCTTGGTATAGAATGAGCATATCGAGCTTTACAATCAATGCCCTCCCTCCCCAGATTCAAGACCTCGGTCAATCATCATAAAATTTAACAGCTACAGAGTGAAAGAAGAGATACTGAGTAAGGCATGGCAACACAAAGAAGTAAAGTACCTATCTCACAGACTGTATTTTGATCACGATTATCCGCCTGAGATACAAAAACAAAGGCTCCAATATGCCCCCATCCTGAAAGTTCTGCATGCTAAAAATATCAAATTCAATACCCCTTACCCAGCTCAACTGAGAATCGTGTGGCCAGAAGGTACCAGGATCTACGACACTCCTGAGGAAGCTGGTAAGGCCTTATTCAATAAAGGCCTTCTGGAAGCGCCACTTCATGTACTACAGAACTCAGATGCCCAGCAGGACATGCGATCGCCATCTGACTGGCTGTTGGCAGCCTCCAAAAGAAAACCAGGGCACAGTCTTCTGATGTAATCGCTGGTGCCCCTCGCGGCGGTCCGTGCAGTGCTTCTCAAAACTCAGGCAACTATGAGGATTCAGGCTGAAGATACACAGGACTGAAGAGATAAGTACAGAAAAAACGGTCTTTGATATTCCTCAGAATTTTGAGAGATGTGTGGCTGGTGCAGTATAGAAGAAAGGGACTGATGGTTTCAAACACAGAACCTCCTTGAGCTGGACCTGTGCTACTGCTCAGACTGAATTTATAATTAGATAAATTCTAGAGCATGATGCTAAAGTTCACCCTTGTAAAGCATTCTATTAGAAATTATAGAATGCCAGTAAAACTCCAGTAGAGCATTCAATCACAGAGCATTAATACACCTGAAATAATAATGTAGGTGCAAATTACTTGTTAAACTGAAGGGGGGATGAGCTTGTTGAGATCATCCTAGTCTCTGACTTATAATATTTTGTGCTAGCACTGAAATTCTCAGCTGCAAGAGCCCAACTAAGACTACTGCAGGCTCACAGGGAGAGCCACTATTTTAGAAGCGAGAAGAACCTACTTCATCTCCCCTGCCAGAAGCTCACTTTTTTAAGCATGCGAGAGAACTGGCAACAGAGATCCACTGGAAACCTTTGTAGATCTACAATTTGGATGCCAATAGATGGTAGAAAACGTTGTAAAGTTACGGATTTTTGAAAACTACATTTGTCTTGTTGTTGAGTTAAAGGGAGAGAGTTTTACTGTCATGATAGAATTTACGGTTAATACTGCCTATAGATATAGATTGTGCAATGGAGAAATTAGGGTAATCTAAACCAATAGAGGGTCACTACTGATTTACTATGGTTAGCTCAGATTTGCAAATATTATCTTATAATGTCAATGGGTTAGCCCACTCCATTAAGAGAGCCAGAACTATGTCTTTTTTGAAGAAATCTGGAGCTGCTTTCATTTTACTACAAGACACCCACATGAATAAACTGGAACATGGAAAGCTCCTAAAATTTGGATATAAGAAAATAGTAGCATCTGAATACGGTTAAAGCCGTAGAAGGGGAACAGCTATTTTAATTCCGCACTCCACCTGTTCTGACCTCAAAGATACAATAGTGGATAAGCAAGGCAGATACTCAGCCATTAAGGGACACTATAATGGATCTATGCTGACTCTGATCTCATTATATACACCACCAGGTACTGAATTTACCTTTTATCGTGATTTCCTTCTTAAGGTGATAAATTGGGTGGAGGGTCACTTGATAATAGGAGGAGACCTAAACTTGAAACTAAATCCTACACTGGACTCCTCTGGACAGTCTCCTAAAGGAGAGAGGGGGTGGCTAAGAAGGTAGATAAATTACTGGGAGAACTTGGACTAACTGATGTTTGGCGTGCATACCAAAAAAACACTAAACAATATACGTACTTTTCTCACCCTCACCAAACGTATTCAAGACTAGACTATGTTCTTGTTCCAAAAGAGTCTTTAGGAATCTGTAGATCTGTGGAAATAGGATCGAACTTGCTCTCGGATCACTCCCCTATATACCTATGACTTGCAGTAGGACCCCCAAAGCGATCAACATTTTGGAGATTAAACCTTTCTCTACCCCAAACCAAAGAGAACCAGGACATTATAACTCGGACTATAAAACAGGCAATACAATTTAATCAACACCCTGATGTTTCCCCTGGGATCCTATGGGATACAATTAAAGCCCTTATTCGAGGGAAATTTATCGAGAGCTCAGCTATATTAAAAAAACAAAGAGAAAAAAGACAGAAGGACTTGCAAGATCAGATAGCAGGGCTGCAAAAACAACAGCAACAAAAAATAAATAAAGAATGGGGAAAACAACTAAAAAGTTTGAGCACAGAGTTAATAAAAATCCTAGATTATCAGATAGAACAAAGACTAATTTATAGAAGGCAGAGATTTTACAGGGGCGGGGGGGGGGCCGAGAGCACTAAAACTTTTGACCAGTAGGTTGCGCCAACACAAGAATAGAGCTACAATTACTAAAATTACAGACCCCAATAAACATACACTTCAGTATAAAATTGAGGATATAGCCGAGTCCTTTAAGAAATACTACCGGAACTTATATGCTAAAGGCACTACCCCCACTGCACAAGAAATTGAAAAGTTCTTAACCCCCTTAGGGCTCCCAAATCTTACGGAGGCACAGGGAGACACACTAAGTAGACCTTTTACTAAACAAGAAATTACTCTAGAAATTAAGAATTTAAAAACAGGAAAATGCCCAGGCTTGGACGGGCTGCCAATGAAATTCTTTAAGCAATTTAAAGAAACAATCTCTCCTTTGCTCTGTAGTGCATACAATTATGTACGAGCAAATGATGGTATGATGCCCCCGTTGTGGACACAGGCAGTCGTGTCTGTTATACCAAAGCCAGCCAGGGACACCACCAATTGTTTATCATATTGTCCCATCTCTATCCTAAACACTGACTATAAGATAATGACAGCCATATTGGCCAGAAGGGTGGAGGGAGTCCTGCCTGGACTCATACATATGGACCAGGCAGGCTTCATCCCAGGTAGAAAAACACTGGATAATGTCAGAAGGACAATTCATATTATAGATAGGTTACAATCTACAATTCAACCAATCTGTATCATGAGCCTGGATGCCAAAAAAGCATTTGATCAGGGCTCCCTGGTCGGCTTTGGTTTCTACACTCTTTTGCTAACTTATAACTAAGATCTACACGAATCCGACAGCTTATGTACGAGCCAATGGATATATATCACAATCTTTCGGATTGTCCAGAGGTACAGGACAGGGATGTCCCTTGTCCTCTATTCTTTTTGCGCTCTATATTGAGCCATTAGCACAAAGTATACTACTAAACTGGGATATACAGGGAGTGACATGGGATAACATATCCCATAAAATTGCATTATATGCAGATGACGTCCTATTATATTTAACAGACCCTGAAAATTCTCTCCCCAAGGTATTCCAACAAATACAGACCTTTTCAAGATTATCTGGTTACAAACTAAACTGGTCGAAAACAGAAATCTTAACACTGAATGCCCATATACCCCAGAAACTCAAGCTTAAATACCCAATAAAATGGGATTGCCCTAATATCAAATATTTACGAGTGAGGCTTGGTAGATCCCCCACCTACCTATATAGAGATAATTATCCTCCCCTCCTCAAAGCAATATGGACAGATCTCCAGAGATGGTCCCTCCTACCACTCCCTTTTTATTCAAGGTTACAAGCCTTTAAAACAAACATATTACCAAGTTTTCTCTATTTGTTCCAAGCAGTTCCCTGCCCAATACCTCTGAGAGATATAGTGAATTGGCAGAGGAAAATTATGTCATTTTTATGGGCCTATTCTCATCCAAGAGTATCAAGACAAATTTTATTTCTGCCCAAGCAGGTAGGGGGAAGGGCTTGCCCTAACCTACAAGATTATTGGTTGGCCACTCAGATGAAGATGGCCCTCCTATGGTACCACCCACAATATACAGCCTACTGGCAACAAATGGAATTAAGTACCCAAACACACATTCCCCTCTCTATGATCATTTTTAATCCCCCAGCACAAATAGACATACAATCACATCAAAGATATGCTATACGAACAACACTAAGAGGATGGATACAAGGGACTAAGAGATTTACAGCCAAAAATATGTGGAAGTACAGAAGGTGGAGTTTCAACCCAGAATTCAGGCCGGCCACCTGTCACAGATGGTATACCCAACGACTGAAGGGAGGCCTATATGTGTCCTGGCAAGTACTTAAGGGGCAGACTATATTACCCTTTGAAATCCTCAAAACCATAAACAAATGGAATGCATCAGATTGCATCTATTACTATCAGATAAGGCATTTTATAAATACTAAGCTGAGACAGGTGGCGGCTTGGCAGGATGAGAGACCTTTTCCCCAGGCCTTTGAAACCATATGGGAGGGCACTCACGGTAAAGGCGCATAACTATATTGTATAATAACTTGATTGCTGATAATGGGAATAATACTCAAAAGACTCGAAAGAAAAAAAGTGGGCGGAGGAACTGAATATTACATTAAGTTCACAAGCTTGGATTAAAATTTTTAGAAATGTGTGGAAAACAACCTCTTCACCAAATTGGCGTGAGTTTACCTGGAAGCTCAGAATTAGATACTTTTACACCCCAACAAAGCTATGCAGGGTGGGTTTATTGCCACAAGGGCTGTGTTGGAGGGGGTGTGGGACCACTTCAGCTGATCAATCACACAAATTTTGGTTCTGCACTATGATCCAGAGCTATTGGTCACAAATATGTAAGCATTTGACTGAAATATTTATGCTGACAGTTAATATAGCCCCAGAAACTGTATTCTTGGCTTGTATCTGGACGAAGTGAGAGGCAGGGAGGCACATTAACTCTGGGCCATTTTAACAATAGCTGTCATGAAAGCCATTAGAAAAAAATAGCTCCAGTAGAAACCTCCAGAGCTACAGAATTGGTTAGTACTAGTGAACCAGATACTGGGTTCACCACAACATAACCAAGACAGACTGTCTTAGAGTAGATGGTTCATTCCACTGGGGTGTCAAACAGACAAGGCATACTGATGAGTCCTGGTAGGACGAAACACATGTCTATGTCATCTGTTAGCACCCTTTGCAAACTGTGTGACAGGCCTTTTGGCACCATGCAATTCTGCTTAAAGTTGAACCAGCATAACATTCTGTGGTGATTTGCATATGCAACCCATGATGCTTTGCATTGTGGCGGCATGTGTGATTTTGTATTTTCTTGAAACTTGGCTTCCCAGACAAATGCCCTTTGGGGTAACCCTTGCCTTAGTGTTTGCACACAGAGGTTCTTTGTCAGATACAACATATGGAAAGGATAACACATTCTATAAACCATCAGAATGAAAAGTTTGCTAATAGCTGAAACAGCTACAAAATAAGATATAGTAAGAAGTTCAAATGGTACAGTCTTTAATAAATACCGCTCATTCTTTGTTACCCTCCCCTAATACAGGAGGAGATTTGCCCATTCTGCCTCTCCTTTGGTCTCGATACCTATTATCATTAAAATAACTTTAAAATTAACTCTCATGACAGTATCAGTTGATTGAATATTTTACTCTACCGGACAGTTTATAAGTTACAGTTCAGAAGTTTTAAATAAACCTGTTTTTTCTTTTTCTTTTTCCAGGTTAAAATATAAACAATACTGGGTTTTTACCTATATTAAGTTGTTATAATAATCTAATGTTAAAAATACTTTTTAGATCAAATACGTACATGATGTATAAATATTACTTATTGCTTGTTTTGGTTGAACAAACAAAGAATAAGAATTGACAAGAAATTAATGATTACTTATTGTGTGAATATTCTGTGAGATATAATACATTATGTATAAAATGTATTCCTCAATAAACAAGTATAAAAAAAAAGGTGGAAATCTGATACCACCATAGGCAAAAACTTTCTGTTAGTTCTCAGGACTATCTTGTTCCTATGAACTGCGATATACCCTGGCTCTGTGGAAAATGCCTAGAATTCACTAATCCTCCTGGTAGAGGTAATGGCAACCAGAAATATAGTTTTCCAAGTCACATATTTTAGATCTGCTGATGACGTGTTCAACTGGAGGTTGCATGAGCTGAGCAAAACAAATATTCAGATCCCACATGGGAGTGGGCTCCAAGTGTGGTGGGTGTAAATGTAGCAGCCCTTTAAAGAATTTTTTGAACACTGGCTTTGAAGCCAAGGAGGAAGAAGAAGCTTTACCTGCTGATAAATAAGCTGAAACAGCTGCTAAATACACCCTCAGAGTGGAAAAAGTTAAACTGTGGAGTGCAAATGAGACATATAGTCCAAGACAATCGAAATGTTAGCTTAGGAATGATCCAGGCCTCTGCCCTGGCACCAAAACGAAAACCTTTTCCATTTAAAGGCATATATTTTCTTAGTGGAAAGTTTTCTGGAAACTCTCAGTATGTCCATAACCCCCTCTGAAAGATGCAAGTCCGCATACTCTAGGTCCTCAAGAGCCATGCTTGGAGTCAGGGGGATAGTAAGTTGGGGTACATGATTCTGCCCTGAGAGGAGGTCAATAGGTTGTATCTCCTGGGAAGACTGATTGGCTTGGCTACTGACACTGATAGGAGTATGGAGTACCAAGGCTGCCTGGCCCAGACTGGGGCAACGAGAATCATTGAGGCTGGTTGGAGCCTGAGCTCATTCAATACTTTCAGCAGTAGAGGGAATGGAGGGAAAGCATACAGACATTTCCCTGTCCAATCTAACAGAAGTGCATCCAAAGGAATATTGCCCCTGCTGGGGGGTCTGCAGCAATATTCTAGGAGCTGGTAATTGTCTGGGGCTGCAAACAGATCCACTTCTGGGGTGCCCCACCTCCTGAAAATGGTCTGCAAGACCTGTCTGTTCAGTGACCATTCGTGATGATTCTGGTTTATCCTGTTGAGGGCATCCGCTAGGACATTGACCTTGCCCAGGAGATTAACAGCTGAAAGAGACACCTTTAGAGAGTATGCCAGTGTCCAAATTTTCATAGCTTCTGTGCAAAGAGGGGTTGACCTTGTGCCCCCTTGCTTGTTTATGTAGTACATGGTGGTTATATTGTCTGTTCTGACCTGCACCACTTTCCCTGCCACCTGAGTGGCAAAAGACTGAAGGGTCAGAAGAACTGCTCTGAGCTCTAATAGACTGATGTGCAGCAGGGATTCCTGCTTTTCCCATGTGCCATGAGTACTGTGATCTCCCAAATGTGCTCCCCGCCCTAGCAGGGAAGCATCTGTGGTAAGTATCAGAGAAGGAGGGCTGCTGTAGGAAAGGTACCCCTTGTCTGAGATGTTCCCTTACCTGCCACCACTGCAGAGCTTGAATAAGGGTGGCTGTGATTTGGACTAGTTTTGATAAAGAGTCTTTCTTTTGGGACCAGTACTCCCTGAGATGAAAATGGATGTCTCTCATCTGAAACCTGGCTCTTGGGACAGTTACAGTGGAGGCTGCCATGTGCCCTAACAGCTGCAGGAAATGCCTTGCTGGTCTGGGAACATGTGGTGAAAAAGACCTGGCTATTTGAATAAGGCTGTCCACCCTGTCCTGAGGAAGATAGGCCACTCCTGTCTTTGTATCCAATTCTGCCCCAATGAACTTGAGCAACTGCACCAGTTCTAGGACAGACTTCTTTTGATTCACTAAGAATCCCAGGGAGGACAAGGTGGTCTGAGTGACTGAGAGTGCCTCTCTTACTTGTTGCTGTGACTGGCCTACAATGAGCCAGTCATCCAGATAGGGGAACACTGACACCCTAGCCGCCTTAGGTGTGCCATGACAGCTAGGCATTTTGTAAATATCCTTAGAGAAGATGTTAGTCCGAAAGACATTGCTCTGAATTGATAATGGCCTGATGGCAAACTGAATCTAAGGTACTTTCTGTGAGACCTTCTGATTGGAATGTGGAATTAAGCATCTGTTAGGTCCAGGGATGTTAGCCAGTCTCCCTGCCATAGGGTAGGTAGTATGGTGAATAGAGTGACCATCCTGAATTTTGGTTTTGCTGGGTGCTTGTTCAGGTATCTGAGATCCAGAATGGGATGCCACTCCCGTTTTCTTTAATGTAAGAAAGTATCTGGAATACAGACCCTTGCCTCTTTCAATGGCAGGGACTGGTTCTACCATCTGAAGCAGCAGAAGGGATGACACTTCCTTTTTCCAGTAGGGTTGTTTCTGATGGGGAAGAGCGATTGAATGCCCTTGACCTTAGCCTTGGTCTGGTTTTGAAGCTAAGGGCCAAACCCTGGCCCCACTACTTCCAGAACCCACTTGTCTATGGTGATGTTTTTCCATTCCTGGAAGTAGTGCGCCAGTCTGCCTCCTACTGGTAATGGGGAAACAACCCAGACATTCTGCTCAGGGACTCTGCTTTGATTGAGCTACCGGCTGGACAGTGGGGTTAGTGCAGCCAATGCCCCTCTTGCCCCTGCCCCTAAAGTATCCCCTAGGCTGATACTGGGGAAAGACTTAGGGCTGAAAATAAGGCCTGTAAAGAGTCCTGGCCCTGCCACCCCTAGACTGGTACCTTTGAGGGCTGGCAGTTCTCTCCTTTACTGCTGCACTTTTGTAAGCAGCCTTGTAGTCATCCATTTTTTCATGTATGCCTCTGTTTGTTCTCCAGAGACACAGGTTCACAGGTAAAATCCAAGGCCTTGTTTTGTGTGTCATGTGAGAGGTTAGTGGTTCTCAGCCTTGCAGATCTTCTCAGGGACACTGCTGAAGTCATCTGCCTGGATGCAATGTCATTTGTGTCCATTGACATCCTAAATTGGGTTTTAGAAGCTTCAATGCCCCTCTTAACTCCTTCTTCCAGGTCAGCAGCCATTGGTGGGGGAACTGACTTGGCAATTTCCAGTACAGTGGACCACACAGATTTCTTTTTTTTTTTTGAATAATCTTTTTATTCAGATTTCAGTTATACAATACATCCAAGTACAAACAGGTAAAAACACACATACAAGTAAAACATACAAATAAAACATACAGATGCGGTCAATCACATATACTGCATCTTATCATATTCCCTTAAGATGATACTAATACGTTATATCATGTCATCTTCTTATTGTTTTGTTTTTTAAAAAATCTATTACTTTAATAGGGTTCTTCCAAGGTTTCATCCCCCATATTCCTTCTGCCTTTATGCCTTCCAATCTCCCTACATGAGCCTAGCCATTGCATCTATTCCCTTATATGATATCAGTTACTTGCTTCACCCTAGGCCCGTTCTTAACATTATTTCGTCCACCAGACTCAGGGAAGACAAAAAGAGGGCCCATTCTCTTAAGAATGCTTCTTCTCTATCTTGCACCACCATTGTTAGTCTCTCTAATGCCAAGACATGCAGCGTTATTTGGTGCCATTGAAGAACCGTAGGTTTTATGCTGGATACCCATGTATTCTGGATACTGTGGCATGCCAACACGAGTGGCGTTCTCATCCATTTTGGTGAGGATCCCACTCCTCCCCCTCTACGGTCACCCCAAATAAGCATGTGATTGGGTCTCTCCTCAGGGGTACACCTGCTATCTTAGATATCTCCCCAGTTATCTCTTTCCAGAACTTCACCAAAACTGGATATGTCCAGAAGCAATATAAATACATGCCCCTTCCTCTCCCACACCTCCCGCATATCGGGGACACTAGGGGCTGTGCCTTGTGCATGATGGCTGGGGGATAATACAACTTATGCAGGAACTTACAGAAGGCCTCTTTGAATTTATTACATACCATAATTTCTTCAGGCATATGAAGGACCACTTTCCAGTTCTCCTCCGAGATGCCCTGCTCCAAGCCTCTTTCCCACAGGGCTTTGGTGTTACCTGTCCCATCCGGTAATCTCCGTTTCCCCAACCTAGCTGCTTTCCCCAAAAAGCCCTTGGGATCTGTCCTGGTCTGATAAATCAACTGCTCAGCCTGATCCAATTGCAATCTAGGTCTGTTTTCCCTGTCCAATTTCCCCACGTACGCCCGGACCTGCATGTAACAGTACCTGTGCCGGTCCGCCAGCTGTACCCTCTGCTTTAAGTGCCCGAAGGTGCACAATTCTCCTTTATCCACTAGGTGCCCCACACTATTCACCCTCCTTTTCCTCCCATTCCCAGAAGCCCCCATCCTCCCAACCAGGCAAGAAAAATGGGTTCCCGGCCACTGGCATTAGTACAGTCTCCCCTTGCCCCACCAATTTCAGTCTCCTAGTTATCCCCATGCCTCCAGTACTGCTTCCACCAAAGGGTTACACTTCTCCAGAGCTCTGTACGCACTTATACCTTTGGTATGAATGTACACTGTAAGTCTACCAGGTGTACCCTCTTGCTCCAAATTGACCCAGCTAGCCACCTTCAGCCTGTGTACCCAATCTGCCACACACTGTTGTTGTATTGCCAAATAATAATTATCGAAATCTGGAAAGTTGAGACCCCCCCCCCCCGCCTTTCTGCTTTAAGCTGTCGTAGGCTAATCCTCTGTCTTTTTCCTCACCGGATAAATTCCGAAAACATTTTCTCTAACCTTTTAATATCCCCCTTGGTTAATCCCAGGTGCAGCATCTGCATGGGATACAATATCCTGGGAAGAACATTCATTTTTATCAAATTTATCCACCCCATCCAGGATATTTGGAGCTGTGCCCACCGCCTCAGATCAGCCATAATAGTTCTTATTAGGGGGAGATAATTCAACTTATACAGGAAGACTAATGCCCAACCTATCCTGACCCCTAACTATGTGAACCCATTTTGTGCCATTTTTTAACCCTAGCTGTTCCACAGTTCTATCACCCTCAGGGAAGCACATCATTTCTGATTTCTCCAAGTTAATCTTATAACCCGAGAAACTCGCAAATTTCTCTATTATAGACAGCAAAGAGGGAAGAGATTTCTGCAGATTTTGCACAAACAACAACATATCATCCGCATATAAGGCTACTTTGTGCACCAATTCTCTTGCCCCTTCACTCCCTCCACCTGCTCGTGCTGACGAATAGCCACTGCTAAGGGTTCGATTGCCAGTGCGAACAAAAGGGGAGATAGTGGGCACCCCTGCCTTGTCCCCCTACCTAACTGAAACTGCTCTGAGAGGCCCCCATTCACAGGACTTTCACCTTGGGGCTATGTACATTGCCCTTGCACTCCATGCCATATCGAATCACCCAGACCAAACCGGCCATCACCTGGAATAGGTAATCCCATTCCACTCTGTCAACACTTTCTTGGCGTCCATTGTTACAATACCCACCTTTTCCTTCCCTTGATTGGCCTTCCAAATAACATTAAGTAATCTTCGTATATTATGAGATGATTGACAGCCTTTAATGAACTCGGTTTGGTCTGGGTGGATCAACTCCGGCAGGATAGCCTCCAGTCTAGTTGCCAATACTTTTCCTAAAATTTTAAGGTCACAGTTCAGCAGGGATATGGGTCGGTACGCCGCACAGTCGTGTCATCTTTGCCTGGTTTTGGTATGAGGCATATAGTAGCCTTGCAGAAAGTCCTGAGTAGGACTGGTGTCTCTACTCCCTCCTCCTTTGTCAGAAATTCACATATTGTGCCAGCCATTTGCCCCCCAACATTTTGTAATACTCTACAGGGAAGCCATCTGGGCTACTTGCTTTCTCCTGATGCAGCCTCTGTATTGCCCTCAAAATCTCTGCTCTGGTGAAAGGCTGGTTCAGCAGCTCCCTTTGTGGATCTGACAGCTTAGGGAGCGGTAAATCCTTCAGGAAGTCTTTTATTTCATTCTCTTTTCCCTTGTACTCTGCTAAATATAATTTCTCATAAAAGGATTTGAAACGACCTCCAATCTCCTTTGAGTTCACACATATCTTCCCTTCCCTGTTCTTCACCCTCAGGATATGCGTTACTCCCCTTCCACCTCGCATTAATCACACCAACAGCGGGCTTGGTTTACTCCCCCATTCAAATATCTAGCATTGACAATATTGCCATGTTTTCCCAGCCTCCTCCCTGAGCATCGCATTCAAGGCTGCCCTAGCCATTGCTAAGAGCCTGACCGATTCTCCCTTCTCCCCTCCCGCCACCCTTTTTTCCAAACTTTTTAGCTGCTGCTCCAGCTCCTCCTTCTTTGCTTGCTTCTGCTTCCTGATTTTGGCCATATATGCAATTATTGCCCCCCTCATAAACGCCTTTCCCGCCTCCCAAAAAATAACCTTGGATACAGCAATCTCTTTATTTGTTTCCACGTAGAGCCGCCACTATTCCTCTAAGTATTCCTTAAATTCTTTGTTCTTAGCCATATATGTAGGACATTTCCACCGTGGAGGCCCATCCCTACCTTTACCATTCTGTAAGTTTAAAACCACCATAGCATGATCAGAGACATGGATAGGGCTATGTGAAACCTCCTGGATTTTATCACACCAACTCCTTGGTAGATAGATGTAATCTATGCGGGACCACATCTTATGTGGGTTGGAATAAAATGTATATTCCCTAGCCCTCGGGTTAGTAGTGTGCCACCCATCCATCAGGTCTAAATCCGCCAGCCCTACTTGCCAATGGGTCATAACTTCAGAAGTTCTGCCCTTCTCCTCTGAGTGATCTATACAGGCATCCATTGTACAATTAAAATCACCCCAGGAAACTGTTCTCTAATGAGCAAATCCAGTAAAGATACAAAAAATTGCGGTTCGGTACCACTGGTGCATATACAAATCCAAAAGTGATTTTTTCTCCATTCAAGATACCAGAAATAAAGACATATCTTCCCCCCCCAGGGTCCTTTACTATCCATTTCATTTTAAAAGGTAGTTTTTTATGCAATAATATTGCCACCCCGCGTGTATGGGAAGAGTATGAGGCTGAGTAACACTTATCTACCCACGTCCGAGCCAGTTTGGCATGCTCCACCTCTGTGAGGTGGGTTTCTTGGATCAGAGCCACTCAAGCCCCCCTCCTTTTCAGTGCAGTCAAGAGCGAGGTTCTCTTCATTGGATTTGCAATGCCCTTGACATTCCAAGAGACAACATTTATATCTTGTATACTAGCCATATTTAATTCCTTGTTTTCCCCATATCCATCATGCTGTGTCCATCCAGTCCTCCCTCTTAGCTTCCCTGCTTTGTCTATCCAAATCTTTAGGCCCCATATGCATTGTACAATAACAATATTAACGTAGTCATCTGTGGTCGCATTTGTAAACAAACAAACAACTATTAACATGTAAACTCCCCTCCCTTCCTCTTCTCCCATGGCATGTTACGCTTAACTTTCCTTACCTTATGTCTTTGCCAGGCCCCCCCATCCCTCTCTGTTGTTTCCTTTTCCCACCCTCCTCTCCTTTTCTCTCCTTCCTCCAATTCCAGTGTTTTTGAACCCTTTTTTTGATTTTCTGTCCTCCCCTCTCCTTTCACCTTCCTAGCCCTCCCCATGTGTGCATCCCACCCTCACCTCCCATATGTTCCCCCTGACACTAGTCGCCAAATCAGCATAAGTATCATTACCTCTCTGCCAGTAGACGATTGCGCCCCACTGCCTCCCACCCGCAGCCACTCCACTCAGCTGGGCAATACCCCGATTAGTGTCACCTTCCCTTAATTGCACAGCAAAACCTTTTCTCTGTAGTCCCTCCCCAGCCAGTCCCATCCAAACTTCATAGTCTCGCCCTGATCTCCTTAATTTCTTTTTCGATGCAGCGTGCTTCTTCTTATTCCTCTCCCTTCCTGCACCAAGCCCCTCTTTACTTTAACTATAGCTTCACTTACCTCTCCAGTGTTCCGCATCCCCACCATTCACCAACTTTCAACCATGCACCTCCCTCTATTCCACCATATAACTCAGTAAGTTGTCTGCATCACATCCATGGTTCCATAGTTCTTTCAAGTCTCAGAGACCAGGCTGCGCCCTAGAACAAACATGCAGCGCCCGTCCTCCCGCCGCCACACTCTGGCAGGGCATCGGGACATCCACCTGTACCACAATTCCATATCCTTTCCTGTTGAAGTCCTTCTGTTCATTCTGCCCTCACAGTTTCTTATGGGCCTTCATCAATCGGATTCTCCTCCCTGTGCCACATGTCGAACATGGATTAGCATCCTCACCACATGGAAAGACTTGATTTAACTACCAGCATGTTAAACTCCCTTGTCTCTTCAAACCATCACCTTTTTAGAGTCGCAAAGATACAACATAGCCCAAAAGGGTATAGAACATAACTTCCCTCTTAACCTTTTAACTCCACAAACACTTGCAAGAAAAACAACTGGCAGCAAGACGCAATAGAAGAATAATCGTACGGCCATTCTGGTTTTCCTTCATCCTACTTTCTTTTGGAGGGTTTTCACATATTTTTCCACTCTCTCCACTTCCCAGAATGAGAAGGTTGCTCCCTTGTGCCGAATCTTTAAGGTAGTTGGATACACCAAAAAGTTGTCCACTTTCAATCCCCGTAACTGAGCCATGACAGCATTAAACATCTTTCTCTTTTTGAGTAGTCGAGCTGAGTAATCTTATGAAAGAGAGATGTGTACCTTCATAAGTTAGTGTGCCCTTCTCTCTGTATGCCTTTAAGACCATCTCCCTATCCTGGAAATGATGGAATCTCATAATGATCTGCCTCGGGGGCTGGTCTGCCTGAGGTCGTGGTATAACAGCCCTGTGGGCCCTCTCCAGCTTAATTTTCCCATTTTTAGGTTGCAGATCCAACAGCTCCAGTAGTTTTCTGCTGCAGAAATCCAGGGCTCATTCCCCTTCTCAACCCTCTGGCAAGCCCCTCAGACGTAGATTGAGGCATCTTTGGTAGTTCTCCTGATAGTTGTAGGCTTCTTTAAATTCCTCGAGTTCTTTTTGAAGAGCCATCACTTATCCAGGGACTGTCAGCAGTTCGTCTTCTAGCCGGGAGATTCTCTCTTCAGCCTCCGCTATACGGTTTCCCTGTTGGGTTTGCTGCTCCAAAACCTCCTGTAAGCAGGAGTCTAGTTTGCACTCCAGTTTGATCAGGTGAGGTTCCAGAGCCGCAATGAATTGGCCAGTAAGTTCCCGACCGAGCGTGGTAACCTTAGCAGCTGAGAGCGAGACAAGGCCTGTGTTTTCTCCCACGCCACCCGTCGTTACCTTTTTCGGTGTTTTCCCTGCACTCCGCTGAGATCTGGTTGGGTTTGGGGCCAAATATTCATCCATTGCCCCTTCCTATATGTGATTCTACTGCACCTCGCTTGCTTCAGCGTAATTTTAAACTTAATATTACAATTTTATTCAGCTGCAAACTGGGAGCGACGTGAAGACGCGTCCGTCAAGTTAGCTGCTCATTAGCGCCCCTACACAGATTTCTGATATCTGGCTAGATATGCCACATAGGATGCCTGCCTAATGGCTAGGGAGGATCCCAAATAAACTTTCTTTGCTATTGAATCCATCCTCCTGGAATCTTTCTCAGGAGGGTGGGAAGCCAGAGGGATGCCAGCTTTGTCACAAGCTGTAGCTAGTACTACACCTTCATGACTGGGGTGACCAAACAAAAATTTGGCCCCAGACTTATCCACCCAGTACTTCCTGTCCACTTTCTTATCAGTTGGAGGGACAGAAGTGAGCTTCTCAAAAATGTTCATGGTCTCCTTCCTCAAGGACTTGTGTAAAGGAAGGAGCAGCCTTTTTGATGGAGGGACATCCATCATCTCTTTATAGTTCTCTTCCTCCTCATCTTCCAGAGACTTCTGGGATGGGAGGTCAAGAGACTGGGCAACTTGCTTCATAAAAGTAAAGTATGAAGAAAAATCTTCATTTCCCTTATTAGGTGAATCAGGCCTGTGGGGATCAGGAGAGATGTCTAGCTCTATAGGCTCATCATAATCATCGTCTCCATAATCCTCCTCTGGTTCTTCACCAAGACCAGGATCCTCAAACTGTTCCCCACCTTGGTCTGTTAAACCGGGGACTTGTGAACTGGGAGTTCGTGGAACCGGCTGTTTTTCAACAGAAACTGGAGACTGCAATGATTGAATAATCCTGATTGCGTTCGCAATCTCTTCAGCAGAAGGAACCTCTGTTGGGACCGGTTGCGGTTCCTGGTGCTTTTCCTTTCGTTTTTCCTTAACCGCGACGGCCAGTTCAGCAGCCTTATCTGCGGTTCTTTACTTTGTGGAACTATCGCCCCTGTCACAGGGCAGTCCCTCTGGTTCAGTGGACTGTTCAGTAGCCAGGTTAGCAGCCTTATCAGTCATTTTTTCCCTTAGTCTCTTCAACCACCTTTCCAGGGTGGACTGAGGGAAATTAGCACATATTTCACAGTCTGTCTGAAGGTGGTCAAACCCCAGACAGAACAAGCAAATTAAATGAGGATCAGCCTTTGCAAACAGTTTTCCGCACTCTGTGCAGCGCTGGAAATCTGTGGGTCCTGTTCTTTTTTTTTTGGTTTCTGTGACATAAGAAAAATATACTGAAAAACTATATAGACTTTTTTTTTTTGTCGGTTGTTACACTGTAAAAAGAAACCGGGTTTTAGAGATATAGATCCAGAAGTTACCCCAGTTAAAATAAGGGACCCACTAACCGGGAATTACCCCGATATAAGTTTTAAAATAGCTAACCAACTATACTGAGTCTGAAAATTTCAAACTAACTAAAACAATATTAAAACAGAATAAGGGAACTGTCGGTTTCCCCTCGTTTAAGGAACCGGAAGAAAAACGACTACTTACACCTTACAAACTAAAATCTAAACAATTACTATCTGAAAACCAAGGACAGTGATAAGAATACCAAATAAAATAATTTTACAGAGGTAAAAAACTAAGAAAATAAACTTTCTTCAGGAGATAAAGGAGAGCTCTCCGGAGATGTCTTACTAAGGCAAGCGGAGTAAAGAATCTGACGGTTAGAGGTTGTTTAGTAGGGACAGTGGTTTGAAAACTGAGCTCAAGCCTAGCATTCCATCATTTGCATAGGTTCTATTAACCATTTCGGCTCCGGAGCAGTCCTATTGTGAGGCCATACTGCATAAGTCAGAATACAGTAAGATTTCCTGGGGTTTGAAAAAATAAAAAAAAACACTGTAAATATTAACACTAAAAACAAAAGACATGCACACAGATCATTGTTGGTAATTTCTGATTTATTTAACAGTTAAAAACATTAGTAAATCATTTCCTATCTCCTTTAAGGTTGGATGCGATGGCTCTAGTGGTTATTTGCTGTACTCTTTTATCCTCCCCTCCACTTCTCCTCCTGCCTTTGCCAGTCTTATATGTTTGTCCTACATATGTCTGAATCCCTCCACTGATTTAGCATGGAATATGTCCCTTGGCAGTTTGTTCCACATATCTACCACCCTTTCGGTGAAAACTACTTCCTGATATCCCTCTTATATCTTCCCTTGGCAGCTTTATTGAGTCCCTTCTGGTGCCCGTGTTCCCATTCAGTGTGAGCAGCTCTCTGGTGTCCACTTTGTTTATTCCATGAAGCTATTTGTAAGTCACCATTATATCCCCCCACTCTCTTCTTGCCTCCAGGGTGTGTGTGTTGAGGGCTACCAACCTCTCCAAGTAGATCTTCCCTTGCTGTCCAGGGATCATTTTGGTTACCCTCTTCTGCACTGCTTTCACCATGTTCCTGCCTTCCATCAAGTGTGGGCTCCAGAACCGTATGCAGTACTCCACGTGTGGTCGAACCTGGGATTTGTACAGGGGCAGGATCACCTCCCTCCTGCAACTGCTGATCCCTTCCCATATATCACAGCATTCTATTTGCCCTGCTCACGACCCTGTTGCTCCGAGCCTATATTTTCAAGTTGCCCATAACTATCACCCCAGACACCTTTCCTCAGTCATTCTTTTAGCCTCTACTCCTCCCATTCTATATTCTGTTCTTGGGTTCCTGGTGCATATGTGCATTACTTTACACTTTGCAACAACTTTTATCTGCCATACCCTAGACCATTTCTCTAGTTTATTTATTTATTTATTTTTGTTTATTTAGGGATTCTGATCATAACTTTGAGCTCAGAGCTCTTTTACAAAGGTTCCATGTCAAACAGTGACAATGACAACAATAACAAACAGTTTATATACAGCACTCGAATAGTAGGTAGCTAGTATACAATAAGGTTACAATGTCATTCATAGTACCAATGGTGATAGTACAGCATCAAGAGCATTCAACTAGGGTAAAGGACAGTGTTCATATGTAGCGAAGGAGATAAAGAGGTGTGACACCTAGTGTGAGAGTCCGAGGAGGAGTCAAGGTGAGGGAGAGGGAGAGCGGGGAGGGAGTGGGCAGCCAAAAGTGGCTTTGTCTAGGAGGTTGGGAGGTAGTAGTAGTAGGTAAGTTTAAGGTTGATCCAGAGAGGGGAAAAGGCATGGAGGGAGAGGAAGACAGAGGGCTAGGGCAAGGGGAAGAGTGGGTGTAAAAGGAAGGGGAAGGGGAAGGAGAGTGTGGGTGAGTGGGCATTATGGGTGTTAGAGTCCTAGTGGCAGTCACAAACTGTCCTAGTAAGAAGGTATTGCCTTAGGCCATTTTTGAATTGCGAGATGCGTTGGGAGTTTAGAATGTGCACTGGGATTTCATTGAGCCATTGGGGGGCCCTATAGTTGAAAGCACGCTGTCCCTGCACAGTTCGACGGAAAGGTGTTGATAGGGCCCCCCTCATCCTGCCTCTGGTGGTATAGCTGGTAGCACTTGGTGTTAGGATGTTAAAAATGCATGGGGGGGGGTTTACCCATTAGCGCATTTTTGGCAAGGAGACATGTTTGGAAAATAATCATGTTCTTTAGTGGCAGCCAATTGGTCTCCTCGTATAAGGAGCAGGTGTGGGTATTTCGATCTGCAGCCATTGTGAGCCTATATGCCTTGTTGAGGGCAATGTGAATCCTTTTTAGTGCAGTGTCTGTTGCTGCACCGTAGACCACCAATCCATAGTCGATCGTAGAAAGGATGGAGCTGGAGACAGAGATGGAGGGCCTCTGGAGTGAGATACTTTTTATGCCTATAGAGTACACCCAGCTTGGTGTTCACTGCCTTTACCACTGTGTCGATGTGTTGGGTGAGGGAGTCATTAATGGTGACCCCCAGGTACTTGAAGGAGTGAACTTGTTCTAGTGGCTCACTGACTTTATTGGAGATGGTGAGGGGAAGGAGCTTCTTTTTGTGCTGTGGGCTGGCTGTGAGCATCACCTTGGTCTTTTTGTAGTTTAATAGAAGTTTATGGCTACAGAACCAGTCTTCCAACTTGTAGAAGGATGCCTGCAGCTCGGAGTGGAAGGCGACTATTGATGAACTGCTAGTGAGAAGTACAGTGTCATCTGCATAAACTATCAGTTTAGTATCATAGGCTTTAGGAAGATTATTTAGGAAGAGGTTGAATAGTAAGGGCCCCAGTATTGACCCCCTGTGGGACCCCTAAATATACCTTGTTGGAGCTAGATACTGTGTGCCCAATTTTTACACATTGGCTTCTGTGTGTTAGGTAGTCCTTGAACCAGCAGCGGTTGCAACCCCCAGGTTCTGTAGCTGAGTCAGGATGAGACAGTGATTGGCAGTGTCGAAGGCTTTGGTGAGGTCTATGGAGACTGACCCCACCAGTTTTCCTTCGTCTAGTGCCTTGTGTGAGTAGTCAGTGTAGTCCAGCAAGGCAGTGGAGGTACTATGATTGTGCCTGAAGCCATGTTGGCCGGGACATAATAGATTGTATTTGTTGAGGTAATCTGTGATTCGGGTGGCTACAATCTTTTCCAGGGCTTTAGATAAGGGAGAGAGGATGGATATTGGCCTATAATTGGTGGTGCATGTTATATAACCATTCTTGTGCACCGGTGTCATGAGAGACTGTTTCCAGATCCTGGGGAATTGTGCAAGAGCCAGTGATTTGTTAAATAGTTTTGTAACTGGCACGATGAGAACTTCCATCAGAACTTCTTGCATCCTCCCATAATCTGCTGTTCTGAAATCCAAAACCTTTGTCTGGATATATATTCTAGCTGGCTCTAGCTTAATATCAAACCACATGGTCCAATGATCACTAAACCCTAATATAACCTGAACGGTGACTTTCCCTGAACTGTCCCTTTTTGGAAGGGCCAACTCAAGTATGGTGCCTTCTCTTGTAGGCTCCTATATTTTCTGCATTAGAAATGCCTCTGAAAATTACTCTAACAGCAAGTAGTTTCTGGCACTTACTGACATCCGAATGCTCCAGTCCACATCTGGCAAGTTGACATCTCCCATTAGCAACACTTCCCCCTGCTCTGTTGTCTTCCTAAGCTCATCCCTCAGTTCCCTATCAACTGCCTCTTTCTAAGATGGTAGTTATATACCACTCCTATCCTGAAGTTTCTCCACAGAGTCATACCTAACTGCATCCAGTTTCCCTTCCACTGCCTGCCATTATGCCCTTGACTTCTATGGCTTTTATGCCCTCACTTATGTATAATGCCACTGTTCTCTATCAGTCCTACATGATGCATAACCTAGAATGGTCAAGTACAGGTCATGGTACTGTGTTGCCCATATCTCTGTGACTGCCACCAGATCCCAGCTGGGCTTCAGCCATCGACACCTCTAGGTCGCAAGTCTTATGTGCCAAGCCCCTGGCATTTACACGTATAACTTTCCAAGCCTCCTGCAAGTTTTATTTCCCAGGACTCTTACATTTGCACACATACTTAGCCTTCTAGACCCCCTGCTTATACCTTCCCTCAGAATGTTTCCTATCCCACTTTTCATTATGATATGAAATAAATAATCTGATCTACTGGGAATTGAACCCAGGCCCCCAGAATACCATCCTAGTGATCTAACCACTAAGCTCTAGGCTCACATGGTAGGACCTGTAGATTCCCAGACACACTTCCTTTCTCTGGTATTGCATATACTGCAACTAGGAATTAATGTGTCCCACTGTTTCAGGGACTTGGGTTCAATTCCCAGTAGGTCACATTATTTCTTTCTCATTACAATTCAAGATCTAAATTGCTTAGCAGTGGCTAGTACTGCATCAAAAACATCTGTCATCCAAACTGTTACATGCTGCAGGATATGCAACACTAGAGAAAGGAAGTAGGGAAACTTCAGGCTCGACCATGTGAGCTGTGTGAGTGGTTAGAGCACTGGGACAGTATTCCTGGAGCCCGGGTTCAATTCCCAGTAGGTCACATTATTTCTTTCTCATTACAATCTGTAGAAATGAAAACAAAGAAAAATTTACTCACCTTAGTAATTGTGTTTCTTCTAATGGAGTCTTGCTGTATTCTGACATAAGCAGTTAGCCCCAGCTTGAACTACCCTGGAGAGGAAAGGATTAACTCTATGCATAGGCATAGACCGTTGAGCTCGAGCTTGGTTTTCAAACCTCTATCTGTAATGCTTCAGAGTGTAACCATCAGATTCTTACGAGCAAACTAACTAACTATACTTCTGTGTGGAAATTGTAAAAACATAAGCCAAAGGGCAATAACTTGGGTCCATAAGACTCAAGTCGAGAACCCAAGAAAAAACAGGTAGTGAACACAACATGTACATAAAATATAAAACAAAACACTACAACAACTACCCCACCTTGAAGAAGAGGAGTATAAGGGTACACCCCTGAGGTGCAACACTATACCTGCCAGCCTACATCCCAAAAAACTAGGTTCTGAGAGGGGAGGTCAGAATACAGCAAGACTCCATTAGAAGAAACACAGTTACTAAGGTGAGTAATTTTTTTCTTCAAACAACATGAAGTCTTGCTGTATTTTGACATATGCAGACTACCAAGCAGTACCTCCAAGGAGGAGGGTACCGAACCTATTCTGGGGATAGGCTCTGCAGTACTGCTGTACCAAACCTAGCATCACTCCTAGCCTGGATATCCAGAGAGTAATGCTTGGTGAATGTATGGACTGTTTTCCAGGTGGCTGCTTTGCAGACCTCTAACAAGGTTATATCTCTGGCAGCCACCAGAGATGTAGCTGTACCACTAGTTGAGTGGGCCCTCAGGCCTGATGGAGGTGTTTTACCTAGCTTGGTATAGCAGAATTGTATACAAGAGACAATCCACCTGGCAAGAGTTCTTTCAGTAGCAGGCCTACCTTTTCCCACTTCACCATAAGTAAGAAACAGTTGGAGACAGTCATTCCTGTGTGCCTTAGTATGCTCTATGTATGTAGTAGCTAAGTGCCCTTTAAACATCCAAACTGTGTAATCTTCTTTCTCCTGAAGAAGAGTGATCAGTGAAAAACACTGGGAGTGACATAGACTGGTTCAGATGAAAATCTGATACCACTTTAGGTAAGAACCTCCTATTAGTTCTGAGGACCACCTTATCTCTATGGAATGAGATAAACTCAGATTCAACTGACAGGGCCTGAAGTTCACTAATTCGCCTGGCAGAAGTAACAGCCACTAAGAACACAGTTTTCCAGGTCAGTTACTTCAGCTCAGCCAAAGCCAGAGGCTCAAAGGGTGGCTGCATAAGCTGAGCAATACAGATATTGAGATCCCAAGCCAGAGTAGGCTCTCTAAAGGGAGGATTAATATGAACCAGACCTTCAAAGAATTTGCTAAAAACAGGGTGAGGTGCCAGTGAAGAGCCCTTCCCTACTGACAGAAAAGCAGAGACAGCTGCTAAGTGAACTTTTAAGGTTGCTGGCCTAAGCCCTAAACTATTAAGGTGAACCAGATAATCCAAGACTGTAGCAATGCCTGCAGCTTCTGGTAAAATATCCTTATTGGAACACCAAATGATGAATCTTTTCCATTTGGAATCACAGGTTTTTCTGGTAGCAGGTTTCCTCGAACCCTTAAGAATGTCCAGAACTCTCTGAGAAAGATGCAGGCCTACATACTCTAACTCTTCAAGAACCAGGCCTTGAGATTGAGACTGGAGGTTGGGGTGCCAGATTCTCCCCTGATGGGAGGTTAGGAGATTGTATCTCTTGGGGAGAGACAGGAGAAGAGATACTGCTAGGGACAACAACAGAGGATACCAAGCTTGTCTGGCCCAATCCAGAGCCACTAGAATCACTGTGCAGGGTTGTGACCTGATCTTGACTAGAACTCTGAAAAACAGGGGAAAGGGAGGAAAGGCATAAAGGAACCTGTCTTTCCAATCAAATATCAGAGCATCCAGAGGAACAGTCCCTTGGGGGTCTGTAGCAGAACAGGGGAAGCTAGTGACTGTCTGGGGCTGCAAAGAAATCTATCTCTGGAGTGCCCCACCTGGTCAAGATTACTTTCAAGATGAAAGGATCCAGAGTCCATTTGTGATGGCCCAGGGAGATTCTGCTCAGAGCATCTGCTAGTAGATTGTCCTTCCCAGGAAGGTGGACTGCTACTTGGGAAAGTTTGAAAGGAGTAGGCCAGAGACCAAACTTCCATGGCCTCTGTGCACAAGGCCGTGGACTGAGTACCCCCTTGCTTGTTGATGTACCACATGGTGGTGGTGTTGTCTGCCCTGACCTGAACAACCTAGCCCCTTACTGAGTCTGAAAAGGCTTGAAGGTTTAGAAATACTGCCCTGAGTTCCAGAAGATCTATATGAAGGAGAGACTTCTGAGGAGACCAAACACCCTGAGCTGTGAGGGCTCCCAGATGGGCTCTCCAGCCCAGGAGAGAAGCATCTGTGGTTAGAACCACTGAAGGAGTTTGAGTGAGAAATGGAACACCCTGTCTGAGATTGTCCTGGTCCAACAACCATTGGACAGCTTGGACCAGAGTCTGAGTCACTGGAATCAATTTGGCTATAGGATCTTTTTTCTGAAACCAAAAAGACCTCAGGTGAAACTGAATGTCCCTCATCTAGAACCTGGCGCTCCCTGTACCACAGCAGTGGAAGCTGCCATGTGGCCTAGGAGCTGAAGAAAATGTCTTGCTGGACGAGAAACCAAAGGATGAAAAGAGGAAGCAAGATCCGTAAGGGCCCTTACCCTTGCTAAGGGGAGGAAGGCCTTTGCTTGTATAGTATCTAACTCTATCCCTATGAAGGTGAGCAATTGCACTGGTTCGAGAACTGACTTTGGCAGATTGAGAAGAAATCCTAGAGAAGTAAGCAAGTCTTGTGTGACTTGTAGAGCCGACTTGACCTGGTCAGAGGACTGGCCTACAATGAGCCAGTCGTCCAAGTGTGGGAATAGAGAAATCCCCTTTCTCCTGAAGAAGGCCACTACTACTGCAAGGCACTTTGTAAACATCCTTGGAGCTGAAGTAAGGCCGAAGGGCATGGTCCTGAACTGATAATGGCCTGAAGGCAACTCGAAACTGAGGTACTTTCTGTGGGAGCACCTTGAGATCCAAAGATGCTAACCGATCTCCTGGCCTTAGAGACAGAAGAATTACTCCCAGAGTCAACATTTTGAATTTTGGTTTTGTAACGTGCTTGTTCAAACATCTTAAGTCTAGGATAGTGCATCACTCCCTGTCTTTTTAGGGTAAAAATATCTGGGTACAGACCTTTTCCCTGTGTGAGCAGGAACTCTCTCCACAGCTCTGAATGCCAACAGAGAGAAACCTCTGCTTCCAAAGCAGTGGTTTTGAATGTTACAGGTGGAAGGCTCTGACCCTCATTTTGGAAATTGTTTGAAACTGAGGGCCAGTCCCTGGCTTACTACCTCCAGGACCCACTTGTCTGAGGTAACAGACTTCCAGGTCTGGAAGTAGTAAGCCAGCCTGCCTCCTACTGGAATTGGTGAGTCACCCGGGCTGACACATCAGGGTGTCTGCTTGGCAGGAGCCTTAGACTGGGAAGAGGATGCAGCTCTGCTCATCCCCCACCTGCCTCTCCCTCGAAAGAACCCCCTCTGTGGAAAGGGAGAGGAGGCCTGGGCTTGGTAAAAAGGCCTGTGAAAAGGCCTGCCCCTATCCCTAGACTGCTGCTTTTGTGGAGTGTCTTGCCTTTTCTTGGCTTGTACAGTCCTGTAAGTGGTCCTGTATTCATCCATTTTCTTCATGTAAGCCTCTGTCTGCTCCCCAAATAGGGAGTTACCCACCACAGGGAAATCCATGGCCTTAGCCTTGGTGTCCTGAGAAAGGTTAGTACATCTGAGCCAAGCAAATCTCCTAAGAGACACAGATGTAGCCATGACTCATGATGCCACATCATTTGAGTCCACAGCAGCATGGAATTGTAATGACTGTACAAAAACTCCGCACCTGATCCTGACAACATATACCTCCTGTCCATCCTTTTGTCCACAGGAGATAAAGAGTTTGGTGTCTGAAGAATTTTGTTTGTTTCCCGAAAGATTTGTGGAGGGGAGTAGATAACCTTTTGGACTCTGGGATGTCCATCATTTCAACAAAGTCAGGCTCTTCTTCCTCCTCAACTGCTTCTACCATAGGGAGCTGGAGGGTTTCAGCCACCTTTTTGTAGAACAAATAGTGAGAAGAGGACTCAGAAAGCCTGAGAGGGGAGACACTGGAGGGTCTGTCTGGGGAGATGTCCGGTTCAGTGGGCACATCCAGACTTTCAAAATCATTATCATCATCATCATCATCATCATCCTGTTCTGGGAAGTCTTCATCCCCCTCCCACTCCAACTCATAACAGGCATTCGGATCGTAATCCGATGGCGTCGGATCCAACTGAAGTGAGCACCTAACCGACAGCACCGGTTTGGACGGAACCGGTCGAAGCGATTGAACAATACTTATTGCTTTGGCTATCTCATCGGTGGTTGGAGTATGCAGCTCTGGATCCAAACTGGATTTTTTCTCTTTGCCGGAACCGATCCCTCTGAGTCGGATCTCCTTTTACCAGAGGAGGTATCGCCCAGGACAGTGGGCACCCCCTCAGGTTCGGTCACAACCAAACTGGGCTGGCCATCCGAGTCAGTGGACTTCTTGGCCTCCTTTTCCATTAGCCTACTCAATCTTTTATCCAGAGTGGCTTTAGGAAAATGTTTACATATTTGGCAGTCTGTTTAGAGGTGGTCAAACCCCAGACAATAAAACACACATGAGGTGAGGGTCAGCCTTGGCAAAAGCATCCCCACACTCACTACAGTGTTGAAACCCAGTGGGCCTGTTTTTTTTTCTTGGGTTTCTCAGACATGGCCAGGCTAACAAAATTACCCTTTTACAGCTTTATAGCAGGTAATACTCTCCGATCATTTACCAACCGTGTTACGGGTTGTGGAAAGAAACCAGTAAAAAGTCTGTTTTTCTTTAACCAATCGGAACTGGCACACCACTGCTAAAATCCCAGAATTTGAAATAAACAGAAAACAGTCGGTTCCCAACCGGACCGACAGCTAGGGAACCAATAATTTACAATTTCCACAAAAGCAAAGACAAAACACAGTTCACTACCTATCTACACACTTACTGTACCGTAGACTCCTCTTGCAGTGAGCAACCAGGAAGTCTTTTTTACAGATTCAAATAACTCCTCTTGCACTTTTGAGAGATAGAGGAGGAGTTATTTGAATCTGTAAAAAGACTTCCTGGTTGCTCACTGCAACACCAGAAAGAAATGTATGTGTGATTCACATGGGAAAACTCAGGGGCTTTAATTGGCTGAACTCTCATAGCTCAGTAGGTTAAGAGCTAAAGCACAGATTGCTGAGGTCTTGGGCTCAAATCCCAGTGAGAGTCACACTTTTCCTTTAATTTCTACAATTGGATTTCATTACAATCGGTGATCTAAATTGATTAGCAGTGGCTAATACTGCACCAAAAACATCTGTTATCCCAACTGTTCCTTGTTGCAGGATATGCAGTACCAGAGAAAGGAAGTATGTCCAGGAAACTTAAGGTCCAACCATGTCAGCCTATAATTCAGTGGTTAGACCACAGGGATGGTATTCGGGGGGCCTGGATTCAGTTCCCAGTAGGTAAAATGATTTTTTTTCTCATTACAATTTGTGATCTAAATTGCTTAGTAGTGGCTAATACTGCACCAAAACATACGAACATAGGAAAGAGCCAGCAGAAGAATGCCAAATTGGTCTATCGAGTCTGCTCGTTAGTAATGCAGTGTCCCTGGCTTACACCATTGATCTTACCCCCCTTTCAACCTTTCCTTCATAACTCTTCCCCCCTACATTCTCATGGGTTCCCTTTATGCCTATCCTAGGCCGTCTTAAGGGAAAGGGATCATTGTTTAACCAGGAGTAGCACACTAAGATGAAGCTTGTTTCCAGATGCGACCTGGGAGCACAAGGAAGTTAAGTGACTTGATCAGGATCACACAGTATGCACCTAGGCGACTGTGGGATTCAAGGCAGCTTTGGGATTTAAACCCGCCCACTGTATTCACTGAGACCACCTCTTCTGGCAGCACATTCTATGTGTCCACCACCCTCTCCGTGAAAAAATATTTCCTAACATCCCTCCTAACCTCCCCCACCAACTTCAAACTGTGCCCACTTGTGATTTTGTTGTCACTTAGCTTCTTCGTAAGACTTCCCCTGCTGTCCCCTGATCATCTTGGTTGCCTTAATAACACATTAATACCCAACACACTACAGGTCACCTCAATAACACATGCAACAGGCCCCTTAAAAACATATGTAACAGCCACCCTATACCCACCAAACGCTACCTACAGAAACCTACCTTACCTTACAGGAAAACCCACCCTACATCCTCCGTTCCATTTCTCATGGGTAGTAGCCAAGCCTGTTGTTCGTCTTGGTGTAACAGCATCAACTGAAAACATTTGCAAGCAGCCTTGAGGTGACAGTGTTTGAATTCGAGAGCACCTTTCCTTTCTGTGTGTTAACCTACCATATGGCATCAATAATTCTAACAGCTTGAGTCTGGAAGACTGTTATTCATGGCTGTTTCTTGTGTTTTGTTCTCCCTCTTCTAGCTATTTGACAGCCTAACCTATCCTATGACATCAGTAATTATTACAGCTTGAATTTGGAAGGCTGCCTGCAGACCAACTGGAGGGGGAGGACTTCTATGTTGGTAAGTTTTATCACAACTTCAGAATGGAACCTTCAATCAAAATATTTCACTTTTGATTGAGAATATATTCCGAGAAAAACTGTTTAAAGACCAATACTAGTTAATAAAAATGTTCTTTTTAGAATAGTTACGTCAACCGAGACCCACAACTGACAAAACTTGAATTGTTTTCTTTTAATTGTTTTTTTTTTCTTTATATTGTTTATTTTTCTGACAGTTTAGCACAGACCCTTGTGAGGACTGCCATATTGGATTTTGAGGGAAATGGGGTGCTGCCATTCTCTCATTGGTTGTTTTGTCTAATGTAAATGGAATGCACCACTCCTTCCTTTGTCTGCTGAGTGTTTATAGGACAAGCAATGTAAACAAAGGGTGAAAAACAAGAATTATATGGGGTCCACCATATTTTCTGTAGATCCGCACATCATAAATGTATTAAAAATCAAAGGAACGAATTATCAGAAAGCAGTAGTAAGCAGCAAAAGTTAAATTTGAAATTTTGAACTACCAGGCAGAGCAAAAATCGGGTAAGTCATGATCAATTCCTGGTTAACTAGTACCGCTGCTTTAAAATTGTTTTATTATTATTGCTCTTTTATGTTCACTCACAGTCAAAGGTATAGTGAAAGGTTCTGATATAGGAACAGCATCTCACACTTGTCACCAAGTTGTGGTATAAAAATAAGTTTTATTTAAAATAAATAAACACGGTGTAAGCTATTTATCACAGATAATCCAAAATTGCACGATAAACTGTAAAACATATATCCACAGAGGTTCAAAAGATCAGCAGCAGAAGAACAGCTACTGGCTGACCCGGCAGTGCAGAAGTAGCACTATGGCTTGCTGCACTGACGACCCAAGTTCAGGAGTGAGCTTGGGGCATCAGAAAGTCAACTGGTGGGTAGGAAGATGAAGCATCCATTGCACTGCTCTCCTCCTATGGGGAGGCTAGGGTTTAGGAGACTTGGGATTGCTGACTGGCTTGGAAGAGCAGCAGCCGTTGTTGCAATGGGCAGGGAATAGCACACAGTGCATCCTGACAGCATTGCATGTTTGCTGCTGTGTGTGGTGGGGGCAGGACAGCTGGCAGGATGACTCCAGCCTCCCACAGGCCCACCCTGCATGTGGTGACCAAGGCACTGCTGCTGACAACCAGATCCCATGACAAGATGGGGTTGGAAAACCCACCAAGGGGGGGTAAGCCCTGCGGGGAACATGGGGTAACGGTAAGTCCAAGGGAAGCCAGGGTGATGAGACCTGGAGGGCATCGGAAGGGACCAGACTTGAGGGATAAAAAGTATAACCAAAAAAAAAACATGACTCTTGTAAACAATGTGGAACAGCAAAGCCTTCCTTTTGCTTGCCAGCACTGATTACTTTATCTTCCAGAGGTACAGATAATCTTTTAAATATTGCCACATGTATACCCATCTAATTATATTAAGACCATAGCATTTCGGAATCTTCCCTAATTACAATGCTAAGAAAATACAAAAATACACTTTCTAACATTCTCTCATTATTTTACCAACTGTGACACACCATTTACTGTCATATACTGTATTTAATCTGTGTTTATTATGGCTGTCATCTTAATTTGTCTGTTCTGCTACTAAACACCAGATAATTACACACAAAAACAGAATATCTTATCATCCAGACCAATAATCTCTTTCTTATATAAACAACTGTGGGAGATGGATTCTCACATTAGCCAATGCGTCCTCAACCAATGAAAAATATAAAGTCTGGTTACTGAGTAGAGCTTTGGGCCTGGCAGGAAACTACCATGGATTTATTTTTTTTCTTTCCATAATGTTTGTTGGACTGGGCTGAATTTTTTCCCTTGCATCCAGAGATCTTTTGAACAATCTTTTATTTTTAAAAATTTTGGCCAAAAAAGACACATTGAGGCTCCAGGTGCATCCTAGTTGCACAGGGAAGTTAAGTAACTTGCTCATGGTCACACACTATCAGAGGTTGACTTTAGGGGAACAATACTGGTGGCCAACGGGCCAGTATGTGGGACAAAAATTGCTGGCCCACATGAAATTTTGATGGCCCGGGGGAACTGTACATTTCTAGCAATTCTGTCTTGACATGGATTCCTTTTTTTTGTTATAGGTAGAGTTAAAAGAAAAGGCAATTATAGGCTGCAAACTATCAGCAGTCTGTTATGGCCCCAGGCCCTCTCCACTTCTACTACCACTGGCTAGGATCCACTATGCATTGCATGTTGTCTCTCTCTGCACATACTCGCTGGGTCATGGATGTCACGCACGAGCACTGACATTCCAAAGTCTGCTTGGAGTTTCATGAAGTCTGGTCAGGGATTCACAGCACCAGAAACTCTTAAAGGTGCAGTAGTACAAAAAAGTACTGGCCAATTGAGCCAGCAAAGCAAGCTATCCTCTGGCCTGACTTCAGATTTGCTGGCCTCGGGCCACTGCTAAAGTCGACCCCTGCTCAATGCAAGTGGTGACTGTGGGAGTCAAACCTAGTTCTCCAGTTTTGCAGCTCAGTGTTCTTAACCACTATGCTATACTGGCTCCGAGTCTAGTCTAGTTGTAATTTATTGTTCTTAAAATGTGAAGCACTAATTTTTAAGCCTGAAGAACCTTATTTTTGTCCTCAGATTTCATAAATTTAATTATCAAAGGCTAGGTCTTGCCATGTTGGTTGTGGGTTCTCCAATACAGTGTACACGATCTAGCTAGTGTGTAGTGCTGTCCTGCCCTAATAGTTGCTTGAAAAGATCTGAAAAAAATCATAGCCAACCCCATCTTTGGAGTTGCACTCTTCTTTTATTCTGAAGATATGGGTATTTTTACTCCTCATTCGATTTTTGAGATCATCCTGCCTGTTGTTTTTTTAATTCTCCATTTGTGCCCTCCCTTTTGTGCCACAGTCAGACATATCCCTCAGGGTCCTTCAAAGTGCCATAGCCAGGCCTAGTATCAATCCCCTTCAGATGCCTTGCTTCCATGCTGCCTCGGATTCATCCCCCTCCCACACAGAAGAAGGGAGCACCTCTCCTCCTACCCGCACATGTCTCCATCAAGTTGGCTCCTGAGGGTTGTGGGTTGGGTCTTCTTTGGTTCGCCAGAGGCCATCGTCATGATGGCTGTGGGGTCCATTTTTCTGTGTCCATTCCTCCCCAAGGATGCAGGCGCTCACAGAGATCCAAGAGGCATGTGCACCCCAAGGCGTGCTGCCACTCCAGATCCTGGCCTATGTCCTACTCTCCTGCTGCACCCCTGACTGCACTACCGCCTGTGGTCATGAAGGTGGCAGTATAGCAGCAGGTACAGTGACCCTCCCTCCCTCCCCAGAGAAGGAGAACATCCTCTGGGACACTCAATCCTTCTCCCCCAGGGCATCCCCCGGCGACCTGAGCTCGTTCCCAAACCCGGGTCTCCAGTGTCATGAGTGGCACTGCTTCCGTTGCACTGAGGGACTGGCCATCCTGCTTGGTTTTGATTTAATTTATCTCCTGGTTAAGATTTTGGATTTCTTTTGCTAAGGGCTGAGTCGGGTCTACTAATAGAAATTCTGTTTTCAAATTTGGTTATTCCTTTTGATTCCTTTTATAGAGTTTTCGACTTTTTCAAAAGATTTTTCAATTTTTTCCAAAGATGTCTCAATTTTCCCTGACTCAGTCTGGTTCTTGGTGGGGGGGCACATAATTTTTTCTGTATTTGTTTAGAGTAAACTGAGGTTCTGTTTTTTACTTAATTCTTTTTCTGGGGTATTATACTCCTTATTCCTTTGGTCCCCCACACCCTTATCCACTCCTTGTTTGTTTTTTAATCTTTCTTACACATATTCTTCCCTAAGATTTCTTGTCTGGTGGAAGCACTTTTTGGCAAGGAGACATACTGATACTTTTTATCTTGTTTTTTTTTTTTGTAGTAACTGTTTGGGAGCTGTTGTGGCAGAGGACTTGGGGCTGACCTCGGCCATCTGCAACACTACTGTAAATCTGTAGTTTGCAGCAATTTTCTAGGCTTAAATACTGTAATTAACAATTTGCTAGGATTTGTCTGTTTGGGGAGGGTCCCCCCTCCTGGGAGTCAAGGGATTAGCTTAAAACAAGGACTACCTGCATGTGTGTTTTGGATTTGCAAACAGCAAATAGGCTGCCTGCTGTTAGTACTTACTTCTGCATGGACCAAGTGATCCCAGAGTGTGCATGATCACCTAGAAGTTAAGACCACAGAGCAGGAGGATTGCATCCACAGAGCAGACCACAGGTAATCAGGGGACTCTGACAAAACAGGGTCCAGCTAGGTGGGGAGCTAAGGGAACAAGAGAAACTATCAGTTGGCCCAGTGTTGGCCTTGATTGTCTGGAGCTCTTTATCGGTGGGGGCCTCCCCAGACTCCTTGAAAGAGGCTCTGGTGAGGCCCCTTCTGAAAAAAACATCCTTAGACATGGACATCTTGGTGAATTACTGACCTATCTCCAACCTTCCGTGTTTGGTAAGGTTGTAGAGAAGATTGTGGCACAACAGCTTGAGGAACACCACATGACCTTTGACATCTAGAAGCCACTCCAGTCAGGATTTTGAGCCAAACACAGCACCAAAACAGCATTAGTTTTGGTGTATAATGACCTCCATAGGGTGAGGGATAGAGGAGAGGAGTCAGTACTAGTTCTCCTAGATATCTCCTCAGTGTTTGACACCATAGACCACTTTGTGCTACTTGATCTTCTCAGACAGTACTGTGGGCTTGCCGGCACTGTCACAGCTGGTTTGAGTCCTATCTCGCTGACAGGAAGCAACGGGTAGTGATGGGGAATTTCTCCTACTCCCTGAGACTCCTGCTGAGCGGCATACCTCAGGGATCGATCTTGTTGCTGATGTTGTTTGCAGTGTATATGCTGCCCATAGGTGAGCTCATTAGGAAGCACAATGTGGGTTTTCACTGCTATGCAGATGACACCCTGCTGCATTTATCCTTTGCTCCTGGGACATCCTATGCTGTAAGTGCTTAATATCTGCCTGGCTGAAATCAGTGACTGGATGTCCTCCAGCTGGCTGCAACTGAACCCTGATAAGATGGAGGTTCTGGCAGTGGAACAGTGCCAAAGGCATGATAGGAATGCCTCTGGTGTGACAACTGGTCTTTTCCTGGGGCCTACCCCATTGATGGCTTCCTCTAGAGTAGAAGATCTTGGTTTTCTTCCTGGAAGACAGACTGACATTTGAATTTTAGATATCATCGGTTGTCCAAAGTGGTTTCTACCACTTGAGGAATATTGCTAAGATCAAACCTCTAGTTCTGCCTGAGGACCTTCCTACTCTAGTTCATGCCTTTGTTTTTGTTTTTTTTTTGCTCCTTCCTTAGGCTTCCTGGCCCACCTCTCCTTGCTACCAGCCATGGACCCCACTGACACCCTCGCCCCATCCCCCTCTACCTACCTTACATTGCATCCATCCCAGGGATAGCCCGGTGTAGCCCTTCACCGGATGGGTCCCTCTCCTCTGCGGGGGAACAACCAGGTAACTAACTGTTCGGTCCCTGGGAGCTGCTGAGGTGGCTTCGGGGGCCCAGGGCACTCGCGGCGGCAGGAGCCGGCGGCCATCATCTGACCGACCGAGAAGCAGTTTTTCCTGGTTTGCTCCCTGGGGGCGTGGTATGCTACAGACATCAAGGCACACGCCGACGTCCACCACACTCCTTGCATTCAGCAGGACTCACCAAACTGTCGAACTCCCGGCCTCCGCCAGGAGGCAGCACACAGTGAGCCACATCCCCTCCCTCCCCCCAGGAGAATGCGAGCTGTTGTCGGACACTCGAGCCTTCTCCTCCTGACCGGCCCTCCAGTAACCCAGGTCCATTCCCAAACCCGGGTCACTGGCGTCGCAAGCGGAAATCCAACTGCTGTGCTGATGGGCCGGTGGGTTCATGCCTTTGTAATGTCAAGGCTTGATTACTGTAACACCCTTTACTTCAGCATCTCGGAAGGTACCCTCCGCTGGCCGCAGCTAGTGCATAATGCAGCTGCCAGGTTGCGGACAGGCCTTTTGAGGTTTGGTCATGTAACTCCAGTGCTGCGTGAAGGAAAAGAACAGGGCAGAATATGCAAAGCAGTGGAAATCAACCTGCAGGGTGGTAAGGCAAGCCAAAGCAGAGACAGATCTAAGAATAGTTAAGAGGTCGCTGGTCAAGTGGCATAGAGGGCTGAGACACTAGTCTCACTTGCTGTCACGCCGGCAACCCAAGGTTGGGAGCGACCTTGGGCTGCTGGGGGTTGGCCGGGGAAAGGAGGATCAAGCATCACAAGATTGCTCTCTTCCTCTGGGCACGGAAGGGCCTCAGTGACCAGTGCTAGCGTGGCCCCTAGTGAAGGCTGGAGGTTAGCACACCACTGCAGAATGGGGGTGGAGGTGGGACAGACGCCCAGCGTGCCGTGCACAGGAATATACACGGCATCATTACTGGCATCACTGCATGCCCTTCCTCTGTGGGGAAAGAAAACGGAGGAGAAAAAAGTGCTGGTGGCTGGATGATGACTGGCATTTGCAGGTCCCACTCCTGATCATCTGGGCTGCCTGGATTGCCAGCTCGAACTAGGTTCATGCCTCAGCGGGGGCCTGGCCCCCCCTGCTGACCCCACCGGGGGGGCAAGCCTTGGGGGAAGAAGGCTGGCAAGTCCCAGTGGACGTTGGGGGATGGGACTGGGGTGCCCTTCTGAATGAGGACCGAATGGGCAGGGCGAGAAACAGAATAAGGAAAAAAAAAAAAAGAAAAGCTAACAGGTCAAAGAGGGTGACAAGGACTTCTTCCGATACAGCTGAGAGAAAAGAACAACAAAAGAGGAAATAGTGAAACTGAGAATGAGGCAGAGTATGTGGAGGAAAACAGGGAAAAGGTGGAGGTGCTGAATGAACACTTCTGCTCAGTTTTCATTAAGGAGAAGGATGGACCACTACCACAGGTGAAAATGGATCCATTCACATATCTGGAATGTGTAGTACGGTGCGGGCTGTGTGCCCATTGGCTCACGCTGTGGACAATAGGCGTACAGCCCTACCGATGAGTGATCGTCGGCGGGCAGCAGGCGGGAGGGTGCTGCCACCCACCGCTGACCGGGGCGAGGTGGTGGGGATTAGTGGGCGGTGGGGAGGGGGTCCACTGGACCACCAGGGATTTGGGTTTCTTCATTTCACTTAAGCCCGCGATCGAGCAGACAGCGGTCCACTGGACCACCAGGGATATTGGACGTAATTCTTTAGTTTTATTACAAATGCCCACGATCGGGCGGACAGCGGTCCACTGGACCACCAGGGATGTGGGAGGTTTTATTACTTTTACTAATGCCCATGATTGGGCATGGGGGGGGGCGCCACCACAGAGGTGCAGCCGGAGCTCGGGTGGCCACCCACAGGTGGCAGCTGCCGTGTTGCACCCTGCAACACGGCAGCTCACCTGTGGGTGGCCATCCGTTGTTCCTTTTTTTTGGGATCAACTTTGTGCTGGCACAGGTAGGGGTTGCGCATGCATGGCTCCGCACATCCCGGGCTGAATATCGGACTGTGCAGAGTATGCATGGGCACGCCCCCCCTACCTGCACCAGCATACATTACTGATGCACTCCGGCACATCGGGATTTGTGCCGCTCACTTTTCCCATTTGAATATCGCGCTGTGCACATCAGTGGGTTGCGCATGGCACAACACTGTTGCGCCATGCGCAACCCTTTTGAATATCTGGGCCTATGTTTTTATCTGCCTTATAGGGACTTCTATTTTTCTTCTTACTTTCAGTTGTGGACAATTTGTTTTTTTATGAGAGTACCCAACTTTCTGATTTGCGCTCACTGCTTTCCTGTATGTGTCCTGCTGAGCCACTGACACTGACTCGGCCTGCTGAGTGTTTACAGGACAAGCAGTGTGAACAAAGGGTGAAAAACAGGAAATGGTATGGGGGATGCCATATTTTCTGTGGATCCACATAACATTACAAATGTATTAAAAATTGAGGGAACCAATTATCAGAGAATAGTAGTAAACAGCAAAAGTTAAATCTGAAATTTTAAACTACCAGGCAGTGCAGAAATCTGGGAAGTGATGATCACTTCCTTGTTAACTAGTACAGCTGCTTTAAGGAAAATCTGCCTTCCTTTTGAAAACATTATAATATGTATTCTGTATATATACATATATATGTATATGCATGTAACAAGCCATGGCAATAAGTGCATTGTAAGATTTTCATGACACCCCAAGGGTGGTGTAAGGCATAAGGCTGAGTGTCCGTATGCCCCATGAAAGTGAATTATAATCCCATCATGCACACCCTGGAGGGGCTTATTACACTTATAAAATAGCTCTACATAGGTTTTTGGGGAGGAAAATGAGATTCAGCACCTAAATGCATTCACAGAGGTTTAATGCATGCTCAGGTGATGTCTTGCAGCCAATGAAATTTCTAGATTTTTTCTTGCCATTTTATAAAAGGAAATAATACCATTGAGAGGTCAAACAAGCCTTAAAGCCACAAGCCCAAAGGACGAGTGGCCTTATGAGCTTGTTCAGCCTTGAGATGGCATTATTTTACAAATATGTCAGACTTTGCCATCTGTTATTTTATATAACACATTAGATTGGACACTTTTTGCTGTTTCCTATGTTTTACCATAGTGTAGCTATTTTCCGTAGTGTAATGGTTTGTGTTAGTGTCTTTTTGTAGTTTAGTAATTTTTCAACATGCAGTTGTATGTACCTTAAAGAAGGCACTTACCGTTTTTCTGTAGTGCAGTGGGTTCTTAAGGGATTGCCATTTTTTGTCCCAGTGGTGGTTTTCTAGTGCAGGGGCCACCTATAAAAGGAGGCGTACCTCTGGCAGTCTCTCCTTTAGTGGAGCAATTGCGGGAGTGGTCTGTGGCAGTCTCAGGAGCAGTGTACAATCGGTGCAGTCTGGAGGAGCATGTAGCATGGTTTGCAGTGGACAGCAGGCCGGTGGCGGCTCTTCAAAGGGCAGAGCGGCTTCAGTGAGAACACTGTGGGACCCACCAAGATTGTTTAAAATGGCAGCAGCATGGAGGGCCTTGAGCCTAGACATCTGAAGGACTACACTGGTGAAGGAAATAAGAGGAAGGATGTAGGGTGGGTTTTCCTGTAGGGTAGGGTACATTTCTGCAGGTAGTGTTTGGCAGGGATAGGGTGGCTGTTACATGTGTTTTTAAGGGGCTTGTTTCATGAGTTATTGAGGTGACGTAGTGTGTTGGGTATTAATGTGTTATTAAGGTGTTAAAAACACATTAATATGAGTAATTAGCAAATTGGTGTCATAATACGCTAATCAGCTACCATCATATATGGGGAAATAAATGAAGACTTTTTCAGTGAGGATGAGGACCCAACCATGAATGACAGATAGATGGATGGATGAATAGATAGGTACATACAGAGAGAGAGAGAGGATATGCAATGAGGACATGCGTTATACATTTTTTATCTACACAAGAGCAGCTTGACCTCAGGTAACCTTATGAGTAGTGTACGTCACTAGTGATGTGCCTGAGGTCAAACTGCTTGAGTGTACATAAATAATGTATCACACATGGTCCCTACTGCATGTCCTGTTTATACAACAGGCTGGTGTTTTTTTGAACGGGGGATGATTAACAGGTAGTGTTTATCCAACATATGCACAATAAATTACAGGTTCTAAAATTTAGCACATGTATGTAGAGATAAAATGTTTTATGACATTGGGTTTCAGTCCCTGCATACTGTATGTACACATACATAGATAAATATATTCTTTGCAAAAAACTGCATTCATGCATCAGTTACGGTTCAGCTTAATGCAACAAAAGTAGGAAAATGTTGTGTTAGAGTTTCCAGCACTAACTCCCCACACCCCAAAAGCAGCAAAAGGGCACTACTACACAGGCAACCACAGACCGCCACTATCAGGTAAAACAAGCAACATACAACTGTTTCCAGATGACACAAATGCAGTAGCACTAATGTGCTACCTTCGTGGATTTGTATCTGCAACATACACACTGCAAGACAAACACATTCACTTGTCGCTGCAAATACAAATCCAAAATACTCAAATACAACACTGCTTCTGTATGCAGAAACGCACAGCCACAGATACAAATCCACAATATCCAAATTACAAGACTTCTTTTGTCTGCAGAAGCGCACGCCCCTATGGGGGCAGAGCTTCTGTAGCCTCAGGTACTTATGCACACTGCAAGGCATACACCCACATGATGTAGGACTTACACATCAACCTCTGGCTGCAGAGTAACAAGTGCCACAAAATTCATGATACCAGAATTGCAACACTACTTCTGTCTGCAGAAGCACAGGCCCATGAGAGGCCTCCGCGTCTTCAGCCACAGGTGTAAGACATACTTCCGTCTAGCTCTTAGACAATTTTGGCACTAGCCACTGAAATTGTGCCAGCACTATACTGCCCTAACTACTCCTACTTCTCTCCTGCCTAATCTCTCTCACCACTGGTCACCCCCCCTCTCTTGCAACTGCCCAAACTTCCCATTATCTTCTCCTGCTGCCCTACCCCTCTCCATTGTGCCTTCCCCCTTCTATTGACTAAGCCCACTCCGGCTGATTCTCTTGGTGTCCATCTCTCCTCTAAGACTTCCACCCCCGTCCCCCAACTCTTCAACAATGCCTCCTCTGGCTAATTCCCATACCGTCCTACCCACTCTGTAAGCTCATAATCATGTTAAGTTAACTTGCTTCATATTTAACCTGTGTTTCTTGTAAATTGTTTGGTTCTGTTGTATATTGTATTACATACTGTGGGCCTTGTATATAGCTATAATCACTGCATTCTAATTGACTCTGTATACCTTTACAAAATCTGTCATCAATTGTATAATCTGTTATGTCTCCTATGTCCTGTTGTTATTGCTGACGTGGAACCTATGTAGAAGAGCTTCTGGCTCAATGGTATTACAATTCTTAGATTTTAATAAAATGCATACACATTGACTTCTGGCTTCAGAAGGACAGGCCCTTGTGGGGCCTGCAGTTATGCAGATGAAAATACTGTCATGATAAGCCGGTCCGGTGGCGCTGAGGGTTGAGGCGCTGGATGCCACACTTTGTGTCATGCCGGCGACCCGGGTTCAGGAATCAGCCTGGGTCATCGGGGGCCAGCCAAGGGCGAGGGAGGGAGCTGGATTGAGCGGCCAAACGGGCAAGCTCTCCTCTCCCAGGGAGGGACTTTTTCAGCCCCGCAGTTCCACTGCCCCCAGGTGGAGCCATAAAACAATACAGTAACATGCAGTAAATGACATGTCACAAAATACTGCAAGAAAAAAAAGGGCATGCAGTTGAATTACACTGTTCTCTGCAGCATACTGCAGCATTTTTGTGATATGCTGAAGCACTGCGGCACTATATCATGGCTGGTACCACTGTACTTCTGAATGCAGAGGCACAGGCCCCAAGGGGTCTTCTGTCTACAGAAGGGCATGTCTCCATACAGACTGCGCTTCTGCAATTACTCATACTTACTCATGCACAAAGTATGACATACACACACAGGTGTTGCTGTGACCTGTGCTTATGCAATTGTGTAATCTGGAAACAGTTGTATGTTGTGTGTCCTACCTGATAATGGTGGTCTGTGGTTTCTTGTGTGGTGTTGTCCTTTTTCTTCTTTTAGGGGAGTGTGGAGCTAGGGTTTGAAATCCTAGCACCATAGCTCCCTACTTTTGCTGCATTACGACAAGCTGAACCTAACTGGTACATTAATGCCATTTTTTTGCGAAGAATTTCCTTTCTTTTTGAGACAGTGGACTTGTATTCTTATTCATGCAGGTCCCTTTGGGACCTGTGTGTACAGATGCAGAAGCACAGGGCACTCTGGGCCCTGCACCAAGGGAAGACTCTGTCCGCCTACAGAAGTGTAGGGCCTTGCAGCAATGGATGTCAAGAATTCATAGGGCTGTGTGGTTGGCTGTAGAAGTGCAGGGCCCAAGGGCCCTGCGCTTTTATGTGGCCCCAAATACAGATTCCCAGCAAAGAGTCCATCCCTCAGCCACTGAACAGGGCCCTCTGCCACCCATGGATGCAAAGGTGCAGGGCCCTATGCCAAGAGAAGAGTTGTCTTCACTATATGGTACCTGAGCCCATGCGGGCAACCCTGCACTCTTTCTTCCCTGGATGGGTGGATGTCATATAACAGAGCCATCCCCCACCCTCACCCCATCCAGCTGGCGAACTGAACTCGCTCCTGAACTTGACACACCAGCACAAGATCACAAAGCATTACCCACGGGAGTAAAGTCTGGCACTACATACAAAGTTCATTAATTTTGTTTTTTATTTTGTCCCCAAATTTTCAAAGACAGTCATTTTATGACTTTCCTTATAAACATGCTGTAAAAGACTACGCCACAAGGGAAATGACATAGCTGGTTTTTAGCTGTAGTCTTGGGTGGAGCTTGCCCTTATCTGGAATATTCAAAGTTTAAAGTGGGTGTGGGATGCTCTAGGCCAAAAATCCAGTACACCATCAATTTTCATTTTGAACTATAATTAATTTGAATATGCCCCAACATTTCATCTCATCAGGCTTCTTCTGGAGGGCTACAAATAAAATATAAAGAATATTTAGAAATCAGTTTTGCTCATTATTTACATACAGAAGTAAATCAGCATTTAAGCAACAAATGTTCATTGCTGCATACCAATGTATATACCTGCTAGAATGCTTCATTTCTTGTGTATTATATTGTCTTTGCTATATTCTAAAAGAAATTTTCAAATAAAAGAAATTTAATCTAAGTACTGACTACTGCATTTAAAAAGGGAACAATAGACAAAGCTTATCTAGCAAACGTTGCCCCTTGTCTGCAAAGGAAATACAGTAATATGAGAACCGGCGGCTCCCCATTTGTTCTTTCATACTGCACCTACAATGGGACAGTACTGTACCGTGCACTGTTTCAGGGCACACAAGAAATTATACTGTTAGCATTTGTGAAGAAACTGAGTAAGACACGACTGCACTCAATTTCAATTTATTTATTTTACCAGGAGAAGCTCTGCTGAGCGAGCTCATTTTCAAGGAGGTCCTGGGTAGGACAGTACAAGTATAGGAAGTGCACAAAAACATAGTGTTACAGAGTAATACAGGCAGAATAAACAGTAAATGCATAAAGAGTAGCATCGGGGAGATATGGGAAAATATACAGGAACGCGTTCAGTTACTCTTACTAAGACATTAGAGCAAAGAAATAAGACCCTAGTTACAGGAGCTAACCAGTAGTAGTTTAAGGCCACATCATTTGCTTGTAGAATTCTGACTTGGTGCCACCCAACTGACTAAGTTATTTGCAAGAGCAGACTTCAGAATCATGGCATAGAAGCAGAGATCTGAAGAAGCTTTTCTCAACCAAGGTGCTAAGTTTGAGAGGTCTTTTGTAGATTGTTCCAGGCTGTCGGTACAATGGTCCTAATGGCAGAAGCTCTAAAAAGAGTTGAATGCGTTGGTGTGTCAAATAATAGGATGTTGCTCTTTCTTAATGCATAGGAGCTCGATGACCTTTTGTAGGGATCCAGAAAGTATCTTGGTAGGTCATGTGATATTTTCTTGTGAGCTCGCATGTAGAGATTGTGTAGTCTACATTTAGCCAGAGGTGACCACCCCACTGCTTTGTATAGATTGTAATGCTGAGTTAACGGAGGTAGCATTGTGACGAATATCAAGGTCCTGTGATACAAGACATCCAGTTTAAGACAAGTGGCTGTACAACGGCTATACTGTATATGATGTCAGCATAATCTATGATGGGCATGAAAGCTGCCTGTACAAGACGTGGTCTGTTATCTAGAGGGAAGCAGTGGCGATTCCTGAAGAAAGTCCAAGTCTAATTCTTAGTTTTTTGGAGGTTGCATCTATATGCTCACTGAAAGATAGTTTGCTACTGATCCAAACCCCAAGTTATTTGTATTTGGCCACTACTTCAAGTTGTTCTCCAAGCAAGGTATTAATAGAAGGGTATGATCTATGTTTTGCTCTGGGCCTGGAGAACCACATTGTTTTAGTTTTACTGGCATTAAGTAGCAGTTTGGAACGGTAAAGGTTCAGTTGTAACTCGCTGACTGCTGACTGAAGATTTAAGTGTGTAGAGGGCAGGCTAGGGCCAGACATGTATAATGCCGTATTGTCAGCATAAACGTGAATCTTAGTGGTGCTGACATTGTGGCTCAGATTGTTAGTGCAGCTTGAGAAGAACAGAGGTTCAAGCACAGATCCCTGGGGTACCCCTTTGGATATGGTAGCACTTGTAAAATGTATACCTTCTACTTTGACTTGTTGCAGACATCCGGTTAAGTAGTTATAAACCCATAACAAGGCTGATGAGGCAAACCCTATATGTTGCAGGCTGTCTAGCAATACAGAGTGGTCAACTGTATTGAATCCCTTGCTTAGATCAAGGAAGATGGCACCCACAGTATGTTTACAGTCCAAGGCACACAAGCAATCATTTGTGACCATAGCCAACGCTGTAGTTCAACACCTTAGTAAGTCTCTTTAGGTGGGTTTATACGTATTCAGTTAATGTGCTTCTATCTGCATTGCTTGCCTGCTGCTCCGCCCACAATGCTCACAACTGCTGCTTACATGGATAGAGTTGTGCACCACTGCAGGGTGGCAGGCAGTACTTTCTGCATTTTGTACTGCATTTCTGCTTGTGAGAAGGCAATACTGCAAATGTGTTTTTCTGTCCTAATCAATGCTTCCAAAATGTAGAATCCCATAGCTTTATTATACTTTCAAGATGCATTTTTAAAAAGACCAAATTTGTGGCACTTTCTACTTTTTATATAATTAACCTATGTCGAAGAACAAGATCTGAAATAATTAAATATTTGAATGATTACATCTGATATTATTTGCCTTTTGAAGGACTGTTACCTACAGCTTTCCTGGCTAGGGAGAAGAAGCTCATTCCAGAGTACTGAGGCTTTGTGTAAGAAGGACTGTTGACTATTGTGGTCAGTGTCCTGTGAACCTCTAGTAGAGGTATTGAGGAGGAGGGGAGATGCTTTCTCAAGGGCTTTCGGACCAGCACATCTAGACACAGGGTAGGGTAGTAGAGTCGTACTTCAATGGGAGGCCAGTTAAGGGAGGCAAGGACACTGCAATGCTGTTCTCTATTACTTGCATCAGACACAAACCGGTCAGTTTCGTGATAGAAAGCGCTGAACTTTGTAAGCTTAGTGCCACTCAGCAAGGAGAGGATTGAGGTCCCATACAGTAACATAGGGAGAAGGACATGCAGGCTACAGACAGACAACTTTGTTAGTCAGGTAAGATTTGAGTCTGTAGAGTAGTTCCAGCTTTTGGGAAAGAAGCTTGGTGATGTGTTCGGTGTTCGGTTTGAAAAAGAGTTTTTAGTTAAGCCAGACCACCAAGATACCTTATAGTATCTACAACCTCCAACCGGGTACCCATGGCGGTGGAAATCTGCAGGAGCTCACTTAGGTCAGGGCCCAGCTTCCTGGGTTCAAATAACATGGCTTTGGTTTTCTTAACATTAAGGACAAGATGGTTTGAGGCAAACCAAGTTTCTAGTTTGCTGAAACCTTTATTAAGTCCATCTTTTACAGCATTTAGGTCTGAGCCAGTCCTATAGAAAACTGCATCTGCAAACAGAGGCACTTTGGCATCACCACAGTAGAAGGGGAGCTCATTAGCAAAACGCGAGAAAAGTATGGGCCCCAGGACAGAGCCTTGGAGAACCTCATCTGAGATACCTCATTAAGATAAGCAGTATGCCCCCCCCACTTAACTGATTGTTTACGTTCCATGAGACAGCTTCTAAGTCACTGACAGGAGAGTTGGTCTAGACCCAGGACCCTCAGCTTGAACAGCAACAGATTGTGGTTCACCAAGCCGAAGACATTTGTAAGGTCAACAAATATTGTCCCTGTAGGGTTACCATGGTCAAAGGCATAAAGGACATCAGTGGTGAAGCATACCAGGGCTGAATCAGTGCCATGGTGCTTATGGAATTCATGCTCAAATCCATGAGCATAGCTAGAGTAAGATTCTGTGTAGGGAACAACTAGTTGTACACAAGTTTCTCTTGGACCTTTTCCAGGGTACTAAGTATAGAGATGGGGAGGTAGTTTTTGATCAGTTCTCTGGCTTCTCCTTTGTGTACTGGGACATGAGCTACCTTCCACTTTAGAGGCACTGTGTTTTGAAGCATGAGGACATATTATAGTGAGTAGCCAAGGGATATGCAAGGATAGGGGCAGTCATTTTTAGAACACAGGCTCGAGATTATCATGGTCCATAGATTTGTCTGCTTTAATTTTTTAGGAGCTGGCCCACAACCTTTTTGGAGACCAGCCAAAAGTGAAACTTAGGGCAGTTGGCTAAGGGTAGGGAGCAGGAAAAATGAATGAAAGTTGGGCCCATAAGCACAAGCATCTAGATCCGAGAAGAAAATGCCTCAGCAATTTATTTAGGGTCACTAATTATGTTTGCATTATGGAGTATTTCACAGTTTGGAGCACTAGACCATCGTTTAAGGAGGCAGTTAACTTGTGTCCAGAAATGCTTTGGGTTTTGCAGATTATTAGCTTGTAGGCCCTTTAAATAGACAATTTTGGTTTTCTTTTAAGATGGATTTGCAGATGTTTCTAAGTTGCCTCTATGCAAATCAGTCTTGCTGGCAGTCTGAGGTCTTAAATACATTCCAGGCTTGATCACTCCATTTCATAAGGTTGTGAAGGAAGGGGGCTAGCCATTTGGAGCAGGCACCTTTAACCCTTCTTTGTGTAAAGGGGACGTGTTTGTTCACAACACTGGTGAAGTTGTTTATCAGAAAGTTGAGGGTAAGGCTTACATCCTCAGAGTAACATATGTTTTCCCAGTTTACCATGGCAAGATCTTCAAGAAAGGCTTTGTTGTTCAATCTGGAATAATCTCTGACAGTAATAATTCCAGGAGGAGTCTTAGGGAAGCGGTATCTCCAGAAACACTATACTGGGGAATCAGAGATGGTTTCCAGTGCATGAATACAATCAATTCTGCTGACCAGGACCCAGTCAGTTAAGGAATTTTATTTATTTATTTGAAAACTGGTGACCGGGAAAGGCACACTAAGCTGAGGCTCATTTCTAGGTGTGACCCAGGGGAAGGGAGTTGGGGATACAAAACTCATAGTACAGTTACAGTTTACAGTTACAATAAAGTGCACGTGAAAACATGGTTAATACAGGAGTAAGGGCAGACTAAGCAAACAAACTGAGCATTTCAGCAATACTTGCATCAAGGAATGAAGCAGTTGCAAGGGCAACAGCTAAGGAGATGGAAAAACAGGAGAGGGGGAGGGGAAGGGAGGAGTTTCAGCTGGTACCTGAGGGAGCCAAGGCAGGCAGTGAAATGGAAGGAAGAGGAGTGTTCTTTCCAAAGCGAAGGGAGATGATAGAAAATGCTTACTGCCCGGCAGAGGAGCAGGGATGAGGAATGCGAAGGTGCAAGGATCTTCTGAGAGAAGGGAGCAAGAGGCAGAGGGGATAAGGGAGAGGACGGATGACAGGCAGGTGGGAAGGGAGCCAAACCAGTAACTGGAAATGAATGAGACACTGTGCATATGGTGACATGAAGGCAGAGAGAATGGATAAGGAGTATAGTGAGCAATGATGAGTACGACGGGGAACTTGGTAGCAAAGTGACAGAAGGAGTTACAGAAGGAATCCAGTCTGGCCAGGGAAGAGGAGGAGGCAGTGCCATAAACCATGTCCACATAATCAAAGACCAGGAGCACCATTTTGGCGACAAGCTCACTGCAGACCTTTGGAGACAGACAATCTTTATTGCAGTACAAGGCACCACGTTTAGGGTACAGCTTTGTGTGGATGGCATCAATGTGGGCAGAGTAGTCAAGCTTACTGTCTAGCCACCCACTGAGGTAGCTAAAGGACTGGACCACTTCTACAGGGTTGCCATCCAAGGTGGCGAAGATGGAAACAGTTCGGAGTCTGGTCAATTTCTGAGTGGTGCCAAAGGTCATGGACATAGAAACATAGAAATTGTTGGCAGATGAGGACTGCAAGGCCCATCCTGTCTGCCCAATTTAGCCCTACACTTATCTGCGTCTTTTGACCCTTTCTGGTCAGAGACCATACACCACTCCATCCCAACTCCAAGTTCCTTAATTCCTATCCCAGGCATGTTTAAATCCCTCCACTGTGCTCACTCCCACCACCTTCTGTGGCAAGCTATTCCATGTGTTGACCACCCTCTCTGTGAAGAACTGCCTCACACTACTCCTTAATTTGCCACATACCAATTTCATATCATGCTCCATTGTTCTTGTACTCCCCCTATATTGGGAGATGTCTCCCTCCCCTGCACCTTGTTTATGCCTTTAAGGTATCTGAATGTTTCTATCATGTCCCCACTCTACCTCCTCTCCTCCAGAGAGTACATACTAAGGTCCTTCAATCTCTCCTGTTTTTTCTGGTGCAAGCCCTGTGCCATCTTAGTTGCCCTTCTCTGGACTGCCTCCACCCTGTTAATGTCCTTACGGAGATGCAGCCTCCAGAACTGCACAGTACTCTAGGTGAGGCCTCACTAGTGCCTTATACAATGGCATCACCACCTCTCGCCTTCTGCTAGTGATATCTCTGCCTATGCACCCCAGCATGCCACTGGCCCTCCCAGCAGCCTTTGCACTCTGTTTGGACACCTTTAGGTAATCGGAAATGATGACCCCTTTCTTCCTTGGTGATTGTCAGTGACTCTCCCCCATCCTATAACTCTCTCCAAGGTCCCTTCATCCCAGGTGCATAATTTTGCACTTCTTAGAATTAAACCTTTGTTGCCACACTTCAGACCATTCTTCAAGCTTCCCCAGGTCTCTCCTCATTCTTTGCACCCCTTCTGGAGAATCCACCCTACTGCAGATCTTGGTGTCATCTGCAAACAGGCAGATCTTTCCTTCCAGCCCTGCCGCAATGTCACTAATGAAGACAATAAACAGGACTAGCCTAAGGACTGAGCCCTGTGGTACCCCACTGGTCACCCTCCTCTCCCTGGATTGGATCCCATTAACCACCACCCTCTGCCTCCTGTCCGTTAGACAGTTCCTAACCCAGTTTACCACCTTATGCCCCATGCCCAGCCTCCCCATCTTGTTAACCATCCTCTTATGTGGGACAGTGTCAAAGACCTTGCTGAAATCAAGGTAGGTGATGTCCACCACCCATTTACTTCCTTCGTCACCCAGTCAAAAAAATCTATAAGATTTGTCTGCCACAACCTTCCTGCTGTGAATCCATGTTGCCTCAGATCCTGGGCTCCATCAGATTCTAGGTGCGCCATTATTCTTTCCTTAAACAGTGCCGCCATGATCTTACCCACTACTGAGGTGAAGCTGCCTGGCCTATAGTTCCCTGCCTCCTCTCTACTCTCGCTTTTGTGCAGAGACAACCTGTGCCCTCTTCCAGTCCACTGGGACCACTCCTGTATTGAGTGACTCGGTGAACATAGCTGTCAGAGGTGCTGCTAGCTCTCTTTGCAGCTCTTTTAATATCCTCGAGTGTATGCCATCTGGCCCCATTGCTTTCTCCACCTTCAGTTTCATGAGCTCCTCCAGGACTCTCTTGACTGTGAATGGACTGGTGTCCACCTCTCCCCCCCTCCTTGTATTGGTTGACTAACTGTGGTCCCTGCCCTTTCCTTCTTCCGTGAGTACTGAACAGAAGTATATATTTAATATTTCTGCCTTTTCTAGGTCCCCCTCCTTACACTCTCCTTCCTTCCTTCCCTTTTAGCCTTATAATTCCCCCACCCCGTTTTTTCTTTCACTTATATACCTATAGAATGTCTTGTCCCCTTTCTTCACTGTCTGTGCTAATCCTTCCTCAGTCTGCGCCTTTGCACTCCTAACAGCCTTTCCTGCGTCCCTTAGACACTCTAGGTACACCTTCCTGTCTTCCTCCTTTTGGGTCTCCTTATATTTCCTGAATGCCCTACTTTTCACCCTCACTTTGTCTGCCACCTCTTTTGAGAACCATAGTGACTTTCTTCTTTTCTTGTCTTTGGATACCAGCCTGATGCACTGGTTAGTCATGTCCAGGATGGCTCCTTTTAGGTGCTCCCACTGCTCAATCCCCCCCCCCCTTCTAGGGCAACTTTTATACATTACCCCATTTCAGCAAAATCTGCTCTTTTGAAATCTAAAACCTTTGCCTTAGTGTGACTTGACTGACTCCGTCCCCATGGTAAACCACACCATGTGGTGGTCACTGGACCCCAGCTGTCCTTCTACCAAGACATCTGCGATTCTATCCCATTGGTCAGTACTAGGTCCAGAATCGCCCTCTCTCTGGTGAGATCAAGCATTAGCTGCCTTGGAGCTGCCCCCCTTTAGGGAATCTAGGATGCCTCTACTTCTGGCTGAAGCAACTGCCTTGGTAGTCCAATCCATGTCTGGCATATTGAAATCACCCAGCAGTAGAATTTACCCTTTAGTCACCATCATATGTATTTCATCCACTAGCTCCCTGTCCACTTTCTCTTCCTGTGCTGGAGGCCTGTAGTTCACCCTTGTGCATATTACTGTGCCATTCCCAGACTCAAGGTTGACCCACAGTGCCTCAGCCTCCCCCCCGACTACCCTGCACTTCTGTCGCTTTTATACCTTCTCTGACATACAGTGCAACCCCTTCCCCTTTCTTAATTCCCCTATCCCTCCTGAACAGAGCATAACGTGGTACATTTATGTCCCACCCATGATTTGCAGTGTACCATGTCTCAATTATTGCTACTATGTCCAAGTCCGCCTCTACTAACAAGGCTTCCAGGTTTGGAATTTTATTCCCAAGGCTGAGGGCATTAGTTACCATGGCCTTCCATGTACTGCAGCCTCTCCTCCCTCTGCCCCTGTCTTTACCTACCTGCTTCTTCCCCCTGCCCCAGTTATAGTTCTTTTGTGACCTCAATTTCTCTGCCTCTCCCTTTCCGCACACCTCAGTTGTCCCTGTTGTGAACTAATTTTCCTGCACTTCAATTCTGGTTTGTGTATCTTGTGGGGGTTTGCCCCACCCCCCGGCTAGTTTAAACACTCATCAGTGAAGCATTTAAACTGTCCATTAGGGACTGCTTTCCCCTTCCTGGATAGATGCAATCCATCAGCACTATACAGGGCTCCATAATTCCATGTGGGTCCCCAGTCCCCAATGAAGCCATACCCCTTCTCGCTGCACCAGCCCTTCAGGCATGCGTTGAAGTTTCTGATACAGAGATTTCTATCCACCCCCCCCTGCAGTGGACCGTTAGCACCTCCTAGAATGTCACAGAGCTTTCCACCTTTCCCAGGTGCCCTCCCAACTCCCTGAAGTCTTCCTGTACCTGCTCTAAGCTAGCCCTGTCCTTGGATAGGTCATTTGTTCATGGGTAAACAATGACCTCCAGCCCTCCCCTCCTTGCCACTGCTTCAGCGATCCTCAGGATCTGCTCCCCCCCCCCATCCGGGCTGTGCCTCCTGGAAGGTACTTGACCTCTCTCTCCTCCCTGCTATCTGTGCCCAGATCCAGTCCCTGGACAATGGAGTCCCCCAGTAGGAGTAACTTCTTCTTCCACTGGGTTCTCTACCTACCATCCCCGGGTCTCCATCCTGGAGGACCTTCACCTTCCCCTGGTTGCAGCCTCGGGTTCCCTTGTGGGACTCTCCTGCTCCTCCAGAACAGTGTAGGAGTTCCTGAGCTTGACTGGATTAGGGATGTGTCTCTGACCCCTCTCCCTAAACCTCCCTGAGCCCACCATAGTCCACCCTGCCATCTGCCTAGGCAGTCACTGTGGCAATGGCTGGGGACAAGGTGGTCACTGGGTGCTGGTGAAGGTCTGCAGTACTCTTGCAGTTCGGCCCTGAGACTGGCCACCTCCACCCTCAGCCCAGAGAGGTGCCGGCAAATGGGGCAGCACCACAGCTCCCAGAATGTTCTCCTGAAGACTGCTGCACCACATCCAGAGCACTGCACCACTCCCTGCATCTTCCTTTTCTTGTTTAATACTCCTTTACTCTGTGCCCAGACCCTTTTTTTTTGTCACTTACTGTCTTATGTTATTGTTTTCTTCTCCCTCTGTTTATCTCTTCTCTTTGTCTCCTGTGGTCCCTCCTATTGATTACTCTTTCAATGTTCTATCGAGGGGTATTTCTCTGTCACAGGTGTCTAGATGTGTCACTGTAAGTTGCACTGCCCTGAAACTTAAGCAGGACGCTGAAGCGTGTCACTTGGGTACATGCCTATAAAGGTGAACCACCATGGGGTGGGTGGAAATGGGGGAAGGGAGGGCAGGCCTAATGTCTCAGAAGTGCTGTGGGGAAACAATCAGCTCTCTTGCTATGGAAAAAAAAGACAAATGAACCCACTCCTGAAACAAGACAAACCAGATTGAGTACTACGACTGGGTGACAAGAGAACTGGACAAAGGCCATGCAGTGGATGTCCTGTATTTGGATTTCAGCAAGGCCTTTGATTCCATGCCACATGTGAGACTGGTGGAGGGGAGAGCTGGAATATATAGGGGAAGGAACAAAGATCGTTAACTGGATCACCAATTGGTTGAAGGGAAAGCAGCAAAGGGTGGTGATGGGTGGGGAACTCTCCTCTCCACGGGATGTGATCAGCTGGGTGCCACAGGGATCTGTACTGGGACCAGTGTTGTTCGGGATATTCATAGCGGATATCTCCTATGGGGTCCAGAGTAAGATCAGTCTCTTCACAGGTGACACCAAGATGGGAGCAATGGTAGATGGCATCGAGAGGTGGAGGGGGCTGCAGGAGGACCTGACCAAACTACAGGAGTGGTCGGATGCATGGCAGTTAGGGTTTAATACCAAAAAGTGCAAGGTATTGCACTTCGGGGCTAATAACCAGGGGAGGAGCTACCAACGGGGGGGGGGTTCAGCTGGAATGCACAGAGGAGAGAAAAAGGATCTAGGGGTGCTTATAACAGGGAGTACGAACAACTCCGCTCAGTGCAGGAAGGCAGCTGCAAAAGCCAACAGGATGCTTTGGTGCATAGTGAGGGAAATCTCCTCCAGAAACAGGGAGGTAATTCTGTCCCTATACAGGTCGCTGGTCAGGCCACATCTCGAACACTGCATGCAATACTGGCACCCATTCCTGAAGAAGGCCATCAAATTGTTGGAGTAAGTACAACGGAGGGTGATAAAGATGATCCAGGGATTAGAAGGTTACTCCTATAAGGAGAGGCTGTGCGAGCTGAACATGTATTCACTGGAGGAGAGGAGGGATGGGGGGACATGAACGAAACCTTTAAATACTTAAAGGGGATTACCAAGACTAGTACAGAAGGTATTTTCCAGATTAGAAGGGGAGGGTCACGAGGGGGAACCAGCTGAGACTGGAGGGGCAAAGATTCAGGAGGGAAGTCAGGAGACATTATTTCACAGAGAGGGTGATGGACAAGTGGAATACTCTGCCTGAGGAGGTGGTAGCTTGTAGCTCGGTTGAAGGTTTCAAGAGGGGAAGGGACAGAGTGAGAGGGTAATTATGAAAAGGGAGGGGTGGGTGGTGGGGCAGCTGCAAACTGAGGGGTTAGTGCAATCGAGCAGACTCGATAGACTGTAAGACCTGCTTCTGCTGGCATTTTCATATGTTTGTAAGACTGAACCAACAGCTCCTGTAACAGGAAAACTCCACCAACACCAGCAATAAGGTAAAACACTGTTTAAAAATAGTTATTTGAACCTGTGTGCCCCAAGACAAATGTGCTCCACCTGACTAAGTTCCCTGAGTGTGCTTCCTGGTAAATGCGGTGGCTCTGATCTCTATCACTTTTTTTTTTTTGTGTTGACCAGAGTTGCTTTGATTTAAACCAGTGCAGGATACTGTGGAAGTCTTGCTGGAGCAGACCTTGCACAGCTGAGGTGGAGGGACTGGAGGTCTGGATGACTGTGTCATCGGCATACATGTGAATATGCGAGTTGGCACAGGACAAGGGAGGCGGTTAAGGAAATTGGAGAAGAGAATGGGACACAGGATAGAGCCCTGCTGGACTCTCACCTGGATGGGAAGAGGAGGAGATAAGACGCTACCAACATGTACTGACTGTAGACGGCCCATAAGGTAAGAACAGAACAATTGACTGCAGGAGCTGAGAGGACAACTGAATTCAGCGTATCCAAGAGAAGTGAGTGGGACACCAAGTCGAAGGCCTTGGACAGATCAATGAAGATAGCAGCTGTGATGTCCCCCTGATCCATCCCTGAGAAGACAGAATCGGATACACACAACAGGGAGGAGACAGTGGAGTGATACTTCCAGAAGCCAGACTGGAAGGGGAGAGGAAATTGGTAGAGAAGGGGAACTGAGAGAGTCAGGTGTAGACAAACTTCTCTTCTACCTTGGCAAGAGAAAGGAGGGAGGAGATTATGGAAGTTACCTGGGGAGGACAGTTCCTGCTCCTTTGTGGAGTGGAAGAACTTTGGCCAACTTCCAGGACTGAGGGAGAAGGAAAGCATGAGTACATGAGTCAGAGAAAATGTTATGGCACAAGCAGAGAAATGTAGTAGTTTAGGATCCTGCTCACCAGGGCTGGATTTGTGCAGGTTGAGGGAATGAAGTGCAGTCAGGGGGTTCCTGGGTAGTTACAGGGGAGACAAGGAAACCCTGTGAAGGGAGAGAAGAGGAGGGAGAGGGAACATGAGGAGTAGTGGCAGAGGCTGGAGGGTTAGCAGAAGGGACAGCTCAAGTGGTGAACATATGAACACACGAAGAAGCCAGCAGAAGAAGGCCATTTGGTCTATCAAGTCTGCTTGTATTGCAGGGTCCACAGCTTGAGCTAATGTCCCTGCCCTCCCTCCCCATCCATGATCCTTACCTTCCCCCTATGCCTATCCCAGCCTCTCTTAAAGCTGCCCACTGTCTTCAATGAGATGTCCTCTTCCAGCAACACATTCCAAGTGTCCACCACCCTCTCTGTGAAGAAGTGCTTCCTGACCTCCCTCCTAAACCTCCCACGCTCCAGCTTAAGACTGTGCCCCATCGTGTTATGGTTGCCACTCAGCTTAAAGATATTCTCCTTATCAACCTTATCTATCCCTTTCAAGTACCTGAAAGTTCCAATCATGTCCCCTCTATCTCACCTGTCTTCCAGGGAGTACATGTTCAGTGTTCTCAGCCTCTCCTCGTATGCCTTACCCTGCTGATCTGCTATCATCTTGGTAGCCCTCCTCTGGACCTTCTCCAGCAGATTGTCCTTTTTAAGATGTGGGCACCATTACTGAACTCCACACTCTAGATGCGGCCTTATCAGTGACCTGTACAAGGGTAGAGTAACCTCCTCTCTCCTACTACTGATCCCCCTTGATATTAATCCCAGCATCTTGTTTGCCTTTGCCACTGCTTTCTTGCACTGCATGGAGTGCTTCAGGTCACTAGTGATCATCATTCCCAGTTCCTTCTCCTCCTCTGATGCAGATACTCAGACTCCACCCAGGTAGTACTCTGTCCAGGGATTCTTGGCTTCAGTATACATAACTTTGCATTTCTTGGCATTGAAGCTAAGCTGCCAGATCCTGGACCACCTTCTCAGCTTTTCCAGATCTTTCTGTAGATTTTGTATCCCTTCAGCTATGTCCACTCTTTTGTAGAGCTTGGTGTCATCTGCAAAAAGGCACATTTTGCCCTTAATGCCATCCCCAATGTCATTGATGAAAATCTCACTGAAGTGAGCAGCAACAAAGGAGGGGTCAGACACAGGTGAACTATTTACCAGAAAGACTGGAGGGGCAGACTGGGTGGAAGGGTAACAGAGGGACTGAATTACTTTACAGAACTTTGAGGGGGCATTAACGTTATTCTGAAGGATGGCCTTGAAATATATTATAATTTTGCAGCCTGGACAGCCTTTATGCAGGAGTTTCTGATAGTCCTGTATAAGAGAAGGTCAGGAAGGGAATGAAAGGATTTATAACATGCCCAAGCTTGATCTCTGGACTTGCACTGATCAATTACATCAGAAGTAATCCAGAGGTGGTGGTGAGTTTTGACTCTGGATTTTTTTAAGTGAGGCATGCTTGACCCTGAGCATTTGGAGTGCAATATTAATATCAGTGGCAGGGGGAATGGCTGTCCAAACTGCAGCAGCCAGGTCACTCAAGGGAGCAGGGGTGTTAAGCAACTGGAGGGATCTATTCCACATGTATTTAGGAAGGAGAATGAACACTGCATCTTCCTGATGCAGAAGGTCAGATAGTGGTCCTTGAAACTGTCAAGCAAGATACCTGTTGCAACAATACTATGAAGGTGGGAGGAGAGACCACAGTCCAAGAGGGAATTATTGTGGAAGTGGGGGTTGAGATGAGTGGCTTTGTTGATAATCTCTGTGAGATTTAGGGACTCAACCTTGTGGATGACTGGTCTAGAAGCCCAGGGAGAGCTAACCAACATTAAAATCTCCTAGCAGAAAGAATTTACCAGTGCAGGAATGAGAGGTGATGGCTAAGAGGAAACCTGGTGGGTTTGCAAATGATTTGGTGAAGATTTGTGTTACTAGCAGTATTTTTAAAGATGCAGAGACCCTTGTCAAGCCAGTTAAGGTTAAAGTCCCTAACATAATTAATTTACTGGGATGTAGCTCCCCAAGGCAGCCCAGAAGTTCATCCAGAGGAGGCTTGGCTACTGGGGGGGGGGGGCTATAGTCACAGCCTACATACAAAGGCTTGGAATGCCAAGAAGTAATTTATTGACTTTAGAAGGGTAGACTTAGATAGGTTGAGGGAACTGGTCAGGGATAAGTTAGTACATGTGGAGGATATAAGCGGGGTGGAGGAGAGATGGGCGTCAATAAAAGGAGCCAGCCTCAAAGCATCAAAGCCAAGCATAAGAACAGTATCTTTAAAAAAAAAAAAAAAAAAAAGGCCGGCCCAGTGGCGTAGAAGGCTGGGGCACGGGCGCCTTACCTCAAACCACGCTGGCGACCCGGGTTCGGGAACGGACTCGGGTCGCTGGGGGTCGGCAGGGGACGGGAGAGGATTGAGCGTCCTAAGGACTGCTCTCCTCCCCGGGGATGGGTTAGGGCCATGCCTCACTCTGTAGCAGCCCCCGGTGGAGACCGGGGGCACTACAAGAAGTGGCGCAACAGGGGGGAAAAAACAGAAAAGTGGAAAATGGCGTCCGAGTGACCGGATGACGGCCGCCTGGATCCCCTGCCTCCATGGAACCCCCAATGAGCCAGGGAAAACCCTGATCGCAGCAGTATCAGGGCCGAGAGCAAGAATGCCTGGAGGCAATTTCCCTCCGGAAGGAGGGGACCCGTCCGACAAAGGGTTACGTCGGGCTACCCTGGTCGGCTGCGATCTGGGATCTGGGGGAAGCTGGCGTCAGGGTGGGTTCGGAATGGAGCGGGGGTAGTCCTTGGCAGAAGGCCTGAAGGAGAGGCTGGTCGGACGCGGTTGGGGGCGATAAAATAAATAATACAAAAAAAAAAAAAACAGGTTTAAGAGACCACTATGGTTCTCAGCTAGGGTCAGGGAAGTGGATAGGGGCAAAAAGAAGGCCTTCTATAAATAGAAGGAAATGCAGGGGGAGGCAGAATGGGAGGATTATCTACAGAAAAATAGGGAGGCAAAGAGTGCAGTCAGGCGAAGGCAGACATGGAGCTGCATATTGGGGAGGGGTCAAGAACAGGGAAAAACTGTTTTTTAGATATAGCACAGAAAAAAAAAAAGGGGGCATCAAACGGCTAGTTGGGGGGGTAGGATGATAAAAGAGGATGAGCAAAAGGCTACCATCCTTAATGACTACTTTTGCTCAGTATTCATAAAGGAAGACTGTGGGTCCATGCCAGGAAGCAACATCGAAGTAGCCGCTAAGGGAATCCCAGAAATTAAGCAGCCAATACTTACTAGCGAGAGGGTCCTGAAAGGGCTGACAGCCCTTAAGACTGATAAGGCCCCAGAACCAGATGGGTTGCATCTGAGGATACTTAGGGAATAAGCAGCAGGTCTGACTGAACCACTGACTAGGCTGTTCAACAGCTCACTTAGGTCCAGAGAAGTTGCAAGGGATTGGAGAATGGCACATGTTGCACCACTTCATAAGGAAAGGATAGGGAGCAACCAGGGAACGACAGGCCCGTCAGTCTGACCTCCATCATGGGGAAGCTGATGGAATCACTAATAAAAAGGACCATGTGGACTACCTAGAAATCAACAGGCTCCAGGATAGTAAACAACATGGTTTTGTGGTGGGAAGGTCTTGTCAGACTAACCTGATTTTCTTTTTCTTTGATTGGGTGACCAAGGAAGTAGACAAGGGCCACGCTGTGGATCTCCAGTACTCTGGCTTCAGCAAGGCTTCTGATTTGGTACCACACAAAAGGCTGCTCAAAAAGTTGGAAGACCTGGGTGTAGCTAAAAACCGTAGTGAACTGGGTGGATTGGTAGTTGACTAGAAGGGAGGCAGCACAAGGATGGTGATCAACTGGGTTAAATCAGAGGAAACTGAGAATATGAGTGGGGTTCCACAGGGATCTGTCCTGGGACCGGTCCTCTTCAACATGTTCATTAGTGACACTGGTGCAGGATTCCAGGGCAGGCTGTCTCTTCACAGATGATTGCAAACTATGTGGGAGGGTGGATAGTGATGAGCGAATAAGGGATATGCAGAGGGACCTATAAAGACTACAGAGATGCCCAAAGGTCTGGCAGTTAAAATTCATGCCAAAAAAGCACAAGGTAATGCGCCTAGGGAAAAGGAATCCCAAGACGGAGTACTGGATGGGTGGGGTGAGACTTATCACTACAGAAGAGGAATGGAATCTAGGAGTTATCATCAGTAACTCCCTTAAATGAGCCAGTGCAACAAGGCCTATAGCAAGGCTAACAGGATGCTGGGATGTATTGGGAGGGTACTGATGGCAGAAGAAAAGAGGTAATACTTCCCCTATACAGATCCTTAGTGAGGCCACACCTGGAGTACTGCATCCAGTATGGAGCCCTCACCCCAGAAAGGACAGGGATAGGTTGGAAACAGTGCAACACAAAGTAACAAAAATGATTCGGGGCCAACAGGGCAGATTCTATGAGGAGCACCTAAAGGCACTACATACATACTCACTGGAAACCAGTAGGGAGAGGGGAGATATGATAAGAGACCTTCAAGTTCCTTGAAGGAATGAACAAGGTAAACTGCGGGGAATTATTTACCCTGAATACCAAATCGAGGTCACGTGGTCATGAGTAGAAATTAACAGGAGGGAGGTTCAGGAGGGATGTGAGGAAGTACTTTACGGAAAGGGCGGTGGAAGCTTGGAACAATCTGTTAGCCAAGGTGGTGGGTGTAAACACAGTCAGAGGATTCAAGCAGGCATGGGACAGAATGAAGGGAACAGTGGTCGCCCGGGGCAACAAGACCAAGGAGGAGAATGGGGATAGGACAGGGAGGGTTAGTATTCTGGAGGAACAATAGGTTCCAGGGAAGGTTCCAAGGATTATAGGGAGTATGGGCAGACTGGATGAACCTCTGGTCTTTTTTTGCCACCATGGTCTACATTTCTATTGAATACAGATCTATAAGAAGAGGACCTTGAGGTGGATAAAGGTAGTTCTGTGGCTTGGTGAGTGGTTTTGGTGTAGAGGATAACTCCCCCTTCGTTCTTGTTACCAGACCAGTCTTTCCTAAACATGTTATAGCCAGGGATATAAATTTCATTTATTAGGATATGCGGCTTCAGCCAAGTTTCAGTTACAGCAAGTATGTCCAGAGAATACAAATTCACCCAGGCTTCGAGTTCATGAGTCTGGGGTCTTAAAACTATTTGGACTAACTTAAAGGGACACTGTCAACCCCCTTAGGCCTCAAAGTGTCCCTAGTATAAAAAACAGATTTCATGATTGCCAACATTCTGTAAAGATTGTTGATACAGCTGATAGTTTGATTCTGACTCTTATTTTCCTTAAAAAAGTAAAAAACAGTCTGCCCAACATATTGATGTTATCACACCAAAACAGGTTTGTTTACATTCCCTGATCAACTTCAAATGCATCTTTCCTGGACTTGGGAACACCCACAAAACAGTCTAGCCCCTCATGATGCAGTGAGAGTTTAGAAGGCTACTGCCTTATGAGTGACTGCACTGTTTGGGTATGTTTCTAATGCTCAGGACGTATGCAGTAAGAACAGAACCAAGACTGTAAACAAAAACAAGGTTGTTTATAAGTATACATTGCCATGCATTTCAGTTCTACTAAGCAAGGAGACAGACAAAACAAACAGCAGCATCAGTGAATTTTAGAGAGGGTAAGCAATCATAAAATGTGGGATTTCAAATAGAAATAATATGAAAAATAGATTGACAGTGTCCCTTTAAATCCTTTACAATTAGATCAAACAGGGTCTGAGGGGGAGGTAATTCTGACACTGGAAAGACAGGGGCAAGGCTTAGTCTTAATGTCCCCAGCTGAAAGCAAGAGGATTAACAAAGAGCGTAGTAAGCAGCCAGAGAAATGGTACAGTGTGCTTATTAAGTGTCAATACCAGCTGCCTAGACATCAGGTAACTGACACCATTCAGTTTCCCACGGTAAAAGCTGATCACATTAGGTGAAACAGATAAATAGGTCTCAGCAGAAGTCAGTGACACAGGACGACTGGCATGCAGTCCCAGGAAGGGAGCAAAACAATTAGCTACCAAACTGTCTGTAATCACCATCAGATTTAAGGAGAGCAGGACATGAACTAAACCCATAAAGGCCATGTTTAGATAAGCAGTAGCGGTATTTATTTATTTATTTAGTTTTTGCTGACTGGGTAAGTGCACTAGACAAATCTTGTCTATTTTCAGGCATGACCCAGGAGAGGCGGATACAGATGAATGCCAACTGACCTTGAACCAGATTAAGCTGTTGGTGGTATTTAAGTGCCATGGAATATTTAACATCCACCTGAACTACCACCAATCCAGGCAGATGGGACCTCGGTTTAACGTCTCATCCGAAAGACATTTACCTTAGCAGGGAGTGATATGGTTTGTCGGGGGCAGGGGAGGTATGTCTTACCAAGGATATTCTGAGAAGTCACCAAGACTGGGGCCTCCGTGCCAGAGATAGTTATTGGAGCAAGAAAGGTGATAGCTAATTGAAACTGAAATATACAGATCACCAAGATTGGAATTTGCTAGGAGTGGTGGTAAACCCCACAAATGTACACAGGCCAGTAAGAGGAATAACGTAGTAAGAGTGATGCTAGTGCTCCTGGGAATGTGATGGTAGTTACTCCAGCACAAATGAGGTTCATTAAAAAGGCCTGAATAGATTTCACCCAAAACAGAGGTTTACCCTTTTAAATACATAGTTGCTATATGCATCCTAGCAATCACAGTTCTAACCATTAAACAGGTTTGAACTGCAGTCCTATCAAATTAGAAGCTATAATAAAGATATGTCATGCAGGATGAGCAGCAATACAGCGAGGCTAAATCAATCGGATAACCCCAGGGGCTAGATATTCAAAAAGGCGCAAAAGCGGAGCGTAAAGGTCTGCACTGTGCCTGTGCTTCCACCCAACCCGGAGGTTACTATATTCAGGCGGACAGTGCACTGACACTATCCAACTGAATGTGGGCTTGTGTTGGCACAGTGCCAAGTCATGCTGCGCTGTCCCAACACAGACCTTGGCTGTACCCAGCCCACAGGGATGTGTGCCCACCAACCAGATAGTGCCAGAAGCCACAGTGCGATATTCAGCCGCAGAATGCCAATGAGCCCATTGAGCATGCAAGGCACTAAGGGGTCACATGCATACCCATTATGGGCTCATTTGCATGGAAAGTGGCAGCAAGTTTGTGCCTGTCCTGTGGTCACCTGCCACATCAGTCCTGGTGACAACCAGCCCTCCACCCTTGAATGTCCATCCCCCATGATAATGTAGTCCTTGGTATCTAGTGGCACCCCACCATCCGATCCCCCAACCCATGCACACATCTGTAGTCCCTGGTGTCCAGTGGCACCCCCCAACACCCATTCAGTAAATCACATTACAATCCCTGGTGTCCACTGCCCCCACACATGCACACCTGTCCCGATGCTAGCATCCCTGATGCTAGTGGCTCCCCCAGTCACCATCCTGTAAATCCATGGACTGTCCCTGGTGTTCAGTGGCGGCCCCCATCTGCCAAATGCCCCTCCCGGTGCATCCACTGCTTCCCTGGTGGTTAGTGGATACCCTTCAAGCCTGCTGGTCTGGATAGGTCCCTGCCTTCTGGTGGCATCCCCTCCCCCTGGGCTGCCAGCCACTGCATCCAGACCGATCCCTGGCATCCAGTGGTACTCCCTCACCACTGGTCACCACACAGACCACCGAACAGTGGTAGTGTCATGGCCAAACCCTGCCCAGCCTGGGCCCAGCACACCCCCAGCCAACCCTTACCCCCATACCTGTGATGGCAGGGCTGTACGGGCAGCTCCATATGATGACCAGCACAGCCCTCCATTCATCGTCACACCAGCTGCTATATGGGATGACAGTGAACATGCGTATGCTGTACACATACTCACTGTAATCCCATACGATGGTCAGCTGCGGAGGTGAGTGGAGGGTTGTGCCGATCATCATATTGGGATCCACGCAGAGCCCCACCATCACAGGTACAGGAGGTGGGGGGTTGACTGGGGTGTGCTGGGCGGGCTAAGGTGGGGCAGCGACACTGCCACTGTCCAGTAGTCCAAGTGATGAGCCGTTGAAGAGGGGTTATCAATGGACACCAGGTACTGGTATGGTGGCAGGGGCTGGGAGCTTCCGGGGATGCCACCGGACACCAGGGTGGCAGGGAACTATCCAGGCTGGCAGGCCATAGAGGGCTCTCCTAACCACCAGCGACTCTGCATTTGCTCCAGGTTGGGTGCTTGGTGGGTGGGGGTTCCACTGGCCAGCAGGGAAGCAATGGTATCACCGGCATGAGTGTCCGGCACGTGGTGGGGGGGCTCCATTTGCCAGTAAGGAAACAATGGATGCACCAGAAGGGGAATTTGGCAGGTGGGGGACACCACTGGGCACCAGGCATGGCCCGTGGATGTACAGGACGGGTGACCAGAGGGGGAGGAGGGTGCCAACAGACAACAGGGCATCCCTTTTTGTACTGGGACAGGGGTTCAGAAAGTGAGGTACCACTAGACACCAAGGCAACACTGGAATGGACCAGGATGGGGGATTGGAGAGTGTGGTGTGCCACTAGACACCAGGACAACATTGACACGGATCAGGATGGGGGATCAGAGGGTGCGGGGTACCACTAAATGCCACAGCAACACTGGTACGGACTGGGATGAGGGTTTGGAGTTAGAGGGCAGGTGGCTGCAGTATAACCATCCCGCCACCACGGCTTTGTGACTAGTGGGATCTTTTTTTTTCTTTTTTTTTAACAGGGACTATTGGGGCCCGCCCCAAGAAAATTTTTGAGTTCCAGGAGTTCAGATTTGCAAGTTGCTGCATTTTGGTGGGGAACGCTAAACTCCAATTTCATATGCAACCAATATTTAAAAATCAATGCCAGGCAGTGTTTATCGCATTGTTAGATCTACCCTAAATGAATGTGAACTGGCACTTATTTACTAGGGATACTAACCCTAGTGGCCAAGTCACTAGTCCACATTGCTTTCAGTTAGGTCAAACAATGAGGTTAACACTGCCTGGGGCATGCTACAAGGGTGGCCACATGTTTCCATCATACCCGCACAATGTCCAGATACACTGCCAACTGGTCTAGATCGCAAACTCATAAGTATTGCACTACCAAGGCAATATACACTCCATTTAATCTTCTCCAGAGTTCCACACTAACTACAGATGGACAACGGATCCCCCTATCCCAGCAGCAGTGTTTCCAGTAAATGAGTAATGACCCTCTCTCCCAACCTGACCCAAGCCAAGCATGCTTGCCCACCAGACCCCCTCCTGCCCTGGGGGAGGGCACAAACCACAGTTGGATTTTCCTTATTCAGCTCTGGATGATGACTGAAGGACCCAGTTAGTTTGGTGCCTCTCTCTCTCCTCAGGCTCAGTCTAGGTAGTCTGTTTTTCATGCAACACAGCTACACCGGCCACTGCCTCTCAAGTGATGACAGAGCACAAGCCAGAGAGCCAGGCCCTGTCCTGAATTTCACAAGGGACAATAGCAGGAATCCCCCCCAGATGAAGTTGAGTTGTGAGAACAAGGAGGGACAGCAGCAGTAATGTACTTGTCTGCTGGGCAGGGTCTGTTGCTAGGCTGCCAGGGAGGTCTACTAGCGGTTGGCAACTAGGGGTCTGCAACTGGAGAGCACTGCTGGTTGTGAGAGAGGGAAACATTAACTCCCTTACACACACTGCTGTCTCTAGTCTAATGTTAAACCCAGAATGTCAAAGGGATACCCTCCTCTTCTTCCTGTTATGCCAGTCTCTGCTGCCTCACTCCCATACTCTGAGACAGACACCCACAGTGAAATGGACATTGGGATAGGTGCTGCAGAGTGAACATACTTCAATTAAAAAAATAAAGTGATGACAGCTTCAGCTGAAGAAATGCTTATTCTAGTGTCCTCAACCACCAACACAGACTGAACAGCTGCAAAGAGAAACTATACCTCAGGAAGGAACCACCATACACAAAGTAGTTGTCATATAGCCACAGATGAGGGAAGAGTCTTACTTTTTTTTGATTACCTGCAGATCTCTAAAAATGGAGCTAATTACCCAACATCCACGTCTGCTTTTCCCTCTCTACTGCTCCTTATCTCCTTGCTAGTCACACTTCATCTTCTCAGCCATGCGACCAGTCAGATAGTGTGGCGAGCATCTAGGGGCATCATGCTGGTTCACAGATGTCACGATGAGTCGTGATGAGTCATGCTGCTTGGCAGCTGATCATGGGTTGGTACGTTGGAAAGACGGGAAGGCACAGGGACCGTGTGCACCACATACCCCTTTCTGGAGGCCAGGGATAACTAACTGTTTTGTGTGTGACTGAAACATTTCTTTGCAAACATGAAAAAAGCACTTGTGGAGCCGCCCTGATGACCTAGTAGTAGTGCATCTCATACTAATGTGGGCAGCCCAGTTCAGATGCATTCCCCGAGTCCCTGCAGTCATTCACCCCCCTGTGACTGGAAGGGGGGCAACCCTGCAACTGTGTCTGTAACAACCCTTGTAGTGGACAATAGCAATAGTACCTGCCCCCTCTCTAAAGGTTAAGCTGCAGGTTGGCATGTTGGCCGGACATTATTAGGGATGTGGGAGGAGGGAAAATGGAGAAAGGAGAAAACAGGAGTAAACCTCCCTGCTACCATCTCGGTAATGGACACCAGTACTCTTGGGACCCATACCCTACAACATGAGTCATGGTTGTCTGGGCTGGGAGGTTACAACAGAGTGGAGGGTGTAAATGTGTGTGTTGGGGGGGGAGAGGAGCTTTATTGACAAAACCACAATTGTCTTTCTAAAAAATGTGATCCCCTTAATAAAACCAAATGAAAATAAGGGACAGGAATCCTTGGTAATAGCCAGGTCGCTAATACGTTCTTTATATTGATATATTTGAATGCAGCATAGCAACAGTCACATAATATTGTTTTTGTTCAAGTAACAATAGAGCAAGGGAAACACAGCCACATATTTCAGCAGTAACACCACACAGCAATCTGTTGACAATCTGCATGCGTTTGTGCCTTTGACATTTACTAGCACGTCTCATTGAGTTTGTGACATCAGGCCCCTTTTAAAAAGATTGATAGAATCGTCCGCCTTGCTGCTGTGATTCACCAACTGTATTAAATCACCAGCAGATAATAAGAGTTGTATCAATTATCTGCTAGCAAATTATGGTCATTTCACGGGTGGAGGGTCACAGCACATAACACACAACAAAAGCTGTTTTGACTGAGGACTGCACAGTACTTAGTGTAAGTCAGCATTTCTCTGTATGCAAAAAGCAAATTACATTTATTAAATCATCACGGCCTAAATGTTATTAAAAATAACATTCATTCCACAACCTCTTGATGTAGCAAGCAGAAGGCAAAGAGCAGCGTTCCCTGTCAGATATATTGTAGGTGCCTTTGGAAACAAGCCATCTACACTTACCTGTGGCAACTTACATTTACTTTTTCAGAATTTTTGGCCGGGATAGTCATATTGAATCGAAACATGATTCCAGATGTGATTCAGGAGAGGTATAACAACTTGACTAAAGTACAATAGAACACAGTGCAAATAAGCTCAAAATAAACCTTGAATGCCAGTTCGGTGGCGCAGAGGGCTAAGGTGCTGTAGCACCTTACCTGCCACCACGTCGAGACCCGAGTTTGGGAACAATTCAGGTCGGTGGAGGGCAGTAGGGGTGGGGTGGGCTGGGAGAGGATCGAGCGGTTGCCTGGCAGCTCCCTTTACCTGGACTGGGGTGGTGGATTGACTCGGCTCTTGACCACCACCAGGGACCTGGTGATAGCACCAATGCTCAGGAGACAGGTGAAAGGAGCTGTGGTTCCAGAACGCATGTGTGCCTCCATGCGCATGCGCCCTCTGTGTTGCCGCAGCTCTGGAACAAGGGGGGAGAAAACAGATAAGGTCGCCTCAGTCTCAGTGACTTCCCACTCGCTGGCCCTCTGCTTCACACTGCCACCTGGCTGGACCCCAGCAACTGGATGTTGGTCTCCATGTGGACGAGGACAGCCCTCCCTTGCCTGGCCCCACCACAGGGAGCAACCCATGAGGTTCTAAGGGACCCAGCTGGGTTGAGGCAGCATGCCAAGTGGAAGGGGCAGTGATGGGACTGACAAGCTCTAGTCCAAGCTGACCATGGAAGAAAAACCTTAATGGAAAAAAATAAACTTTGAATAATTACATTTGACCATGCCGAATACAAAGAGACACAAGGTAGAACTCAATAAAGAAAAAAAAAGACACATTATAAAATATCAGAATACATAAAACACCGATGAAAGAATGACAGTCAGATCATGTCCAATAATGGGCAATACAAATATATGCACTAGGGCAGTCTTCCCTCCAATAATGCATCTATTTTTATTGCTCATTAGTTGCCAAAAATTAAGTAAAATGGTCCATTTCAATATATCAGACAGGGAAGCTGCAGTTCCCCTTTTTCCTGAGCTGAGATGGAACTAGTGACTTCTCCATTTTGTGAAGAACTGTATCAGTTGGAAGCATGGTAGAGAGTGGATTTCAGCAGTGCTTCTCTTGTAAACAAAATGCTACAATTCTTTTTGCTAGACTGATCATTGGTTAGCTGCAGGGGATCTGGAGTCATTACCTTACAAAAGGTGCTATAGGAGGCTGCAAAATGTGCAGGATGTCCATGATCCAAGGTGCAGAGACAGGACTGAAGTGTAGCACTTGAGAAGCATCTATGCATGGGGTCAATGGGGGAAGCAGTCCCATTACCTCAACGGGCACCATGTGTCCACACTGGGGTACGAACTGAAGTGGGAAAGGCATGAAGGGAGTAAAGAAGTGAGACTAGCATGCATATATCTGCGGGGTGGCAATTTAGAACAGATCTGCCATACTGGGGAATCAGTTCTGGAAAACTATGCTGGCAAGGGTACAGCAGCCAATATCCTGGTGAAGATGGCTGTGTCAAACACGGATGTGCCAGAATGGGTGGGTTCAGGTGGCGTCAGGAGGAACAGGAAGTGCTTCCTAGTCATAGAGGCATCCACATTTAGAAGGATGGGTTGGTTGGCTGGCGTGCAACTGTTTGGAGGAGGACATATCTATTCTGTCTTCCAGGGGCAGCCACAGAAATGGTAACTCCCTGGTTAGAGAGACTCACCAGAGGAGGTGGGAAACCAGGCACTGTAATACACCTGAGTATGAATAATCTGGTATGAAGCAGTGTAGAAGAGATTAAAGGTAGATTCAGAGACTCAAGCAGTAAACCAAAGGCAGTTTCAGATACAGTAGCCTTCTTGTAGATGCTGCCAGAGCCATGTGCAGGAAAGAGTCAATGGAACAAAATAACAGAGTTCAGAACATGGCTGAAAGGTTGGCATGATAAGGAGGAGTTCCACCACTTAAGTGACTGGGGATTCTTCTGATGATAGCTGGCTTCTCAAAGGATGGCCTGAATCTGAGCAGAGGTGGAATCTGGATGTTAGGGTAGAATCTAGTTGATGTAACAATTAAGTTTTAAACTAGGTAAGGGAGCAGACATTTTTACAGCATAACAGAATACACAGATACACAAGGAGAGCCAGAACGACTCTCCTTTGGTCAAAAGGGACAGCAGGTCAAGGTGGAAGCAGGCAGGTATAAATGTAGGAGAAAGGCAAATTCAAAAGCAACCAAAAAAGGAAGACCAGTGGGACAGGAGGAGCAGGTAGAGAGTTATGTAACCGAAGAAAGGAGCTGGACGAGCTACATTTGGCTATGGCAGCAGAGCAGATAGACATGTAAGCAATAAGACATGATGGGGTGTGCATTGTGCTAAGATAATTGCATGCCCAGGGGTATAGTGAGGCAAGAGGCTGCAGGCTGAGTGCCTTCTGCCCCAAGAAGAGTGGTTGTCTCAGTACAAAGCACACTGTTGGAGTGTCTCATTGCACTTATAAAATGGGCTTTTATTTTTATTTTTAAAATTGATACAATTATTAAAATACACCTTTTTTACTATGAAAAATTTGGAATTATTTTTTTTTAATCTAAATTAATCCTTCCACCTACTGGAACTACATTCAAATTACTGCTTTGGTCAAGGAGGGATTAATCCACGACAGGGTATGGGGTTACTGAGCATTAATCCATGCCTGGGGGGGCTGGAATCATGATGTAAAGCCGAGTGATTTCGCCACCCAGGCGTGGATTAATGCTTAGTAAACCCACACCCTGGAGTAGGTTAATCCTCTTATAGAGCATGGGCAATGTTTGCTTTTTTTTACCTAAAAAAAAACAGTGAAATAAAGCCATGTGACCATGCAACTGTGGGTATATCAGACATTAATCCACAGTCAGGTGACCTGTTTGGACCACTCAGAAGATGATATTTTAGGAAACAATGTTATAAGGTGTTTTTACCTAATGGTGATTCCATAGTAATAGTTTCATAGAGTTTTCCATGCACCCCCAATCAATGTTCCTATTTATTTAAAAACAAAATACATGAGATGATTGTGGCAATAGGGTTTCCTCATGTAATGTCAAGAGGCTTGAATAGACACAATTTTGCAGCCATGTTGAGAGCAGTGCGAGACAGAGACAGTTACCAACATCATGAGTGGAAAAATGTCAGCATCTCCCTGTGCTATGCTCAGGTGTTTTCAGTTCAGTGTTTTTTTCTTTGTTAAATATTTCTATTGATCCCAGTACAGTGGCTATGACTTCTGTGGCCCGATATTCAAAACTCTGCCTGGAGTCAAAACCGAATTTGCCCGTGCAAACTGGGTTTTGTGCAGATGGGCAAGATTAAAAAGCCTGATTAAAGCGAGCAAACTCAGTTTGCACCCAGGCAATACACAGAGGGAGACACAATCCAAATGAATGGGCCGGGACCTGAATATTGGTGTAGTCCAATATTCAGAGTATGTGTGCCGTACAAGGCCGTTTTGCTCAGTCCCTTTGTGTGGCGTATATATCGCCAACCAAAAATGCACAACCCTAGTGTTTGGCAGAGGAAGAAGAAATGAACTTCATACTAATCATAATTTCCTTTTCTGTTAGCTCCAACATTGTCAATGGGTAATCATAACAACTGGGAATAGTGCACCCCTACCAGGGGAATGGCACAGTCCAAGCTTTAGCATGTTGGGCACATAGAAACATAGACTTTGACACCAGATAAGCACCGCTTGGCCCACTTAGTCTGCCTATTTCCCTACCTAGAGGATAAGCTGCAGATCCTATTTAACCAACAGCCTATTTCTTCCTGCCCTTCACAAAAATTGCCTTATGTCTGTCCCATGCATTCTTGAATTCTCCCACAGGATTCCATGGTACAGCAACTCCACAGTTACTACTTACCTCGCAGTGCCATAATAGCTACACATTTTCATATATTATAATCTATTGTCAACCTAAATTGTGTTGCCACATAGAAGGAAAAAACTGTCTTACCTTCCAGGTAGACGTCCGAGGAGAAGGCTCTCCATTGGACTCAAGGTTTGGACACTTCAATCCTCCTTGCTGGAAGAACCATCATGTACAAAAGGGAAGTTCCAAATCTTTTGCACATCTGGAAAACTGAGGCTGATCACCGCTAAGATAGAACTTCTAGGCAACAACTGGATACAGTGAGGCCACCTGTAGAAAGAAAAATGTCTCATCAGTAAAGCTGTTAAGCTGTGGTCGCAGACCGATCAAAAACTAAACATATATATATAATACATATACATCATGAGTACAGTACAGCAGAAAGAGGAACGTCCAAAAAATTAGTAGGAGATTTTTATAAGAGGGCATTCCTCCTAGTATACAGGATAAGATTCTCTCACAGGAGCAGGCTCCTCGGAGGGCCCCATTGACACTGTTGGAGCTAACAGAAAAGAAAATTATGGTTAAGTATGAAGTTCATTTCTTCTTTCTGTAGTGCTCCACATTGTCAATGGGTAATCATAACAACTAGGTTTTAAGAAGCAGTACCCAGAAAAAAACGAGGGGGAGGAAAAGATTATCCCATACGCCAGAGGCAAGCACTAAGAATTACTTGTGAACTGCTGTCTGTAGCACTCTGCGATCCAAACTGTGTCAGCCGAACTCTGAACATCAAGATGGATGTTTTGTGCACGTGTGGACATGAGACCACGTAAATGCCTTGCATAACCTTAAAACGAGTGCTTCACCTTAGCCCTTGAGTTGTGATCCTTGTGGAGAGTCGGGGACCTCATCTTACTACAACGTTGACCTGAACAACGCAGGCCTGCATCTTTTTACCGAGGTGGCCTAAAAAGCAAGGCCTCTTGACCCTGCTTGTCTCTTCCATGAGAACAAACAAGACTCTCAGACTAACGGAATGCAGCCGTCCATTTAGGACAGATCCCAACAATGTGAGATAAATACAACTTATGCAATTCCTTCCCTTGGATTGAGGAGGTTGCGGACAGATGGACAGAAACTTATGTCCTGAACTCCTGGAAGGCAATGAGCTCCTGAGGGACAAACATCGTTCTCAGTATCACCTGTCCTTATGCCTAATAAGGTATGGCTCTTTAATAGAAAGCCTGTAAAACAACACGTCCAGCGATGTGGATGGGAGTGGTTCAAAAAACTCCTTGCTAAGAGCATTCAGAACCCAGTTCACATCCCATAGAGAACCAGCGATCAGGACAGTAGACGTGTTCTACAAACACGTGCCTATTAGTTCCTAGGTCAAAAACACCCGGGGCTGTGACAGCAGAACTTGGTCTCTCAGTGAACTCAATGTTAACCTCTTCGTCTTCTTGTAGAAAACCAAAACAAATGCAGAATTGAGGCAGTCAAAGGAGAAAAGCTTCCCTGTTGGCCCAAGGCAAAAAGAGAGGTGGTCCTACCGGAGCATAGACTGCATACATAGAGGATTTCTGGCAGCCATCAAGGAGTCAAGTAGATTTCTCTGGAAAAACTATACACACACACACACACACACACAATACATATATACATTAGCCAGGATATTCAAAAGTGCACTCAGAATGTGTGCAATGGAATGTGCAGCGTAATGTGGTTGTGCCATAGGAAAATGATGCCATATTCAAAAGATGTGCCATAGACGTGCACAGGAACAAACCACACTGAATACAGCAGAGATGCACCACTGCACAACCAGACATGCGCCGGAGCAACCATGACTGCGCAGGAGCATAACAGTATGCAGCAACCAGCAGGCTGAGCAAGCACAACAGGCAAAGATGAACACAGGCATGACAGCACAAGAGCAGAGTGCCATGACAGCCATGGCAGATCCAAACCACACGGGGACAGTGCACAGGAAGCACAGCAGAGGCACATGGCCAGGGGGCCACAGAGAATGCCAGTCGCACAACACAAACACAGGTCACCAAAGACACCAAGCCCCCCACTCAGATGGAACGGATGCCAGCAGGCCCATGGCAGCGCATCACCACAACCCTGACAGGCAACACAGTATGGGACAATGCCGCAGCCATGGTTGAGGGCACCAGGCACGTACAGTGGTCCGATGTAAAAGAGACATATGCACTGGGGAACATGGGGCACAAGCCACACCGACATGCAGGGACACAGGGCCCAGCACCGCAGAGCACACCACCTCTGGCAAGGGCAACACGGCAGGTGGAAAGCATGCTAGCACAGGCAAACAGGGATACAAGGCAGTGGACCACGCACAGGGTAGGTACACAGCCAAAGCCCAAGGGCCTGTGACGCAGAGGGACACGGCACACAGGACCCTGTGCACACAACAGCACAAAACAAGGGGGACAACACTGGGAATGAAGGGGACATGCCCAAGAGCACCACAAAACAATGTCAGCAAAGTGCAGCAGCCTGCATGTGAAGGAGACACAGATGTGCAAAAAAGGAAAAAATTACTGGCAGGCCCACTGGCGCAGCGGTTGTATTTCGCTTAGTGATGCCAGCGACCTGGTTCGGGAACGAGCCCGGGAGCTGGGGTTGGGTCTGTCAGGAGGGGAGGACTTGAGCATCCTAGGGACTGCCTGTCCTCTCCGGGGAGGATGGTTACTGAGCTCGGTGCTTGTCTGACCCCGGTGGAGACCTTGAGGTACAGCAAGCCCGATGTCTAACAGATGGGGGAGCCATGTACCAGACGCCGGGCACTTCCAGCCTTGACGCCACTGGACCTGGCATTAACGAGGAACACCAGGAAAACCCTTGCAGCCGGCCTAGTAGACGGAGCACCAGGGCCCCGACCTTCAATGCCCTTACCTGTCTGGGGACAGCATGCCGACAAGATTAACGGAACGTCGGGTGGTTGGGGTTCCACCCTGCACTCGGGCTGGGAGCCAGGCCCATGGGCATGGACTGCACGGCCCAGGTAGGCGAGCGAAGGCTGATAAGGCCATAGATGTCTCCCGAAGAGGAGGGGGCTGCAAGGAGGGAGGAGGATAAAGAGAAAATTAAAAAAAAAAAAAAAATTACTCAACTTAGTAATTATATTTCTTCTAATGGAGTCTTGCTGTATTCTGACAATTGCAGTGATTCCCAACCTTTGAACTGCCCCGGAGAACTAAGGGTTAACTTTCCATGCAGGGCATGGAATGCTGAGCTCAAGCTCGGTTGACGTCTCTGTCTGGAGTGTTTTGAACTCAAACCATCAGATTCTTACGAGCCTAACTAAACTAAAAATTCTATGTGGAAATTGTAAAAATTCTACTAGCCAACTGGCTGAAAAGTTTTGGATTCCCAAGGAAGACTCAAGTCAGGAAACCCAAAAACTAAACCCAACGTACTTAAAAAAAATAATAATAAATAAGCACCGAAACAAAAGGGAGGAGGGTGGCAGCAAATACACCCCTGGGGTGCAACACTACACCTGCCCACCCACTTCCCAAAAACAGGTTCTGAGAGGGGAGGCAGGGAGGGAGGTCAGAATACAGCAAGACTCCATTAGAAGAAATACAATTACTAAGATGAGTAATTTTTTCTTCAAACAACATGAAGTCTTGCTGTATTCTGACAATTGCAGACTACCAAGCAGTACCTCCAAGGAGGAGGGACAGAACCTACTTTGGGAATGGGCTCTGAAGTACTGCTGTGCCAAACCGAGCATCAATCCTAGCCTGGATATCCAGAGAGTAATGCTTGGTAAAGGTATGAACTGTTTTCCAGGTGGCTGCTTCACAAATTTCTAGGAGAGGACTATCCCTGGCCGCAGCCAAGGAAGCAGCTGTACCTCTTGTGGAATGAGCCCTCAGGCCTGAGGGTGGAGTTTTTCCCAGCATACAAGACACAATCCACCTGGCAATAGATCTTTTGGTGGCAGGTTTGCTCGTTCCCACTTCTCCATAAGTGAGGAACAACTGGAGGGACTCAAACCTGTGACCCTTGGTACGCTCTATGTAGTTACTAAGGGCTCTTTTGACATATAAACTGTGTAGCCTCCACTCTCCTGAGGAAGAATGCTCAGTGAAGAAAACAGGGAGAGACAAAGATTGGTTTAAATGGAAGTCTGAAACCACTTTGGGCAAGAAACTTCTATTGGTTCTAAGGACCACTTTATCCCTATGAAAGGAGATAAAATCAGGTTCCACTGACAGGGCTTGCAATCCACTGACACGCCAGGCAGAGGTAATGGCTACCAAGAACACAGTTTTCCAAGTCAAGTACTTCAGCTCTGCTGAAGACATAGGCTCAAAGTGGGGTTGCATAAGCTGAGCAATGCAAATATTCAAATCCCAGGCAGGGGCAGGGTCTCTAAAGGGGGGATTGGTGTGAAACAATCCTTTAAAAAATTTACAGAACACAGGATGGGAAGATAGTGAGGAAGGCTTCCCCACAGACAAAAATGCAGAAACAGCTGACAAGTGTACCTTAAGAGTGGCTGGTCTGAGGCCTAGGCCATTAAGATGGACCATATAATCCAGAACTGTAGGCAATTCAGCAGTGTCTGGAGAAATAGTCTTCTTAGAACACCAAATGCTGAATCTTTTCCATTTGAAGTTGTAAGTCTTTCTGGTGGATGGCTTTCGAGAAGCCTTGAAGATGTCCAGAACCCCTTGGGAAAGATGCAGATCTGCAAACTCTAACTCTTCAAAAGTCATGCCTTGATATTGAGGGACTGAAGATTGGGGTACCAAATCCTCCCCGAGAGGATGTTAACAGGTTGTAATTCCTGGGAAGAGACAGGGGGAGATGGACTGCTAGGGACAGCAACAGGGGGTACCAGGGCTGTCTGGCCCAATCTGGAGCAACCAGAATCACCTTGCAAGGTTGAGACCTTATTTTGATTAAAACTTTGAACAGGAGTGGGAAGGGAGGAAGGCATACAGAAACTTCCCTTTTCAATTCAGAATCAGGGCATCCAGGGGGACTGAACCCAAGACTGGAGGTCTGCAACAAAAGAGAGGGAATTGGTGATTGTCTGGAGCTGCAAAGAGATCTATCTCTGGAGTGCCCCACCTTGAAAAAATCACTTTCAACACCTGAGGGTCCAGGGACCATACGTGATGGCCATGAGAAATCCTGCTCAGTGCATCTGCTAGCACATTGTCCTTGCCTGGAAGGTGAACTGTTACAAGAGAGGCCTGCAGGGAATAAGCCAGGAACCACAACTTCATGGCCTCTGTGCACATGGCCGTGGACCGAGAGCCTCCCTGCTTGTTGATGTACCACGTGGTGGTAGTGTTGTCTGTTCTGACTTGAACCACCTTGTTCTGAACTGACTGTGAGAACGCTTTTAGAGCTAGAAAAACTGCCCTGAGCTCTAGAAGACTGATGTGTAGAAGGGATTCTTGGGGGACCACAGGCCTGGGCAGTGAGGGACCCCAGGTGGCCCCCAGCCCAGAAGAGAAGCATCCGTGGTAAGGACCACTGAACAAGGCTGAGCAACAAAAGGAACGCCTTGCCTTAAATTGTCCTGATCCTGCCACCACTGGAGGGCCTGGATCAAGGTCGAGTCACTAGGAATCAGTTTGGTAAGGGAGTCCTTTCTCTGAGACCAGTAAGCTCTCAGGTTGAACTGAATATCCCTCATCTGGAATCTTGCCCCTTGGACCACTGCTGTTGAAGCTGCCATGTGGCCCAAGAGCTAGAGGAAATGCCTTGCTGGTTGAGATACCTGAAGGCTGAAGGAAGAAGCTAGTTCCATAAGAGCCCTTGCCCTTTCTAGAGGAAGAAAGGCTCTTGCTCTGAGTATGTCCAGTTCTGCCCCTATAAAGGTAAGGAGCTGGACTGGTTCGAGAACTGACTTGGGAATGCTGAGAAGAAATCCTAGGGAAGTGAGCATTTGCTGGGTCACTTGCAGGTGAGACTTGACTTGGTCTGGAGACTGACCCACTAATAGCCAATCGTCCAGATAAGAAAATATGGAAATCTTTTGCCTTCTTAGAAAGGCAACTACTACTGCCAGGCACTTTGTGAAAACCCTTGGAGCTGAGGTTAGGCCAAAGGGCATTGCTCTGAACTGATAATAGCCTGAGGGCAAATCGAGCCTGAGGTACTTTCTGTGGGAGCACCTGATGGGAATACGAAAGTAGGCATCTTTGATGTCCAGGGAGGCTAGCCAGTCCCTTGGCCTTAGAGAGGGAAGGATTATTCCCAGAGTTATCATCTTGAACTTTGGTTTTAAAAGACGTTTGTTCAGATATCTGAGGTCTAGGATGGGTCATCACTCCCCTGTCTTTTTGGGGGTCAGGAAGCACCTGGAGCACAGTCCATTGCCCCAGTGTAGGGTACGTATTCTCTCTATAGCTCTTAAAGCTAGGAGAGAAGAAACCTCTGCCTTTAGGGCAAGGGTTTCCAAAAGATTTGCAGGTGGAAAAGATCTGGCTCTCATCTTGGGAAATTTTTTGAAGCTGAGAACCAGTCCCTGGCTTACTACTTCCAGGACTCACTTGTCTGATGTAACAGACATCCAGTCCTGGACAAAGTAAGCCAGCCTGCCCCCTACTGGAATAGAAGAGTAAACCTGGGCAGACCCATCAGGGTGTCTGGGTGTCTGCTTGGCAGGGGCTTTAGTCTGAGGGGTGGATGCAGGCCTGCTCATCCCCCTTCTGCCTCTCCCTCTGAAGAACCCTCTCTGCAAAAAGGAAGAAGAGGCCTGTGCTTGGTAAAATGGCCTTTGAAAAGGCCTGCCCCTGCCCCTAGACTGCTGCCTTTGAGGAGTTGCCTGCCTTTCCTTGACCTGAGCACTCCTGTAAGTGGTCCTGTACTCGTCCATTTTCTTCATGTAATTTTCTGTCTGCTCCCCCAAACAGAGAATTACCCACTACAGGAAAATCCATAGCCTTAGCCTAGGTGTCCTGCGAGAGGCTAGTACATCTGAGCCAAGCCATCCTCCGAAGAGCCACAGATGTAGCCATGACTCTTGATGAGACATCATTAGAGTCCACAGCAGCATGAAACTGTACTTTTGATGCCTCAATCCCATCTGCAGCCACTGCCTCCAGCTCCTTGGCTAGCTGGGGGGAGGCCTGTTTAGCCAGTGCCAGTACAGTGTCCCACCTGGACTTCTGGTACCTGGCTGTATAGGCCATGTAATTTGCCTGCCTGAGTCCCAAAGAAGATGCCATGTACTGCTTCTTTGCCATGGCATCAATCTTCCTGGAGTCCTTGTCAGGGGAGTGTGAAGCCAAGGGAATATTTGCCTTGTCACAGGCAGCAGCCTGCACTGCCCCAACATGGCTGCATTGCTGATATAAGAACTCTGTGTCTGAGCCTGAGAGTGCATACCTTATGTCCATTCTTTTATCCACAGGAGGTATAATGTTAGGAGACTAAGATTTTTTGTGTCTGTTTCCCAAAAGATTTATGGAGGGGAAGAGACAGTCTCCTGGACTCTGGGATATCCATCATCTCTACATAATCAGGCTCTTCTTGATCTTCCACAGCCTCCTCCATAGGAAGCTGAAGGGTTTCAGCCACTTTCCTGTAAAACATAAAATGGGAAGGGGACTCAGAAAGCCTAGGAGGGGAAACACCTGATGGTCTGTCTGGGGAGATGTCCGGTTCCACAGGCACATCCAGACCTTCACTTACATCATAATCCTCAAATTCCCCTTCCTCTTCAAACTCCAGTTCATAAAATTCTTCAAGGGTATACTCTTGAACCGGGGGAACCAACCGAACTGAACCCCTGCCAGAAAGAGCTGGATCGGTCAGAACCAGATGGAGCGATTCCACAATTTGAATCGCCCTGGCTATCTCATCGGCGGTCGGAACATGAACCTCTGGATCCGAATCAGTCGATTTATCTTTACGCTTTCTTTTTGTCGGAACCAATCCCTCAGAATAGGCTCTCCTTTTGCCTGAAGAAGTATCGCCCTGGTCAGAGGGCACTCCTTCTGGTTCGGTCAAAACCGAACCGGGCTGGCCATCCGGGTCAGCGGACTTCTCGGCGTCCTTTTCCCTCAGTCTACCTAATTTCTTCTCGAGGGTAGATTTGGGAAAATTTTTACATATTTGGCAGTCTGAATTGAGGTGGTCAAGCCCCACACAATCAACACAGGTGGTGCGGGAATCGGCCTTGGCAAAGACCTCCCCACACTCACTGCAGTGTTGAAACCCAGTGGGTCCAGTTTTTTTCTTGGGTTTCTCAGACATGGCCAACCTAACCAAACTTACCTTTTTTCGGCAACCGCCAGGCAAGACTCCCTTATCAGTTCCTAACCGTGTCACGGGTATTGGAAAATAACGATTAAAACACTTTCTTTTAAAACCGATAAGAACCGGTAACCACACACTAAATATAGCAAAATTCACAATCAAATTTTCGGTTCAGCCGAACCAACCGCACTTTTACAAGTTCCACATAGAAAATATAGAACAATTCCTATCTAGTACTCAAGGCACCACAAGCAGAGACTGAACTGACTATGCAGATACTTTTTTTCAGTTTAAACCAATGAAAAACTGAAAACTTTAACCGACTTTGAACCGAGCTGAAGGAGAAATCTCCAGAGCGACCATTCAGTGAGGCGGAGTAAAGAATCTGATGGTTTGAGTTCAAAACACTCCAGACAGAGACTTCAACCGAGCTCGAGCTCAGTGTTCCATGCCCTGCATGGAAAGTTAACCCTTAGTTCTCCGGGGCAGTTCAAAGGTTGGGAATCACTGCAATTGTCAGAATATAGCAAGACTTCATGTTGTTTGAATAGAAATATACTTTAATTCAACACTGGTAAATAGGAACAGAGGGGTGCCAACAGGGCACACAACAATAAACAGGGAAAGGGAAACGCAGGGAGGGGCAATGTGGGAAAAAGGGGAATGGGTCCAGGAGCAAACACGCAGGAGAAAGAAAGCAAAACACAACTAATGTTGATGAGGGCAGGGGATATCCAAAGCACAGTAGGGAGGGAGGACAGGGTTAGTGGTGCTGATGCCGCAGCACCACCCACAGCCAGCGCACCTCCCGCTCCAGGTCCCTAGTGGCTGCCAGATGACACCAGCCAATCACAGTCTGCACACTGGTCCAAGAAATGTGGTGTTGGATGAGGCGGTGCAGGTGCAGCAGTCTCCCACCAATCAACGCCGGCCATCTTCTGTGGGCCCGTGACCCAGCCTGACCTAGGAGAAGGGAAAAAGAACAGTCAATAAGTGACGGTCTACAAGGAGCCCAAGCTCCCCCATGTCTGTGTACAGGACAGCTGACATGCCCACTGGTGGATGGAACTGACAATGGCACGTGCACAGTGGACAGCAACAGCTGACCCAGCTGTGCCCCACAGCCAGACTGCATGGATGCCTGTGAACGACATGCACCCACACCTGTGCAGTGCCCCCCACAGTGCCGGTGCAAGGGCCCCACAGGCAAGATGGTAGTCCCCCAGCAGCAGTTGGACACCATGGGACACACACACTCACCCACCCTACCAGGGACAGCGATGGGACGCCACCACACAGAGGCCATGTGCATGAACGGACCTGCCACACACAGCACAACATGGCACAGGCAGTAAAGCCATGAACCTCCTCAAGCATTCGCCATGCATGACAGCAGTGCCCTTGGCTGTACCACACGACTCATCCCAGTCCCAGCAATGCCCCGTAAACCATGCTGCACACACTCACCTGCCTGTCCAGGCGCTGGTGCAGCAGCTGTAGCACCCCCATCACCATGCCGCCTGTCTTGTTCTGCGGCCTCCTGGGCCCTCCTGTGGTCCACTGGTCCTGTGGATGGAACAGAGAGAGAAACGGACATGAGTGGCATGCCATGCACATACCCCCCCAGTCCCAACACAGTGCACAGCGCTGACACAGCACAGGCAGGGACACTGGCCCGCGTGTGGGTTATGGTGTCTGGGCCAATGTCACCGCACACTGTACAGGTATGCGGTGCAGCAACACAGGACATGCACCACCCACCAGTGCGGCCCTCTCCCGTGCAGCTGCACAGGGAATTGTATAATGGGAGCCTGCACAGTGCAAAGAGACGCCTGCCTGGTTGTGGCACTGTCTCCCAACATGCTCTGTCCTACAGCCTGCGGAGCAGCGTGGGATCCCACCTGCGGAGGTCCCCATGTCTGGCAGCACTGCTCCCCAGTCTATGGTACCCCTGTCCTCCACTCCAGGCCCACTGCCACCCTGTCCCAGACCTGGGACTATGGCACCTGGAGATCGGCCACACCAAAGAGTTGGTCTGCCAGAGGCTTCACCAGGTTTGCCATCTCCACATCGCTCCAGTTGTGTGCTCGGCGCATGCGACCCTCAGAACCTGCCATATTCGCTCTCTGCTGTACTGTGCCCAAATGCATGTACTGTGGCCTGCAAAGTGAGCATGTGGAACTGCACAGTACCTGATGCACAACTGGGAACTACAGACTACAGTTGCGCAGCCCAGAGACGTACGCTAGACATGCGCAACAGAGTCCTATTGCACAGTACCACACATGCACAACGCAAGACGTTAAGGCAGGAGCACGGGTCACAGACGTGACCCACGTATGTGCACTGCATGACGCTGTGCCACGACATGCACATGCCAATCGCGCATCAGCTGGCAATGCGCAGTCGGAGGCATAGCACATCTGACATACTTGCGCAATGAAGACAGACAGCGCATCAGGGCCATATGCCTGGCAAGCGCACATGTCCGCATGTGCAATAGGGAAACAACACTCAGCACACACAGGTGTGTGATAGACCACACATGATGATATGCCGCCTATGGCGTGCACGGCAGGTGCGCAGCTGCGCATCTCACATGTGCAGGGAATGCGCCAGCGAATTGCTCCGGCGCATATGTATTGCACAAAGCGCAAGTCTGCAATATTCAGCCAGCGTGTGCAAATAGCCTCATGAGCCAATGCCAGGTGCAGTCACGAACATTAGCATATCATTACAATTGCGCCGTTGCTCATTTGCATGAGTTGAACCATAAAAGTGCCACAGCACAGCACAGCACAGGTCACCGACAGGTATTGCAGCCACTGAGGTGAGTACCAGCACACTGTGTTGTGCATTGCTTTTGCTGTGTATATTGTTATTGCTGCACTAGTCTGTGTTGTGCTGCCATACTGCTCATTGGACCACAATCTGTCTGTCTACAGATAGCAACATTTAGGACATGGAGGGAGCTCAGGAGCAGAGGCCTGCATGTACGCGCAGGCCCAACTTCATAAAAGACGAACAGCAGGCCCTGTTTGAGACCTACCTTGACAGGGAGGGACTGCTGAGTGGGGCCACCGGCACCCCGCAGGACCATGCCACCAGGTGGGAAGAGGTGGCCACATACGTCAATGCCCCGGCAGATATAACCGCAGTGCACAGGAGTGCAAGAAGAAGATGGGAATAGATCAGAGGTGCATGAAGGAGAAGGTGGCCTCCAACAGGGCATCATGCAGTAGGACGCGTTGGGGACCGGCCAATGTACCTGTACTGTTGTCGGGTGAGGAGCTGGTGGCGGCAACCATCAGCTGCGCAGCCATCGAAGGTGTCCCAAGTGGTGCATTCTAGATGGCTGGCAGCCCGTCACAGCACTGTGAGTATATAGGTGATGACTGTAGGGAGAGGGGTGTGTGCATGCCAGTGTGCCTGCAGCACTAATGCGTACCCATGGTCGGTGTTGCATGCTGTGGCATATGCCATACATGGGCCCACCGTGCATGGCACTGTTCACCTGTGTGCAGTGGGAGTGCAGCATGGGCACAGTACTGTGGCCATGGGTTGGGGTCCAGGGTGTGCAGTGCAGCAGGGCTGCCCACAGTGCTGCCTGTGCAGCACATGCTGGTGGCACAGCCTGGGCCACAGCAGTCACAGGCGGCTATGCAACACACCACTGGTGCTGTGGCCGGTGGGCATGCATGTCTGCCGTGTGGTGGTGCAACACCGTGTGCTGCAGCTACTCACCATGGCTGGCCTGCCGTGTGCAATGTCTGTGGCATGACCGCCCTGATGTGCAGTGCTGCACAGGTGACCCCTTGTGCAGGCCAGCACGATGGTGGTGCACATGCCTCAATCGCGTTGGACATGGCACTGCATGCACAATGTCACGGTTAACACTGATAATGCTCTGTCTTCCAGCGCCATCACGCCTCAGGGGTGCGTTGCAAGATGTGACTGATGGTGTGGGACCTGAGGAGGCTGTGCCATCAATGGGTATCAGGAACACTGACCGTTGACGATGTGGCAGTGTGGGTCTGCTTGAGTTCCTTGTTCTGGGAGACGATGACCCACTGGTGGACCTCCTGCTACTGGATGACATACCCTGTGCTCATACCTGGGACAGAGGAGGGGGCGTCATTGGACAGTGATGATGATGACCTTACACTGATCCTGGGTGGCACAGGCCTGGACACGCCACCCAGGGGATGGAGCTGTACATAGGTAGCAGATGCCAGCACTGGCAGCACGGTACACACACCACCTGACCATGGCTGCACAGCGGTGTGTGGCACCACCACTGTTGCTGGCTGTGAACGGGATGCGGTCGCTGGTGCCACAGGGCTGGCCCAGCAGGGTGACTGTGTACAGCAGCAGGCTGCAGTGGCCACCGTGCAGCACACCACAGGGGCTGCTGTCAGGGCACCCCCACACACTCGCCACCACCTGCGTGGTCACCTGTGCAGCGTTCCAAGGCGAAGGATGTTGCACATCATGCCGCCACCCCCCCAGCAGGTGAGCGCCAGCCCAATGATGTGCCAGGCACCAACAGGCTGGAGGAGCACACCAGGCTGCTGCAGGCATCTGTGGACAACCAGGCGATGCTCGCAGCGGAGATATGTGCACTGCCGGTGGAGTTGCGTCAACTGGCTGAGCGAGAGGACATTAGACATGCCCAGCTGACAGGTGAGCTCCGGCAGCTGCGGGAGGCCATGACCGCATCGCTGGACTGCATTGCTGGTACCATCGCCGCTGGATTTGCATTGCTGGCATCCACTGGGTGGTGGCAGGGTGCAATGGACTCCCCATAGTACAGCATCAACACCTCGGTCATGACGACTGGCGACCCCTGCACGGCTGACACCGTGCTCCGATGTACCCATCCATGACACACCCGGCAGTACTCTCTTTGCCAGTCTATACACACCTGTGAGGACCCGGTCGTGTTCTTAGGCCTCTACCCCCACTAGTGTGTTGGTTACACCTCCTGTGGCTGTTGAGCAGCCAGTGGCTACCACACAGCCTGGGCGTGCCATGGCAGCCGTGGAACCACACAGTAGGCCTGTTGGGTGTGCTGCCCCATCCTGCTACCTACTGCCGTTGGCTGGTATGCACTTGGCTGGGCGCGCCCATGTACATGTCCCGTCACATACATGTGGCACGCCCTTCATGTGTGCATGCAGTGCTGCTGGGCCTTGTGGCGTGGGCATTATGAGAGTAGCACTGTGCCGGCCTTGCCTGTGTGCTGGTACATTCACTCTGATCCATGCCACGTCCTGCTGTACTGGTGTGTGTTTTGCCACATCACCCACCGCTCCTGACTGTGCCACCCCCATGCTCCACTGTGCCCAGCTGTGTGGCATGTGATGGTGGTGCATGTGCTGGGCAGGGTACGGCCACCTCATTGTCCAGCACAGGGCCTGTGTGTGTGTGAGTGCACCCGTGCCTCTCCACTGTGTTGTGGGCGTGTAACTGTGTGTTTCCTGTGCATGCTGTGTGTGCCTGTGTCCCTGCATGCATCCCTGTGTGGCTGTGCGCTTCTATCTGGGTGTATGGTGTTCCCTGCATGCACGGCTGTTGTGTCTGGTACTCACCTGCAGTTACCAAAGTGCTCCTGTATGATTGTGTCATGGTGACTTCTTGCACGGGCAGCCATCCTAGGGTCCCTCCTCTGCATGGGTGGCTATGCACCCCCATCTGGCTCATTCTCCCCATTCTCATCGCTGCTTTTGCCCTCCTTTGCCTGGACAGCTATCCCACAGTCAATGGCTATGTTGTGCAACATGCAGCAGGCCAGGAATAGGCCACAGGTTTTCGCAGGGCTGTATTGTAGGGCACCACCGGACCTGTCTAGGCAATGGAATCGCATCTTGAGCATGCTAAAGACGCGCTCATTGATGATGTGATGTGTGCCTTGTTGTATTGCTCCTCTGTAGCACTGGATGGGCGCCGGATAGGGGTGAGCAGCCAGGGGCGCAGGGGGGTAGGCACTGTCACCTGTGGGGGTAACACACACTGGTTAGCGCATGACATTGCTTGTTCCCATGTCCTCCCCCTATACTGCCTACGGCCTGTCCACACTTACACGGCTGCTCTGTCACCCCGTCATATGCCATGCTCACATCAGGTGACTCAGAGGGATCTCCCCATGCACAAATCTCTGGCACAGGATAGAGTGGTGCCAGATGACTGTGTCATGTGTATTCCCAGGGTGTGTGGTGCACACATTGATGATACGCCCAGTGGCAATGCACACCACCTGGCAGCTGACAGAGGGGTAGCCCTTTCTGTTCATGTAGGCAGCCCCTTCTTGGCCAGGTGGTATGTGTATGGCCACATGGGTGCAATCAATGGCCCCAGTCATGTCGGGCATGCGTGCCACTCAGTGGAATTCCTGCATGTTTGTTGCACGCTCTGCCTCTGTGCTTGGGAATCTTATTTACTCTGAAGCATGTGGCAGCAGGGTGTTGAGGAACTGTGTGAGGAGGTGGGATGTGGCCGACCGGACTATACTAGTGGTTGCCCCCACTGGTGTCTGGAAGGTGCCAGTGGCGAGCAGGCACATTGCCGCTGTCACCTTTGTCTCCATTGTCATGGCATGACTCCCTTCTGGTGGGTGCCTACAACTCATCATGGCACAGATCACAAAGCTGCCTCAGAATTTCCCTGTTCAGATGGTACTGGCCCACGATCTCTGCATCCCCACAGTCCTCAAACGTGAGGTGAGCACGGTACTGTCTGTGTTGGGCATACTGCTGACAGGCCCTTCCTTGGCCATGTTGGTGTTCCTCCCTCTTCCTCACACCCCTCATTGCCTGCTCCATCAAGAATGGGCCTGCATCCATGGCCATGTCCTGCTATGGCTTGCGCATCTGCTGTGTGTGTTTGAGGCTCCGTTTAAATGCTCAGTTCTGTATGGCACATTCTCTGACTTGCTCCTCGTTTGTGCCATGTTTTTTGGCTGATTATGCCATTGTGCAGCTTATTCATGGGCACGTCCCATTGTACTTGCGCTGCATACATTACTGTTGTGCATCTGCACAATGGATATTGCGCTGCACATTCACGCTAGTTGAATATGGCTCCGGGGCATATTTCTATGGTTGCGCATGGCGCAACTCCTTTGAATGTCTGCCCCATTATATATATATATATATATATATATATATATATATATATATATATATATATATATATATATATATATACACACATATTTTACATATCAGAAGGCATAGGGGTGCTTGCTGAGCAAGATTCGCTAAGTCCAAGAACTACAGTATTCTCTGCCACTCTGCAGCTAACAAGATGTAGCTCCCTCCAGAGCATCTTTTTTATTTATTAATTTATTTTTTATAAAGACTTTGGATAAGAGTTAGTAGAGGAAAAATATGCTCTGCTGAAGGTTCACTCTTGAGGCAAAGCGACCAGTGCCCTCAGCTGTGGACACTGGAAAAGACCGAAGAACCTTCTCGAATCCTAGCATTGTGACTGGATGCAAACAGATTGACCTGAGGTCAACCAAACCAGTTGCACAGGAGTTTGAAAATCTCCACTCCACAGGATGAACATTTTGCAGATTAACCAGTTCGCCTGAAGGTTCAACTCCCCTGCCAGGTAAACTGTTGACAGGCCAGTGACCTTTTGAAACATCTCCTGTGCCTTAATGGTTATGTACAAATGCACGCCATGTTTAGCATCATGGATGAAAACTAAGGGAAGCTAGGCAGACCTTCTTCCTCTCCTGACCATTGATGTGGAGATGCTGTTCGCAGACTGACCAAGTTCCTTGAGTAAGAAAGTGGCTCTGACCTTCCCCCTATCTGTCTAGGTTGACATTTGTTGTGAGAATTAACTCTGGAAGTTCTAGCAGAACTTGCTCTGATCTTGCACATCTACTCACCAACTCAGAGAGTGACGAAGCTAAAGGGTAAAAGGAAAACTGGCTGATAATCCTCCGATGAGGAAGCCCAGGCCTACAGTAAACCCACTGAATAGGCCACACCTGGAAGTGAGCCCACAGGCTTAAACTATTGCTGCCTATCCTGAGGCCCAAACTGCAGTGAGCCAGCGGACTTCTGACAGAGGTCACCTTCCATGAAAAAGGCGGCAAAACCTTACCTAATTTTGTGCTGAAAATTACCACCAGAAATTCTAAGGTCTGAGATGGATCGGGAGAGCTCTTCTCACATCCTTAGCCATGCAACGCTGGCATATCTAGAGTGCTGAGTACTGACCTTTTGCTAAGGACAATATCGGTGCATGAATAAGCAGGTTGTTCAATCACGATAGACATGAAGCTACCAGGACTACCAACACCTTCAAGGAACTCAGAGGGGCTGATGCTCGGGCCAAGAGACATGCCCTATGTTGAAGGATTGGTCCAGTATCAGGACCTGCACTATGGCCGAAAGAAAGAAGGAGAACCAGGAGCTCTGATGACATCTGGCCTTTTCACCACCCTTGAAAACTGGGGTGGAGAAGTGACCCCTATTAAGATGTCTGACATTGTTCTGGCCCATCTTGAGGAAAACTTCTTTAGTCTACCACCAAGAAATGGAGTCAGAGATCAGCCATATGGCTCTCTTGTGAGGCACCATGCTTGTGGTGCTGAGCCTCCTGCACGTAGCTTGGCTGGTGCTCGTCTGATACCATAACCTTATTACCAGAGTAGGCTCCTCCATTCTTAGGAGCCAATTTCAGAAGGAACGGAACCCCCCTTGGAACTATCTGTGCCAACCGTTACCTTGACCCCATTAGGTTATGGTAGTCTTGCTCCATTGTTTGACACTGGAGAAAGCTCTTTTCACCGTATTTAAAAAAAAAAAAAAAAATGGTATCCCGTAGAATCAAAGCATAGGCCAACCTCCCTCAAGGGGACATTAAACAGGTTAGCTTATGAAGCTTGACCAGACCCAAAGACGAGCCCCATGGCTCTCATGGTCTAAAACAATGAAGTAGGCCGAGTGGTCTGACATGAAATTCTCCAGGGGAAAAAAACACCCGGAAGATGGAACCAAGGTCATGAATTGCGAAAAGGCTCGCCACTTCAGAAAGGCAGAACGAAACTGGCCAGGGTAGTGACCCATATGTTGAAGACTCTGGCTAATAAAAGAAGCATAAGACATACAACTATTGTGTGCTGATAGAGGCAAAAACCCCTCCTGCATGCAGTGTTCATCTGCTTAACATGAAAGACTGTTGGGGCCAGATCCTTCTATAGGGCGATGTCTTTTCAGAAATACAAACAGCCTTGTCTTTCAGTGGAGGAGCTTCCCACCCGTGAGATCTTTTCCTTAAAAAGGAAGATCCATGCCATGGTTGGGAAGACACTTTTCTGATCCAAATCTGCCCAATGTTGCTCAATAATTTTGGTCACATAGTAGCCGAAGAAAGATCAGACAGAGATGGACTGACATCTGCTGTCTCTACAGACTGTACCTCCTGAGCTGTAAGGGACTACATGCCTCAGTCATCCGAAAGACAAGGACTTATTATAAAGCAGAGGAGAAAAACATCCCTGATTCAGACTCTCCCCCCTTTTTTTTTTTAATTAAGGTCAGGAGCTTCCCTAAGATCCTCTTAATCGGCATCCTTGTCTTCAAAAAGGCACGGTAGGGATCTGCTGGCACATGTTATTGCAGCCTAAGCTTGCTGAGACACACCTGGACATGCCTGGATGGACCTCCCCCGACCTGAGGGTCCCTATTGGGGTCAGGTGTATCTGCATGGATGTCCTGTGGGACACTGGGGCTCAAGCTCACTCCAGAACCACAAAAGTAATTTCTTGCAATTCTGCTGCCACTGCCAATGAAGAACCAGGTGCTCCTCCTCCCCAGGCAGTAGAACCGGCTGGGGGTGCTGAGCCACACAATGAGGGCAAGAGGAACCCATGGGGGAGGGCCTCATCACCCTTTTTGCAGGACTTACATCATTTCTCGATTGATGGTCTCCGATAAGTCATGGTGGCAAGAGAAATATAGCTGATTAGCCCTAATATCTTTTCTGGAAAAAAATTCCCAACAGAGTTGTCTTAAATGCCTTGCTGAGAGTCACATTTCATGTAAGTGGGGGTCATGGGACTCAAACCCAGGACTGCTGATTGTATAAGCTATAATAATGTAATAATTACTTGTAAGAGTTACACAGAAGTGCGATGTGCATATTTATGGAACACATACAGACAGAGGTGAGAAAGAAGTAAGTGCCTCAGCTGGGACTTGAACCCAGGCAACCCTGAATACCATTCCGATTGCGATAACCAGCTGCGCCACTGAGACAACTAGAACCTGGACTCTCCCCAAGTACAATGCTCTTTCTCAAATGCACAACACAAATATCTACTTGCAACAATCACACAGGAGTGCAGTGTGCATATTTATGGAACACATACAGACAGAGGTGAGAAAGAAGTAAGTGCCTAGGCTGGGATTTGAACCCAGGCCAACTGGAATACTGTTACGATTGTGCTAACCAGCTGTGTCACTGAGACAGCTGGAACCTGGGTTGTCCCCAAGCATATTACTCTTTCTCAAATGCATAACCCAATGGCAACACAAATATTTACTTGTAACAATCACACAGGACTGCGGTGTGCATATTTATGGAACACATACGGACAGAAGTGAGAAAGAAGTAAGTGCCTCAAATGGGACTTGAACCCAGGCTGCCCGGAATACCGTACTGATTGCGCTATCCAGCTGCGCCACTGAGACAACTGGAACATGAGTTGTCCTGGAGCACATTACTCTTTCTCAGATGCACAACCCAATGGCAACACAAATATTTACTTGTAACAATCACACAGGAGTGTGGTGTGCATATTTATGGCACACATACAGGCAGAGATGAGAAAGAAGTAAGTACCTCAACTGGGACTTGAACCCAGGCCACCCAGTATAATGTAATAATTATTAGCCCTATTGCTTGTTGGGCTACAAGTGGGGCTTGTGGGAATCAAATCCAGGACTACTGAATATATAAGCCATAATAATGTAATAATTATTAGCCCTATTGCTTGTTTGGACCACAAGTGGGGGGTCGTGGGAATCAAAAGCAGGACTGCCGAATGTATAAGGTTTGCCTTAGGGGTCAATACCTGTCACCACCGTTGCAATGTCCTCTCCTCCCTGGGCTGGCTAACGTACAAATCCAAACTCCAGTATGCCACACTGAGTCTAGTGCACAAACTGGTCCACCTTTACACCCCTCCTTGCCTTACTGATCTTATTCAGCAACCACCACATGCTCTTAGATCTGCCTCCCTCCCTCTTCCCATACTGCCTAAACCTCGTTAGCAGTGGCCCAAAGATCTTTTGCCTTCTCAGCAGTGTATAGCTGGAACTCACTACCACACTCTACCTCATCCTGCATCTCCCTCGCTAAGTTCCAATCCTCCCTATTACACCACCTCAATGACTCATGCTTCCATAATGCCATGCGTAAATTTTTCCCGCTCACTGATCCTCATATGTATAAGAAACCCCTTCTGTTTATGTAAATATTTGATGCAAGTGTATCTGCAAATGGTACATTTTGTAAATCTGTGAACAATGTAAATATAACCACTGTAACTGCCATGTCTATCTGTGAATGTTTCTGTAAATGATTAATTTTTTGTAAATCAGTGAATGATGTAAATGCATCTGCTGCTACTGCCATGTCATTGTCTATGTTCTGCACTTTCAAGGTCGCCCCTGAAAAAGGGACTGTAATGTCTCAGCAGGCTCACCCGGTTACCAAAATTTAAATAAATAAATAAGACATAATAATATAATAATTATTAGCCCTGTTTCTTGATGGGCTAAAATCAGCAAAAGCAACTGTAATACTGTATTTGTGTGCCATTAAAACACCCTAGTAAGGCAGAAGTGGCTCCCAGTCCACATAGGGAATGAGAAAAACGGCAGGTTATTCAATTGGAAAGCCGCAGGTTAACAGGCACGATTTTAATATAGGAGTGCTCCCTGAAACAGGCAGCCCCAACCTGCAGTGCAAAACTGCAGCCCCAAATGAAGTCTTGAAATCTTGAAACTTGAAATTCTTGAGAGAAGATAAAAGTATCTCTGTCCCTTTCAAATGGCACAGCTAAACTGGGGAGTTGCTGCAGCATGGAATCCTCATATGCACAACACTCTAAAGCTTGGGCTGTGCCATTCTCTGGTAGGGGTGCACTATACCCAGTTGTTATGCTTACCCGTTGACATTGTGGAGCACTACATGAAGTGTAGCGGCTTCCCCCTGATCCCCAACACAGCAGTCCCTGTTGTCCAATGGTTCCCCCCCCCCTCGCCAATCACCAGCCCGTTGTTAAATGCCAACCATTCCTGGTGGATAGGTGTCCCTCCCCCTGCCGATCGCCGCTCCATTGTAAAAAAAATAAACTGTCCCTAGTGTCTAATGGTCCCGCCTCCCACCCATGCTCGCAGTGTAGAAACAGAGTCCCTGGTGTCTAGCAGTCCCTCCCCCAACCCGCACCTATGCCCGCAGTGTAGAAACGGAGTCCCTGGTGTCTAGCAGTTCCTCCTCAATCCCGCACTTATGCCCAGAGTGTAGAAACACATTACCTGGTGGCTAGCAGCTCCTCCCCACACCCATGCCCGTAGTATAGAAACTTAGTCCCTAGTGTCTAGCAGTCCCTCCCCCCACCTGCACCTATGCCTGTAGTGTAGAAATGTATTACCAGGTGGTCTAGTGGACCCCCACCCTGGCAGGTAGTGCCCTACCACCCTGCCCCCCATCCCGACCCTGAACTGGTGACCGGCAGAGCCCTCCACTCTCCACCATGTCTGGTTGCTGACTGAGCTGTCAGTGAGCACGTACCCAACTGAGCTGTCAATGAGCGCTTAAGTGCTCACTGACAGCTTAGTTGGGTATGGACTCATTGGCAGCTCAGTTGGCATCCGGCTGTACTGGAGAGCCTAGGGCTGTGCTGGTCGCCGACCTAGGGTTGGGATGGCGGGGGGTGGGGGTCCCTTAGACCACCAGGTAATATGTTTCTACACTACAAGCATAGGTGCAAGTAGGGGGAGGGACTGCTAGACACCCAGGACTAAATTTCTAAACTACGGGCATGGGTGTGGGTTGGGGAAGTAACTGCTAGTCACCAGGTAATACGTTTCAACACTACAGGCATGGGTGCTGGTGGGGGGATGGACCACTGAACATCAGGGAATATCTATCGTTTATGCCGGGATGGCGACTGGCGAAGGGGGCACTAGGGAAATGCTATCTTTTGTACCGGGACAGTGATTGGTAAGGGGGGGACCACAAGACACCAGGGAAAAGCTATTGTTTATACTGAAATGGTGATCAGTGAGGGGGGACCACCATACATCAGGGCAATAAACCGGGACAGCGATTGGCGAGGGGGGGTACCACTAGACACCAGGGAAAAGCTATCTTTTCTATTGGGCCATTGATCTGGGACCATAAGCACCAGGCATAGCTCTCAGGGAATGGACAATCAGGGGGGGAAGGGCTGTGCAGTCTAGCCTTGCTCCCCATGCAAATGAACCCATGATGGTCATGCAGATGGCCACTTAGCACCATGCATGCCTAATGGCCTCATTTGCATAGGTCCATTTGAAAATGGGAGTTTTAATGTGGGTGCAAGCCATTATGTTGCCCTATTTTGGAGGCCACGTCTGCCTGGCACTAGGGGGCTTAGCACTGGTTCTCAATGCCCTATATTCAGTCGAATAGTGCCAATGCAGTATTCCATTGAATATAGCAGTTTTGGACACCTGGGCAACTGCAAGGGGCAGCATAAAGTTTTGCCCAGATTTGAATATCGGGCCCCTGATGCCTGAAGAAAGAAGAAAAAGCACAGGACAGGAGTAGTCTATTGGCCATTAACCAGACAGCTAACAGAGGCAAGGTGATAGAAAAAAAGATTAACATGGCAGAAAAGCAGGGAAGAATTTTAATCATTAGAGACTTTAACCTCACAAAAAATGACTAGAAGATAGGAGGCAAAGAGCAAAAAGATCACATGCTTGTGGAAGTTTTGCAGGACTGCTTTCTTCTCCCAATGGGTGAGGTAATCAACCAGGGGCAAAGCAATCTTAGATGTTATACTATCCAACCAGGACATTATTTAGGACATCAAGGTAGAGAACCCAATAGGACAGAGTGACCACAACACTGTGAAGTTCAGCATTGTGCTGGATGCCCAAAACAACTAAATTCCAACATTGTGGACCTGGATTTTAGGAAAACAGAGCCACCACCTGCTCCCATTCTCAAATCATACCCAAGATATCCCAGCCTAGTCAGCTGCTCCCAGTGGGAATCTGCACAGTGCAAGGCACAAGAGGACTGGCAACCACCATATATAGACAGTTCATGGCACGTAAGTTTCTTCCATTTTTTCCTTGTCCCAATCCCCCCCCCCCACTCCTCCACCCACCACCCCTGATGTCAATGAAGTCCCTACAGGCTTCGCTAAATGCAGCGCATGCACCACATCTCACAAAAGAGCTAAACTCCCCAGCCCACTGCGAAGTGTCACTGTGCCAGTGGTGCCTATGTCACCCTCCCTTGCTACCTCATTCTGCCCTGAGCAGCCCTGGCTGTGCTAAATACCAGATCCCAAGTCTGCTTCTGAACCCAGATCACTGACACAGAACCACAGAACAGTATTGCTAGATTATCAGGAGGCCAGGGAAATAGATTTTGAAAAACATGACAGAATTAATCACAGCTAGAGGACATTTATGAGCTGGAGGGTGCAGAAAAGAAGTGGGCAGCAATAAATTAGGCAGTATTAGAAGCAGTCCGTAAGAGCATCAGATCTTTTCAGTAAACCAAAATAATTCAGGAAACCAAAGGGTTGGAAGACAAATGACAGATGCAATATGGAACAAAACAAGAGATTTCAGGGTCTGCAAGAAGGAGCAAAATGAGGCCAACAGGGAGATGTACAGTAAAAGGAGAAGCTTGAGAAAAGCAAGTGAAGTGGCTCATTAGGAAGGGGAAGGCAAACACAGAGCTAAGGATGGTGGATGGGACAATGAAAATGATAAGACCTTCTTGAGGTATATTAGGGATAAGAGCCAAACAAGAGATGGCATAGAAAAGATGAAGCATCACTAAGAAAGGGAAAGACAGCCGCTAGAGTAAGACACACGTGACTGCTCTTTAAGCTTCTATTTATTTAATTTGATTTTCTGCTATGTAGATGAAAAATTCTTTTAACAAAAAACAACAGAAAGAAAAAGTCTACCTCCTCTATAGCTAGACGTCCCTCTCAAAAAGGGGTCGCTGGATGCTTTGTTAAGCCAAAACCTTAGTCTGGAGGAAACTAAAGCGGCGCTGGCCTGTATTCAAGCTGTCATGTTTCCAGGCAGCTGCCAAGCATCCACATGACAATAACGTAGCAGTGGGCTTAGTGTGGAAGAGCCCTACCTACACTGCATGATGCTTTGTTAGCCACTGTTAACATTAAAGGTGATAGGAAAGTTTCAGTGTTCTCAGACTGATTTGGCATTTCCCTGTAACTACAGGGCAATTTTCCTGTGTTTTCCTGTAGACTACATAATTTCATATGGCAGCTGAACTGCAGCATTTTCCTGTATAGCTAATGAAAGCCCATGGGACCTATTTTCCTGTGAATGGTTCCATTTCCATGTAAAATACAGGAACCCCTGTAGATCAGGGAGCCCTGCAATTTTTATACCTCTAGATGCTCTCCAGCTGTAATTTCTAACCAATATTTTGATATGTTTTTGACCTTTTTGTTAAAGTAATAATCAAGTTTTGCTGCCTTTGTAACTATATAGAGGATAATGAATGGGGATTCATTGGTAACCATGCTGTAATTGCTTTGAGAGGTTACCATGACAACTTTGTAAACCTCGAGAGTGAAGCTCGAGAGGTTTTACGTTGTCAAGGTAACCTCAAGAAATGATATCAGCAAGGTTACCGATGAATCCACATCCATTATATTTTATAGTGTTTGGGGCAAACACAATCAAATGAGCGCCGTTTGAATGGAAAGAGCCCTTACTTTGCTATTTCCCTGATGCCACCTCTCTCCGTAAGGGCCAGCTCTCACTGCCACGGCTGTTTGTTCTGAGCTGCTACTTAAATGTGCGCATGCACAGATCGTCTCAGGTGATAATCCCATTGCCATGACATACTCAAGAGGGGTTTATAACCCCTGATGTCATAGTGATGGAATTACAAGAAAAAAATCTTGCAGCTTTTCAGCGATAATAAGTGCTCACCGTATATTTTATTGAATTCCTCTCTCCTCAACAGTTGCTATTCTTTCTTTTCATACTGCCCGAACATTCTATGACATCAATAACACCATTCCAAGCCATTCAGATGAACAGCATGGAATGCAGGGCTCTCAGGGACATGGGTACCCGCGTCCTTTAAGCACATTTTGACCTTTGGGATGCTCTGAAATTTCGGCAGCAAGTCCCAGAGACACTTGCACTACATGGCCCAGGAGTCCTGCAGCTGCTGCTGCTGCTTTAAAGACTGAAAACAGCATGCCCTGTAAATCCTTTCTTCAGCAGAGCTCTGCTGTTCAGTATTCGGATGAGGGGCATGTGGAACGGAGCTTCATAGTAAGTTGTCGTGATTCACAGTGCTGAAATCAGAGCCGATAGCAGAAGAGAAGGGGCGTATATGATCTGCATATGTCACGCCCGAAGGGTGTAGTAAGGCAAGAGGCCGAACACCAAGTGTCCTTACGCCCCTGAGAAGGGCATTAAAAGCCTATAATGCACACCCTAGAGGGGCTTATTACACTTATAAAATGGCTCAAAGTAATTTTTGGGGGAAAGAAAATGAGATTCTGCACCTGACCATGCATTTATAGAGATTTAAGGCATGGTCAGGTGACATCTCTCGGCTGATGAAATTTCTTGATTTTTTTCTTCCCATTTTATAAATCTAGATGGAACTACTATGCGCAAAGCACATCAGACATCTGATACTGCAAACAAAAAAAAAAGGTCGGAGCACTCAAATTGCGCACGTGTTCACTGTGTGCATAGCCAAACTCTCAGGAGATGCACAGCGATATCAAAAAAACAAATGGCCTACAAACACAATTCTTTTTTTTGCTGTGCATGGTGCTTAAGAGCTACAAAAAGCCTTCTTACATGAAATATTTATGTATTAGAAAACTGGTAACCCAGAAGGTACTTTGAGCCTGAGCTGGTTTCAGGTGCGATCTGAGGGAGGGACAGACATAAGGTACAAAGACAGTGAGCAAATCAGCTTTGCCACGCATGAGTTATAGTCCTGCTCTCTCACACTTGAAGATAAATTGCATATTTTGAGTCAGCCTGCATATCCCTATACATATATGTATAGGTAGATGTGTGTGTGTGTGTGTTGATATCATATATATATATATATATATATATATATATATATCTGTACAGTGGAACCAGCCATGATGCAATGCAGTAACTTGCAGCAAATTACATGTCACAAAATAACTGCATCACAAAAGAGCTTAACTGCCATTGAACTACACTGAATGCACACTGAAAATAGAAAACGGAGTAAGAACTGACATTTTGTTCTTACATTATACTGAATTACATTGTTCCATGCAGTATACCACAGCACTGTTGGGTTGCATCCTGGCTGATGCTGTTGTGTGGATGGATGGATAGACAGATAGACAGACAGATCTATCTACAATATATATAAATATATATATACATTTTAGAGGCAAAAACTCCGTTTAATGCATCAGTTAGGTTGTACCACAGCGACAAAAGCGAGAAATTCTGTGTTTTTATGGTTGACACCCCTTGCACGCCCGCATTTGGACCGCCAGCGGGGTGTGCACTGGGGTCCTGACCCTCTCACCCCATTACGTGTGTAAACAAGCTGAGGTATAGGAGAATGGGATGAGAGTTAGGACCAAATGACCCCAATGCACCCTGTTGGGGTGCAAAATGTGAAGGTAAAGAGAGACTGTCAACCTAACACCAATTTCCTTGCTGTCATGTCAGCTAATAACAATCGTCGTGATTACCTCTAATCCTCTTTTGAGAATGTGCAGTAGAAATAGTGACTAGAATGTAGTGGTGGTAGCAAGGGCCATGCGCTCCCACCACGTGATGTTGTGTGACATAGTAACGGTAAGTGCAAGGGAAATGCAACCGGTAATGGTTGAGCACATGGTGACAGAAACGTAAATGGTAAAGCAAACGTTAATGGAAATGCAAACGCAAAGTGACGCTAAAGCGAACAGTGACGCAAAAGGAGACACAAGCGCATAAGGAAACGCAAACTGTGACGCGCACAGGTCACGGTATGGCAATTGGAAATACAAATGGTAACGTTAACAGCAGAATTAATGCCAAAGAAAACAGAAGCCTTGAACACAAAGCGTCGCAAAGGTAATGCACATGGTGGCATGCATAGTAGCATAAATGGAGTACGAGCGCAGGTGGGAATGCTAACTGTAACAGTAACGGAAGTGCACACCCTGGTTTTGCCCAACAGCAGCATAGCGAAACACAGTGTGTTCAAAGAATGTATGCATGATAATGGGCCTCAGAGCAGAAAATGAGCTGTTGGAATAGTAAATTGCTTATATCTCAGGAACCGTACGACGTACAAAAAACATTTAAAATTCACATGATTCATGAGTTTCCTGGCTAGGTTTTTGCAATGAAAATTCCGTATCTCGCACCGTTTTCAAGATACGAACCCCAAAAAGCGTGGCGTGTGACACCATGTTAGTCTATGGAAAAAAAACTTCAACTTCGGAGTACCGTAACTTGGCATCCATGCAATATTTTGTCTCAAACCCACCAAAAAGCACATCTGTAAGATGTTGGCTGCTTTCCCTTCAAATTTCAGCCCAAAAGACCAAACTGTTCTTTTGCAGCAGGGTGGCAAAGAATTCCTGTCATTTTGGCCACAGTCTGGAAAAGATTAGTGTCATTGATTTGCAGCTTTGCAAAGCTTTTGTATATAAAGTGTCGCGGCGCGATACTACTTTTCCCAAAAATTTGAAAACATATTTGGGCGCGAACCCCAAAATAAAGACATGGCTAGCATCCTGAGGGTACGACTAGGTGAACACAAAAATAATTGTGTTCCTAGAGGGTTCCAATTTTAAATGCCAAGCATTTTTCTGATCACCAACTGAAAAAAAAAATGGCAGATTTGCAACACTACTAGGGTCATTTGCGACACTGAAAAATGCATTTGCGAAAGTGTCAAACTTTTTGTTCACTTTTCCCATTGACTTATAATGGGAACTTCTTTTATGAATAACTTTCGAACCGTTCATGAAATCTTCAAAAGGCACATCGGGAACCCTGGCCGCACGTTCCCTGAAGTTTCTGGACCAGTCGCGCAAACCCTGCGACCTGTAGGCGCGAGCAAAGAATTCGCACAAAAAACATAATTGCACACACGAATGTCGCTTAATAACTCCGCAGCCGTATATCCGACCGGTACGAAAGTTGGCAGATCCTAAGATCTATAGTTATGCCCCATGTCTGCCAAATTTCAGGCAAATCCGTTGAACACTGGCAAAGTTATTAGGGTGCAAAATTTCACCCTTTAACCTTAAAAGGGCTACTCAACCTTAACTATGGTAGCACTACCGTGCTACCATAATATAGATATAGATAGATACTGTATGTATGTATATAGGATGCAGCTAGGAGGGTGAGGGAAGACAACCTCTGCGTATTCAGGCTAGACCTAAATAGGCCTAGAAGACCCAGCCAGAGCCTAACATACTACTTTAAATAGCTCAACCCTTTTCTTTTTAGGGTCTACAACTTGGCCCTAAATAAAGCACTCACTGTATTGTTTATGTGTTGTCTCAATGTCTTTCATTTATAGAGTATAAGCTGCATGCTTCATAGGGACTGTAATTGCCCTACATTGGTTTACAGGTAGGGTGATTATGTAGGAAGGTGGGTTGGTACAGCATTCCAGGGGTTGTACCATGAAGTGAGCTCTGGTAGCTGATGCATCACTGCCATTGACTTACAATGGGAAGGGGGCTCAATTTAAAGATAGTGGCTCCCCTAGCTCAAAAAGTGCAATTCCAACACTGCTTACACCCAGCCTATTTAAACCATTCTCTGGGTGGAGGACACAAGCAATTAGTTTAAAGCTTAGATGGGAACCCCCTAATCAAGAGTTTAATGACCCACACTCCTCACACTTGTTTGACCCCGCAATGCAGGGGTTATACACAACAACACCTAAGGCGACCTGGTTGCAGTCCCCTTCCTCCATGATGCAGCTATCTCTACCACTAAGGTCAAGAAGGCACTAGAACGCATAAAGTGAGAATGGGGGGGGGGCGCCCGTGAGCAGCTACAAAATCAAATGCATACCTTCGAAGCTCTGCACCACAAACTGAAATAACTGCATATCTGGCAGAAATTAAAATACTTTTTTGGACTTTTACTTGCTCCTGGATACCTTTAATATGGATGACTGTCTGGTACTGGGCAAACCCGCCTGACAAAGTAATAAAACATCAAAAAAAACATCGCCGCAGGAGAACGTGGCAAGTAGTGGTCTTGGCCCTATCTCATTGTTGGCAGCCGAGCTTACTCTCCTAAGCAAAATGGTAACACAGTAGGTCTTGCAGGGACTAAGTCCTCATTTGGATCAATCTGAAAACAAAATAGCGACACTTACCTCGGAACTTGGACAGCATTCAAAACAAATCTCAGAATTGGAGCAAAGGGTCTCTGATCTTGAAGATTCCATGCACCCGATTCCGGACAAAATGGTGCAGCTTGAGAGAGAGTTGGAAGCATTGAAGGACACGCTCGATTATCAAGAAAACTACAACCGCAGAAGTAATCTACACTTGCAAGGTCTACCGGAGGGAAAGGAGGGCAGAAGTGTGTTGGATTTTTGCACCAAGACACTCCCGAAGCTCCTTGACATGGAAGTTAAACATGGGTGGCTAAAGATCGAAACAGCCCACCAAGCCCTCGCGCCTCGCCCTCCTGATGATCAACCTCCATGTCAAATCATCTTTAGATTGCACCGTTTTGGTGACCGGCCAGCTGATATGACTGTATTGTGCGAAAAAAGAGGTTATGTATAATGAGGTACGTTTAACTCTGCACCAAGATCTGTCCATGTGAGTGCAAAAGAAATGGCAACAGTTCAATCCCTGCATGAACATGTTACGAGAGAGACGGATTGAATTTTTCATGGCATATCTAGCGGTGGTGCATGTTAAGTTGGAGGGAGCCAGCTACTCATTCTGGGAGCCAGAGAAACTGAAGAATGTTATCAAAGAATGGGATAAAAAGAATGCCAATAAATGAACACAAGGCTCCCACACATTACAGTATGGCTGATCTACCTCTTTCAGCTCTGTCTGCTCTACATATTGGTCTGCCCCTAGCTTGGAGAAGACCCTAACCTGCCATGCCTTGGGCTTGAGTATTTTTGCTGAACCGCACAGTACACTGTGCCCTGCCTGGACCTGAGATGATGGACCTGTTTTCAATGATAGCATGGGACTTGCTTCCCGCAGTACAGTGGACCTAGCACATGGTGCTTCTTCCTCTATCCCTGCATGACTGCGTACTCTTCCTAATGCTGACACCGAAATGTCTGACTGCAAGAATGGAGCCTGCTTTCTGATGAATCTATGGAGTTACAATGTAGAATGAAGAACCCTAAAATGGAATGACAGGTCAGTGGGGCTGGGGGATGCTTGCGTGTGATATGGTGGGCGCGGCCTGCCTCTCCTTCTTGGTCGTGGGGGGATGGGATGGGCAGAATTATAGGGGGGAGAATGCAGAGAGTTCAAGAGGACTTAATTGCCTGCAGGTGGCTGTATTAGCGGACCCCTTGTTGGGATGTTTACATTTAAGGGAAGACCAGGGATCCATGCAGTGCGACTTGGAAGCATGGATATAACTGGGTAAATGCAGGTCTGGAATGATGGTGGGAGGCTATAGACATCGGGACCCTTAACACTTGCTTTTTTCTTTCTGGAGTTTGCATATCTATCTATATATATAGATGTGAAAGTATCTACTTATGGCCAATTTAGCCACAGACAGGGTTACGTATGCCTTGAAGGGCAAGGAAGAAAGGTTCCTGCTAGAATGGGACAGTTTTATAGCATCCCTCCCTCCCATAGAAGTGCAGATATTAAGAGAGGGGGTGAAGTATTAAGTGCTGAAACCACCACCCAACTAGGCCTCGAGGGATTCAGTTAATTAATAGGAAACTAGGCTGTCTCAGACCTGTAGTTCCGCAGATCAATCTATTATTTTATTGTAAGATTTAAGTGACATGCCCTGATGTAGGACAGGATTGGAATTGGTCCTATAGCAGAATGAACTCTATTCAACTTTACATTCTACTGTTTAAAGAATATAGTAACTATCTTCTATTTACTTCCTTACTGTTTCGCACAGGAGAATTCGCTTTTGATTGTTATACAGGACTACACACTAATGAAGCTGTTCAATGCATTAAATAGTGGGACACTTAGTTTTTCAGATGAGGCAAACTCCTAGGGCAGGATTCACAAAGAAGATGCGCCTGGCGCAACACAAATGCGCAGGTGCAAATCAGATGCACCAAACCCAAGCATAGCCATTCATAGAGGGATGCGCCGTGGGTAGCGCCGAGCGCAACACCACTGTGAATCACCGCAGGACATGACGGCACAACCGCAGATGCACCTGCACAACCAGTGATGCGCCTGCGCAACCAGTGATGCGCCAGGGCAATCTGGATGCCTTGCAGCCAGACAGGGGAGCCAGGAAGAACAACTGGGGCAAAACAGCAGGGCATGAGGAGCAATCACAGAGCTGGAACAAACACCCACGGACACAAGTGTAGAGTAAAACACGTTTATAAAAGGGAAGGTGCATAAGTCTGTACAACTCGAAAGTAAAACAAGGCACAACAAAAACAACACATGGGGAATGGGGGAGCAGGGATGGGAAGGATGGCAGGAAAGGGACAGAAACAGGGGACAGGGAATGGCAACTATATACATGGGAAGGCCCCAGGATGCACAGGTGCACCTCCACCACTACCACCCGCAACAGCATGGTGTGCCAGGACACCTACAGGAAACAACAGAAAGAACACACACACTGAGGGCCAGTACATGGAACACCCCCCCCCCACCCACCAGTGACCGCACAGAACCTGAAAGACAGCAATCATGGAATGCAGCAGTCACCTGCCTCTGGCAGGGCACCAGGCTTGGCACCCATGATCCTCTGACGCTGCACCTCAGCTACATCAGTGGCCTGCTGCCTGGCCTCTGGTCCTGCAAAACACAACAGACCGCACCATGAGCAAACACAGCCACCATACAGGATGCAGTGCCACAGCCTCCCCCCCCCCCGCTGGCCTGTGGCCATGCAGCAGACAGTGATGACTGTCTGGGAAGCACCTGAGGGACAAGCAGGCTGACACAGCCATGCCCCAGCACCATGGCAAAGCAGCACAGGAGGGGTGCAGCAACTGCCGTGTGTGCAGGACGCTGTGAAACCCATGAAGGCAGTGACACCTACCTGGTCTTGGCAGTGCACCCCTGCGTGCATGGCACCGCAGCCATGCAAGTCGCCTCGGGTCCTGCCTCTGGAGGTCACCATAGCGATGCCTGCACTGCTCCCCTGTGCGTGGCATCCTTGTATGTCGCAGAAACTTGGATGCAGGGGAGGCCCACACCTGGGCCCTGGGCACATTGAGGTCTTCCTGTCCAAACGGGTGCCTTTCCACAGCCATAACCAGTGTCACGAGATGTAACAACTCCACCCACGACCAGTTCATGGCCCTAGGCACCTGTCGCCCAGCCCTAGGCATCCCAAACAGTTAACAGACAGTGGCAAGGAGCAAACTGGCAAAGCGCAGTTGAGTGCTTGTTTTGCACCACATGAACCAGTAAGGCACGTGTAGCACAGCACGCACTGAACATGAAGCGCGAATGGTCAATGGAGCGGGCACGGCGCATGCGCAATGCACCACGCAATAGTGTTGTATGGCAAGAACACGGTCGCGTATGCGTCCTACGTGTGTGAGCGCCATGTTGTGCATGGCATGCACCCTGAACCTGTACTGCACACCGTGCATGATCCATGGGCAGGGCTGGCTCAGTGCAGCATGGACGGCGCATCGTGGGACACGCTGCGCGATACAGCATACGGCATCAAGGTTGGCAGGCCTGCAACAGCGCAACAGGACAGTGGTGGTGCGGCACATCATAGGAGTTGTGCCACCGGACACGGTGACCGCGCATGCACGCCGGATGCATCATCCACAATGCCCGCAATTTATGAATATGCATCATACAGGTGCACGCGCCGCCCGTAGATGCACTGTCACGGTTATTGGCGCATCCCACAGATGCTCCGTGCAAACTGAGATAAGCAGGGAGCAATTGTGCAATTCAGAGAGAGTGCGCCCTAAACAGCCTTATCAACCATGCATGGGCAACTTGGCTGCTTAGCATCTCATTAACAGCAGCTCAGGCCTCATTTGCATGCCCTGAACCATAAATGCTCCCAATTCAGCAAGCTGAGTCCAGGACACTGAGAGGAGTCAGTGCCTAGAGGGTGAGTACAAGGCAATGTTTACAGGGCTACAGAACACACTGTTGTGCCTGCTTCTGAGCATGCACAACAGGCAATACCCCTGTACACCAGATGTGGGAACAGTACACCGTTAAGTGGCACACAAGGAAAACCATGCAACACAGCATCAGAAAGGTACTGATGGTGCACAGGGTAACAATGGTCTGATCCCTGCCATGACCACATCGGATGACTGTGGCACCGGGACCAACACAACTCAGCATGTACGGAAAAGTGGTGCCGAGCGATGTGGCAGATGGCAGTGTGCCGAGGCATTGCAATGTGGGACAGGGAGGGGATGTGACATGTGCAGGAGGCCACCCACTGTACACAGGGAGGATACGTATGGCTGGGTGTCACCTGCAATGTGAGGTGGGCGCAGAACCGTGCAATGGGTAGGTCCAATGCACAGAGCGGCGTACGTGCAGGCACAATGGCAGCACAGCCAGGCTGCACACTGCTGCCAGCCATACCGTGGCTGTTGCTACATGTCAGTCCCCCTCCACCCTGCAGCTGTCACATGGGGGGCACACAGGATGAATGTGTCACCATGGTGGCAGCACACGCGCTGCAGGGGTACTGTGACATGCCCATGGCAGCCAGCACGGTGTGACACCCCCTGGGGCACATACACTGTTCCTCCCAACGTGGATTTGGTGACATGTGTGGCATGTGCGGCATCCCACATGGCACCACAGTCCATGGTGCATGGCCACCTGTGCTTCGCTACCCACCCGTGGACCACGGCCCAGACCAACGGCAACATGGACCATGGTGAGGCAATAGACTGCGGGTGATGGGTGAGGGACCATGTGTACCTACAGGCGTGACTGACACCTGGATCCTTCTCCTCTCAGTTGTAGTAATGTTGGAGGGATCAGGTGCCACCACCAGGCGGCGACCCAACTTCACGAAGGACGAGGAGAGGGCGCTCATCAAAGCATGCCACCTACGCCTGGATGTACTCATGGGCAGGGGAGGCAGCTGGATGTTGCATGCAGAGGGCTGGGAGGACATGGCCCGACAGGTGAATGCAGTGGCACTGTACAGCCACACGGTACAGGAGTGCTGCAAGCATTGGAACGAAGGCCGACAGAGGACCAAGGAGAAGGTGTCCAGCATCCAGGCATCCCTGCAGCAGACGGGGGGGGGGGGCCCTAGCTTGGCAAAACAGCTCAGCCCCAACGAGGCCCTCCTGGCCACCAATGTGTCAAGGACAGCTATGCAAGGTGTCCCAGGAGGTGGCTTCCAGAAGGGGGGGGCAGCCCGTCGCAGCATGGTGAGTAGCTGTGCACCCTGGCCGGGCCCTGCCATGGACAGGCGTGTGGACCTGGCATTGTGTGGTCGGCCGTGTTGTGGTTGACCCTGCCACTGTGAAATGTGTGTCCTGTGTATTAACCATGTTCTCCCTTCCTCTTTCCACAGCATCATCGCAGCTCCAGGGCGCAGTCATGGCTGACCGTGTGGCCCGTGATGATAAGGGCCCACCCATGGGGCCAATGACACTGACGTGGGCGAATCCGCACCTGCAACGTCCATGCCCCATGCACCACTGGTCACGGTCCCTGAGCCAGAGGGCCCTGCGGACCCCTCTACCAGCGATGGCAGGACTGCTGGCGGGTCCAGCACATGGTTGGGGAGCCTGTCTGGGTTGTCTGATGCTGACCCGGAGGAGGCGGTGGACATACTGGATGCCCTCATCGTGCTCGCCAGTGGCATGCAGGGTGAGGGCAGTGACACCGCCGCATGTTCCACCGTTACCAGTGCCACTACCATGGCCGACAGCGGTGCACACGTCACGGGGCTGCCTGTGCACACGACTCTGGGTGCCACCGATGTTCCCACTGTGCTGGACACCGGTGCAGTGGAGGCACAGCTGCCCACAGCTGTGGGCATCGTGCCCCCTGCACCACTGCCCAGTGCAGTGCTGGCAACGTCAGTCCCATCCAGGCAGGGCACTGGTGTGCACGCACCCGCTACAGTGGGCCTGGGGGACACCACACATGGACAGCCAGAGGCAGTGCCCAGCCATGCCCCGCCCACATCGTAGCCTGACAGGGTGCGTCCACCACCCGTAGATGACCCTGGTGAGGCTGATACATCCCCTGTATGTCGGCGACGCCACCGTGCCGCATCACCTGCCGACGTCATGGGGGTCTACCTTGACCTGCTGTGGGCGACTGTGGAGAGTCAGGAGGCCCTCTGGGTGGAGTTCTGGAGCCACAGGGCCATCATGGTTCAGGAGCATGAGTCCGTGGCAGCGTGGTGTGCTCAGATGTTGGCTGAGACATGAATCATGCGGGTGGGCATGACTGCAGCCACGGAGCGGATTGCAGCCACTGCGGAGGCAGTGGCTGCATCCACAGCATGCCGTGGACGTCATGCATCCAGTCAGATGCCCAGGAGCACGTCCAGGACACCCCAGTGGCAGGGCCAGGTGAACCCCCTGCTGCTGACCCCATTGCCACTGGCATCCACACCCACTGTCCATGGCTCATCTGGTGGGTGTCAGATGGCCACCCCACTGGGCACCTGTTCACGGTCTCAGTGCAGCACCCCTGTGGGGTGTGGCCGGTGGTCGCACCCCCATCACCGGCGGCCATGGCAGCGGCTGCACACATATCTGTGGTGGTCATGGGGCTGCCCATGTCTACAGGCCTGTAGTGGCAGGTGGCACGCCCGTTCATACTGGCTGCCTTGCGGGTGGTGCCAGTGGTGGTGTGTGTGGCAGTCACCAGCCCACGGTTGCCCTGGCATCACCCTGTGTGACCTGTGCAGGCCGTCCTGTGTGTATGTGTGTTTTGCTGTTGTGCCTTGTGAATGATGAGTGTGTTACGGTGCCTGCGGTGCCCGTGTGCTGGCCGCGTGTGGTTCTGGCGTGCTGTGTGCATGGTGTCTGTGTGTGTATGTCCCCACTGTTTGCATGCGCCTGCGTGTGCACCCCTGTGTGGCCTACAGTGCCCGCAGTTCCAATGACATGCTGTCCCTACACCACAGTGCCCACACCTGCACACGTACATACCTGCATACTCACCTGCGGGGCCCGAAGTGTTACTCCACCACTTGTATGCGGTATGCCCGTGCCCTCAACGCCAGCCTGGGATCCCTGCGTCTGTGCTCGGCTTCACCTCCATGGTCCTCAGGGGTGCCCTGTCCGCACCCTCCCCCATCCCTCCTCCTCTCCGGAACTGTTGCCCTCACTGGCCTTGACAGGTATTCCATGTTCATGGCCATGTTGTGTAGCACACAACATGCCAGGAAAATGCCACAGGCCTTCTCAAGTCTGTACTGTAGGGCACTGGCTGACCGACACAGGCACCGGAACCGCATCTTCAGCATGCCGAAGACACGTTCGATGATGGTGCGTGTTGCGATGCGTGCCTCATTGTAGCGTTCCTCTGCCACTGTTCCGGGTCGTCGGATGGGGTTGAGGAGCTAGGGCCTCAATGGGTATGCGGCATCACCTGTGGGGGCAGACGTGTCTCCATTAGTACATTGTGATACACTGTGGCCTGTGCCCTGTCCCTGTCCCACCCTCTGTGTGTGTGCCCCTTTCCTGCTCCCCCGCCTGTGCAGCCGCATACCTGGCAGTCCTGCTTCTCTACCTCGGCTGCTCCTGCCTGCCCCATCCGTCATGTGGTGCACAGCGCTTCTATGCCACCCTGCATCTGCCTATGCACCCTGTTGCACTCCTGCTGTCCCAATGCCCTTGCACCTGCTTCTGGCCACCCACAGCCCACCCCAGGTGTCTCGGGCGTTGTGCCACCCTGTGCTGTTAGTGCACAGTCACATGTACCTAACAGATGGCCACTTTGGATGTCCCCAGCCTCAAACCTCATGCAGAGTGCTGACTGGTGCCATATATATGCATCGTGTGCACTCCCAGGGTGTGTGGCGCAGACATTGGTGATGCACCCTGTGGCATTGCACACCATCTGGCAGTTCACTGAATGGTACCCCTTCCGGTTCACGTATGTGATGCCCTCCTCACCATGTGGTGTGCAGATTGCCACATGGGTGTAGTCGATTGCCCCTATGACACCTGGCATGTGTGCCACCCTGTGGAACCCCTGCATGGCTTCTGTCCGCCCTGCCTGCGTGCTGGGGAATTTGATGTATTCCGAAGCATGCAGTAGCAGTGCAGTGAGGAATTGTGTGAGGAAGCGGGATGTTGAGGCCTGTGATATGCCAGTGGTGTCTCCAGTAGGCCTCTGGAAGGTTCCCATGGTGAGCAGGCACATGACCGTTGTCACCTTGGTCTCCACCAAGATGGCATGACCTTGAGCGGTGGGTGCCTGTATCTCATCAAGGCACAGCACACATAGCTGCCTCAGCATGGCCCTGTTGAGGCGGTATCACCCGACTGCCTCCACCTCTGTGAGCTGCTCAAAGGACAGCCAGGCGACTTCCGGTTCCGCCACGGAGCAGTTAACAGCCTAAGGATGATCCTCTGCACTCCAAGGATAAAGTTTGCCTATTTCTAATCCTTTATAACCAACTGAAAATGGCAAAGGAAGGTCGTAAAAGAGAGCAGGGGTTATCAGTGACGAACAGATCCCCGAGGAAGCTGTTTGATGGAGAAGAAATCCTCCCGACTAGACCAGATTTCAGCAGAAGTCGCTCCCGTAGCAGCACAAGGGGCTCGAGCTATGACACGGAGGCCGAGGCAGAGGCAGACCTACTATCACGCACCAGATACGAAAATATCCTGAGGGAAATTCGAGCTGAGTCTAGGAAAGAATTCCAAGCATTAACACAGCAAATCTCTACTATTGATGCCAAGGTCAGTGCTGCGGAGGATAAAATTAAAGTAATGGAAGAAAATGACAACTACCTTGGCACGGCCATAGAGGCCTTGTTTCAGCATGCGTAAGCTCTGCAGAGTAAATGCATTGATCTCGAGGGGAAGTAATCTTAGACTGTACAGCCTGTCTGAGGGGGCTGAAGAACCTCCTATGACAGCATTCCTGGAAAATTTATTAAAAGATGTGCTGGACTTTCCTCCCAATTACGTGCTTAACATCGAGAGAGCCCATCGCTCACTAGGGCAGAAACCAACGGGCGATATGGCCTGCCCTCGCTCAATAATCTTCAAACTGAGTAGTTTCAAAATGAAGGAAGATATCCTGCGGAGGGCCTGGAGCAAAAAAGACTTAACATACCTAACAGCAAAGATCTCTCTTGATCATGACTATGCCCCAGAAGTCCAACAAGCAAGGCAGCTGTATGTGCCAATTCTGAAAGCTTTGAGAGCAAAAGGCGTAAAATTCCAGACCCCATTTCCAGCGAAGCTCCGAGTGTTCTGGGAGGAGGGACCCCAGCTATACCTTACACCCGGGAAGGCTTTGGAGGATTTGCAGAAAAAAAGAATTACCATACCTTCAGCAGATCCCGAACGATTACAGAGGATTAGATCTCCAGTACTTGCGATGCCTCAGATGTCATACGGGTGAGGGAGATTGAGGCCCTTGAGAAAAGCAAAGGAAGCCTTAAGCAGTTATTTTGAGGGGAGCGTCTGAAGAAAATGAGCGGTGTTGCCTCAGCTGATACTTGGAGATGACGGAAGAATCGAACTTTTGAGACAATTATCTCTATGTCGCAGGGTTTTTTTTTCTTCCTCTGTTTGAGACATTTTGGGACACTTGTTCAGTTGAGTAATTGCACTGGGGTGGTGGTGGGGTTCCTGGATGATATCTATCTCCGGGACTTGAGCGTCCATGGCTGGGAAGTACCCCTTGAGTAGGGAAGCTGAGCTGTAGCCCTTTTTTTTGGCCAACTCCTTTGAAGGGGCTGGATGCGAAGTGCTAAAGGAATGCCCCACAAACACTTTTAACACAGAACCTTCAAACCTATATGATGTTAAAAGGAATGGGTTCTCTACATGACATTAGAATAATAGAGATGTTAGATTAAATAATGTCCCTGGGGTGCTTTAAGGTCAAGTTGTGGGTTTATTTTTTAGGTTGTTTAAAAAGTTAACTTGGCCCAAGTGAATCCGTGGTGGTGGTGCAAGTCACTTATAAAAAAACACTCCTTGTGAGCAGTTTTGTTGAAGAGGCTCTGTTAATTCAGGGCATAACCGCTCTTCAACCCCTACCTCTCAGCCCAACCACATCGGCTCTTCATAGAGGCTAGAGCAAGGGATCCTGGGTTTTGGATCCCCTACCTTGGAAGTCGTTATTATTATTACCTAAAATAGTGTTAGTATTTCAAGTTTATAGGATAAAGTTGATAGGTTAAAATAACTGTAAGAGACTACTGTTTTAAACTAAGATATAATTACTCCCCCCTTTTTTTTTCTTTTCTCTCTATCTTACCCTTTCTGTACTTATTCTTGTCTCTGTTCTTTCTGATCCGTGGCTGTCCCCTTATATAGCTTGGATTACTGCCTTCGACTCGCTTATCGACTATTTTTGCATTGTAAGCTCGATCTAAGTGAGTGGAAGGAAAGGGGTTTTACAGACGGTGTGAGGTATTGGCGGAAGGGGAAAGTAGTTTAGACAATACTGGGATTGAAACAGAGGAGGAGTCCTTTGACTTGTTTTTTCTTTGTTTTTGTTTCTTTTTTTTTTTTTAGAATGTCAGCCAGACCTACGACCTTTTGTTCATTTAATGTAAATGGCTTGACCAATCCTGTAAAGTGCAGCAAAATCCTGTCCTTTTTCAAAAGGACAGGCGCTGACTTTTTGTTTTTACAGGAGACGCATCTTTCAGTAAAAGAGCACCAGAAGTTGGGGAAATTTGGTTTCCGTGCCACAGCTTGCACTACATACAGGAAGGGAAGGCGGAGAGGTGTGGCAGTCCTGGTTCCAGCTAGGATGCCCTTTGAGCAAACGGATACTCTGGTTGATGGGGAAGGATGTTACGCCTTTTTGAAGGGACGATTTCTGGGACAAACCTTAACATTGGCTTCTATTTATGTGCCACCTGGTTCAGACCTTCAAGTTTACCCTCTAATTTTTTTAAGACTGCAGGAGTGGGTGGAAGGAGAGATAATCATTGGAGGTGATTTAAATCTAGTTTTGAATCCAACGTTGGACTCCTCCTCTGTGGTCCCCCGAAGTAATCAAGGGTGTATGAAGAAGGTGGTGGGGTTACTAGGGGAGCTGGGATATGCTGATGTGTGGCATACTACCCACGCCAGGCAGAGAAATTATACCTTTTTTTCAGTACCTCACCAGTCACACTCTAGGTTGGATTATATCCTACTTCCCACCGAATATGTTGGGCAGATAAAGGATAGCTGGATAGGAGACAGGACATTGTCGGACCATGCTCCTGTGTTTTGTCAGCTTTACCTGGGTGATTTCTGTAAACAAACATTTTGGAGACTTAACACATCTTTGCTCCAAGACCCTGAGATAAGGGAGGCAACTGTAGAAACAATAACACAGGCTTTGGCCGATAATGAAACACTGGAGATATCAGCTCTGCTTCTCTGGGATACTCTTAAGGCTATAATAAGGGGCAAATTTATTGCCGTCTTGGCACATAAGAAAAAGCAGCGAGAGGCCCAAAAATCCAGGCTGAAAGGGGAGATTGAGACATGTGAATCGCAGCTTAAAATTAAGTATGAGGCAGCGATCTATAAAAAAATGTGTAAACTTAAGGGTGAATTAAATAATTTATTGGACTATCAGGTAGAACAAAAGGCCATGTTCCTTAAACAACCATTTTATGAGGGTGGTCCGAGGGCTGTGCGACTACTGGCGGCCCGTTTGCGATCCCAGAGAGTGAAAGCAGTGATATCAACTTTAATACATCCTATTACAAGGCGTAAAACACATCAGACTCTAGAAATAGTTGAGGCCTTTAGAGACTTCTACACTTCTCTGTATGCCCCCCCCCCCACGGGAGAATAAAATAGTAGAATACCTTGAACGGATTTCCCTTCCTTCTCTGTCTAGACAAAAGCGAGGCTGATAACCCCCATTTCGCAGTTGGAACTCTGTGCTGAAATCTCTAGATTGAAGGCTTCGAAGTGCCCAGGCACAGATGGACTTCCCGGGGAGTTTTATAAGCATTTTAAGGGACAGCTGGTATCCCTACTTCACAAAGTATATAATACAATATTGCAGACAGATGACCCTCCCCCAGTCTCTTGGGCGCAGGCTATCATATCAGTAATTCCCAAACCAGGGAAAAACCCGACACTTTGCCCCTCATATCGCCCTATATCGATCTTAAACACTGATTATAAAATCTACATGTCAATCCTTGCTCGACGTATGCAGGAATTTATAACTCAATTGATCAATCTAGATCAGACGGGTTTTATCCCTAATCGACAGGCGCAAGACAATCTATGTAGGACTGCCCATTTAATTGACCATCTGAATCTCACCCGAACCCCCTCCATTTTCTTAAGCCTCGATGCCGAAAAGGCTTTTGATAAAGTCTCTTAGCCCTTTTTGAGGGCTGTATTGATTAAATTTGGATTTCCCGAACTATTCATCAAGGCCATTTTTATACTATATAACACACCAAAGGGCTATACTAGAGCTAATGGTCACGTTTCTACCTCCTTTACACTATGTAGGGGTACACAACAGGGTTGCCCCATGTCTCCTATTCTCTTCGCCTTATATTTGGAACCTCTGGCACAGAGTATTAGAGAGAACTCGGAAATAAAAGGGGTTACTATAGGAAGGGAAGAGCACAAATTCGCCTTATACGCAGATGATATTCTGTTATATATCACGGAGCCAGAGTCCTCTATCCCTAACCTATTTCGACATCTGAACGAATTCTCGGAGCTTTCTGGTTATACCCTGAACACTCATAAAATGGAGGCCATTACCCTTAATTATGTCCCGTCTCAAACTCTTAGGGAGGGCTACCCACTGAAGTGGGATCTTCTCACTATGAAATATCTGGGGATAAACTTATCTTTCAACAATTCCCCACTTTATGAGTTGAATTTCCCCCCTTTACTATGCCAAATACTAGCAGATATAGAAAGGTGGTCTGTGCTCCCTCTTCCACTCCACTCAAGAATACAGACAGTTAAAATGAACCTGCTCCCTAGATTCGTATTTTTATTTCAATGTGTACCTTGTAATGTTACAAAGAAAGACTGGATGCTTGGCAGAGGATCCTGCTAAAATTCATATGGGCGGGCAAACGCCCCAGAATAAGAAAACAAACTCTCTTTCTCCCTAAAGAGGCAGGGGGCTACGGTGTTTCTTGTCTGGAGGGGTATTGGATCGCAGCCCAGATGAGGCTTGGCCTTTTACTGTTACATCCTATTTACCAATCCAGTTGGAAGGCAATGGATTTGGCAGCCGCCTGTTCCCCCCCTTTGTTATCCCAAATATTTGTTCAAACAGCAATAGCGAATAACTCGTCCCCACTATTTTGTGGTACCGCTGCGGTACTAGAGGGATGCCGAAGGGGATGTGGGCGGGGAGCCACGGGGGCTTACCTCTGAAAATACCAGTGCTGGTCACAAAGCACACCTCGTACATTGGCCCATAGAGATCCCTGGTACAGGCGCCAAGAGAAACGGGGGTGCAGGCCTCCCTGGCAATTTTTAAAAGGGGATTCAATTCTAACCTTTGAAGAGGCTGTGGAGAAGTTTAGTTGGACACAAGGAGATCTTCTCTTTTACTACCAGATTAGAGATTATATAATGAAACAACTACGTGAGTCCTCTAGGACCTCCAGGGAGATCCCACAGCCAGTTGTGTTTGAGAGAATTTGGGGGGAAGGGGGAGAAGAAAAGGCAATTTCTTTACTCTAGGAATTATATCACTGACTCAAATCATTCAACAAAATATATTAAAGTGAAGTGGGAGAAGGAATTTGAAATAAGATTAAACGAGGAGAGGTGGTTGCAGTCTATTAAAAATACCTGGTGCTCTTTCTCGTCTCTGGGATGGTGGGAGTTTTTATGAAAGCTTAGAAGTAGGTACTTTCGTGTACCTGAACAGATGGCTAGATGAAACCCGCAGATTCCGCCCTCTTGCTGGCGAGAATGTGGCGCCTCTCCTTCAACGCAGGCTCATATTTTTTGGCAGTGCCCTGTAATCAATCAGTATTAGAACAACATATGTAGGCAACTACAGGAAATATTTAATATTATGACCCCTTTGGGCCCAGAGCACATTATTTTGGGACTTTACCCATTGGAGATAAGAGGCCAGGAAGTGAAATACTTGTGGAACATCTTGGTTGCAGCCGCATGTAAGGTAATTTCCAGGAGATGGCTTTCCCCCCTACCACCCACTGAGTTGGAATGGAAGGAATTGGTAAACAATGAGAAAATAACCTTCTCCCTAGCTTTGAGGACCTCGTAATTCGTAAATAGGTGGACTAGGTGGGAGCTACTTGGTTAGAGGACCCTTGGGAAAGGAGGAGTTGAGGTGGTTCTTGTCCCCCCCCTTGCCCTTCCCTCCTTCCGTTCCCCTCCCCCCCCACCTCGGTCCTGGGTGAAATTATATTGGTAAAGTGCAATGGTTAATGATTATTAATTCAATGTAGTGTGAATTTATTACATCTGTGTATACACAGAATGATGTTATTTTATATAATAAAGAGTCTTTTCTTTTTCTCCTCTTCTTTCTTTTTCCCTCTATCCTTTCCCCTGCTATCCTTCAGTGGGATGTATGTCGAGTTTTTTTTATTATTTAATGGGAAACAGTAGTCAACACCGGGTGTTTTTTCTCTACTATCTTGAACAAAGCAGTGAAAGTAGTGATGAATACTTGTTTCTGTAACTCATTAATATGAATAACAAGTTTAATAGATTCCAAGATCCAGTGAGGGTGGCCCCGGTGATGGTAGTGGGCCTCGCTTAAGTAATGGCTCTCTGTTTTATGATGATAGATACTATATTGTTATAGGTTCTAGTCTATGGATCTGTATGGAATATGCTCTTATCAATAAAGATGAAGTAAAAAAAAAAAAAGGACAGCCAGGCACGGTACCGCCGTGGGGCTGTCCGCCTACGGTGCCTTCCAGTGCCCTGCCTCCTCCTCCTCCTCATTAGGGCACCAGCTATGGCAACTGCAGCCAGGTTCATCCCCTCTGTCACTGAGGTCCTCTGGTGTGGTTTGATGCCTGATGTTGTTGCTGGCAGGCTGGCTTGCTTTGCCTCTCCCTCTCTCTCGTTCCACTTCCCCTCTGGCTGTGGCTTTGTGTTGCTGTGGTTGTTCCATTCATGGCCTGCTGGTGTGCTAGACATAAGTCTTCTCCATTTGTACTTGTCTTTCTACAGTGCATCTTGGCTTTGCGCTGGCTTTGCCCCATAGATGTGCCCTGGTTGTGCTTTGTGGTTCGGGTTGCGCTGTGCATGCATGGGTACACCCCTTGTATATGCGCCACATGTCATTACATTGCACCTCTGGTGGATGTTTTTCGGTGCAGGGCATCTCGTTTGGGCTGGCACTTCCTCCCTGTTCCTGAATCGGCTTACAGCGCATTTCTGACTTGCGCTGGCACATCTGGGTTGCGCTTGGCACATCTGTTTTGTGAATCCTGCCCTTAGTATTTATATTAAAGAATAGTCTGACTTTTGGTGCTTTACTTAAACTTTTATATTAGTTATAAGCCATTGTGTACTCATGGAATGTGCAAACAATCTGTACTCTGTTTCTTGTCTTTTCTTTTTTGGAAAATTCAATAACAAAATAATACACCCCCCCCAAAAAAAAACCCAAAACCGCATACAACAAGACAAATCGCCTAGTCCAGGTGGGATCCATCCAAGGGTAATGAAGGAGCTGGCGGGGGTGCTGGTGGACCCAATGGCTCATTTGTTCAACAGATCACTTCAGACGGGTGTCATGCCAGAGAACTGGAAGCGAGCAGATGTGGTGCCACTTCACAAGGGCGGTAGTAGGGAGGAAGCTGGTAATTACAGACCCGTCAGTCTTGCGTCAGTGGCGGGAAAATTAATGGAAGCATTGATTAAACAGGGTCTGGTGGAATACCTAGACAAAAATGGCCTCCAGGATGTCAGGCAGCACGCGGGTTCATTTCAGGAAGATCATGTCAGACAAATCTGATTTTGTTCTTTGGTTAATCAGGGAAGTGGACAGTGGACATCTGGTAGATCTCCTTGATTTTGACTTCAGTAAGGCCTTTGATTCTGTACCAGATAACCACCTGCTGAGAGAAGCTGGAGGATCTGGGTGCTGCAAGGTGCATTGTTATATGAGAAGGTAACTGGTTGAAAGGCAGGAAGCAAAGGATTGTCATCAATGGGGAGAAATCAAAGAAAGTGGACATCACTAGTAGTGTACCACAAGGCTCTGTCCTGGGCCCAGTATTGTTTAACGTATTCATGTGCGACATCGGGGTTGGCATTCAGGGCTAGACAGCCCTCTTTGCAGATGACACACAACTAGGTGGGAGGGTGGATAGTGAGTATGCGATCAAGAGCCTGCAAAAAGATCTTCAGAGTCTGGAAAAATGGACTAGCATCTGGCAACTCAAATTTAAGGTACTGGGTGAATATAGCGCTGCCGAACTAGCACATGAAAAACCACGCTGCAGAAAGCACTAATGTGTGTACAGCGACAGGGGTTTCACAGCATATGGGAATAACCACTATCACAGATTCACTCAGCAGGTCAGGCCCTCTACTCCCAAAGTGCCAACCTCTAAGCGCAGTCTTGTGAACAGTGTAAGACAAGGTAACCCTCTTGTCTGTTTTTGTGAGTTCGGATCAACCTTTGGTCTCCAGTTCTGGAGGGATTCAAACTGTTATCCTCTTGTTAGCATACCGAATGCACAGGCTCAGATATATCTGTCTTCGGGGGGGCCAGATATCTTTGAATACAGGCACCTAACCAGGCGTGCAGAAATGAACCCTTTAAAACTTTAATAAAGACCTCAGATTTAAACACTTCTCTTTCCAGTTTGGTACCACCACACAAGCTATTTCTGCTGTCTGCTATAACCATAAATATTTCTCAGCAAAAGAAAGCAATTCAAAGACAGACCAGGTTTTCTCTAAAATTATAGTTTTTACTAAAATATATAATAATACGTCAAACATACAATACAGAACTCATATCACAAGACATACATATCTTTAAACAAAAAAAGGTTTAAAACAGTGCAATTCCTAAAATATTTAGATTTTGTCTAGCTTTCTAAATACCTGTTTTCAGTGCTCAGATGTTATCTTGGTCAGAGTCAGCTAAAAGGTGTCTCTGTAGTGAAAAAGAATAATCTTTACAAGCTGTATTTGCCAACCCCTTTTGGATGAAGTCATCCAGCTCCTCCTCTGTCAACATATCTAAAAAATATATATTTCTATGCAACCACAGGATGTAATTTCAAAGTATTTATTCTGCAATCTTAGCATAACTCAAGTTTCAAATGACACTTTATTTGATCTCATGCTGTACCCTCCTCACACAGGCTTCATATGAGCATTTATGACCTCTCACCTCTGTGTAATAACCTGTGTTTTCTCTTCAACGTCATAAACCTTTTTAATGATTTTCCCTCTTAACAAAGTTAACCCAAAACAACTCTGCAATTAACTCAGAGAAACAGGATCCTTGATTAAAGTCTTCCAGGTAACGCGTTGTCTCTAAAAACTGAGTGTGTGACACATGCTGTCAGCAGTTCTCTTGGCCTGCAGCTGTGAGCTGAAATCGGGGGGGGGCGGGGGTGAGTGAGGTCGTTCCTAGAGTATTTGATTTTTCAGCAGAGACAGTCATTAATACATTTTATATAAAACATATTATACAGCACTCAGAACGGGCTGTCTACGTCACATTCCTCCCCACCTAGACCGAATTTTGGGAATCTATCCCCTATATGGGATGAGCTTCTCAAATGAGTTCACTACTCATAGACCCTAGACCACCCATCGGCGTTCTGATTCTTAATGCCTGCCCTATGTATGATTGTCAGATCATATCCTTGCAAAGCAAGACTCCATCTTAGCAGTCTCCCATTGCTCTTTCCCATCTGTGTCAGCCAAACCAGAGGGATGTGGTCAGTCTGCACCACAAAATGCTGCCCCTAAGCAAAGGGGCAAAGTCTGCTAAAACCTCCCTTACTTTCAGGGCCTGGTCCGGGGTCAGCTGGAGAGACAATTTTACTGCCTCCACAGAGGACTCCTGCTTACTTTCTTCCAGCAGATCCAGAAGGGGTCTCCATCGTCCATCCCCTCCCCACGACTACACACTGCAAACACCATGTCAGCCGTGTTTGCATATGGCTTCATCATGTTGACATGGTACACCCTTTCGGTCTGTCTTCTGTCAGGTAACTCCACAATGTAGTTTACGCCATTTACCTTCCTAACCACTTTGTACGGTCCTGCCCACTCGGCTTGCAGCTTGTCTTTCCGGACCGGAATAAGGACCATGACTTCCTGACCCACCATGTACGAGTGAGCTCTGGCTCTGCGGTCGTACCACACCTTTTGTCTCTGTTGGGCAGCTGCCAGGTTGCTCTGGGCTGTCCCCATAAGCTCCTTCAGCCTTTCCCTAAACCTAAGGACATAATCCACAATGGGAGTTCCCTGGGTGCTGTGCTTGCCTTCACAGTCCTCCCGGAGCAAGTCTAGGGGCCCACGTACCCGGCATCCATATAAGAGTTCGAAGGGGGAAAATCCTGTTGACTCTTGGGGCACCTCCCTGTATGCAAACAACAGGTGGGGAAGGTATTTCTCCCAGTCCCTCCCATGCTGTTCAGAAAACACCAGGAGCATTGACTTCAGGGTAGCACTGAAACATTCCACAAGTCCCCTGGCTTGTGGGTGATACAGTGTCATGCATCTCTGCACCACCCTACACTTCTCCCATAAACATTTCATCAGGTCCGACGTGAAGGAACCCCCTCGATCGGTGATTACCTCCTGTGGGAACCCAACACGGGAGAAAATCCCAAGCAAGGCATCTGCCACTTTGTCCGTCCTCAGTAAGGATAGGGCGACTGCCTCTGGGTACCAGGTGGCATAATCCATCACAGTCAGGATGAATCTCTTCCCTGAGGAGCTGGGGGTATTTAAAGGCCCCACAACATCCATTCCCACCCTCTGGAATGGCTCCTCCACTATGGGCAAGGGGATCAGGGCGGCTTGGGTTTTCTTGCCCGCCTTCCCTATTTCTTGGCTCCGGTGATAAGACCTGCAATACTCCTTCACCTGCTGGGTGAAGTTAGGCCAGTAGAAATTCTGGGCCAACCGCTGCATTGTGCGTGCGATTCCCAGATGACCAGACAAGGGAATATCATGGGCAACCTTAAGCAACTGCTCTTGATATCCCTGGGGAACAACAAGCTGCCTGCCTAGCATCTCTCCCTCTGTCTGTACTGCCTGTGTATACATAAGTCAATTTTCCCAATAAACCCTATGTCTGCTGTCACCTCCCGGTGCACCGTCCAAGTCTGCCCAAGCCCTCAGCTTCTCTAAACTAGGGTCACTTCTCTGAGCAGCTGCGAACCCCTCACACCTTCCCAAGGCATGGGACAAGTCCCCTTCAGTCGCTAAACTAGGGTCCCTAGCACTAGCGTCAGGGCCCTCAGGATCACTGTCAATCCCTACCCTCTGACATGGGGTCACCCCTCCCTCTTTGGAGTAACCCTCTGTAGCTGGGTGGTTACTTGCTACTGGGGAAATTTCTACCCCCTTTTTTCCAGTTTCCCCCTCTGGAGACACAGGCTGGGGAACCAGCCTCAAAGTATCTTCCCCAATGGCTTCTGGGGAGCTCAGGGAACTACAATTTTCCCTGGCCACTTGGCTATGGGTAACTGCACATACCACCCCCTGCTGGAGATTGTTACCCAGGATAACATCCACTGCTAACGTGTTAGCTACAGCCACCTGTTGCACAGTTCCCTCTGTTTCACCCCAGTCCAGGAGAACACTGGCCAGTGGCAATGTTTTCTCTTCACCTGCAAAGTCCTGTACGGTCACGTATTTATTTGGTATAAGCTGACGAGGCTGTACCAGATCCCCTTTTACCAATGTCAGGGATGCCCTTGTGTCCTTTAACCCCTGTGTCTGTACGCCACTTACCATGACTGAGTGCATGTGTTCCCTCATGTTCACTGGTGCTTCCAGGGACACACAAACAACCCACTTCCTTTCTGGTACTACTTTACGTATTAATGCTTGCCCTTCTTGGACACTGTCTGGCAATGTGCCCAGTTTCTTTACATAACCAACAAACATTACTTACTTTAGAGAAATCTTTTCTTTGAAACCTGGGGCTAACTGGTTTCGGTGGAGGCAGTGAGGGTTTTAGCTGCCCTGAAGGTGCGCTTTTCCCTTTCTGCGCTGCCACACCCGCCCCATTCATTCTCAGAGCAGGTCTGCTCTTGGCATATCAGTCCGAGAGTTCAGCAGCCTCTTGCACTGTTTTTGGATCTCAGTCCTCTAGCCAGGCTTTTAACTCTGCTGGGCATGCCCAATAAAACTATTCTAATAAAATCACATTTTCAATTTTATCAACAGAATTTGCCTCAATTCCTTCCCACCTTCATTCCGGGATGTCAAGCCCAAGATAATGTAAGACGTACCATATACTTATTGGAACACTCTCAAGCCCAAAATGAACCGACTCTCCTATTGGGTCTGGACGCTGAAAAAGCGTTTGATATGGTGTCATGGAGGTTTTTAGGGGAGGTCTTTGCCCGTTTTGGTTTCCCAACCCAGTTTATAGAAACCCTATTTAAATTCTATAGACGACCTTTGGGCTGCTTACGGATAAATGGACACCTTTCCAGTAGATTCTCCCTCTACAGGGGAACCAGACAGGGATGCCCTTTGTCCCCTCTCCTGTTTGCATATTATATAGAACCGCTAGCGCAATATATTAGGCAATCTCCTGACATCAACGGAATTCTCTTCTCTGGAGTTGAACATAAACTAGCGTTATTTGCGGACGATTTACTTCTATATTTAACCAATCCGGAAATCTCGATTCCTGCGTCATGCAGAAAATCAGAGATTTCTCGTGTCTCTCTGGCTACTCTCTAAGCGTTAACAAAACTGAGGCCTTAAGAATACAATATGAGCCAACACCTGAACTTAGAAGTAAGTTTCAGTTCAAGTGGGATGCTCCTTCCTTGAAGTACTTGGGAATACGGATTCCTAGCAACTTATCTCAGTTACATAGCCAGAACTACTCTCCTTTAATAGATACCTTGAGGAATGATACGAGACAGTGGAGCCTCCTTCCATCTTCTTTTTATACCCGCACTATGTCGTTAAAGATGAATGCAGTACCCCGTCTCCTTTATCTATTTCAATGTGTCCCCTCCACCATTACTGTGAAAGAGATTTTGTCTTGGCAGAAGTTACTTCTAGCTTTTCAGTGGAACCATAAAAAACCCCATGTAAACTTTAGGAAACTCATGCTTCCTAAGATAATGGGTGGGCTTTCATTCCCTCTCTAGCAGACTACTAGGGCTGCCTCTCCAGATCTTGCTTAGCTCTATGTGTGGGTGCAAAGGACTATCAGGCTTCATGGAAACACATAGATCTTAATAGAGGACACTTTGCCTCCCCTGGTTCTTTTTCTCTCCCCTGCTTCACACGAGCAATGTTTGCTACATCAAAAGCCGCCTCTACCATACTCGAGGGCTGGAGGAGGAGCGAAGAACAAACAAGTAGCAGTACACTTATGGAAGTACCAATGGTTTATAACAAAGGAGCAATTTAGCTCTCATGTTGTGGGGTCGTGGTATAAGGCCCAGGCGAAGAGGGGAATGGTGGCACCCTGGCAAATAATGAAAGGGAATGTACCTAAGACCTTTGAGGAAGCCCAGGATGAATTTTCTTGGACAGAAAGAGACAGGCTGTTCTTTTATCAAATGAGGGACTACATAGTAACACAAAATAGGCTTAGGGAGAGGGATCCCTTATACTCTGAGGACCACTTACCGTTCCAGCAAATCTGGTCCTCTAAATCGGGAGAAGGCCATCTCAATAATGTACAAATACCTCATTTCATTATATAAACATTCTATGGACCCAGTTAAGGAGAGCTGGGAGAAGAATTCAATCAAGTAATAAGTATCATGGACTGGCCTAAAATATGGAAAAATACCAGTGACTCCTCCTCTCCTCAGTGGAGGAATTCATATGGAAGGTTAAGGCGAGATTTTTCTTAGTGCCCACAGTGTTGGCCGTGGGATACCAGGAACATCTGAAAGTTGCTGGAGGAGTGAGTGGGGAAAATAGGGCCGCCTATAAACATATATTCTTGGAATGCCCCAAAATTTGCGATTCTGGTCTACTGTCCTGGCCCGTGATACTGGATATCCTGGGAGACCAGTACCAGATGTCAGGGATTAACTTGGTATTGGGTATACCACTGGAAGGAAGAGAGATAAACACATTATATATCTCTGGACCATTTTCTGGGAGCAGCGTATAAAGCAATTACTAAAAAGTGGCTGAAAGCTGCTCGGCTGTGGGAGAATGGAGGCCAAATTCAGGACATTCGCATAATGAGCAAATGACTTACGCCTCTAATAAGGTCCAACTCTATACTACAAGATGGGCCAGATGGGAATTAAATCAAAGTTTGACTCAGTAGGTAGACAAGGGAATAGCTGGTAGTAGCTGGTAATACAAGTGGAGCAGCGGCAATGATAATGCGCCTGTTGGACCCCCCCCACTCAGGAGCCCTCTATTTTCGAAAATAGAATATGTAATAAATAAATCTATTTTGATACAATTAGGTACCTTTGAAATAGGTCACAACTGATCAGAACAATTCTTTTTAAAGCCCAATGTCTGTCTTCATCTGGATTTTACCTGGTATTTATTTGAATGTTGCTATTAACTCACAAATAGGTTTGTTGCTTTTTAATATCCTCTACTGTTATAAATCTGTGAGAAATAACTGAGGACTGTATGTTAATCAGATGGAACCTTGTATATGAAATGTAGCACCTGGAAATATTGTAACTGAATTCAATGAAGGAGAATGAAAGTGATCATAAAATAAAGGAAGTATAAAAAAAAAAAATTCCTTCCCACCGACGTTTTAAAAACTGACGTTGTTTCGTCGCTAGCACCTCATAGCTCATATCAGCACTTCTCCTGAGCTTACGGAATTTAGCTCTATATGATTCAGCAGTTAATTCAAACTTTTTTAGTAGTGCAGCTTTTAACTTGCTGTAATCATCTCTGTCTTCGTTGTTCATTTGACCCAGTGCATCCCGAGCTTTTCCAGTAAGTAGCGGGGATAGCTGGAAGCTCCAGGACTCTCTAGGAATTTTAGCCTGAATACAAACTTTTTCAAAAGAATTTAAAAAGGTGTCCATGTCCTCCCTGTCCTTAAACTCTGCTATTAATTTAGAGTTCAATTTGTAACCCAGTCCTGCAGTCCCAGTTAAACCCAAGCCACTTACCTGCCCTGGTGTCGCTGGTTGGAGTCGTAGCTTCTCCAGTTCGTGTTGCCACTGGCGCTCCTCTCTCCTCTCCTCTGCAGCTCTGTGTTCTCGCTCTCTCTTCTCCTCTGCCTCTCGCTGGTGCTCAAGTTCCTCACGGTCTGCCTCCCTCTGTTGTTGCTCTGCCTCACGGTCCGCTTCCCTCTGTTGTTGCTCTGCTTCCAGTTCTATCCTCCACAACTCAATTTGCTTGAGTACCTCTGGATTCAGGATACTGGTGACCTTCCTCTGCTGCTGTGGCCCTTCACTGACAGTGGGCCTGCTGTCCGCCTCTTCGGCTCGGGACCCCTCACTGGCCACTAGTTCTGCCACACTCGAGGTCTGGTCCCTTTCAGTCACGGTTGGTGACTCGCTGCTCTGGGTATCTGCTATCGTCAGGGCCTCTATGAGGTTCTGCTTACTGGCTTTCACCTCGAACAGGACTCCTCTGTCCTCGCACAACTGTTTTAACTGTTCTACAGTGTGCCTTGCTGTAGTAGGACGCCATCTTTCCTAATTACTGCTACTCTGACTTTGCACTTTAGAAAAAAAATAAAATGGGTAGGAACTAAACTGTAAGCCAAGTGAAATATAATTCTGTTTCCTTTTTAAAATAAAACTCTGCCTTTTTCTTTCTGTGTAAGAGAGCCTACGGTCTCAGCTGACACAGAACAATAAGCTTGTGATACTAAAATTAATGCCACCGCTGCCAACCAATCTGTCACAGATTCACTCTGCAGGTCAGGCCCTCTACTCCCAAAGTGCCAACCACTGAGTGCAGTCTTGTGAACAGTGTAGCAGACAAGGTAACCCTCTTGTCTGTTTTTGTGAGTTCGGATCAACCTTTGGTCTTCAGTTTTGGAGGGATTCAAACTGTTAACCTCTTGTTAGCATACCCAATGCACAGGCTCAGATATATCTGTCTTCAGGGGGCCAGATATATTTGCCTATGGGCACCTAACCAGGCGTGCAGAAATGAACCCTTTAAAATTTTAATAAAGACCTCAGATTTAAAAGCTTCTCTTTCCAGTTTGGTACCACCATACAAGCTATGTCTGCTGTCTGCTATAACCATAAATATTTCTCAGCAAAAGAAAGCAATTCAAAGACAGACCAGGTTTTCTCTAAAATTAGAGTTTTTACTAAAATATATAATAATACGTCAAACATACAATACAGAACTCTTATATCACAAGACATACATATCTTTAAACAAAAAAAGGTTTAAAACAGTGCAGTTCCTACAACAATATTTAGATTTTGTCTAGCTTTCTAAATACCTGTTTTCAGTGCTCAGATGTTATCTTGGTCAGAGTCAGCTAAAAGGTGTCTCTGTAGTGATAAAGAATAATCTTTACAAGCTGTATTTGCCAACCCCTTTTGGATGAGGTCATCCATCTCCTCCTCTGTCAAAATATCTAAAAAATACTGTATATATTTCTATACAACCACAGGATGTAATTTCAAAGTATTTATTCTGCAACCTTAGCATAACTCAAGTTTCAAATGACACTTTATTTGATCTCATGCTGTATTCTTCTCACACAGGCTTCATATGAGCATTTATGACCTCTTACCTCTGTGTAATAACCTGTGTTTTCTCTTCAACGTCATAAACCTTTTTTATGATTTTCCCTCTTAACAAAGTTAACCCAAAACAACTCTGTAATTAACTCAGAGAAACAGGATCCTTGATTAAAGTCTTCCAGGTAACACATTGTCTCTAAAACTAAGTGTGTGACACATGCTGTCAGCAGTTTCTTGGCCTGCAGCTGTGAGCTGAAATCCTGGGGGGATGGGTGAGGTCATTCATAGAGCATTTGATTTTTCAGCAGAGACAGTCATTAATACATTTTATACAAAAAATATTATACAGCACTCAGAACGGGCTGTCTACGTCACAACCACTACTCCTGTACTGTATGCCTTCATGCGGAAGTGTGAAGGAGGCTGCCGATGTGGTGCCTGTTCGAGGTGCTCCCGTGGAGGAGAGGCTAGGGCAACAGCACCTGGTGGTGTAGGGGACCTGGGGATGTGGCTCAGATCCCCTAGGTCCCATAGTGTTGTGACTTTTTTTTTTTAAACCAAAAAAAACAAATTTTCCCCCCTGTGGTGTTTTGCCCATCCCAAAGTCCACCCCACCCGGAGTTAGTTATATTTAGTCGGTGTGTTGAAGTAGAAGTCCCCCGTTAGGGGGTGCGGGAGCAGAGCCCCCAGAAAAACAAAGATAGTGGCATTACTTCCAGTGGTGTACGCTGTTTCTCTTGCAGTCGGTATTTTGTCCCGACCTTATTTCAGCGCACACTGTTTTGTCTGCAGCATTGTTGTTTTGCATGGTTTCGCTCCAAAATTATGACCCCGTGCCAAATTTAATGCCAAGAAGTGTAAGGTGATGCATCTGGGCAAATACAGCCCTTGAACTGCTTATTGGCAAAATGGAATCAGACGCAGTGTTTCTCAGGAACAGAAAGACCTGTGAGTCATCGTCTGTGACACTCTTAAGCAGTCCAGGTAATGCACCACAGCTTACAGCAAGGCCAGCAAAATGTTAGGATGCATAGAGAGGGGGTTTGACAGCAGGAGCAGGGAGATAATTCTACCACTATACAGATCCCTGGTGAGGCCACACCTGGAGTACTGTGTCCAGTTTTGACGCCCCCACCTTAAGAAGGACATAAACAGACTCGAGACGGTTCAGAGGGCGACAAAGATGATCCAGGGCCTGCATAAGCTTCCTTATGAGGAACGCTTAGATGAGCTGAACATGTTCCCTCTGGAGACTAGGAGGGAGCGGGGGGGATATGATAGAAACCTTCAAATTCCTGAATGGAATAAACAGGATTCCCTACCCTGAATTGTTCAACAGGGCTCCCTGCTCCAACACTAGGGAGCATGAATGAAAGCTGAGGGGGGAAGCTTCAGAAAAGATCTCAGGAGACACTACTAACCCAGGCTGACTGGCCTGTGGTAAGCCACCTACCTGACGTTGGCACGGCTTTGGAATACTTCACTAACACCTTCAACTCTATAGTCAACCTCCATGCCCCCATGGTCAAGCAGAGATCTAAGGGCGCTCATGCTCCCTGGCTCTCTAAGGAACTCAGAGACCGCATGGCAATGCGAGAGGCTGCCTGGAAGCTATTGACTGGCAGACTTACAGGCACCTGTGTAATCTATGTAAAAGCAAGCTGCACTCTGCTAAATGCTCTTTCCTGCAAACCCTTCAAACTAATCACCTCTCTAACCCCAAAGAATTCTAAGACAGATAAACTCCCTACTAAAAGGCAAATGCTCCTCCATTCCCAACACTATGCACCTCAACGGCACTAAGGTCACTGACCCCACCATTATATCTACCAAGCCTTCACTGACCTGTCAAAACATAAGACCTCCCTCTCCATTCACAATCCTCCTCCTCCTCCCTCCCCATCTGACACTCTTAATAGCTCCTCCTTCCACCTCAAATTGGCCACCCAGAAGGAGGTCCTGTGTCACCTTAGGTGCATCAAGGATACTTCCTCACCTGGGTTTGACTCCCTGGCACCCCGCTTCTTAAAATTAGGTGCTCTTGCCATTGCCTCTCCCGTGCGTGACCTGTTCAACAAATCTTTCTGCTCAAACACTGTGCCCTGCAAGTGGAAATCCATGATAGTGGTCCCTATCCACAAGAATGGCCCAAACTCTGCACTGGAGAATTACCGGCCCATCTCCATCCTTTACCCCCTTGCTAAAATCCAGGAAAAAAATCATACACTCTCAACTTCAATCTAATCTAGAGCTTAACAGCTCCCTCTCCATGTGCCAGCATGGCTTCCGTAAATCCCATAGCACTCACACCACCCTCATTAAGGTAACTTCTGACACCCTCAGTGCTATGGACAAAGGCCTGGTCAGTGGTGCAATATCTGTTGACCTAACCAAGGCTTCTGACCATGTCGACCACAATCATTTGCTCCAAACACTGCTATCCACTGGCCTCGACTCCCTATCCTTAAACTGGTTTTCGAGCTACCTCACAGGCCACACCCAATGCGTGAAATGGGCCAGCCATACTTCCCCTTTTAGTGCCATAAAGGATGGTGTTCCCCAGGGGTTCATCTTAGGCCCTCTCTTGTTCTCATTATTTATTAATGAGCTTCCTCAGAACTGTGGTGGTGCATCAGTCCAGATGTATGATGATGCTATCCCATACAGATCCTCCTCTGACCCGGCTTCGCTGAACCTCCAACTACAGCAGGATTTCCAGAATTCTGAGGCATAGTTTCTAAACAATCTCCTTGTGCTCAACACCAAGAAGACTAAATCTATGCTCTTCTATCACTGAACCCCTGAGCTAACCTCTCTTCTCCCCCACCCCCGTGACCCTCTTGAATTAGTGCAATCCTTTAAATATCTGGGCATCACCTTAGACTTTAACCTCACTTTTGATACTCATGTCACAACTGTGGTCAAGACACTTCACCAGAAACTAGGACTGCTGTACTGCCTTCAGCCCTACCTAACCCCCTCCTCCCACCTGGCCATAGCTTCCTCTTTCCGTCTTCCTCTTCTCTCCTATTCTCCACTCCTCCCAGGTCTCCCCTCTAGCCAGGCTCAAACAAACTTACCACAGGATAGCTCGCTCGCCCTTGGCGCTAATACTAGCGAGCACCACTGCTCAGTCCTTGACTCTCTTGACTGGTCTTCCCTTAAAGCTAGATTGCAATACTCCACCCTATTTCTGACCTACAAACTAGTTCACACTTTCACTCCTCCTTGCCTCAAGACATTTGTCCAACGAAAAACTGTGACAAGGTCCTTAAGGTTGACTGGCCTACCACTGCTCACAATCCCTAAAACCCGCCTAGCGGTGGGCCAGCGTGCCTTCGCCTATTCTGGGCCCTGTCTCTGGAACTTATTTCCATCTGCTGTCTTAACCTGCCCTTCTACAGATATGTTCAAGCGTTCTCTTAAATCCCAATTTCCTCCTCCCAGCTCACCTGTTCCATAATTTAAGATTTGTAGTGATTATTCGCACTACATTTAGCTGTATTTACTACTTTTGTACATGTTTACACTGTATCATTTGTATCCACTGTATACTTATATGGCTTGTACATATCCCTTTTCACTGCTGTTTTCATTTGTGCTTTCTTTGTGTTAAGTGATCTGTAACTAAATTTATTTATGCTCTATTTTATTTTCATAGCTGGAACTATTGTAAAAGTGTTATTATAAATTTATCTCATGCTATTATCATTGTATTTCTGCACCTCCCTTTGTGCCCTCCCCCGGGTTGCCCCTAAAAAAGGGACATTCTGTCTCAGCAGGCTTACCCAGGTACCAAAATTCAAATAAATACTTCACTGAAAGGGTGGTGCAGCCTTGGAATAAGCTGCCTGATGACTTTTTTTTTTTTAACTCTCTTTATCTCCCGATTCACGACGGGGACTTCTTCCTGATCGGCCCTGTTGCGTCACCTCATAATGCACTGCCATCCACCAGCCTCCACTGCAACCTCGACTGAAGAAGGGAGGACTGTGGCTTACCTCCCATGGAGGGGGATGGGGGGAGAGAGACTGTATCAGCCTCAAGCCCCTGCCCCTCGAGATGTTTTTTTTTTTTTTTTTTAATGTTTTTAGCGCCGGATCCACTATTCTTCAACTGGAAGTCAGCCCAGTGCCCCGCCAGCCACCCCCCCATGCCCAGGCTTACCCCCATAGGCGGGGCCACCGTGAGGGCTCCCCCCAATGAGCACTGCTGGCCATCCCTGGCTTACCATCCGGGTCAGGGACCCCCATGGCAAGCATTGGTGGCAGTGGGGGTGGCCGCTGAGTCGGGGGCCCCATGCCAGAGGGGAGGCTTTTTTGTGCACCTGTTATAGCCCTGGGGGGCAGGGACGTGAAATGACAACCAGCGTCCACCCTGCCTCCTAATGTATTGGCACAGACTGCAGCAGTACCTTGGCCTCCAACTGGGACCAGGAAGTGGCGGACACACTACCCCCCCTCCCCCTGAAGAAGGAGAGCAGTCTGAAGGATGCTCAATCTTTCTCCCCTCGGCTGGCCCGCTGACTTCCTGGGTCCGTTCTCAAACCCAGGTCATCGGCGTTGCAAGCGGAAATAAAACCGCTGCACCGGCGGGCCAGTGTAAGACGGGCTTTGTTTGGCGGTGGCAGGCAGGTGCAGCATGGACGACGCATCATGGGACACGCTGCGCGATACAGCACACGGCATCAAGGTCGGCAGGCCTGCATCGGCACAACGGGACAGTAGTGGTGCGACGCATCATGGGAGTTGTGCCACCGGACATGGTGACCATGCATGCACGCCAGATGCGCCGTCCACAATGCCCACAATTCATGAATATGCGCCATCCGGTACATGCATGTGCCGGAGATGCGCTGTACGGTTACTGGCACATCCCACAGATGCTCTGTGCAAACTGAGATAATTTGGGAGCAATTGTGCAATTCAGAGAGAATGTGCCCTAAACAGCCTTATCAACCATGCATGGGCAACTCAGCCGATTAGCATCTCATTAACAGCGGCTCAGGCCTCATTTGCATGCCCTGAGCCATAAATGTTCCCAATTCAGCAGGCTGAGTCCAGGACACTGAGAGGAGTTAGTGCCTAGAGGGTGAGTACATGGAAATGTTTACAGGGCTACAGAACACACTGTTGTGCCTGCCTCTGAGCCTGCACAACAGGCAATACCCCTATACACCAGATGTGGGAACAGTACACTGGTAAGTGGCACACAAGGAAAACCGTGTAACACAGCATCAGGAAGGTACTGATGGTGCACAAGGCAACAATGGTATGGTCCCTGCCATGACCACATCAGATGACTGTGGCACTGGACCAACACAACCCAGCATGTACGGAACAGTGGTGCCGAGCGATGTGGCGGATGACAGTGTGCCGAGGCATTGCAATATGGGACAGGGAGGGAATGTGACGTGTATGGGAGGCCGCCCACTGTACACAGGGAGGATACATATGGCTGGGTGTTGCCTGTAATGTGAGGTGGGTGCAGAATCGTGCAACAGGTAGGTCCAACGCACAGAGCGGCGCACATGCAGGCACAATGGCAGCACAGCCAGGCCACACACTGCTGCCAGCCGTACCGTGGCTGTTGCCACATGTCAGTCCCCCTCTGCCCTGCAGCCATCGCATGGGGGACACACAGGAAGAATGTGTCACCATACTGGGACATGCCCATGGCAGCCAGCATGGTGTGACACCCCCTTGGGGGCATACACTGTTCCCCCCCAACATGGACTTGGTGACATGAGTGGCATATGCGGCATCCCACATGGACCACAGTCCATGGTACATGGCCACTTGTGCTCAGCTACCCACCCGTGGAGCACAGCCCAGACCAACGGCAACATGGACCATGGTGAGGCAACAGACTGTGGGTGATGGGTGTGGGACCATGTGTACCCACAGGCGTGACTGACACCTGGATGCTTCTCACATTTGTAATGTCACAGGGATCAGGTGCCGCCACCAGGCAGCGACCCAGCTTCACGAAGGACGAGGAGAGGGCGCTCATCGAGGCATGCCACCTACACCTGGATGTACTCATGGGCAGGGGAAGCAGCCGGCTGGTGTGTGTGGAGAGCTGTGAGGACGTGGCCCAGCAGGTGAATGTGGTGGCACCATACAACCGCACGGTATAGGAGTGCCACAAGCATTGGAACAACGGCCGACAGAGGACCAAGGAGAAGGTGTCCAGCACTTCCTGGGTCCATTCTCGAACCCAGGTCATCAGCGTCACAAGCAGAAATAAAACCACTGCACCGGTGGGCCAGCGTAAAACGGGCTTTGCTTGGCGGTGGCAGGCAGGACCCCGTTGGAGGCATCATCCAGTCATGATCGGGGTTTTTTTCCTTGTAAGGTTCCCCTGGGACATGGACGTGCAATGACATCTGCGCACACGAGATGCTGACGTCTGCCGTGTCCCGCCCCCTTTCTATGACTTTGCTCCTGTAGTGCTACCGGAGGCCACTACTGAGTGAAGCAACCCTGGGAACCCACCCCAGGAGAGGAGAGCAGTCCTCCAGATGTTTGATCCTCTCCTCCTCCTGCTGACCCCCGGTGTTCTGAGTCCATTCCCAAACCTGGGTCGCCAGTGTGGCGCGAGGTGTGGCATCCAGCAACTCAGCACCACCGGGCCGGCACCTGCCTGCTGACTTGGTTGGGAAAAAGATGGTGGCAGCGTTCAAACTGGGCTGAGACAAATGGAACAACAGATTAAAAGCCAATGGGGAAGGTATACAGTGGCTTTCGGGGGGGGGGGGGCCTAGGTCAGTAGACCACTAATGGTCTTTGGAATCTCTAGGCAGATCTGATAGACCTTGTGTCTCCCTCTGCCATCAACTTTCTATGTTTCACAGAAACTATCTGTCTGTACCTATCCACATGCAAACACATACACACACAGACACACGTATATCTCCAAATACTGTATTACAAACAAGGCTGAACATGCTACACTTTTCACCAACATTCCCCTTGGATAAGTCACTAAAGGAAGTGTCTGGACAATTTGGTTTCCATGTCAACCCCTAAAGATCAATGCCAAGTCTCTTAGAATGAGAATGCCATTTTACAAAAGTAATGAAACAGCAATTCAGAGGGCTTTATAATTTTGGGAAGTACTTGACAAAACCCTTCCTAAGTAATTTAGACCAGATACAGGCTACTTAATACTATTTTGGGGTGGGGGCTTCATTCAAGGGAAAAAATAGTATATACTGTAATAAGAAAAAATACATATACTGTACTATAACACATAGAAGTATAAAATTTGATGGTAGATATGGACTGCTTGGCCCACCTAGTCTGCCCATTTTATTTTTCCCTACCTGCTGTATTACCGAAGACCCCACCTGAGCTCCGGCTCTAACCCCCCCTTACCACTAAGGTTCCCTTATGCCTATCCCATGCATTCTTAAACCCCACTACAGTTTCTGCCCCCATCACCTTCGCTGGGAAGCTGTTCCAGGCATCCACCACTCTTTCTGTGAAGAAGTAATTCCTCACATCTCCCGAGTCTATCTCCACCTCCAGCTTCATAGCATGACTCCTTGTTCTTGAGCATCTTTTTTTCTGCAAAAGTGCTTGGCAATAGTCGAAAGGAAGGGGGAGGGAGAAGGAGCTGTAGATCAAGTACAGTCTGCGATAATAATGTAGATAGGTAATTATGGGTAGACTGGGTTGGCAAAGCGGTCCTTATCTGCTGTCAGTTCGATGTTGCTATGATGGTAAAAAATCAGTTTAAAAAAAAGTTTAACACAGAATGAACTAAACAGTATAGTGTGTGTCAATCAACAATTTGTCACAAAGAAATCAGCTAATGGCCATTACAGGTTTGGTGCTTCTACAGCAAGTATTTATCTCAACCATTACAGCTGGATGTGGAGCGCTGATTTGTAGTGCCAGCTGCAGTGTCTACGTTCAACCTGAATATAATGGCCAGCATTATGGATTCTGTGTGCTTGCGTTGATCAGCATTTGAAGTCACTGTCTGCCAGGATGGAACAGCTGCTACTGTGCAGCGCTGTCACTGCTGTGTAATGATGAGAGAGGAGGATTGAAACCCCATGTTCCTGCAATGTGGCTTTGGCCTCCACTGTGGTATGATATGGTTGCTGTCCTTTGGGAAATTGCATCAGCAAAAGAAAGGGGTAAGGAGTCTGAAATTTCAGCGTGTACCCCCTGTGGGCTTTCAAGATATGGATGTATGCCTGGTAGTAGGCCATGACAGAGGGGAAAACAGTCGTCCAGGCATAGGTACACACCATTAAATTTGATTTCTTTGCCCTCTACGCTGTTAGTAAAACTTAGTTTGACAGTACAGTGTAAAAAGCACGTTACCACTGACTGGGATTTGGGTGAGCAGTCGATAGGTTCAGTACCAAGAGCTCTGTGGACACAGAAGTTCAGGGTATAGTCCAGAGGGAGAGACCGTGCCTGATGTAGAAGCACAACGATAAAGTTAGTAAATTTGGTCCCCTCTGAACTCTTGGTGAGACCACAGAGACAGAGATTACTTTGTCTTGCTCTGCCTTCCATGTCCTTACGTTTCTTGGCCATCTGCACTTGCTGTTGGTTGAGATGCAAAATAAGGGCTTCTGTATCATCCACCTTACAGTCTGTCACTGTAACCTGCTTGCCGATCTCCTCAAGTTAGATGTCCACAACTTGGAGTTTGGATGTAAAGCTTTTAATTTCTGATCGAAACTCCAGTCTAATTTTTTGTTCCCTTTAAGCAGTTTTGCTTTGAGTTTGCAGAGTTTCTCCAGACTTACCTTCCCAATGCATGGTCAAGCCCGAGGCATGTGAGGCTTCGTTTTCCAATTCCATACAATGGAATTCATTGTTTATTGTTTATTGATAAATATCAGATAACACCTTTGAGTTAAAGACTCCTTTACAAAGGTTCCACGTCATACATAAGACAGAGACAATCGTGAACAAAGTAACAACTAACAGTAGTTAAAGACAATGGTTACAGAATGGTTGCAAATGAATACAGAAAATACAAAATAGCAGCAGGGAATACATGGTGACAGAGAGCTGCTAACAAGGTACAAAGTGCAAAAGGTTACAGGTACAAAAATAACATTTCAGGGCGATGGCGCTAGCCATGCCCAGGAGTTCATTCGTTGGCCAAGGCAGGACATTGTGGTCCACTGTCACGGTATAGGCACGCCCAGAGGCGGCGGACCAGTGTTAAGTCCATGGTCAAGGGAGGAGGTGAGGTGGTAGGAATGGAAGGTCAGGTTTAGGGGCAGTCACATACTGATCCCTGGGTAATAAGGTCCCTTAGTTGGGACTTGAACCGACCAAGTTTGGGTTCAGTGAGGAGGGAATTTGGGAGCGAGCTGAGCTAGGATGGGGTCAGATAGCGAAACGTTCTTTGGCCTGAGGTGGTCTTGCAGCGAGGTACCCTAAAGTGGGTAGTCGCTGATTGCCGTGTGAGGCGGGTAGACAGTGGGGACTGAAGCAGTGGGGAGAGGGCTGGTGGGAGTAATCCTGAGGTGATTTTCTTAGCGAAGAGACAGGCCTGGTACTTTAGCAGCCCCATCTACTGACTCTGATATCATTTTAGGAAGTCCTAGCTTCTTCATTCTACAGCTATCCCTCTATGCCATTGTTGAATGCCTTTTGTTTTGAAAATGGTAGTCTGAAAAGGGGTCTAGCTTGGGAGAGAGATGGAGATCCTCTATGCTGCAGCCAGCCACCAGGTGTGGTCACTGGAAGTCCGTAAGTCAGCCATCAACAATGATTTTTAAAACAAATTATATAATTACAATTACAGAATGAAAAGAATATTCAAAACTCATCACTTTTTTGATTTGTTTTGTTGCTGATTATTTTAATAGAATTTTAGATTTTTTCCGCTAAATACAACATGAGCATAAAGTAAACCAATGGATAAGGCAATTTTTTTTTCTCTGTCTACTAAAGGAAAAAGAATAAACGTGAAAACATAAAGGCCCAGATATTCAAAAGGGTTGCGCCATGCGCAACAGGGTTGCGCATGCGCAAGTCCTACATTGCGCCATTCTGCGATATTCAGCAGGAGGCAGTTACGCCACTGACAACAGGTTACGCAACAGCGCAATGCAAATGAATGCATGCTCAACAGGAGGGGGAGGAACCATGCATTAACTGCGCAACCCGATATTCAGTCGGGTTGTGCAGAGTTGTGCATGCGCAACCCCCAACCTGCGCCTGCACAACCTTGAGCCAAAAAAAGGATCAAGTTGAGGGCCACCCACAGGTGAGCTGCTGTATTGCAGGGCGCAACACAGCAGCTGCCACCCTGGCTGGCCCCCAACTCAGTCCCTGTGCCCCCCCACCAGCCCGATCGCAGGGCAGAACGTAAAAACAACCCCCCACACATCTCCCAATGCCCGAATCGCAGGCAGAAAGTAAACTACGAACCCCACACAACATCTCCCAATGCCCGATCGCGGGCAGAAAGTAACATGAACCCCGCCCACATCTCCCGATGCCCGATTGCGGGCAGAAAGTAACATGAACCCCGCCGCACATCTCGATGCCCGATCGCGGGCAGAAAGTAACATGAACCCCCCTGCCCACATCTCCGATCCCCGATCGCGGGCAGAAAGTAAACATGAACCCCCCGCCTACATCTCCTGATGCCCGATCGCGGGCAGAAAGTAACATGAACCCTCCCACCCACACATCTCCCGATGCCCGATTGCGGGCAGAAAGTAACATGAACCCCCGCCCACATCTCCCGATGCCCGATCGCTGGGCAGAGCGTTATCAACCCTCAGTGCCCGATCGCGGGCAGAATAAAAAGCCCCCACCAACCCGAATATCTCCCTGGTGGTCCAGTGGACCGTAATGCCCGATCGTGGGCAGAATGTCAAGTTACAACCCCCAAAAACATCTCCCTGGTGTCTAGTGTCCCCCACCCACAAAGCCCCTCCACCCGCTCCCCCGGCAGCATCCCACCCGCCTGCCGCCCGCGCCCTGCCGACTGACTGATCCGTAGGGCTGCACACCCATTGGTGCAGAGCTACAGCCAATGGGCGTGCAGCCCATACCGTATATGACAGTCCAGATTTGTGAATGAACATCATGAACAGCATCGGGAGATGTGTGGGGGGTGGGTTCATGTTACTTTCTGCCTGCGATTCGGCCCGGAGATGTGGGCAGGGGGTTCAATACTTTCTGCCCGCGATCGGCTGAGATAATGTGGGAGGGTGAGGTTCATGTTACTTTCGCCCGCGATCGGGCATCGTGTGATGAGGGGTTCATGATACTCTGCCGCGATCGGGCTTCGGCTTGTGTGTGGAGGAATGTATACACAGATACTGCCCGCGATCGGTGCAGGGTCGCGCCGGTCCCCGCGGCTGCTGCCTGGCAGGCGGCGCGAAGCGCAAGTCCTCGGGATCGGCGCACCTACATGCTAATGGCATGCAAATGGGGCCATAAATAGATGCAAATGGCCCCGCGCCTCATAAATTATGGCTCCATTTGCATGTCACCTTTTGAATATGGAAATTTGCGCATGGCGCAATGGTACTTAGCCACCGCCAAGTTTAATGCTCAACTCTGGCAACTTGCGGTGGCGCAAGTTCCACTGCTCAGCTGTGGCTGGGGGGTGACATTCAAAGGAGTTGTTTAATAGCGCAACTCCTTTGAATATCGCCCCGGCCACACCCCTGCGCAACTATTTTGAGCAGTGCAGGGGCTTGCGCCTCAGAATGGCGCAGTTTGAATAGCTGGGCCAAAGTCTTCTCAAAACTTTTGAAAAGTGTTTCAATTTTTTTTAAATCGCTCCCAAAAGCCTTCAATCTGAAAACAATGAATTAATGTATTTTATATTTACAAAAAAAATAATTTGGTATGTTTATTTGAAAGTGTATGCGATATATTGACCTTTTTTTTTTTTTTAATTATTCATTTTTCTATGCCCCAAAGCCTGGCGGGCAGCTATGGCTCTCCCTCAGAGGGATTCATCCTCTGGCCCTGTGCATCCCCACTCAGCTAACCTCTGGTAGTCCCCTCATGGCTTGCCCCCCGCAGCGGGGCGAGTGAAGAGAGTGCCGACTTTACTCCCCCCCCACAGAGCACAAATCTGGAATCCCGGGGTGGCACAGGGATGCGGGACCATTATAGAGCCCGACAGCTCCCTTTTCCTCTTTTCTCCCATCTCCCCTCCCGGAGTAAGAATGTTGGTACGTGTCTCCCAACTCATACTGCCCTCCAGCTACCACCAGAGGGCAGTCAACGAGCGGGCAGGACAACAAGCCTCCCCCCGGCCGAGACAGGAGAGCAGTCCTCTGAATGCTCGATCCTCTCTCGCCTCTTCTGACTCCTGGCGGCCCGGGCTCATTCCTGAATCTGGGTCGCCAGTGTGACACGAGATGTAACGACCAGCGCTTCAACCTCCAGCGCCACCGGGATGGCTATATTGACCTTTTTCAACACAGCATAACTGCAATTCTAAATTCTTGATACTATGCCAATTTGCTGCAGTTTATTGGACTATTTTTTTACCATAGTTTTTTTCCCTATTTCCAGGAAAATCCCAGCTGCCACTGTCAGTAATTTGCAGACACTTATTCCTGTGCTAGGTAACTTCCACAGGTCTGGCTAACCCTTCTTCCTCCTGACATACTTTCTCTGCAAACTCCCACCTCACCCCTTCAACTGTGGGGCCTAAGAGCATCCCCCATGTGACTTGGCTGATCAGGAGCACATCATGGTGCTGGGAGACATTCAGGGGGCCAGGACCTGAAAGTCTGGGTAAGCATGGGATGGGAGACCGAAGCATTTTTGATTTGGGACAAAATTGCCTTTTTTCAAATTCTCCTTATGAAGGCTCCAAAGGAGGAGTAATGCAGCTTTCAGCACACAATTATTTTGCACCAAACAACGGCTAGCAAAATTCCTCCCTCTAAGCATCCACTCCCCATCAGGTGCCTGCCTCAAAAATGCAACATACTACACATACTGTATCTTGGCCTACTGCTCGATCAACATCTGGATTACTCTATTCATATTATTGGTCTGGTGTCCAGGTGTTTTGCTAAACAAAGTGCTCTGTGCATGATTTTTCCTCCACTAGAATATGGTGATGTGGTTTTCTCTGCTGCCCCTCAATTTGACCTTCCCCTCTCACACCCATCACCGCGCTGTGTAGAACAAATTGGGGTGGGCTCCTCCTGAGTGCTCTTCACACCATCCTCCTGGGAGTTAAATTCTGGGCAGTGAAATTTCCATGGTAGCTTAATGGGATCTTGACCCTTGCCTCTACTACCTCCCATTCCTTCGGATCAGATCAGAAAACAGTTTACAAACCCCTCTCTGCAAATGCAATGCATGCCAGGCCTCCATCTGTTACAGACCCCCCCCCCCCACTTGTGGAATGCTCTACCTATTATTCTGTCCACTAGCCTGAGCTTTTGATCTGCCAAGACCTGGCTCAAGGATCATCATAGGGCGCCGTGGGTCGGCCACAACTGCTCCAACCTGCCACTTGGCTGTGCTACTCATTGCTGATGCTGATTTCTGACTACTCTGATTGTCTGAGCTATGTCATGCTGATTCCTCATGCTGTTGCTTTTGCTTATGGATTTTTGCAATCCTTATGCTGCTTTTGGGTGTCTCAGATATTACTGTAACTTGTAAATTCAGTTACTCTGATTCTTGTACAGTGATATTTGCACTTGGAGTTGTTTCATTATTGCTACTTGTTTTCTTGTTGCATATACACCTGTACATTTCTCTGTTCCCTTCCCCAGATCATAACTGGAAATAAGCTTTCCAGAACTCTACTTGCTAACCTGGTACACTATGTTTACATAAAGAGATAGACTGCTAGCTAGATACAGTGCCTTCAGAAAGTATTCATCCCCCCCCCCCTTGGCTTTTGTAACATTTTGTTGTGTTACTACCAGAATTTTTAATGCATTGAAATGATTTTTTCCCCCTTGATTCACATAGCATACTCAACAATTTAAAGGGGCAAAAATATTTTCATATTGTAACAAAGTTTTATGAAACATTAAAAACTGAAATATCTTGTTTACTTAAGTATTCACCCCCGAGTCAATACTTTGTAGAAGCGCCTATGGCAGTAATGACAGCTTTGAGTCTTTTTGGGTATATCTGTATCAGCTTTGCACATCTGGATGTGGGGATTTTCTCCCATTCTTCCTTGCAGATTTGCTCAAGCTCTGTCAAGTTGGATGGGGAGCGTTGGTGAACCGCAATCTTTAAGTCTTTCCACAGATTCTCAATGGGATTCAAGTCTGGGCTTTGGCTGGGCCACTCAAGGACATTCACCTTCTTGTTCTGAAGCCACTCCAGTGTTGCTTTGGCTGTATGCTTGGGGTCGTCGTCCTGTTGGAATGTAAATCTTCGCCCCAATCCAAGGTCTATTGCAGACTGATGCAGGTTCTCCTCAAGGAAGTGCCTGTATTTGGCTCCATTCATTGTTCCCTCTATCCTGACAAGTGCCCCAGTCCCTGCCACTGAAAAGCATCCCCATAACATGATGCTGCCACCACCATGCTTCATGGTAGGGATGGTGTTACACGGGTGATGAGCTGTGTTCGGTTTTTGCCAGGCATAGCGCTTTGCATTCAGGCCAAAGAGTTAAATTTTTGTTTCATCAGACCAGAGAATCTTTTGCCACATGGTCTCAGAGTCTGCCACGTGCCTTCTTGCAAACTCCAGGCATGCTATTATGTGGCCTTTTTCAGGAGTGGCTTCGTCTAGCCACACTCCACCTACAGGCTACATCTGTGAAGTGCTGCCAGAGATTGTTGTCCTCTGGACAGGTTCTCCCATCTCAGCCATGGAACTCTGTAGTTCTGTCAGGGTGGTCATTTGGGTTCTTGGTCACTTCCCTGACCAAGGTCTTTCTTGCCCGGTTGCTCAGTTTGGGAGGACGGCCTGCTCTAGGAAGAGTCTGGGTGGTTCCGTAATCTTTCCATTTCCTAATGATAGACTTCGACTGTGCTCCTGGGAACTTTCAACAACCTAGAAATGTTTTTATACCCCTCCCCAGATCTATGCCTCCTCACAATTCTATCACGGAGTTCTACGGACAGCTCCTTGGTCTTCATGGTAGAGTTTCTGCTCTGACATGCACTGTCAACAGTGGGACCTTATATAGACAGCTGTATTTCCTCTGAAATCATGTCAACCATTTGAACTGACCACAGGTGGACTCCATTCAAGTTTTAGAGTGATCTCACAAGGAAATTGGATGCATCTGAGCTCAATTTGGAGTGTCATAGCAAAGGGGGTGAATACTTATCAAATCAAGACATTTCAGGTTTTTATTTTAAATTACATGTACAAAAAATTCCTGAAGTTTCATTCCACTTTGACATTATAGAGTAATTTGTGTAGATACGTGACATAAAAATCCCATATAACTGTATTTTAATTTGAGTTTGCAACATCACAAAATGTGACAAAATCCAAGGGGGGGGTGAATACTTTCTGAAGACACTTTGATAGATAAAATAAGCTGACTCCCCAGTGCCTTCCTCCACCAGTCCTTCTATGTGAACGGTTGTTGCCTGCACCTCCCTTGTTAAGCAATAGGGGGACAGGAGTGTATTATGGGAATGTGCTCTCCTCAGAGGTAAAAGAACATCTTGGATGCTCTTCCACCTCCTCCCAACCCAACGACACGACACAATTTGGGGGTGAACCTGAGTGGCTGGGATAGCAAGTTGCACACTGTACTTGTAGCCATAGAGACACAGGATTTGATGGCAGATAAGGACTGCCTGGCCCACCTAGTCTGCCCATTTTTTCTTGCCTATACTGAAACTGTAAACCATACTTAATCTCCAGTCATATCCCCCCCGCTTCCGTTGTATCCATCCCATGCATGCTTGAAACTCACCACTGTTTTTGTTTTGCCCTCTACCTCCACTGAAGGACTGTTCCAAGCATCCACCGCTCTTGCAGGGAAGAACTACTTCCTTGCGTCCTTCCTAAATTTCCCACTTCCAACTGTATTTTGTGCCCCCTTGTTCTTGTGCATCTTCTCCTCTTCAAAATACTACCCTCCTTTACCTTCGCCCCCCTGTGAGGTACTTATAGGTCTTTATCATGTTCCCCCTCTCCCTCCTCTCTTCCAGGGTGTACATATTGAGATCCCACAGGCTGTCCTCAACAGACTTGTGACACAGACTCTGTACCATTTTTGTTGCCCTCCTTTGAACTGCCTCTACCCTGTCTATGTCTTTCCTGAGATGTGGTCTCCAGAACTGGACACGGTACTCCAGATGGGCCCCCACCAAAGATTTATACAGTGGTAACACCACCTCCCTCTTTCTGCTGGTAATACCACTCCCTGTGCACTCCAGCATCCCGCTGGCCCTCTAATGCCTTGTCATACTGCCCCGCTGCTTTGGGGTCATCCAATATGATTACTCCAAGGTCCTGTTCCTGTTTTGCCGTCAATACCTCTTCTCCCATTTCATACTCTTTCTCTGGATTTCTGTGCCCTAGTTTATGATTTTGCCCTTTTTCATATTGAAACCCAGCTGTCATACCTTAGGCCACTCCTCGAGTTTTCTCAGGTCTCTGTTCATTCTCTCCACCCTCAGGAGTGTCTACCTTATTGTAGATTTTGGTGTCATCTGCAAGGAGGCATACCTATAACTTGCTTTCCAGCTCTTCTGCAATGTTACTTATAAAGACATTAAAGAGGACTGGTCCCAGTACTGAGCACTGACATACCCTGCTGGTCACCCTCCCATCCCCTGAGTGAGTGCCATTTACCACTACCTGTGGTTGTCCATCCATCAACCAATTAAGTATCTAGTTTACCACTTCAGGACTTACCCCCCAAAGTACCCAGTTGATTTATGAGCTTCCTGTAGGGTTCAGTGTCGAAGACCTTCCTGATGTTTAATTAGGCCACATCCACCACCCCACCCTAATCTAGTTCCTAGTCACCAATTGAGTCAGGTTAGGTCTGACATGACTCTTACACCCTCACCCAGTGAATCCGTGCTGCCTTGGGTCTTGCTACCTGCTGAAGTCAAGATACTCCACAAGTGTCTCCATTAACTTCAGGACCACTGACATCAGGCTGACCAGCTTGTAGTTGCCAGACCCCTTTCTGCTGCCACTTTTATGACATGGGACTACATCTGCCCTCCTCCAGTCCTCTGGAACCACTCCTTTTTCTAGTGAGTTGCTGAATACGGCTGTCAGAGGTGCACATAGTACCTCCCTGAGCTCCCTCAACACCCATGGGTGTACCCTGCCTGGCCCCATAGCTTTGTCCACTCTCAGATTCATACGTCCCTTCAGGACTCTCTCCTCCGTGAATGGACTTACGAACATACGAAATTTGCCAGCAGATAAAGGCCTAGAGGTCTATCAAGTCTGCTCGAATGTGCAGCTAGCACCCCTTATTCTGCAGCTGCCCCTCCCTTCCACCCTTCCCCTTTATTAACCCTCCCCCTTGTCCTGTCCCATCCTCGTTTGAAGCAGTCCACTGTTCTACTGCATACCACTTCAGCAGGTAACGCATTCCACCCAGCCACCACCCTCTCTGTAGAAAAAGTGTCTCCTCATCTCCCTCCTGAACCTGCCTCGCTCCAGTCTCATATCATGGCCCCTGGTGTCCCTCCCCTCCATTACTTTGAACAGCCCCTCTGTACCTGTCTTGTTTATTCTTTTCATGTATTTAAAGGTTTCAATCACGTCACCCCTGTCTCTCCTCTCCTCCAGTGAGTACATGTTCAACTCCTTCAACCTCCTCTCGTATGATAAGTCCCCCAGCCCCTTGATCATCTTTGTCGCTCTGCACTGCACCCCTCAGTAACTTAATGTCCCTCTTCAGATACGGACGCCAGTACTGCACGCAGTACTCCAGGTGTGGTCTAACTAATGACCTATACAGTGGCAGAATCACCTCCTCCCTCCTTGAGGATATATCCCTTGCAATACAACCCAGCATTTTGTTGGCCTTTGCAGCTGCCTTCCTACATTGTGCCGAGTTGTTCACTGACCCTGTAATGAGCACACCCAGATCCTTCTCCTCCTCTGTCTGGACTAGCTGCACTCCCCCTAGCTGGAAACTCTTCCTTGGGTTCTTCATCCCAAAATGCAGCACCTTGCACTTTTTGGCATTAAAGCCCAGTTGCCAGGTGTCTGACCAGGTTTCAAGCTTTGCCAGATCATCCTGCAACCCCTGCCATCCCCCTAGGTCATCCACCACCACGCCTACCTTGGTATCATCAGCAAACAGACTGATCTCACTCTTGATGTCCCATGATATGTCTGCAATGAATATCCCAAACAACACTGGTCCCAACACCGAGCTCTGTGGAACACTGCTCGTCACTGCCCTTGGGTGTGAGAGCTCCCCACCCACCACCACCCTCTGTTGCCTTCCCTGCAGCCAGTTTCCTACCCATCTCACCAGCTTTGCACCCACCCCTGTGCCTACTAACTTCCTTCCCAGCCTCCATGTGGCACTGAGTAGAATGCCTCACTGAAGTCCAGATACAGGACATCCACTGCATGGTCCCTGTCCAGTTGCCTAGTTATCCAGTCATAGAACTCCACCAGGTTGGTTTGGCAGGATCTGCCATGTATGAAGCCATGCTGTCTGCTGTCCTGTAGTGCTTTGGGTCCCAGGGAGGGCCACCAGCCTTTCCTTCAGGATAGTCTCCATTAGCTTACCCATGATGGATGTGAGGCTCACTGGTCTGTAGTTTCCCAGTTCATCCTTAGGCCACTCTTGTGGAGGGGGCACCACATGAGCCATCCTCCAGTCCTGAGGTACACACCCAGAATGTAGTGAGGCATTAAATAGGTCTGCCAAAGGTCCTGCAAGGACCTCTGCCAGCTCTTTCAGTACCCTGGGTGGATGCCATCTGGCCTGGCGCCTTGTCCACCCTCAGTGCCTTCAAACCCTCTCGAACTCTGCCTCCATGATTTCCCATCTATCACCACTTCCCTTCTGCCATTTCTCCCACCTTGGGTGTCACCCCTATTCTCTTTAGTAAATACTGAGCAGAAGTACTCATTTAGTGCTTCCGCCTTATCGCACCCTGCTTCCACCCAACCCCTCCTTCCTAATCCTTACTATGTGGTCCTTATGGCTCCTTTCTCCCTGATGTACTTAAAGAAGTCCTTCTCCCGTCTCTTAATGCCTTGTGCCAGCCGGCGTTCCGTAGATGCTTTGGCTCCCTTAGTGCCCTTGTCACCTCCTTCGATTCTGTCAAGTACTCCTCCCTGTCCCTCCCTCCCTGTTTTTCTTGTACTTCCTAAAGGCAGCTCTTTCCTCCTTACCTTTCCATGACCTCCTTGCTCAACCAGATCGGTTTCTTAGCCCTAGCCTTCTTGCTCTAGGCTTGCAGCAGGTTTGGTTGCCTCCACTATCCCCAGCTTTATGAGCTCCCACCTCTGGTTAGTGTCCATACTGGGTTGAATCTGGCAAAGTACCCTTTTACCACTTCCCATCCTCCCAAAGTTGGCCCTCCTGAAGTCCAGCACCATTGTGCCAGATTCCACCCTTCCTTGCCCATATCCAATGTGAGCCATACTGAGGGGTGGTCGCTCCCTGACAGCGGTTCCTCCACTGTAAGTTCTCTCACAAAGTCCCCATTTGCCAGCACAAGGTCAAGGGTATTCCCTATCCTGGTTGGTTCACTGACCATTTGCAGCAGAAAGCTGTCCTGGAAGGCATCCAGCAGTACCTGCTCCCTTCTGTTCCTGGTTGTTGGGGTGCTCCAGTCCACTCCTGGCATGTTGAAGTCCCCCACAATCACCACACTACCCTTCTCGCAGGTCCTCCTGATCTGTCCCGCTAGTTCCCTGTCTAACTCCTCCGTCTGAGATGGTGGCCTGTACACCACTCCCATTCTAAGAATCCTATTCTTGGAATCCTGGATTTGCATCCAAAGTGACTCCGTACTACCCTCCTCCCCTTCCTCCCTTACACACTTCAGTCCTTCCTTCACATATAGTGCCACCCTCCCTCCTTTCCCAATCACCCTGTCCCTACAAAATAACCTGTACCCTGGTACAGACAGGTCTCAGTCATTGTATTGGGTGGCCCATGTTTCCGTGATGGCTGCAATGTCCACCTCTCCCTCTGCCATGAGAACCTGTAACTGCAGTTTTCCTTGTTTCTACTTCCCTTCCCCATCCTCTTTTCACTAATGTACCTAAAAAAAGGTCTTCCTCTCCTTGCTACCTCTTTGGCTGTCCTTTCCTCAGTTTGCACCTTTGCACCACTCACCGCTTTCCCTGCTTCCCTCTGCTTCGCCCTACCTTCTGCCCTCTGTGTCTCTTTGTACCTGCTGAATGCTACCATTTTAGCCTTAACTTTTGCAGCCACTTCCTTGAGAACCATATCAGTTTCTTTTTTCTCCAGTTTTTGCTCACTTCTATTGCACAGAGGTTTGTTGCCTCTACTATGCTATCCCTTAATTTGGCCCACTGGTCCACCATACCACCCAGGGTATTCCCCCTTTTAAGTCATCTCTGGGGTGTTCACCCATCTTTTTAAAATTCTGCCCATCTGAAGTCCTGGACCCTTATTCATGTGCCATTCACTTCTGCTGCCGTCCTTATGTTGAACCATACTGTATGGTGATCACTGTCCTCAAGTAGCCTTCCACTTTGACGTCTGCAACACTGTCTTAGTTTGTGGGCACTGGGTCCAGTCTTGCCCCATCACGAGTGGGCTCCATGGCTAGCTGACAGAGAAATATCCCTTGCAGGGAATCTAGGATGTCCCTGCTTCAAGCTGAGGCCACAACTGGGAGGCTCCAATCTACATCCAGCAGATCAAAGTCCTCCACCAGCACCACATCCCCTTTTTCTGCCACTGTACTGATCACGTCCGCCAGTGTCTTATCCAATTCCTTCCCATGTGTTAGAGCAGGGGTGGCCAACCTGTAGCCCGTGAGCCACATGTTACTCTCAAAGCAGTTTGATGCGTCTCTTGAGGAGTTTGTCAATTATGTGTCAAGTACACGTCACAGTCTTTTAAATTTGAGAAAAGTCAAAGTATAGGAGTTGAAAAATGTCCTGAGTGCTCAACAAGCTACTTTTACTAAGCCTGCAAGGAAATGTAAAGCTCCAGAGCTGCTCTGAATAATTATTTTAAAATTACAAGTATTTTTTAAAAAATACTGTAACTTACTAAAATACAGTTATTGACTATTCACTAGTACTGTGTTATTATTTTGACTCCTAAATATGGCTAAAATATGGGTATGATGAGGGCCGCACGTTGTTGTGGCTCACATCTTACTCAGAAATTAAAACGTGGCTCATGACCCTGAAAAGGCTGGACACCCCTGTGATAGATATTTGTAAATCACTCCAGTATGAATAGTGGCTCCAGCTCCTGTCTCCAGGGGTAACGCACAGTACCCCCCAACCCTTCCTTTTCACCCTGACTTCCTTGTGCTTCCATCATTTTTTATGTGTGAAACTTTCAGTTTATTTGGTTTCAGTTCCATGAGACACTTCGCGACACTTCCCAGGTCCACCTCGAAAATGGGTTATGCTCAACGGTGATCGCTTGGTTAAATAAAAATTTTGATTGATTGATTGACTTATACATTCAAAGCTAAGAACAATTTGTAGCATGATCTTTCTGAAGAAGGATATCAGATTGCTGGAGGGGGTGCAGCGTAGGGCAACTAAGATGATCCAGGGGCTGGAGAGCAAAACCTATGAGGACAGGCTGGCTGAGTTGAATAAAACTGGCACAGAAGGGATATTTAAGCTGAGGAGAGGAAGGGACACCAGAGGGCATGATCTCAGGTTGGAGGGTGGAAGATATTGGAGAGAGATGATGAGGCATTTTTTCACAGAGAGAAATGGAACACTCTACCCAAGGAGGTGGTATCCTGTAGCACAGCGGGCAGTTTTAAAAGGTCATGGGACAGGGTGCGAGGGGAGTAAAGGTAAGGGGGTAGAGGAGGTGCTAGCTGTACATTCGAGCAGACTAACTTGATAAACCATAAGGCCTGTTTCTGCCGGCAGATTCGTATGTTCGTAAGATCAGTCAAAATACTCTGTCTCTTCTAAACTCGTATGTCAAATTCAGACTGTATAGTTTTGTAATCTAATGTTCTTATCCGAAAACCAGTTAACCAGTAGAACAAACGAAAACAGGTGCAGCTTTACAGGTCATCCTGTGCAATACAAAATTAATAAGTCATTATCAGTATGGAATATGAAGAAAATAATGAAATGTCGGACTTCCGGTGCAGCTCTGGAGCTAATGGCAGCCTAAGATTGGAGCTCTGCTTATCCACCCTCCCAAAACTGCAAAAAAAAAAAAAAAAAAAAAAGCCAAAAGTCAGCTAAAAACAATAGTGGATGGAGAAATTCTTACAAATGGCTTCAATTACACAAAAGGGAACTATAAATAGATATGCAGTGTTACCGATAGAAGAAGAGAAATCGGGAGATGAAAAATCAGACTCGGAGACCTCAGAATTGACACAGGCCCAGACTGCGTCCTGAGGGAAGAAATCAACACGAAAAAAACAAAGGACCAAAGATATCATTCCAAATGATAAATTAGAATAATAACAGAACTACAAGATATAAAAAAGGACTTCCAGGACTTTTGCTCAGACCATGACCTCCTACGCACAGATGTATCAACTTTGCAAACCCAAGTAAAGTTGCTAGAACAGAGTGGCTCGGATCAGGCCACATAGATCTCCCAAATTCAAACAACATTAACTCAACTTCTGGAAATAACTAAAGCCCTAGGAGAAAGACAGGAAAATGCAGAGAACAGACAGAGGCGCCAGAATATAAGAGTTTATAGAATACCGGAGAATAGTGAGGACAGAGACATGAGGGGGATATATAGAGAACATGCTGAGAGAGGAGTTGGATTTGGAACAGGATTTCCCTGTGGTAATCGAATGGGCACACCGAGCACTTGGCCCCAAGCACTTAGGACCGGAGGCACGTCCTCGATCTATAATTATATGATTCCTGAGCTACCAGACAAAAGAAGTAATACTCCAAAAAGCATGGTCAAGAGGGAAAATATTTATGGGAAAGCAGAGACTCTTTTTTGATAATGACTATGCGAGGGTTACAATGCAGAGAAGACGGGAATACCGTTCCTCTATTTCCAATCTTAAGACACCTTAAATTAAAATTTCAGACACTTTATCCATCAAGACTGATGATCCAGTATCCTAACGGACAGGCCACCTATGACACAGTGGCCAGTGCGATGGAGGACTTGTGGCAGAAAGGATTCGAACTACCAACCAATCTACCGGGAAAACCCTACAATGCCAATTTGGGACTGAGCAAGGAAAAATGACCGGGGAAGGAATCACAGCAAGTAGTCTTAGATGAGATAAAGAGATCATTGGGTCAATCTGCTACCAACATATAATGACTGTCTTCCTTGAGTGAGTAGGCCTATGGGTTACAGTGCAGATCCTAGGTGAGGAGGAAATCCAGCGTGTGGGGGAGTGAGTCTCCCATCTAGACGGTAAGGCAGCTCGAGGGTAAAAGCTCTAGGTCGGGTTCAGGGGAAATATACCCCACAGGGAAGTACACACATGCCTTCATTATGAAGGAGGGACCTCAAAGAGGTGAACTAGAGGTGGAGGATTCTCCGGGGAACATATCAGCTGAAAGGTGCCGAAATAGCCCTGTAGGTTGGATCGCTAGCGGGAACAGTGCTTATGTGCCCTATATCAGACACTAGAAAATGATAAGTAGCTAAAGGAGAGAGATCAGGAAGCTGGCCTTTGTTTCTTGCTCAAGACTTGTATCGAAATAATTTTTTTTTTTGTGAATCTGAGGGGGCGGATGCACCCATAGCAATCGACACAGGAGATTAATAAACACATTCAAAAATAATGGGGTGCTTTCGGAGGAGGGGGACTCGGAGAACCAGAAAAGGGAAGTTTACTCGAGTCTAACTGTGGAATCCGGGAGGAATCACCTGACTAGGCCTAGAGCATCTTGCAGAGGCTGAGGAGTCAGGAGGGAGACCTGCTGACCTCAGAAAGCGTCCTGGAAACAATACCTTTGGGCCCCCTAGTGAGAGAAGAAGGTAAAGTGCATAAGCAAAACCCGCCATTAGGCACACACTTCCTAAGGCTGAGAGCCAGGGAGACTTTCTAACAAAATGGACTTCAGAGAAGGAGACTGATTGGACTGGAAATGTATAATAAAATATGGCCAAAACAAACAGAAGAAAGTAATGGGAAGGGAGATCTGAAGTCTGAAGACATACCTGCAAATAACAAGGACTAAATATTTCAATATAATAGACAACCCTGTGAATCTATTTAGGAGGGGGAGGAAGAAAGCGAGATGAAGCAATCAGCGTTATGCACTTGTACTAACCACCTCAGTTTAATGATATTTTATGTTAGAGTTATTAATTATTATTGAGGATTTTTTTTTAAGGGACTGGATAGCCAGACAAGAGAATCAGCGATGGCCCAACTTACTTTTTGGTTATATTATGGGGGATATGTACAACCCCCAGGGCAGGCCTACAGAGTAAGGCAAGTAGCCCACATTCGACGGAATAGTCCGTCCTTGTCAGAGTTGATTCTGACACTGGAAGTCACTACGTACATAGGATATAATGGGAAGGGGAGAGAAAGCTGTTCAGAGGGGATAAAAACAAGGAAGAGACACAGAGACATCTGGGAAAATAAACAGATGAGACATGGAACCAGAAGAACACGGAGGGAGAAGGTGCAGCTTGGGGAAATAAGTATGGTACCAGAGACACAATATAATAAAAATGAGAGAAAGGGAGAAGAAAAAAATACCAAAGGATTATAGATGTCCCAGGTTAAGAAACTCCTTAAAGTGGTATCCCAGAATGTCAATGGTTTGAGTAACCCTATAAAGAGAACTAAAATAATTTCTCATTTTAAAAAAATGCATCCCCAGATCATTCTCCTACAACAGACACATTTATCCAAAGACGAACACCAGAAACTACTTAAATATGGAATGTCAAATATAGTCACTAGTGCTTACACGAGGGGGCGAAGGAGGGGATCGGCAATTCTCGTACCAAGATCCTCAACTTTTCAAATTCTTGAATCATATCAGGATGGTGAGGGCAGGTTGTCTTTGACTAAAGGGAACTGGAAAGGGCAGATCTACACAGTGGGAAGTATATATATCCCCCCGGGGTCAGAGAATACTGTATATCTTACAACAATATCTGCAGATTTGCCCTTTCTGCTCCCCGCATTATACATCGCTGCCGTCTCCATACTGCCTTGAAAATGGCTGTCTCCTGATGCCCTTCGCTTATACTCCCTAGGCTGTCTTGTTGACTCCTTAACTAGAACACCTCCTCCTCCCTCTCTGGGGGACATGTTTACCCCAGTCTCTCACTCTTGCTCCCTCAGGTCCTCAACCTCCCCGTTACTATCTACTCAGACTTGCTCCACGAAAATGGGTGAACAAGCCTTTTCCTACTGTGCTCCTAGGTTGTGGAACTCTCTCCCATGCAATGTCAAGAACTCCTCATCCCACCTTACTTTCAAGCATGCCCTATTTTCCCACCTCCCTGTTTCTGGAACTTGTGATTGCACTTAACCTCATTCCTGTCCCTCCCCTTGTCACTCCTCTCAACTTTGACTACTTGTTTGTGACCTTCCCACCTCTCGGAATTACCGTTTATCTTAAATTTCTGCCTGCCTTCCCTATCCCTTGGCCGGATGTATGTGTCTACCACGTGATCCTAGTCTAGCATGTTACTTTGGATATCTGCGGTTAGCTTTGCCTACAGGACTGCTCTCTCCCAGCTAGGCATTCTGAATGTTTGCTTACTGCCAGCTGCTAGTAACGGCTTGATACACTGTTGGTTGCTATCCATGTTTCGTATTTATGACAGTCCTCTGTTATGTATTTTCTACACAGTTCCACTGCACTTACCTGATTGTTTGTACTACTGTTATGATTTTGTACTCTGCTGTTGCTGTATTGACTATTGTACTCTCCTGGGTCATGCCTGAAAATAGGCAGGTTATGTTGCCTAGCGCACTTACCCGGTTACCAAAAGCAAATAAATAAATATCAAACTATTTTTGATAAAATTATAGCTTTTAAGCAAGGGATACTGATTTTAGGAGGAGACTTGAACCTTCTAATGAATCCTTCATGAGACAGTTCAAATCCTAACACTCCCAGAGCCACAAGGGGGCAGAAACATGGTAAGAAGTTAAAGTTCTTGCCCTAATAGACACCTGGTGACACTGCTATCCAGCATCCCATGGTTATACACATTTCTCGGGAGTCCGTAATACATACTCACAAATTGACTATTTTTTGGTAGAAGCGGAATATATAGATATAACACATAATGCAATGATTTCTCCAATTCACTTATCAGACCACGCAATCATTACTGTGGAACTTGAATCAGAACAGGATGCTATAATGAGATAATGGCGGTTTAATAATATGTTTATTAAAGATAAACAGTTTAAAGAAAAGGTTCAGCAATGGATCCCTAGAATATTACAAGAGAACAGAATGGAAGAGGTACAGGAAGGAATATTATGAGACACTTTAAAATCAGTATTACGGGGTGAAATCATAGCATATGCAATCCACCAAAAGAAACAGAGAGTTAGGAAACAAAAAGATTTAGAAATGGAACTAGAGAGATTACAACGACTACATGCAGGAGGAAGGGGTGACATAATGGCACAGTTAAATCAAGTGAAGACACAATTACAAGATTTATTAAACCAAAAAACAGAACAAACTCTGATGTATGTAAAACAAAGATATTATGAGGGAGACAGCAAGCCGGCCAACATTCTGGCATATAGATTACGAAAACAACAAGCAACTTCAACAATAACAAAAATAAAACATTCTATACAACCTAAAATACTAAATAAAACAAAAGATACACTTGGGGGCTTCAGGGAATTTTATTCAAACCTATACAATCAACCACAGGAATCAGATGAAGAAAAGTATAAAACATTTTTAGCAAAAATGAATCTACCTCAAATTACGGAGGAACAAAGTAATTCCCTAACCTGTCCTATTACTTCCCAGGAGATAGGTTTTGCCCTAAGTAACTCTAAATCGAACAAAAGCCCAGGCCCAGATGGATATACCGCAGAATTCTATAAAACATTTAGGAAAGCACTACTTCAACGTTAACTAAATTATTTAATGCAATACAAGAGAATACTTCCCCTATCCCGAATAGTTGGCAGTATGCTAATATATCAACTATACTTAAACCAGGTAAAGATCCACTAAACTGTGAATCTTATTGTCCTATATCAGTTTTAAACCAGGATTATAAATATTTTACAGCAATTTTGGCTAAACAATTAGAGAGCATACTACCACATATTATTAATAAGGATCAAGAAGGCTTTATAATTAAACACCAAACAGCGGACAATATTAAACAAACAGTGTTCCTTCTAGAAGTGATACAAAGAGAACAAATCCCCTTTATACTTTTAAGTATGGACGTCCAGAAGGCGTTTGATAGGATTTCCTGGAAATTTCTGAGATGCACGATGGGAAAATTCAATTCTCCAACAGTTCATTTAAATATAATACAAAGATTATATACCTCTCCACAGGCCATGATAAAAGTGAACGAGTCATACTCTACCCATTTTTCCTTAAACAGAGGTACCAGTCAGGGTGCCCTCTATCCCCCTGCCTATTTGCCTTGTATGCTGAACCTTTAGCCTAAGCCATCACAGAAAATATACAGATATCAGAAATAAACTATCTCAACGCTATACATAAAACAGCCTTTTTTGCTGATGATGACCTGCTAATATACATAACGGAACCAGAGACTTCCATTCTGAAAATGTTCTCTCTCTTAGGAGAAATAGAGTCCATTTCAGGATATAAGTTAATTACAAGTAAAACGGAAGTACTGAGTTTCAATTATCAACCGAGTAAGGAAATTCCGGCAAGATACCATTGAGATGGAAAAGTAATAAATTCCGATATTTAGGGATAAATCTTACTAAGGAAACTCATAATCTTTATGAAGCTAATTATACCCCACTTATACAATCTATCAGAGAAGATTTCCAGAGATGGGACCCTTTACCTCTCTCGCTGAACCAAAGGATTGATGTTATAAGAATGAATATACTTCAAAGATTCTTGTACCTCTTTCAGATCCTCCCGATATTTCCACCAAAGAAAGATTTTAAAAACTGGAATAGTATGATATATAGATTTTTATGGCAGGTGAGAAAGTCAAGGATAAAATACAAGACCCTTCAATGACCCGAAAATAAAGGAGGACTGGCCCTACCAAATCTAGAACAATATGCACAGGCATCAGTAATATCACACATACTTCACTGGCCAGATGAAGGGAGGGACCCACACTGGAAGGAGATAGAACAAGGGAACCAATTAGTGGACACAGAGAAATACCTGTTCGGACAGAACATACCAAAAGCAATTCTGGAAAGAGACATCAGATTTAAACAAATCAGACAGCTCCTGAAAATATGGGGAATAATTAAAAAAATCAAAGACCCTATAGTAATTCTTCTACAGAAAATCACAACAGATCCCAGGTTTGATCCAGTTAGACAGGATTATAACTTTAAATGGTGGCAACACCAGGGACTTATTAGATTTTACCAATTATATGAGCAGGGCATTTTTTGCCAATTCCAGACACAGAGAAAAAGTACCACCTAGTGAAATAAGATTTTTTTAGATTCCTCCAGGTAAGAAATTACGCAGGAGTCTGATGGGTACCTCCTGGGATCTGGGGGAGATACATCCACTAACGAGAATTACAATTAATACAATAGAGATAGCAATACCAGACCATATAATATCCAAAACTTAACAAGCCCTAAGTAGTAAACAGAAAGAGACTACACTACACTCACAACAACGCTGGGAGGAAGAGCTAGGTATTAACCTAGAGGAGAGATGGGAATTGATATATTCAACAGTCCATAGAACTACAAGATCCTTGATCTGGAGGGAGTTTGGATGGAAGTGTATAATAAGATTCTTTAGAACACCACAAATAGTAGGGAAATATGATGTTCAATTTGGATCAGAGTGTTGGAGAGGATGTAAGGAACCTCTAGCTAACCACGAGCATGTATTTTGGAGCTGCCCACTTCTACAGACATTTTGGATGGAGGTGGGGAGAGCTTTGGGATCACTGTTTCCAGAAATAGGGGCTTTGACACCTGAATGTGCACTTATATTTGACTTCCCAAGGGGGTTAGGGAGAGGTAACCCTAGGCTCTTACTAGCTATATTACTTCTTGCAGCTCACAAGGTTGTGACAAGGAAGTGGCTCCAAAAAGTCCCACCAACTTCTCAGGAATGGGAGGATATAACTCATCAAACATATAGAATGGAGCTTTTAACCGCTCATATTAATTTAAAGGTACAAAGATGTACTGCTTTTTGGACTAAGTGGTGGCTCTGGGTATCCCAAACATAGGCCAGACTTGATTCCACAAGGGAAATTACAACCTGTAATAGACCTGGGATAACCACAAGGAAGAATAAGAAAGAATTAACAAATGTATTAGATTCATTTATGAGAAAATGTGTTAACCAGACAAATACCTGAGAACATATCAAATGTCTTATCTTTATTGCATTTATTGTAAAGTGAACAAACACATGATGTACTCTGATCTATTCCTGGAAAACTTGGAAACATTAAAAATATATTTAAAAAAAAAAAAAAAAATGAAATGTCATCCATTTCCAGTTCAGTACTTGCTGTCAATTACCACTAATAAACCTTGGTTTTCTACAAACATTACAGATCTCAGTGTCATAGGTTATTGCTCGAATTTATTAAAGGGTACCTCCTAACTTGGTGCTCAAGTATGGGGATAACATTTGTCTGACTCCTCCAATTGTGCAGCTTGATGATGATGCTAGAGCTGCCAAATCTTCAAATATTTTGGATGTCTGAGCTGCAGAATGGCTGGGATGTGTTCTACTGTTGGGAGGTTCCAACCTTTTTTTTTTTATTTGTGCTTATTGCATTCTTAAAAAAAAAAAAAGGTATTAAAAAGCATACAAGGAACAGCATAGCATAGTCTTAGCTGATAAGCAAAAATTACTCATCGAAGTAATGTTGTTTCTTCTAATGGAGTCTTGCTGTATTCTGACTATATGCATTTAGCCCCAGCACTTGAGCTGCTCTGGAGAAGAAAGGGTTAACTCTATGCCAGAGCATAGAACGTTGAGCTCGAGCTCGGTTTTCAAACCTCTGTCTCTGGTACATCTCAGTGTTACCATCAGATTCTTACGAGCACTATACTAATGACTAAGTATAGAAATAGTTTTGAAATTTTAAGCCAAAAGGCAATAACAGCTTGGGTCCATTAGACTCAAGTCGAGAACCCAAAAAAGAATCTAGGTAGATAGTGATAAATAATAAAAAACATAAAGCAAGAACAAAAACCCCTCCTAGAAAGGAAAGGTACACCTCTGGGGTGCAGCACTGTTCCTGCCAACCCACATCCCAAAACAAGATTAGGCTCTGAGAGGGGAGGCAGGGAGGGAGGTCAGAATACAGCAAGGCTCCATTAGAAGAAACAACATTACTTCGGTGAGTAATTTTTTCTTCAAACAACATGAAGTCTTGCTGTATTCTGACTATATGCGGACTACCAAGCAGTCCCCCCAGGAGGAGGGGCTGCAGAACCTATTTTGGGAACAAGCTCTGCAGTACTGCTGTACTAAACCTAGCATCACTTCTGGACTGAATGTCGAGAGAGTAATGCCTGGTAAATGTATGAACAGTTTTCCAGGTGGCTGCTTTACAAATTTCCATTAAAGAACTGTCTCTAGCTGCTGCTAGCGAAGCAGCTGTACCTCTGGTGGAATGAGCCCTCAGGCCTGAAAGTAGCTCTTTCCCCAGCTTTAAATAGCAAAATTGGATACAGGAGACAATCCACCTGACAATGGTTCTTTTGGTGGAAGGTTTACTTTTTTCCACTTCTCCATAAGTAAGAAACAATTGTGAACAGTCATTTCTATGGGCCTTAGTGTACTCTATGTAGTAACTGAGGGCCCTTTTTACATCTAGACTGTGTACTCTTCGTTCCCCAGAAGAGGAATGGTCTGTGAAAAAGAAAGATAATGACATTGACTGATTCAAATGAAAGTCTGATACCACCTTGGGAAGGAACTTTCTATTTGTCCAAAGGGCCACCTTATCCCTGTGGAATGAGATAAAATCAGGTTCCACTGACAAGGCCTGCATTTCACTGATTCTCCTGGCAGAAGTAATGGCTACCAGGAACACAGTCTTCCAAGTCAGGTACTTAAGCTCAGCTGACGATAATGGTTAGAAGGGGGACTGCATAAGCTATGCAATACAGATATTCAGGTCCCAAACAGGAGTAAGCTCCTTTAGGGAGGGCTAATATGAGCCAGACCTTTGAAGAATTTCTTAAATACTGGATGAGAGGCTAGGGAAAAGTCCTTCCTAGCCGAAATGAATGCAGACACAGCTGCCAGATGAACCTTAAGAGTGGTAGGCCTAAGACCTAGGCTGTTATGATGAACCAGATAAACCAAGGCAGTGGCGACATCAGCTGAATCTGGCTGAATGTGCCTCTGAGAACACCAAATCTCCATTTGGAATTGTAAGTTTTCCTAGTAGGTTTTCTACTAACCTTAACGATATCCAGAACTGTCTGAGAAAGATGCAGGCCTGCATATTCTAGCTCCTCAAGAGCCAGGCTTTGAGCCTGAGAGACCGGAGGTTGGGGTACAGTATCCTCCCCTGGGAGGATGTCAGTAGATTGTACCTCCTGGGGAGACAAAGAGGAATTGTCACTGATAGTTACAATAGGAGGAGGGGTACCATGGTTGCCTGGCCCAGTCTGGAGCTACTAGAATCACTTTGCAGGGCTGAGACCTAATCTTTATTAGCACTCTGAGATGCAGAGGAAAGGGGGGAAATACATACAGAAACCTGTCTGTCCATCCAACAGGAGAGTATCCTGAGGAACAGACCCCAAAAGAGGGGGCCTGCAACAGAACAGGGGAAGCTGGTGATTGTCTGGGGCTGCAAAAAGATCTATCTCTGGAGTGCCCCATCTCTTGAAAATCGCCTGAAGAATTTGGGGATTCAGGGACCACTTGTGGTGACCCTGAGAAATTCTGCTGAGTGCATCTGCCAACACATTGTCCTTTGCTGGGAGATGACCTACGATCAGGGAAGCTTTTTTATTTTATTTATTTATTTGAGTCTAGGAATACAGTTACCTTTGAGCCAAGGCTCTTTTACAAAGGTTCCACGTCAAGATGAGAACAAACAAGCAGGACATTAATTATTACAGGATATCAGGTTACAATTGTTTATCATCACATGAGTACATACAGATTAGGCGGTACTAGGGGCATGCACAGGACAGGGATAACATTAATAACGAGAACTTGGTGAGACATGAGAAGAAAATGCTGCCAGAGGCAATTGTCAAAACACACAGGAAGTGCAAGTGGAAAGTGCAAGTAAGAGGAGCAAGTGGGAGAAAGGTAGAGGGGGAGAGTAGGGGGTGGATGAGAAGGGACAACTGCCAAAAAGGGAACAGCAGGTTAGAGAAGACAGTCGCATGTGCTACAGGCAGAGAGGAATAGGCGGAGGTTAGATTTGAACAGGCCTAGCTTAGGTAGGGAGGAGATGTCCCTGGTGAGACCATTCAGCCAGCTAGGAGCTCTGTAGGCAAAGGATCTTCGTCTCTGTGAGGTCCAGCATCTTGGAATATGCAGTAATTGAGATTCAGAGCTCCTGGTGAGGTGAGGATTTTGTGCAGGTTGTAGCAGGCTTGAACTCGGGGAGGGGCAAAAGCCATCAATGTTTTTTTAGCCATTATGCATGTTAGACACTTGATGCGGCTTGAGAGTTGAAGCCAACCAGTTTGGGCATATAAGTCACACGTATGGGTGAGATGATGGGATCCAGTGATGAGTCGGCAAGCTTTGTTCAAAGCCATAGATATGCACCTGAGGGCAGTGGTGGAAGCGGAACCATAGATGATGAGGCCATAGTCGATAGTTGAGATCACCAAGCTCTGAACTGTGATCCTTAAGGCTTCCAGAGTTAGGCATTGTCTATGCCTGTAAAGCAGGCCAATATGTGTGTTAGTCACTTTGGCAACATTGTCAATGTGGAGCCCATAGGATAGACAACTGTCGAGTGATTTCAAGGTATTTGAAGGTTTGCACTTGTTCTAGGATTGCACCTAGGCAGTTTGCAATAGTGAGGGGGTGGTCCCGGTGCTTGTTTTGCAAGCTGCAGAAGAGCATGGACTTTGTTTTTTTATAGTTGAGGACAAGTTTGTGTTTACTGAACCAGTTTTCAACTGAAGAGAAGCCATGCTGTAGTCTGCTTTGCAGAAGGTGGGAGTCCTTGTGGGTGGAGTGGATGACAGCGTCATCAGGTATAGGAGAAGCTGCTCTGGACAGGATTGTGGAAGACTATTTAGAAAGATGCTGAAGAGAACAGGTCCAAGGATTGACCCTTGTGGCACTCCAGAGCACACTGGTCTGGCATCAGAGAGAAAGTCAGCTATTTTCACTCTTTGTGAGCGGTTTTCTAGGTAGCTCTTAAACCAGGATGTAGATTCAGGGGACAGTCCGCCATTTAGCAGCTGAGAGAGTAGTAGATGATGATGGACGGTATCGAATGCCTTCGTCAGATCAATGAAGACCCCCCCTGTAAGAAGGCTACTGTCCAAGGAACTATGGATTGCACCAGTGAATTCAAGGAGGCCAGCTTGAGGAGAGTAAGCCAATGACCATATTTTCATGGTTTCTGTGTACAAGGCCGTGGACTGTGTGCCCCCTTGCTTATGTACCACATGGTTGTGGTGTTGTCTGTCCTGATCTGCACCACTTTCCCTTGAATTGATTGTGAGAATGCCTGAAGAGCTAAAAAGACAGTTCTGAGTTCCAGAAGATTTATGTGCAAAAGGGACTCCTGGTGAGACCATGTCCCCTGGGCAGAGAGATGATCCAGATGAGCTCCCCATCCCAGTATGGAAGCATCTGTCGTGAGAATCACTGAAGGGGTCTGACTGAGGAAAGGGACGCCCTACCTCAGGTTGTCCTCTTCCAGCCACCAGTGGAGAGCCTGGACAAGTGTCTGAGTCACTGGAACTAACTTGGTAAGAGAGTCCTTTCCTTTCTTTGGGACCAAAAGGACCTTAAATGGAACTGAATGTCCCTCATCTGGAACCTTGCCCCTTGCACCACTGCAGTGGAAGCTGCCATGTGGCCTAATAGTTGTAGGAAGTGCCTGGCTGTTCGAGACACCAGTGGTCGAAAAGAAGAAGCCAGAACTGTGAGGGTCGTTACCCTAGAGAGGGGAAGAAAGGCCTTTACCTGAACAGTGTCCAGCTCTGCCCCTATGAAAGTGAGAAGCTGGACCAGTTCGAGAATGGACTTTGCTAGGTTTAGGATGAACCCTAGAGACTCCAGAAGCTTCTGAGTGGTTCCTAGAGCTGACATAACTTGTTCTGAGGACTGATCCACTATGAGCCAGTCGTCCAGATAAGGGAACACCAAAATGCCTTGTCTCCTGAGGAAGGCCACTACTACTGCTAGGCACAGGGCTCCCCAGCTCTGCTTCGGCCCCCTGGATGGTCGGCACCTCTCAGGCCGCTGCCCGAGACCTCCGGCTCGGATACAAGGCCAGCAATCTAGGACCCCTCTCCACAGGGCTCCCCAGCTCCACTTCGGCCCCCTGGATGGTCAGCACTTCTCAGGCCACCGCCCGAGACCTCTAGCCTGGATACAAGGCCAGCACACAGCTGGGACCTCCCTCCATAGGGCTCTCCAGCTCTGCTTTGGCCCCCCGGACGGTCGGCACCTCTCAGGCCACCGCCCAAGACCTCTAGCCCGGATACAAGGCCAGCAAGCAGCCGGGAACCCCTCCTCCACAGGGCTCCCCAGCTCCACTTCGGCCCCCTGGACAGTTGGCACCTCTCAGGCTGCCACCCAAGACCTCCAGCCTGGCTACAAGGCCAGCAAGGTATGGCACCAGCCGCCAAGTGTAACCCTGCCAGCGCTGCGCACCGGCTCCCCACCCACTCTTCACCCTCTCTGGACACTTTGCTTTATAGGGTAGGCTGGTCACGAGGTCTTGTAAATTACTAAGTATCAACTTTCCCATCTGCAGCCTATACCTCACCACCACTAGGGGCCCTGCAATTGAATTACTCCTGCTACCAGGTCTCCTAGTCGCACTCTACACACCTCCTCATGGTGTTGGTAGCAGTCTGCCCAGACTACGAAACATGACCAGTCTCTGCACCCTACTGCAGCAGCTCATCCTCCTAGCAATCCTGTGCCACAGCCATTGTACAAGACATCAGAAGGCTCCCCGACTACCAACATACCCAGGCGACAACATCCACTGCAAACTTTACTGTGTCACTGGGCACTACTTCGCGCTTGCTAAAGGAGCCTGGTTCACTCACTGGCTCCTGCTACCCCTGCAAGGGTGACTTACACTGAGGACTTACAAACTAACCCCTACCCTCATTCTACACACCAAACCCTCTTGGCTCTCAACGCCCTGCACACAATGTACTTGCAGACAGAACAGAAACCTTCTCTGCAAAAAGTTTTGTGGGTACCGGCTAACAGCCAACCGATTGATATTGCTCAGGGCTGGGGATGTGCACACAAACCCTGGTCCAGCTAAGCCACTACACCCCTCTAACCAACCAACTCAAGGAACAATCAAGATAGCCTCAATAAACATCTGTAGCCTCCCAAACAAATTGGATCAACTACAAGCCTGGTCCTCACAGCATAACCCCGACATTCTGTCAGTGGTTATAACCTGGCTTTCACCCAAGATCCCAGATAATGCAGTTGCTCTTCCAGGCTTCAACGTTTTCAGGCTTGACAGGACTACCAAGAGAGGTGACGGACGTGCAATCCACATTAAGGACTCCATGAAAGGGCACGTCCTCCCCCCAGGCTGACCTAGGACCTAATGCACAGGCACTAGCAATCAAAGCTCTACTCGGGGAGCACAACAAAGTTCTAACTATTGTCTCTGCCTATGTTCCCCCTAATGAGCGTAAAAAGGGCTTCAAGGGTATTGTGGACTTCATCCGTGGCTTACCCTCTAACTCTGAGACCACAGTACTACGTGACCTCAACGTCAACTGGCTTTCCCCTGATGCAGGCCCTTACTGGGATGATATCTCTGTAGTCCACCTCACTCAGCTTGTCTTCATCCCCACCAGGGTTAACTACAAAACTGGCACCAGCACCCTGCTAGACTGGATACTTTCTAGCAATCCTGAACGAATCACCAACGTGACAGTGCACCCGGATGCAATTAGTGACCACTCCCCAGTCTCCTGCAGCCGGACTAACAAATTCTTCAAGCCACCACCCCACTTCACCTATAGTAGGGTACCAAAGCATTGGCATCTGGAGTACTTTAAACAAGATCTTGTCAACACTAACTGGTCACAAATTGACGAAACTACAGACGTCAATACTACCTTGGAATACTTTATACAACAGTTCACGAAGGTCTGTGATGTGCATGCACCCCTCAAAAAGCTCAAAGCTCGGTGGTCAGTGAACCCCCTGGTTATCATCTGACCTCATAAACAGAATGAAGAATCGTGACCACCTCTGGCACCTAGCTAGAGAGTCAGGTAAACCCTCAGCTATACTAGCTTACAAGCAAGCCAGAAATGCCTGCACTGGGAAATATGCCTGTCTAAAACCAAACACCAAAAGGAGTTGCTTACTGCCTCGTGGGGCAATGGAAAAAATTTCTGGACTAACATGAAGGAAGTCTTAGGGAAGGATGTAAAGTCGCCACCGAACCTGATCAACATTCAAGGTTCTCCTATCCAGGACCCTCGAATTTTAGCCAACGCCTTCAATGAAGCATTCTCGGACCTGTCCGGGTTACTCCCCCCAGACTTCTTCGAGGACTCACCACACACCAACACCACCACCACTACTACTGACTCTCACCATCAGCCTGCTCCCCCCCTTTTTACTTTAAGAAGCTAACTCCTTCGCTAGTCAGAAAATACCTTCGAAAAGTGCTTGGGAAATCATGACAAAGTGCAGACACACTGGACCTCAAATTTATTGTACTCACTGTCGAAGAAGTTCTCCTCCCCATAACTTAGATCCTCAACCTGTCACTCTGTCACTCACAATTCCCACAGGTGTGGAAACCAGCCATCGCGACTCCAGTCCACAAGAGTGGAGATAGGGCATCACTGTCAAACTACTGGCCCATCTCAATTCTGCCACCGCTCTCCAAAGCACTAGAACGCATAGTGGCCGATCAGTTGGTCGAATACCCTGAAAAATACTCAATTCAAAGCCCTGAACAGCATGGCTTCCGTAAAGGCCATAGTACCTCTACGGCATTACTGGAACTCACTGGTTTCATACACTAGTCATTGGATCAAGGAACCCTAGCAGAGGTGGTCTTCACTGACCTCTCAAACGCCTTTGATACTGTCCACCACTCCCTCCTCCTAAACTAATTAACTTCCATTGGCCTCTCTGCAAAATCAACTCTCTGGTTCAAAAGCTATCTAGAACAACGTTCTTAATGGGTGAAAATCAACAATGTCCTCTCCGACCATCTGCCTGTAAGATCTGGTGTCCCCCAAGGCTCCATATTAGGACCGCTCCTTTTCAGCATCTTTCTCAACGATCTACCACGCCACTGCCAACAACAGATGATCCTCTATTCAGATGATGCAGTAATTTTCACAAGCTGCCCAGACCCAGAGGAACTTGAGGGCAATCTGCAATGTGGTTTTGGGATCTTTGAGGAATGGTTCCACAACCATAAACTAATCCTGAACAGCAATAAAACCAAAGTCATGATGTTCTGCAGCTCTCGGAACAAGCATACGTCCCATGCACTTAACATCAATACCGGCTTGGGAGCTCTGCTCGAACATACCCAGCACTTTAAATATCTTGGGATCACTCTGGACAGCTGTCTTGCCTATGACAAGCACATCAGCAATGTTTCCAGGACTGTCAACTACAAGATCGGTCTTCTCCACAGGCACAAGCACTGTCTCACTTTGGATGCTCTTAGACTCGCCATCAACAGCTCCATCCTTTCTGTAGTAGACTATGGCTTGGTAATCTATGGTGCTGCTTCCCACACTGCTCTCTGGAGAATATCAGTTGCCCTGAACAAAGCCTGCAGACTGTTCACAGGGGCCGCATGTCTCACCCATACCTGTGACCTCTCTGCTCAAACGGGCTGGCTCAAACTCAGTGGGAGGATACACTACCAAACCTGTCTGCTCGCTAAAAAGGCTCTTCTTGGTATCCTTCCCCCTTGCACAGCTATCCTACTCCAATTTCACAGCAGCTCGCAACGCACAAGAAGCTCTAGCATCCACTTCTTCCATGTTCCTCGTCCTTGAACGATGCAGGGTCAATGCTCCTTTGCCTATAGAGCACCCCTCTGGTTTAACGTCCTCATCCGGGACATTTCCAACCAACTTACTCTGGGCCCTTTTAAAAGACTGCTTCACCAACATCTTTCCACATCCAGCACCTGTGACTGCAACACCTAGTCCCCCTTGCCAACAGTCTCTGCCCTGTCACTTAGCAGCTCCCTGAACTGACATGGCCCCTTGCCACCTTCTACCCACCCCCTCACTCCCTCCCACCCCCTCTCTGCCCTGCCACTTAGCGGTTCCCTGCACTGGCATGGCAACTGGCTGCCTTCTACCCACCCCTCACTCCTCCCAGACCCTCATTATGACAATGTCAATGACTGCTGCCCCTTTTCCTCACATCACTCTCACCCCATTCCCCTACCCACTTTCTCCTTTAGCCCCTCTCTAACTCCTATCTGCCTATCTCCAACTATATGCTTCCTTTTTCTCCAGCTGCCATCTGACCCGCACCGGACTCCCTGGAGGGACCACCTCTAGTTGCCCCACGGCTTACCCCCCATGGCGGGGTGGTAGGGGGTGGTCAACTTCCACCACCTAGAACGGATCCACACCTACTTGGTGGTCTCCCCCGCTGGAGCCAGCACAGGTGCTCACAGACGGCCATCAAGCCGCAGCGACTGGATTCCCTATTTTTGCTTTTCTCCCGAGGGCTCACAGAGTGCAATGACGCCGGCGACTAGGTGCTCGCACGCTCCCATGTGCGCTCCTGTCAAGTGTCTGCTGCGTCCCGCTTCCCTTGATGTGTGGCTCCGTGTCGCTGAGCCCCAGCCTCCGCTAGGGGTCAGGCAAACACCGGTCACTGGAAACCCCCCTCCTGGGAGATGGAGAGCAGTCCTTCGGATGCTCAATCCATCTCCTCCCTGCCGACCCACAGCAACCTGTACTCGCTCCCGAACACGGGTCGCCAGCATGGAGCGAGGTGTGGCGGCCAGCGCCTCAACCCTCAGCGCCACCTGGCCAGCCATTTTGGGGAACCTTTTGAAACTGACAGCAAGTCCCTGGCTTACCACTTCCAGGACCCATTTGTCTGACGTGACAGACTTCCAGGCCTGGAAGAAGTAAGCCAGCCTGCCACTCACTGGGACTGAGGATGTGACCCTGGCCAACATATCAGGGTGTCTGCTTAGGTTGAGAGGAGGATGCAGCTCTGCTCATCCCCCTTCTACCTCTTCCCCTAAAGAACCCCCTCTGCTGAAAAGAAGAGGAGGCCTGAGCTTGGTAGAAAGGCCTGTGAAAAGACCTGCCCCTGCCAGCCCTAGATTGCTGCTTTTGAGGAGTGGTCTGCTTCTCTTTAGCTGCAGCACTCCTGTAGGTGGTCCTATACTCTTCCATCTCTCTCATGTAAGCCTTGTTTGTTCTCCAGACAGAGAATTACCCAAAACAGGAAAATCCATGGCCATGGTCTGGGTATCTTGAGACAAATTGTTACATCTGAGCCAAGCAAATCTCCACATGGAGACAGATTTAGCCATAACTCTGGAATGCACATCATTTGAGTCCACAGCAGCGTGAAATTGGACCTTGGATGCCTCAATACCATCTGCAGCCACCTGCTCCAGCTCCTTGGCTAACTGGGGAGGGGCATTCTTAGCCAGTTCCAGAACCGTATCCCACCTAGATTTCTGGTACCTGGTCATGTATGCCGAATAGGCAGCCTGCCTGAGTCCCAAAGAGGATGCCAAGTATTGTTTTTTGGCCATAGCATCCACATTCATTGTATCGTTATCGGGGGCGGGGGGATGAGATGCCAAAGGAAAATTAGCCTTGTCACAGGGTGCAGCTTGCACTACCCCAACATGGCTGTAATGAGTGGTTAACAATTCCGTACCAGAGCCTGACAATGTATACCTCCTGTCCACAGGAGGTATAGAGGTGGGAAACTGTGAAGGTTTTTGTGTCCGTTTTCCCAGGGATTTGTGCACAGGGATAGACACTCTTTTGGACTCTGGGACATCCATCACTTCCCTGTAGTCAGGCTCCTCCTGATCCTGCTCAGTGTCTTCCATAGGAAGCTGGAGAGACTCAGCCACCTTCTTGTAAAACAAGATGTGGAAAGCGGACTCGGAAAGTCTGGAAGGAGAAACATCAGAAGATCTGTCTGAGGACATGTCAGGCTCTACTGGCTCATCTAGGCCTTCATAGTCGTCGTCGTCGTCGTCGTCGTCATCATCATCATCATCATCATCATCATCATCATCGGGATATTCCTCTTCTCCTCCCATTTGCCCTCATAAAATGCCTCCGGATTGTAATCCGAGGGAGTAGATGCCAACCGAACCGACCGTCTATGTGTCGGGGCCGGTTCGGTCAGAACCGGGCAAAGCGATCGCACAATAGTGATCACCTTAGCAATCTCCTCAGTGGTTGGAACATGGGAACCAGGATCCGAACTGGCTGACTTTCACTTTCTTTTACTAGGAAGTGATTCCACAGAATCAGCTCTCCTTTTGCTCAAGGAGGTATCGCCGGGTTAGCGAGCACCTCCTTAGGTTCGGTCGGAACCGAACCGGGCTGGCCATCCGGATCAACTGACTTCTTGACCTGTCTTTCCTTTAGCCTACTTAAACGTTTTTCCAAAGTGGCTTTGGGAAAGTTTTTACAGATTTGGCAGTCTTCTTTGAGGTGGTCAAACCCCAGACAATATACACAGACAAGGTGGGGATCAGCCTTAGCAAACGCGGTCCCACAGTCGGTACAGTGCTGAAACCCAGTGGGACCGGTCTTCTTTTTGGGTTTCTCAGACATGCCTAAAAATTTTTTTAAAGTTACCGTTTTTTAGCCTTCAAGCTAGGTAACAACAGCCTATTGGTTCCAACCGTGTCACGGGTCGGTTAAAAAAAAAACAGGAAAAAAAAATTGTTTTTTTTAAGGAATCGATAGGTACCGGAACACCACACTAAATATCACAATAAAACAGAAACAAGAATTGTTTCGGTTCCCAACCGGACTGACCAAAAAGAAACTGAAGGAAAAACAATTTCTTAACAGAAACACGTCACTATCTATCTATAACACTACCTGCACCGTAGACAGAGATCTGATACTGAAAAATAAATGAAAAAAACGGATGAAACTGACCGATTTTACTTTAACTGAACCGAAGCAGCGAAGGAGAATTCTCCGGAGCGTCTTCACAGTTAGGCGGAGTAAAGAATCTGATGGTTACACTGAGATGTACCAGAGACAGAGGTTTGAAAACTGAGCTCAAGCTCAACGTTCTATGCGCTGGCATAGAGTTAACCCTTTCCTCTCCGGTGCAGTCTAAGTGCTGGGGCTAACTGCTTATAGTCAGAATACAGCAAGACTTCATGTTGTTTAAAACATATCAGATTAATACAGGCATCAGTGTAATACATCCCTTAAAGGAATCACATGGAGGGTGGCACAATACATTTATCTTAAAACATTCACAAACAGAGCCACAAGGTGGCAAGTGCTCACTGTAAATTGGAATATTTATAAACTAACTCAGTTTAACTATCCAAGCCCTTTTAAATGGCTAGTTAAGCACATTCCTTGAGTCACCATTTTGTAAAATACTTCAGGACTTCGTGTTCCTCTGGTTCCGCTATTGTAACAAAAAGTGACCTCAAAGTATCTTACGGCCATGCAATGGTCAAACCTACACATATTCGAGCATCAACATTGATAACTTGGCTATTACTATAGTGATTTAGGGGTAGGAAAGCTGATTTTTCTTTATTTAACTTGTATCCAGAAAGGGAGTCAAAGTCGGTGATGATAATAATAATAATAATAATAATAATACCTTTATTTATATCGCGCTTTTCAAAACATCAAGGCGCCTTAACAATAAGATAAAACAAAAATAATATAAAACACAGTTAAATACAGAATCTCATAAATTCAGACTTCGATAAAATCAAACAAAGTAGGCTAGGTGTCACAGATGGGTTTTTAAGGCCTGTTTAAATCCCTCCACGGTCGCGAACTCCTGGAGCTGACGGGGTAGAGAATTCCAAAGGGCTGGGGCCGCATACATGAATGCATGGGCCCCCAAATATTTTAAGGATACCCTTGGAATCTCTAGCAACCCCTAATCAGCCAAGCAGAGCGATCACCTAGGGCAGTAAGGAACCAGAAGCTCTTTCAGGTAGTCCGGGCCCTGTCCATGTATGGCTTTATAAGTCAGAAGTCCGACTTTAAAGGTGATCCGCCACTGTACTGGCAGCCAGTGCAGTTCGCGAGGCACCGGAGAGATGTGGCAAGTCTGGGGAGTTCCCGTCTACAACCAGGCTACAGTTTTCTGCACCAGCTGCAAGCTGCGGATATCAACCCCAGGTAGCCCTAGATAAAGGGAGTTGCAATAATCAAGGCGCGAGGTCACAAAGGCGTGGACCAGTGTAAGAAGATCACTGGACGGAACTAGGTGCTTAACCCTGGAGATGTTCCTCAGATGGTGAAAGGAGGATTTGATGACTGTCAACACCTGTGATCACAGTGTCAGCCCATCATCAAAAATCACCCCCAGGTTTTGCACCCATTCAGAGGTAAGAAGCTGGCAAGGAAAAGTCCTGAAGGCAGACCCGCTCCCAACCCCTCTATCCGGTGACCCGGATCCACGACCATCACCTCAGTCTTCTCCGAGTTTAACCTCAGCCAGCTCGAAATCATCCAGCCCTGGATTTCAGCGAGACAGTTATTGAAAACTGAGAGAGATCTATCCTGGTCGGGTGCAAAAGACAGGTAGAGTTGGGTATCATCAGCATAACAGTGAAATCTCAGCAGGCCTACGAAGGGGGGCGCAAAACCTGAACCCCACAGTGTAGTGATCAGACCATCCAACAGATTCCACTCCCAAATCGAAGGCTTCGATTCCCAGGACGAAAACTAGGTCAAGAGAGTGACCGTGTTCGTGAGTAGCAGACGTAACAATCTGTGTAAGGCCCAGATATGTCATCAACTGGAGGAAGTGTTGTCCAAATCGTGAGAGTTTGTCATCGACCCAGGCACTGAAGTCGCCCAGGACCATCAGCCTGGGCGACTCAAACACCATGTCGATCACGAGATCCACTACTTCCTGAAGGAAACACTTCTCATCCCTTGGTGGATGGTAGATGAGGGTGATCCTACAACCTACACCTGCTACTACAGTACACTCAAATGACCCCGCCCCCTCGACTGGTAAATTCGTGAGACCCAGTTTGGTCTTGAAACAGACCGCCACCCCCTTGCGGTCCAATCTCGGGTAGTGTAACACCAAATACCCAGCTGGAATTGTGGCCTCCAACGTGGGGCCAGCATTCTCATCCAGCCAGGTCTCGGTGATGCACGCTAGATCCTCTGTCCCAACAAGACCTGCAATAATTGCAGTCTTGTTTTTAGTGGATCTGGCATTGCATAACACCACTTGAGTTGGACAGGCTTCCAGGGCTGCCTGAGCTACCTGCCCACCAATAATGGTGGTGCTCTTGGGTATGGAAACCAGGCATGGTGGGCCACAGTCCAGGTTCCATTTTTTCCCCAGGGCGTCTTCTGGGTTTAACAACCCCGATGTGATGGCCCTGCTCATTCATCCTCCTCTGTTCGTACCCCCAGTGTGCTGAAAACTGCAAGGGGGGAGGTAAAAGGGCAGAGGGCACTAAGGGTAGAGGATGAATAGCACACGACCGTGGGAGTCAGGCCTCCAGCACATAGTAATAAGCCCAGTTGGAACAGAACTACACCAAGCCCACACAAAAGAAAAAGGAAAGCCCCAACTAATTAATTAAACAAAACTCAAAATAAATAGAATAAGATAAAATACTCCCACAACTCTCACTTGGGGAGAAAATAAACAAAGCCACAAAACAGTTATACAACCAAAAACTAAAAAACTTCAAGTATATAATCAGACAATAAATAAATACTCTCAATTATCCACCCCAAATAACATCAAATATGCTAAAATAAATCTTTAAAATACAAATAAAATATAAATAGCTCAGTCTTAGAGTCCAGGGCAGTGAATTGGTCAACGTAAGAAACCAGTCATAAAGTAAATAATAAATTCCTTAATACTATAACTGTTACTTAGGTCCAAAAGTGTGACATAAATCCAACAAAGAGATAAAATCTTCAGCCCCAAGGCCCTCTCACAACCTAAGGAAGCCAAATGAAGCACAGGAAAGTACAGTTACGTAAGAACTTACCGTAACAGTAGATCTTCAAGAGAGGCTCTTGCAGTAGGTATTCACATATAGGACTGACCCGCCAGCTGTCAGGACCCCACAGAAAAATTTCTAGCTAGCAGTCTCTGGCAGGGGACCACCCCCGTGTCAGGTGACTGGCGTCATGTGACGTCAGTATATAGGGGCGGTCCCCCACGCACGCCTTCCAGTTCTTTCCCGCCAACGGCCACAAGAGGCAAGACAAGAGAGAAGAGGATATTTCCCCACATGGAAATGGAGCCAAAGAAGCTTAGTGGGATGGAGGGCGGGAAGGCAATACCTACTGCAAGAGCCTCTCCCAAAGATCTACTATTACGGTAAGTTCTTACGTAACTGTACTATCTTACTTCGAGTGGGCTCTTGCAGTAGGTTTTCACATATAGGACTGAATCCCAAACAGTCTGGAACAAGGAAAAGCACTCGGGAGGAGGATAACTATCCATGGTACGGAACCTCTGGCTGAACGGGTCTTATGAAACAAGACCTTGAACCACAGCCAACCCAAAGCCTACTCTACGGTGAGGGGCAATGTCCAAACTGTAGTGTTTCATAAAGGTATGGAGAGAAGTCCAAGCTGCGGCTGCACAGATGTCTGCCGCTGACACATTATTGAAACAAGCTGCAGAGGCAGCTACTCCTCTGGTGGAGTGACCTCTGACTTGACGCGGCAGTGTCTTGTTATACTTGTCGTAACAGAAAGTGATACAATGAGCCAACCATTTTGATAGGCATTGCCTGGAAACAGCATTGCCTTCTCTTTTGTGAGCAAAAGAGACAAAAAGCTGATCAGTTTTCCTGAGATCCTTAGTCCGAGTGGTGTAGTATCTCGGTATTCTATGAACATCCAAAGTATGCAAAAGAAACTCCCATTGATTGGAGTGTTGCATAAAGAAAGCAGGCAGCTCAATGGATTGATTCAGCTACCACCTTAGGAAGAAACTTAGGGTTGGTGTGTAGAACCACACGTTCCTTGTGGAAAATGAAGTATGGGATTTTGCACATCAAGGTCTGAAGCTTGGAAATGCGCCGAGCAGAAGTAATGGCCATGAGGAAGAGCGTCTTCCAAGAAATGAACTTTAAATCTCCTGTAGCTGCCGGCTCGAAGGGAGGCAGGGTAAGCTTCTCCAGAATGAAACTCAAGTCCCAAGGAGGGGCAGAAATGCGTATGGGGGGGATCTCAAATGGAGAACCCCTCTGAGGAAGGTCTTGCAGACTTTCAATTGAGCAAAACTCATGTCCCCGAATGGAATATGGTAGGCTGAAATCACTGCCATGTGGACCTTTAGTGAGGAATGGCTGAGACCCAGATCAAAGAGATGGCGCATGTAATCCAGGACTTTATTGGCTGGGCATGAGAAAGGTTTGAAGTCCTCTGAAGTGGCCCAAATTGAAAACCTTTTCCACTTTATGGTGTAGGTGGACCTGGTGTAAGGCTTTCTGGCCTCCACCAAGATGTCCGCTACTAGCAGAGAAACTCCGAAGCAGGCTTCTGCTACATCTGCAGGAGCCACGCATGCAAATGAAGGGATCTGAGACCTGGATGAACAAGAGTCCCCTGATCCTGGGTCAATAACTGTTGCGACAGAGGAAGAGGAAGTGGAGGTTCCTCTGAAAACTGTTGCAGAAGAGAGAACCAAACTTGCCTAGGCCAGAAGGGAGCGATGAGGATCATTCGGCCCCCTCCAATCTGAGTTTGTTCAGGACCCTCGGAATTAAGGGAACAGGAGGGAAGGCATAAATGAATCTGTCCCTCCAAGCGATAGACAGAGCGTCCCGCCAAAAAATGTCTCGCCCTGGAGCGAGCAAACGAGCAGAAGGCAGGAAGTTTTGCATTTTGGGGAGACACAAAGAGGTCTATCTGAGGCCTTCTCCATCCCAGAAAGATGTCATCTACGACTTCTTGATCTAGTTCCCATTTGTGGGCCCTGACTGAGGACTGACTGAGTTGGTCTGCCAGCGCATTTTCCACTCCCGGAATGTGAACTGCAGTCAAGTGAAGGTGATGCTAGGTTGCCCAAATCCAGACTCTCATCACTTCACGGCACAGAGGATAGGAACACGTTTCTCCCTGCTTGTTGAAATATCAGACTACGTACATGTTGTCTGATTGTATGAGGAGATGACCGGGAAGGATAAAGGAGTACAGAGCCTGAAGTACATAAAGGACTGCTCTCAGTTCGAGAACATTTATGTGTAGATTTTGTTCGAACCTGGACCAGCTACCCCGAATCTTGTGAGACCAGAGATGGGCTCCTCAGCCTTTGCCTGACGCATCTGTTGTCAATGTCTGGGAGGGGGGTTCGATGTTGAAGTGAACTCCCAGGTACAGGTTCTACTGCACCATCCACCATTGTAAGTCCCTGATCATGGGATCGGAAACTAGTACTTCTTGGTCTAGATTGTCCAGTGTTTGGTCCCATTGAGACCAAAGCATCCATTGAGAGATTCTCATATGGAGCCGAGCACGTGGAACTGTCGGAATGGCAGCCGCCATGAGCCCGAGAAGGCGAAGGACTGACCTGGTGCTGACCCTCTTGTGATCGGACAGAAGATGGACCTGAGTCTGGAGGGTGTCCACCCTGTCCGGAGGCAAAAAGGCTTTGCCAATGGTCGTGTCCAGAATAGTCCCTATAAACTGGAGGTGTTGGCAAGGGACCAAATGGGACTTTGACTGGTTGATGGTGATACCCAGGCTGGTGAAAACCTGCAGGGTAAGGGAAAGAGAGTGCAGGAGTTCTTCTCTGGATGGGGCCACCAGGGGCCAATCGTCCAGGTACGGAGATACCTGTACTCTCTGGGTACGCAGGTGGGCTGCCACCACAGACAGGCATTTGGTAAAAACTCGGTAGTGGTCCCCCTCAAAGCAAAAATGGAGGAATTTGCGGTGGGAAGCCCATATGGAGATATGCAGGTAGGCATCCAGCATGTTCAAAGCGCACAGCCACTGTCCCTGCCGAAGGAGTGGTAGAAGGCTCTGTAAAGAGAGCATTCTGAAGTGTTTGTACTCCACGAACATGTTCAGGGAGCTGAGGTCTAGAACAGGCCTCACATGTCCCATTTTCTTTGGAACCAGGAAGAAATGCGAGTAGTGACCTGTCCCCGAAGATGGCCAGGGACTGGTTCTATTGCCGCCTTCGACAGAAGGGAGGTGATTTCATCTAGTACCTGAGGAAGATGTTGCGGGGAGTAAGATGACCAGGGGGTGGTTTCTGAAGAAACTCGATTGAGTGTCCTGCTGATCTCAACTGGAGCACCCAAGCATCTGATGTTATCCTCACCCAGCCCGGCTGATAGAAGGAGAATCTCCTCACTGTTCCTCTGAGCCTCTAGAGGCAGTGGGAGAGGCGGGAGGAGAGGTGGGGCAGCACAGCAGCTGGAGGCTCCCTGGCGGCTTTTTTGGTTAGGGGGGAGGCTGGTTAGTTGGAGTGAGCCCAACGCTTGTTGGGCCGCTGCCCTGTGGGTTTGGTTTTGGACGGTTTCGTCTATGAACGGGACGCCGCTGCCCTTGAGGGGGCCTGTACATAGAATCTACAGACTTGAGTACAGTGCCCTTCTCTTGCAGGTCGGTAATGATGTCCTTGACATCACTCCTGAACAGAACAGAAACGCTGAAGGGAGTATCCTGGATAGCGGATTGCACTTCAGGGACCAATCCTGACACACAGAGCCAGACATGACGTAGTAAGCCAACAGTGAAAGCTTAGCTCCTTCCGGCTGAGTCCACTGCATCGTAAGTGGCACGAAGGATGTGCCTACTGGCCGAACGAGCAGAACGGACAAGATCTGCCACTTCCTGCTTAGTCTGAGACTCAGGAAGGGAGTCCTATTTTGATTCCACCTGACTAAGGATGGTCTTCTGAAAGTCCTCCATATGTGCCACATAGTTCAGGGCCCTATACCCAGGGTAGAAGAGGAATAAATCTTCTTCCCATATTGGTCCAAAAGCTGTGACTCCTTGTCAGGTGGGGATGAGCTGAGGTGTTTTGGATTAGCGGAACGGCCGTGAGCGGCGCTAATAATGACCGAATCCACCTTGGGGTTTAGGTTAAAAAAATCTATACCCTCAGGAGCCTGATATAGCTGGTCTGCCTTCCTCGGAAGGGGGGCTAACACAGAAGGTTGTTTCCAAATAGTGAAAACAAGGTCCGTGTGAGGCTCTATCCAGGGTGGAATCAGTGTAGGAGCAATGTTGGGCAGATCCAAGGGAGCAGCGAGCTTTTTATGCTGTGGGCCTGGCTCCAGTGATTGCCACTGATGGACTTCCTGGATTTTCCTCAGTAACTTCAGAAATGAGGGATCCTCAGGAGGAGACTTCAGAGGGGTCCTTGGCTGGGGCGGTCTGAAGTACGTGGCTCATCATCAGGATCAAAACATCCCTCTGAGTCCGAGTCAGGCGTGTATCGAGAAGAAGAAGACTCCACCCACACGGAGAAGGGACCACCCTTTGGGGAGTTCCTTGGGCACAAGTCCTCCCCACCCGGCACCAGACGGCCTCCTCTGGTGTCGGGTAAGGAGGGAGTCTCCCGACTCTGACGAAGGGGATCCTGTAAAGCATCCAGCAACCGTAGAAGACTCTCTACCTCTCTGGTAAGTTGAGCCTTGGCCTCAGCCCACCAGGAGGCCAAAGTCTAGTGGGTGGTAGGAGGAAGTAAGCTGTTGGTTAACTAGGATCTGCAGCTTATCTGTTAGGTAGGAAAATGGGCAGACTAGGTGGGCCAAGCGGTCCTTATCTGCCATCACATTCTATGTTTCTATGTAAGTCCGCCGGCGGCCGAGGCGTGGGTGGCAGAGGAGGAGGAGGGGGATACGGATAGTGAGGATATCCATAAAAGGAGTATTCATAACCCGACTGTGGAAAACCCTGCATCGGGTATTGAGGCGTTGGGTACTGTGGTGCCGGGTACTGATGCGCCGGATACTGCGGAGCTGGGTATGGCGGCACCAGGTATTGAGGTGTCGGATACCCGGGAGCCAGGGGCTCTTGTGGAACAGAAGGACCTGGCAGAGGCCCAGCTGACAGGCCAGGTAAAGGAAAGGCTGGCCCCGTGGGTGTCGGGCCCGGCATAGGGACAACGTCCGGTAAGGGGCTGTCAGCCGGCGTCCGGTAAGCCAGCATCGGGGCCGGCATCTGAGGGTCTGGCATCAGGGTGTCTGGTCCCAAAGGAGGGGGCCCTGACAGCAGCATGTCAAGTTCCTCTGTGACGACTGGGGAGGGAGGATTAGAGCCCCCGGGGGTCAGCAAAGGGGACGCAGGGACCTCAGAGGGCAACACGCTGTGGAGAACCTGGAGCGTCAGATCGATCTTGAGGGTCCGGCGCAGGCTCTTTGGCCATGTGGGCATCAGTAGGGCCGACATCCAGCTTATCGGCCAAATCCGGTCGGGTGTCGGAGGAGCCGACGTCAGACTTATCGGATCCCTTGCCAGAGGAAGGTCGCGCTGGAGATGTGGCCTTGTCTGGTGAAAGTTTGGCTGTGCACCCTCCCGAAGAAGCGAGTGGCTTAGCAGCCTTGGCGGACATCGGTGGCACTGGCGTCTGACTTATCGGACCTGCTCAAACCCGAGGATCGCGTGGTGGAAGTGGCCCTCCCAGGAGAGGAGACCTCCTTTTCCCCGGAGGCTCCTGAAGGGCCCGAGCGCAAGCCAGACAGGATAGGCGACACCTTCTTGGACACCACCAAGATGGTTGTCGAGAAGCGATCCCCTGGAGGGGACGTTACCTTCAATGCTGTGACTCCGGCCATAGCTGCAGTGGCCGTGGAAGCCAATGCCCACTCCTGATGCTTCTCCTTGTCCCGTTTCTTCTTGTGACCTTCGGGGGAAGTGGATGCCTGCCTTAACTTCTTTAGTTTCTTCTCCATGGATGCCATTTTTTTCTTGAGGGTATGGGCTTCCAGGAACTGCTGCCTTCTTTTCCGGGTAGCAGAGTTAAATTGTTGGCAGTGTTGGTACTTCTCCATGGGGTGGTCTGGGCCCAGACAGAAGAGGCACAAGGAATAGCCATCCTTGTGTGGCAGCTGACAGCCACACGAGTCGCACTTATGTTTATGCGATTCGGAGGGTGTCGAGGATGACATACAAAGCAAATTAATCGATATAATCAAGAAAAGAGAAAAAAACGAGGTAGAAAAGTTCGAAAACTAGACCAATGAACGATTGACGAGCACTGAACTCTACCACGAGGAACTTTCACTAGCCGACGGTGGGAAAGAACTGGAGGGCAGGTGTGGGAACTGCCTTTATACTGACGTCAGTCACCTGACGTGGGGGCGCCAGAGACTGCTAGCTAGAAATGTTTCCGTGGGGTCCTGACGCCTGGCAGATCAGTCCTATATGTGAATACCTTCTGCAAGAGTCCTCTCGAAGTAAGATCTCTCACTCCCTGGACAGAGTAAGAATGTAAATGTGCCCCAAATGATTTTTGCAGCCCCCAGGCACTCTAACAGCAAGGGAGACTGACAAAGGATAACTAAAAGATGTCCCGAATGATTTTTTTAGCCCTCAGGCACTCTCACTGCAAGGGAGACTAACAGAAAACAATGCACTCTCACTGCCTTCCCAATTGAATAACAGTAAAGCAAATAATGAAATTGAAAATTCTGACCATAAGCAGGCAAGGAAATTAAATGCAGAAATCCTCTTCTCAGATGTCCAATTTGTGCAGGAGTGTGGTCCCAAAAAATCTCAGATGGGGGACCGAGACTGCAAATGCCCGCGGCTGCCACTGGGGATCTCAGCTGGGGCCAACCTACTCACCCCCGAAACCTAAAGGACCATCGGCATTGTCTGCCGGCTAGATCAAAGCCCAGTCCCCCATGTAGCCATGCACCTCAGCAGACAGACACCCCGCAGGGTCGGGACCACTCGCTCAACTGCACCAGGTTGCACCACTCCTCCTACGCCTACCAACACGCCGTCATAGGACCTCAGACTTCAACCGATCACTTCATCCACTAGTAAGCTAGTCCATGGCTGAAAAGCAAAATCCAGGCAATCTTCACTTTCTCTCCGCCTGTCACAGCCAGTCAATTTTCCCGATAGTTCACCTCCTCTCTACAACCTTTTCCCCTCACAAAGCTCAACTCTAGGATCCTGGTCGGTTAACCAAAGCAGGACCAGATAAGACATAAGGAATAAAAAACGCCTCCAGACAGTTCAATGATAAGTCCAGGGTAAATCCAGGTAGAGAAGGCAAGAACCTCCAAAAAGGTCAACAGTAAGTCCAAGGTAAATCCAAGTAGGGAAAGCTAGAACAGCAGGCCCAGAACAAATTAAATGCTTAGAGTGGTAAAAGGACTGAAACGAAACGGCCCCAGTGCATACTTCGGAGTTGTTTCGGACGCCCCGGTATCGCTCTGGAAACCCTCTAACTGACCGATTTTTGACTCTAGCAGACCTAACAGGGTGTAAAAAACTTAGAAAAAAACAGGAGAATGGCAGGGAGAGTAAAATAAAATAAAATTCAAGCAGAAATCAGGCAGGAATCGAAAAATTACAAACTAGCTGCTAGAGCAGCTGGTGGCATGCCCAGACCAGCAGTCATCTTGGAATTTTTTTTAATGGATTGACCAGGGTCGGTGACAGACATGAGTATGTCATTTGCATAAACAGAGAGCAGGTGCTCCTTGACCTGCATTTTAATACCTTTAATATCTTTGTCTGCCGACAACTTCCTGATTAATGGTTCTAAGGTCATGTTGAACAGTAGCGGTGAGAGAAGACATCCCTGTCTAGTACCCCTTTTTAAACATAAAGATGGTGAAATAATCCTGTTCGTAATAACTGAGGTAGAGGGGTTGTGAGACCAAAGGACACTATCAAACGCTTTTTTGGCATCTAACGCAAATAAACCAGCTGCTGATCTGGATTTGTTTGATACTTCCATCAGATCAAATAATTTTCTGGTATTCTCCGCAGATATTCTGCCCTTAATAAAGCCTGTTTGCTTATTTTCAATTAACATAGGAATAACTTTCTCCAGTTTGTCAGCTAAAATTTTGGCCAATATCTTAATGTCTGTTTTTATAAGAGTTATAGGCCTGTAGTTCTTGCATTCATTCTGATCCTCACCTGCTTTGTGAATGAGGATGATGAGATCCTGAGTCATATTAGAGGGCAAATTACCTTTGCTAAAGGCTTTCCAGAATACCCTGTTAAGATGGGTGCAACCTCTTCAATTAATTTATGGTAGAAACTGACAAAATACCCATCAGGTCCTGGAGCTTTATTTATTTTCAGTTTGTCAACTGCTTCTTTCACTTCTTGATGACTCATGTCTTGCAGTAGAGAAGCTTTATAATCATCTGGCACACAAGGAATGTTTAGACCTGAGCAAAATGTGTCAATACTCTGTTGAGATGTCAAATCCTTTATATCATAAAGATCTTTATAGAAATTTAGGAATGCTTCATTAAAGAGTAGCTAACACCTTCAGGAGAACTTTAACAAAACAATATTTAGACACATTTCAGCTTCTCTTTCACATTATTTCTGTATTCCTCCACTCCATTATTTATTACTGGTGCAATCTGCATGAAAACAGGATCTTTGCTCCCAAAGAGTTCAACTATTCCTGTTGCTTTCGGCCTACCTGAGGTCATAATGCACTCACGACATCACAGTTATTCCCATTGTGATATCACAACACAGGATTATGATTTGAAGTAGGGAGTAAGCTAAAGAGGCAGATGAACTTTAAGGTATAAAGATCATATATTCATGCAAATGTCTTCAGTAATAAATAATGGGGAGGAGCAATCTAAAGAATACATATGGAATGCAAGCTGAATTGTACCTAAATATCATGTTTTTCAAAGGTTTTTTGAGGCATCAGCAGCTATTTGATTTTTTTTTTATACTTAGTTACTAGGAGTTTACTTTGAATATCCCTAATGCAGCAAATTCTAGTAGCGCTGTTGTTTTGCTTTAGCCTTATGGCTAATATTTTAGAAGCTTTAGGACCAGAATCTATATAATTTAATCTGGACTTCATTCAGCCTCATTCCTAATTAGTTCATAATATTCAGTCTTATGCCTAGACCAAGAATCCCACACCTCTTCCGAAGAATCGGATTTACTGTAAATTACATCTAGTTCAATGTTTATTGATCAGTCATTACAAGTGTACAATTACATATGTTAAAAAACAAGGTTAAAAACAGAATCGAATACATTACAAGGCCTTAAGCAGTTACCAGGTTTTTCAACATTCTCTTCCGGATTTTCCGAGTGAGCAGAAGATATTTTGCTACTCTATGAATAATATATGAATCTTCCATAGTTAAAAGGACTAGTATAATGGTATTGTCATCAGTTAATGTTAAAGTGGATAATATTGGTTGAATCCATTTGTATCTTGCCTTATTATACAAGGTGCATTTAAGTATAACATGCACTAAATGCTCCCTATCAACATGATTGCAGAGGCACAAAGAATCTTTAGGATCACTAGATCTGCTGTAAAGTGCCATTTTGATATTTGACTCAAATAATTCCATCTTAAATCTGGTAAAGATTTTGCGATTATTAGGATCTTCGAGCACATCTAAGTAGAATCTGTATTTGTGTTAGCAGTAATATAGACTGTACCATTTGGCATAACTAGATGTCATAACACAGGCCAGATCATAAACAATGTAGTCTGTCGTAATTTTACTTTTAATGTACGATCTGTACTGGTCAGTTAGGAGCAATGCTCCTGCATACATAGGCCTGGATATTCCAAAGGGTAGCGCATGGTGCAACAGGGATGCACCATGCGCAACCCAACGATGCGCCCCCGCGCGATATTGAAAAGGGCAAGTTGCGATGCACAATTCCTGCTGTGCTGGGGTGCAACAGTACTGTATGCGGCGCAAGTGCGGGGGGCGTGCCCATGTATATGCGGCACATCCCGATATGCAGCCCGGGATGTGCTGTGCATATGCTGGCACAAACCCACCTTGCGCCGTTCGGGGGGGGGGGTGCAAAGATGTGCCTGGTAAAACCAGGAACAAGTCCAGGACACCCACACCAAGAACACTGACCACAAGCCCCCTGCCCTGGGAGCATTGAGCCACCCCCCGCCCCGTTGCTCGATCATGGGCAAATGTGTAGAATATGTCCCTGGTGGTCCAGTGGAAGGGCTCCGTACGCCCGATTGCGGGCATGTGTAACAACCATCCCTGGTGGTCCAGTGGAAGGGCCCCAGTCACCCGATCGCGGGTATATGTTTAACATATCCCTAGTGGTCCAGTGGACCGCTCGCCATCGCCCGATCATGGGCATATGTGTAAAATATCCCTGGTGGTCCAGTGGACCGCACTCCATTGCCCAATCGTGGGCATATGTTTAAATCATCGGTGGTCCAGTGAAACCCTCCCCAGCACCCAATTGCAGGCTGATATGGTGAAAAGTAATCCTGGTGGTCCAATGGTACACCCTCCCACCCGCCCACTGAGGTCCCTCACCACCCAGCACCCCCCAGTCAGCGGCGGACTGCAGCACCCCGCCCACATGTTTCTCCGCTGCTCACTGATTGATAGCCGCAGTACGGTTCAGGCGCCTCATTGGTCCACCACATGGACCCAATAGGCGTACAGACAGTACTCTCTCGTATGCTGTCAGTCGGCGAGTGTCAGGAGGCATGCGGGCGTAGTACTGCCGCCTGCCTCTGACTGGTGGGGGTAAAATGGGTGGCGGGGACCCAGTGGGTGGTGAGGGGGGGTACCACTGGACCACCAGGATTACTTTCTGTATCCGCCCACAATCGGGCACTGAGAGGGTTCCACTGGACCACCGGGATGATTTAAAGATATGCCCACGATCGGGCAATGGAGTGCTGTCCACTGGACCACCAGGGATATTTTAAACATATGCCTGCGATCGGGCATACAGGAGCGGGGTCCACCAAGGGACTGCATTGTGTCAGTCTCCAACAGCTGCAGCCTGGCAGGGTGCCAGGCGCAAGTCGCCGGGGATTGGTGCACTGCATGCAAATGGGCCATAATGACATGCAAATGGCCCCTTTTGCACTTTGCATGCATATTGCCTCATTTGCACGCTCAGTGCTGAATATTGCAGTTGATGCACCTAGTGCAACTGCACTTGAGCTGGCGCACCCCCCTACTCCCCTTCTGCCACTTGCGCTGGTGCAGTGCGTGTGCCCTCAGTGCCATATTCAATGGTGCTGAGCCATGGCAAAGCACCGTTGAATATCGCCTGGTCCATGCCCTGGTGCAGCCCAGTTGTGCTGCACCCAGGCTTGCGCCCCTGCCTGGTGCAGTCTGAATATCCAGCCCATAATATAATAGGGATTTAAGTGCATGTTTTTTCAAAGTTTTTTAAGATGTGTAAACCATGAAGATTCTGGACAGCCCAATATTTCCCTCTTCATTTTTTCTGTAAGGCATTGTTGAGCCAGTCTATCTTTGGGTACTGATTTAAAGTTGGTCTTATATCAATTTAATTTTGCTCAGGATTTCCTCTGTTTTTGCCTTTTGTTTTCTTTTAATGCTGGATGAAGCACTAATCCAAAAACCTCTAAAGACACATCTTTAATCTTTCCCAGCTAGTTGCCCAAGAAGTGTCTATCAGGTTATTAAACTCTAGAAACTCCTGTATAACTTTTTTCACCTGGATAAGGACAGCATTGTTATTTAATAGAGAATTATTTATTTTCCATCTACCACTTTTTTGTGTCACCTCCTTCCATTAAGGAAACTAATACGGGACAGTGATCAGAAAAGACTTGCCCCTTTATTTGAGGGTCAATCAATCTTTTGATCATTGCTTTGAGAACATAAATTTGATCAATCCTAGATTCGGACTTACAACAAGTACTCCAGTATGTAAATTCTTTTTCATCAGGATAAAGTACCCTCCAGGCATCAAGCAGGTCTAGTACAGGACATTGTTGAATTGGGAATAGCTTGGGAATCAGAAAAACTGGATTATTTAGGGATTCAAGTATTTAAGTCTGTAACTAAAACTTTCAACAAAAACTTGTTCCTTCTTAAAAAACCTATACAAGATAATCTAGATAGATGGAACAATTTACTGCTGGGGTTCTGGGGTTGACTTGTTTCAGTGAAAATGATAGTCCTACCAACATGTCTCTAACCTTCCTGATGTTGCCTTTTAATATCAATAAAAATGGTTCTTGAGTATTCAGAGCTTAATTTCAAACTTTCTCTGGGCTAATAAAAGATGTAGAATGGCTCATCGTAGAGTATGAAGATCAAAAGATATGGGAGGATGTTCTTGCCTGTAGAATGACTCATTTAGCAATATGATTCAATAGTCAGATTGGAGCCATTTCTAACCCAGAATGGCTTGAAATGGAATTAGCCTTAACTACATAGAAACATAGACTTTGACGGCAGATAAGGACCACTTGGCCCACCCAGTCTGCCCATTTCCCTACCTACTGGATAAACTGCAGATTCTAGTAAACCAACAGCCTACTTCCTGCAACCCCCCACTATAATTGCCTTATGTCTGCCCCATGCATGTTTGAATTCCTCCGGTGTTTTAGACCCAACAACCTACCCAGGAAGGCAGTTCCATGTATCCACCACTCTCTCCGTGAAAAAAAATGTCCTCACATTACCCCTGAGCCATCCCCCTCTATCTTTAAATTGTGACCCCTTGTTCTTACACATCTCTTTTTCTGAAAGATGCTACTAAAGACATCTCAGTGCACTTAGGAGCTCCACTTTTCGCTAAACCTGTCAAATCCCTTAAGAATAAAATCCTTGCTGATAGTCTTCTTGTACTTAGGAGATGGCCTAAATTGCTAGACCTAAACTTAAGTAAATCCAAACTTCAACCCTTATTCCACAATCCAAATCTCACTGCTAATGGTCAGGTATTTGAGAATTTGAAATGGGAAAGGAAAAATTAAAGCTCTACTACAAGAGGGAACACTCTTACCTTTTAATGCATTAGTGCATAAAAATGATATACAATCAGAAGATGAGGACATGTTTGACTGCATAACTAGAAGTATCCAAGGCCTCATATTTGAAAGGGGGGTCCTATCTAAAAATTGATACTCATTCTCAAAACCTCTTGGTGTGTATTCATGCTATCCGAAAATATCAAGTTTGTACAACTTACTTCTAGCTTGCATAAATGTTCTGGATTTACAGCGTGGGCTAATGCTCTTGGAAATGAGGCAAACAGCTGGAACTGGAACAAAATATGGCTTAATTCCATTAAAATATTTAAATCAGGCAATGCCAAATTGATACCAGTGTTCCCCATTCATTATTTTTGCGCGGTGGGCCACCACCCTATATTATTTTACCACCACTCTATATTTTTTTACCACCACCCTATATTTTTATCCATTACTGATTGTTTGTTATAAAATCCTTCAAAATTGTCTTTTATTCTTGTCCTTTATTGCACTACTACCCCTGTTCTGATGCCAGTCCACTATATTTTACTTAAAATCCACTTATGCACATGTACAGTGCATATAGGAGGTCCAGAAAAAATAATGTACCTTTGGACTCGATCATCACTGCCACCGCCCTATATTTTCAGACAGTGGGGAACCCTGTATACAATTTAAAATTATACATATTCTTTACTACAGTCCACTCCAGATAAATAAGATGAGTTTGAGATCATCTTCCAGCTGTCTTGAGATGTGAAGATACTGATTGTGATCTGATCCATTGCTTTGGCTTGTCCTAAAACGGTATCACTATGGGACAATATTGCACACTTTTTATCTCCGCTCTGTTTCTCCTCGCGCCATGCGGCCCACATCTGACCAACTCCCCCAGCTCTGTCCCCCAGAATTACAGGGGCTTACCTTACGCCCGGTCCAGGAGCGGTGCCTGTGGAGAGTCGGTCGCCATCCTGCCGCCGGCTGCTTTTTCTGATTTTCTCCCCCTTTTTACCCGAGGACCCCAGGAGAAGGACGCATGCGCCTTACAGCCCCAGTAACGGCCCTCTTCTGCCCGCCCCTATTGGCCTATCACCGGCACCCTCGCTTACACAGCCCCTCGGCCTCCACCGGGGGTAGCCAACAGCGAGGGATGCCACCCAACCTCCCCCAGAGAGGAGAGCTGCCCTGCGGCTACTTCATCCTGCTCCGCCCGCCCCCCCATGCTGACCTCCGATGACCCAGGCTTGCTCCCGAATCCGGGTCACCAGCGTGCCTCGAGGTGAGACGTCCAGCACCTCAGCCCTCTGCGCCACCGGGCCGGCTGTATATTGCACACTTTTTTAAAGATATTGCATGGCTACCAGGAAAATTAAATGAGAAGACTCTTCTCATTCAATTTTTTTTTTAAATGTTTTTTTATTAATTTCAACAGAAGAGGCATCACACAGAGCATCAAAGCATCAAGCGAAATAAATTTGTGGCGTTATAAACACCAGTATATAACATAGATGGTTACAGGAATCAAACCAGCTGTATTACATCGTCTATTATTTGGTAAACCCATTTCTTTTTTTTTTTTTATATTTTGTTTTGTTCAGCCTATCTCCTCGACTGGAGGTGGGGGTTCCTATGGTTCCCTCCTTCGGCCCACTAGAGGCTTCTGCACTGGGCACCATGCCTGAGCTGCTACCTCCTTCCATCACCCTTTCTGAGGCCACATCGCAGACCCCCTTTGTGGAAGACCAAGGGGTCAGGGCCAGAGGGAGCTCCTTGGAGTGTCTGGTGTGGTGCTGTAGGCAGATCCTCATACGCGCCAGAGGATTCAGACATTTTTGAGCTCTTGATTTCACCCCATGGTACAGGTGTGCAATGATGCCCAAGATGCTGTGGCGTACGCTTCTGCACGCTGTACGTTGGACATATGCCCGTTCCGATCCCATCAGTGCACCGTGAGCAGCACTACCCCCTAGTCACTGCCAGGAGCCAGCACCTCCACGGGAGTCCCTCCCCTCACACCCTGGAGAAGGAGAGCAGTCACAGGGACACTCAATCCTTCTCTCCCCGGCCAACCCCAACGACCCTAGTCCACTTCTGAACCCGGTGGCGTGAGGTATGGTGTCCAGCGCCTCAACCCTCAGCGCCACTGGGCCAGCAGTAAACCCATTTCTATTTAGGTTTAAAAGATACCTTCACAGTGCAAATGGTCTAGGCTTTCTCAGCCTTTTTTGCTTAACTCTGAGCCTGCCCTGGCCCACCCCCCCAAGTGAGAGCAGCAACTCCCCTGCAAACTGCAGGAACCCTCAGGGACAAAATCCGAGTCAAGCTGAGCCATATACCACACTCACTGTTGCCATTTAGTAGTGAAGGATTCCAACCTCTCATGTAGGACTGCTGTTAATTTTTTTAAATAGTATATGTTCATTACAATGGTTCTCCAATCAGTCACCGAAGGGATCACCGCAATCATCGACTTCTGAGTGATAGCCTTTTTAGCTGCCACCATATATATAGGCAATAAGGTACGACCCCATGAGGTCCCGAGGCTGGGCATAAAAGACGACATTACCATCTCAGCTGTCAGTTCTATTGTCTCCCCCATGCATTCCTGCAGCTTGACCTGTAGATTACACCAATAAAGCGTTAATAACGGACACAACCAGAAAATATATCCCAAGTCATCTACTTGGCATTTACAACCCCTCCAGCATATTCCAAAAGATGGAGGCATATATTTAATAAGAACAGCAAGTGATCTAAAATATCTAGAACTACATTTCCAAGCGTATTCCCTCCAAACCGAGGAGAGAGTAACTTTAATGGCTGGTAGAGCACATTTTAACCATTTTTCAGGTGTAACCATTAAATTGAGATCTGCATTCCATCTGTTAAGAACTGTTAATGTGGACTCCCCCAGTGTGTCTCTAAGTAGGCGGTATAACTGTCCTATAAGACACCTTCCCAAATTACCCTGTTTAATCAATTAACAATGCTAGTAAAGGTGGCTTAAGGTTAGGAGTTCTTGTCCTATCCTGGCTATAACCCTGTACAGTATATAGGTCCATAATTGTAGAAATCTAAAATGATCTTCATGTGGCAACCAATACCTTCCCTGCAAGGTCTCAAAGGAGGCCATACCATTGCTTGTTAGGACTTGAATTCATAATGTAAACCCAATTGACGCCATCTTTTAAAGGCAAGATCCATTGAATTTGGCCCAAAATTCTCTTCAGCTGAGATCAGCCATAAATAATACAAGACATCCAAAAATTGTGGGTGGTACTTCATTTGGTTCCATACTTTTAGGGCTTCTTTAGTGAATCCTGTAAAATTTCTCATGGGAGTAGATCTCCCTGTGTTGCAAACAAAATAGGTGCCAGATCACAGAGATCATTCCTTGTGCATTCTATTTTCTTCCATGGAGCAAACTATGTGGGTGTTAACCATAGGAGCAAAACCTTTAAGAAAGCAGCACTAGCATACAATTCAAGGTTATGTAGGTTCACCCTCCTGAACCTAATGGTAACTGTAGAATGGACAAACATACCATGGGACATTGTGCCCCCCATATAAAATTCAATATCCTTTTATTCCAAGAGATGAAATAAAAGTGGAGTGGTCAAATCAGGATATTTTGAAAGACATGTAACAGGCAGGGCAAAATGTTCATTCTTATAATTTGCACTTCTTGAAAAAAAGATAAATTTAGACTGCCCCATTTAAAAAGATCCTGTTGTATCATACGGGTTAGGGGTTCATAGTTCATAAGGTCAATATTATTGACATCTTGCGCTATGTTAATACCCAAGTATTTGATTTTAGTTCTCAACCAACATAAGGGGAGTCTATTTTGTAAACCAGGAGAAGGGGAAAAATTATAACTTAAAGAGCTAGGGTACTGCTTGGGATTAATAGTAATTTTCAGATTCAGTCAGCTATCACTTCTTACATCGAAAGTATTTTTCTTTTCTGTTTGTTAATTAGAAGATTTTCCACCTGACAGTATGGGGGTGATGTGTGGAGCAGCACTTTGCTGGAAGAAAAAAAAAAGTACATTCTGTTCCTCCCACTGCATCATCAGAAATGAGATCAAACACCTTGAGGTACCACAATCCTTGCAGCCTGAGCAGTGACTCTCACAAGCTACCAATCAAAATGCAGGAAATTGTGACATCGCTAGTAACCAGGGAAAGCCAGTCCCTGCTACTTCATGTGAAAGTGAAACCTGGCCATAAGAAATAGTTCTCATTGGTTACTAGTGATGTTGTAGTCGGTGTGGTCTCGGTGTTGATATAGTGGGAGGAACAGAATTGACTTTTTTTTTGTCCTCCAGACAGAGTGCTGCTCCACACATCACCCCAGTACTGCCAGGTGGAAAATCTTCAAATTAGCAAACAGAAAAGAAAAAATACTTGAGATATAAGAAGTGATAGCTGACTACATCTGAAAGTTACAATTAATTGCAGGCAGTTTCCAAGCAGTACACTAGCTCTTTAATACTTCAGTTTTAGTTGCATTTAACTTGAAACCCGCAGTTTTTTCAAATTTTCCTAGTATTCCCCATATCTTAGGGGAATACTAGGACAACACAGAGAGCAAAACATCGTCCCCAAAAAAACGATACCTTGTGCTGCGTTTGTCCCAGTGGTACCCCCTTTATATCCTTCTACCTTCTGAATGCAGTTACCAGAGGTTCCATATAAAACACAAATAGAAGAGGAGAGAGAGGGCACCCCTGCCTAGTGCCCCTTTGCAGCGAGATAGAGGAGGTTAAAACTCCATTTATATGAATATAGGTCCTAGGATCCTCATATATGTTTTTCAGCCATGTCCCAAAAGATTTTGGAAAATTGAAGGCAGACGGGGTGTCCCAGAGAAAATTCCAAGACACCCTGTCAAATGCTTTTTCAGCATCTAAGTTCAACAGAGCTGCAGGGATCTTTCTGGTTTGGAGGTATTCCAACAAAAGTATTACCCTACAGATATTATCCACAGTATTTCGGGACTTAATGAAACCTGACTGGTCCGGATGTATGATGGTGGGTAGTATACATTCCAAGTGGGACACCTAAATAGCCATATAAATCTTCTGGTCAACATTTAAAATGGAGATTCAGCGATACGAGTATGGATCCATTATATCTTTATCTGGTTTTGGTATTGCTGACAACACTGTGTATGCCCACGATGAAGGGGGAACCTTCCCATTTGTCACCTCCTGAAACACCTGCTGCAAAGTGGGAAGCAATAACCCCATAAACTTTTTATACCATTCTGCATCAAAATCATCTGGACCAGGGCATTTATGGGAGTTTGCTGCCAGAATATGCTGCTGTATCTCCTCTGATCTGATTGGAGCTTCCAGCATGTGACACTGATCTTCCGTTAGTTGTGGAAGATCCAAAGGGTCAAGGAATAAATGCCTTTCTACTGTCACAGATGGGAGATTAGCCCAGTATAAATGACTGATAATAATTTGTAAATAGGGCCTGAACCTCCTCTTCATTTTGAACTAGCGTATTTGTTAAGGGATGTCTTAATTTTAGTATGATTGCTGTCTTTTTATGCATTTTTAATTTTTGGGCAAACATGCTCGTTCCCTGATAACTTTATAATCCATAATTTTTTGGATTTCCTGTTTGGTCTCCCGTACCCTCAACATTACTTCCCTATCCCCTTCCCTGTATAATAACTGATAGGTCTGTAGTTGTTCCAATTGATTATTATATCTGGATTCTAGCTGGCGTTTTTTTCTGTGTGGCATTGGCTATTATCTCACCCCTAATAGCAGCCTTAAGGGTATCCCACAGTATAGTTACAGACGCCTCTGGTGACTTATTCTCCTGAATTATCTGGAGGATTCTATCCTGGATAAATGTTTTGAACTGTGGATCTCTCATGAGAGAATCATTCAGATGCTATGGTTTGAAGTCTCTTTTACCCTAGGTCAATTTTCAAGAGAAGGGGATGATGGTCCGACAGGAGATGTGGGCCAATAGAAATGTCTTGTGTTAGATGGAAATTTTCACATGAAACAAAAAATAACCTAATCTAGAATAATTCTGAAATCATCCTGAATAACAGGTATACGCTTTTTGGGAGGGGAACATTTTCCTCCAGACATCTACCACCCTAAGCTGTTCGAAAGACCCCTTAAGAAACTGGAGGGTGTTAGTTACTCTGTGTGATTGAGGGTTTGTAGTACCTAGATCTACATTCCAGGTCATACTGAAATCTCCTCCTACAATTAGCTTCCCCTTTAAAAGATCAAGGAGCTTGTTCAGGAAGGTTCTCACCACTGGAACTGTGGTCTGTGGGGGAAGATAGACCAGGGTTATTTTTATTAGAGGAAAAAGAGAACCCTGTAAAATTATGTATTGGCCCTGAGGATCTGAATAACTTGTGTGGACCTCGAATGGGGTAACCTGAGGGACCATTATCACTGCACCTCGTCATCTTCCACTTGGGTGTGAGCAAACATGTACCTCATATCTCTGCCCCCATTTTAACTTAAAATGCTCTACTTCGTTTAAATGAGTTTCTCTTGTATAAAATACAGGTCAGCTGTTTTTTTTTCTTGAGATGTTGCATAAACCTTGTTCTCTTTATCGGGTTTTTCAGCTGTTAATATTCTGTGAAAATACCTTTACACTCAGTCAATTTGATGAAACAGAAATCTGGAGTAAAGAAAGTACAGTTACGTAAGAACTTAACGTAACAGTAGATCTTTGAGAGAGGCTCTTGCAGTAGGTAAAAACCATCAGCACTAGAGCCGCCAGACACTGTGACCACACAGAAAACTTTCGCAAGCAGTGTCTGGTGGGGTACCGCCCACCCAACGTTATGTGATGGACATCAGCGTGACACTATATAATGGGCGGTCCCCATGCCTGCCCTCCAGTTCTCCTGCTGGAGACCCAAGAAGGCGCGACAGGAGAAAGGAGTGGGTTCCTGGAGCCAAAAGAAAGACTAGAAAGAAGTAGCCGCAGAAGTAGGAGGAAGGTGGGAGGAGAAAAAGGTACCTACTGCAAGAACCTCTATTGAAGATCTACTGTTATGGTAAGTTCTTACGTAACTGTACTATCTTACTTCGAGAGGGCTCTTGCAGTAGGTAATAACCATCAGGACTGAGTCCCAAGCAGTGTAACTCAGATAAAGGCTGAGGCACAGGAGGCAGAAAAGGTCTGCCGTAGGTACCAGATTATGACAGGAGGCCCCGAAGGACTGCTAGTCCGAAGCCTGTCCTGCATCTAGAGGCAATGTCCAGACTGTAGTGTTTGGTAAAGGTGTGGACAGAGCTTCAAGTGGCTGCCACACAAAAATCTGCAGCAGAAACATTCCCCCGGAAGGGGCTTGTTATATTCCTGATAACAAAACAAAATGCAGTTTGCTAACCATTTGGACAAACACTGTTTAGAAACTGCAGCGCCCTCTGTTTTGGGCGCAAAGGAAACAAAAAGCTGATCCTTCCGCCGGAACTGATCCGGTTAGTATAATAACGCAAAGTTCTGTGCACATTGAGTGTGTGCAGAATGGCCTCCCCTTGATTAGAATGCTCAGGGTTAATACACTGGCAAATGTATGGTCTTATTCAAAGTAAACTCAGAAACCACCTTTTGTAGAAACTTAGGATTTATATGCCGAGCCACCCGGTCTCTGTGGAAAATCAAATCCGTCTCCTTACACATCAGGGCCTGAAGCTCAGAAATACTTCAAGCAGAAGTAATGGCAACTAAAAAGACCGCTTTCCAGGAAAGGTAGCGCAGGTCGCAACTCGCAGCCAGTTCAAAGGGAGGCAAAGTGAGTTTCTCAAGAATGAAGTTAAGATCCCACAGAGGAACCGGTTTCCTGACTGGGGATTTCTGATGGAGAATTCCTTTCAGAAAGGTTTTGGAAACCTCCAGCTGGGCCAAAGTTTTGCCATCCACCGGAGTGTGGTAAGCAGAAATGGCAGACAAGTGGACCTTCAGAGAAGCATAACTAACGCCAAGGTCAGAGAGATGCAGCAGGTATTCAATGACCTGTGGGACAGGGCAACAGAAAGGGTCTCAACCCTTGGTGGAGCCCAAATGGAGAACCTCTTTAATTTCATAGCGTATGTGGAACTTGTGGATGGCTTCCGGGCCTGCACAAGGACTTGTGGCACTCTGGAAGAGACTCCAAAGCATGCAACAGCTATGTCAGCAAGTGCCACGCATGAAGGTGAAGGTACTTGAGGCTGGATGGACCAGCTTGCTCTGGTCCTGAGTCAGCAGGTTCTGGCAGAGGAAGAGGAATTGGAGGCTCCACCCTCAGCTGTTGAAGCACAGGAAACCACACTTGGCGAGGCCAATAAGGAGCTAAGAGAATCATGTGAGCCCCTTCTTGCTGTAGTTTCAGAAGCACCCTCTGCAATAGAGGGAAGGCGTATAAGAACCTCCCTGTCCAGCAAAGAGACAGTGCGTCTCACCAGAAAACACCACACCCGGGATCGAGCGAGCAGAAAATGGGTAGTTTTGCGTTAGATGGGGAGACGAACAGACTGAGATCTGGGCGACCCCACCGATTGAAGTTGTCTTCGACTACTGACTGCCTCAGTTCCCACTCGTGTGCCCTTGCTTGAGTGCAGTTGAGAGTGTTTGACAGGACATTTTGAATGCCTGGGACATGCACTGCCATGAGCTGTAGGCTGTGCTGTATCTTCCATTGCCACATGCACATCGCTTGCCTGCACAGAGGATATGACTGCATGCCTCCTTGTTTGTTCAGGTACCAGACCACACACCTGTTGTCTGTCTGTAGCAGAAGAGGCTCAGGAAGGAGAAGAGGCTGAAAAATCAAAAAGGCGTATAGTACAGCCCACAGATGTGCAGAGACAGTTCCTGCTGAGACCAGGATCCCTGTGTCCTGTGGTCACCCAAATGAGTGCCCCAGCCTTGACCGAAAGCATCTGTTGTCAGGGTCTGAGCCGGAGGGGACACCTGAAAGGGAATCCCTCTGGTGAGACTGGACAGGTTCTGCCACCAAAGGAGGTCCCAATGCATGGGGTTGGACACCAGGATCCTGTGATCCAGGTCGTCTGATTTCTGGTCCCACTGGACCCTTAGGGTCCACTGCATAATCCGCATGTGGAGCCTGGTCAGGGGGACAGTGGGGATAGCTGCTTCCATAAAACCCAGAAGGCGTAAGTCAGAACGGGCCGTGGTCCATTGGCTGGTTGCCACTTGGATGGCCTGCTGATGCAAGGTTTCCACCCGGTCCAATGGGAGGAAGGTCTGACCCCGAACAGTGTCCAACACAGCCCCAATAAATTGGAGGCATTGGGATGGAACCAGGTGGAATTTGGGGTAATTCATCGAAATTTCCACTTGCCAGAAAAGTTCCAGGGTAGCAGTCAGGGATGTCACCAGGCTGTCCCTTAACGATGCTGACAGGAACTAGTTGTCGAGGTACAGGAACACATATATTCCCTGGCAGTGTAAAGCTGCTAGGCACTTAATAAACACTCTGGGTGCCAACGAGAGGACAAAGGGGAGCACTTTGCACTGGAAGTATTCCCCCTGGAAGGCAAAGCGGAGGAAGCGGTGGTGGGAGGGAAAAATTGGTATATGCAGGTATGCATCTTGCATGTCCAGTGCACACAGCCAATGTCCCTGGTGAAGCAGTGGCAACAGACATGTGGACTCTCTTGTACTCTACGCACAGATTTAGCGTGCTGAGTTCCAGGATCGGACGGAGGTCTCCTGTCTTTTGGGCACCAGGAAGAGGTGGGAATAATATCCCTTTCACTCCTGGCCCGAGGAACAGGATCTATGGCTGATTTTGTCAGAAGAACCCGAATTTCCTCCCGTATAAGAGGAATGTGGCCTTTTGGGTAGTGAGAGAAACCTGGAGGATTTCTTGGTGGTCTCTCTGTGAATTCGATGGCGTGGCCTTGAGCGACTAGCTGAAGGACCCAAGTGTCTGTGGTGATCGGCTCCGACCCAGTCAGATGGTTGGCAAATCTGCCCCCTACCAGTTCCTCCAGAGCTGGTGGCGGAGGCTGGGGGCCCTGTCATGAGTCAGGAGGTGTGGGGGAATGTTGCCCCGGCAGCCTGCTGGGACTTGGTTGGAGGGGTGGCCGCTGCCGAAGGGGCCCGACCTTTGTTCTGTCGTCTGGCTGGCTGTTGCCTATTCTGACACCTAGGCTGGCGACAAAAAAGGCTGCTTTGGCTTGGTATTGGAGCAATACATAGAGTGGGCTGAGTGCAGTGCCTTGCCACTGCCCTGTAACGCAGTAATGATGTCTCTGACATCACCCCCAAAAAGGACAGGTCCTCTAAATGGAGCAATCTGGATGGCCATCTGGACATCTTGGGCCAATCTGGATACCTGAAGCCAGGAGTACTTACACAAGCTGACAGCCATGGCAGTGCTCCGGGAAGAGGCATCTACCGCATCGTATGTCACCCTCAAAGAATGACGGCAGGATATTTCTGCTGTCCCGACTGTCTGGGCAATCTTCATTTTTGCCTCGGAATCAGGCAAGGCCTTGAATTCCAACTTCAGCTGGCCCAGAATAGACTTCTGGTACACAATCATGTGTGCCAGGTAATTTAATGCTCTAAGGGCCAGGGTGGAAGACAAATAAATTTTGCACCCGAACTGGTCTATTTGCCTCGACTCCTTGTCCGGAGGGTTGGTGCTCATATGTTTAGGCTTAGCCGTATGGTCATGGGCTGCATTAATGACCACCAAGTCCGCTTTGGGATGAGAACTAAGGTGGTCTTTGCCTTCAGGGGCTCGATAAACTCTGCCTGCCTTCTTGTCGACCATGGCCACCAACAAAGGCTGCTGCCAGACTGTGGAAGCCAGGTCCTCATGTGGTCCAATCCATGGAGGAATGAGCAGAGGGGACAGCTTAGGCATATCTAGGTGTTCCACCAACCGTTTACGTTGGGGGTCCTGATCCTCAGTCTACCACCCATTCGCCTCCTGAATCTTCTGGAGGATCTCTGTGAAAGAGGGGTCCTCTGGGAGGGATTTAGGAGAGCTTTTGGACTTGGGATCCTCTGGGGGAGGGGTCTCAAAGCCCAAAGGATAGGAGGCAGAGAAGTCAGAGTCTGACGATGGGCTTCTGTCCAGGGACAGAGTCCATGGGAGCAGGATCTCCTGCAATGAGGCCACAAGGCCCCCTGCCATTACTAGCTACCACAGTAGGGCGTGAGGTCTGTACTGAGGTCGAGGGGCAAGACTCCTCTGGTGAAAGGGATCCAGCATGGGGCTGTGTGGACCACTGTGGAAGCCACAGTTGGCTGGCGCCGGTCCAGCTCAAAAGCAGCTGTGACCTGGTCTTAGACCACCAAGACTGAAGCGCTGCCCTAAAGTCCACCAGAGGTTGAGGCAGTGGAGGAGGAGACGGGGGCTGATAGACGGGTGGGTAGGGTTGAAAATGATAACCCAGCGTCACGTAGCCCTTCGTCGGGTAATGAAGACACGGCATACCATAGTTCCAATAGCCTGGCATCGGATAGCCTGGCATGGGGCATCCTGGTGTCTGATACCCTGGTGAAGGGTAGTGCAGCGTAGGGAAGCCTGGCGTTGGGAGGCCCGGCAAAGGCCCCGATGGCAGAGCCGAGGGTCCTGATGGAGGGCCCGACGGCAGGTAGCCAGGCGAGGACCCAGACAGAGGGGCCGTGGGACCTACCAGGGCCCTGACAGAGGGTGAGAAGGGCCTGGTAATGTCAGATCTGGCAACTGACCCACTGGAGGAAATTCCCGTGTCGGCCCCAAAGGAGAGGAGGGTCCAACCGGAGTCTGGGGCAGGGGAACTGGCCCAGACGGGGAAGCCAACAGCGCAGAACACACCGGCTCTGAAGGGAGGTGTAGCATCAAGTGTTCCGGCCCTGGCATGAGGGTGGCAACAGGCGGACACTCCTCCAACTCCAGGTCAGAATGGATGGGCTAGTCAGGTATCTCCACCAGAGGAGGTGGGGAAGGAGGATCCTGAGAGGGAGGACCCTCTGGGGAGGGCTGCGGCAGTAGCGACAGCGTGCGCTGATCCAGAGGATCAATGTCAGGCCTGTTATCGGGGCCTGACGAAGGCGCAGTGGCTGGGCGGATGCCAGAGGAGCTGGCGTCCGGCTTATCAGCCAGTCGTCAGAGGAGCTGACGATTGACTTATCGGCTGTGCCACCAGACTTAGGCCCTGGGGTTTTGAGGGGCCTAAGGGTGGCGGAGCTCTCTGGAACATCGGAGGCACCTGCCTGAACTGTAACCAGCTCAGGCAGGGGAGCCAAGGGCTGCTTTGCAGAAGAGGAAGCAGGCTTGGTCGGAGGAGCGGTACCCGCATCAACGGGAGGCTGCTCAGCGCCCATAGCTCCTGAACGAGGCCATGGGCAGGAAGGAAACCGATCGTGGTCCCAGTGCTTCTCCTGGTCTTTCTTCTTCTCATGGGAGTCTGAAGAACCCCACTGGGGGAAGAGGACGATCCCTGCAGCTCCTTCTCCATGGAAGCATCTTCAGTTTGAGAACGTGGGCTTCCAGAGCCTGTTGGTGGCATTTCCATGTGGCCTGGTTGAAACTCTGGCAGGCCTCACAGTCCTCGGTCTTGTGCTTGGCTCCTACGCAGGAAAGACAGAAGGAATGGCTGTCATGTGCAGGAGCCGAGTGCTGCAGGAATCGCACTTGTTTTTATGCGAGATTTACTTTTCTAGAAATACAGGAAAAGAAAGAAAAACAATGAAATAGTCATCCAAAAATGGTGGCTAACTGAAGCAGCGTGTTCCGCGAGGTCCGATGTGCGCAGGTCGATGACGGGAAAGAACTGGAGGGCTGGCGTGGGGACTGCCCACTATACAGTGTCACGCTGATGTCTGTCACGAGACGTTGGGTGACAGTCCCCCCCTCCCCAGAAATTGCTAGCTAAAGTTTTCCGTGTGGTCCTAGTGCCTGGCGGCTCTAGTCCTGATGGTTATTACCTACTGCAAGTACCCTCTCGAAGTAAGATCAGCACTGCACTATAGCTTTAATCTCAATCTCAGCTAGAAACTCTACACTCAGACTGTGGTTAGAACAGTGTGCACCATCTTTTACTGAATAGAAGACTGAATGTTTGGAGGTTTTGAGAATGGAAAGACTCGCACATCTAATGCTGGACCAGGCCTATATCTTTAATTCAAAACTGGGCACTATTTACAACTGTTTTACACCATCAGTCCAGTAATTATACACACTGCACGTAACCTATTTTCCTTTCTAGGCTCGCTTTTTCTCCACTTTCTGCTTTTTTTTCCCTTGATCTTTCTCATACTGATTTAATGTTCTAGGGGAACAGTTTAAAAAAATTGTGGAGTAACATCCCTTATTACTTAAGACAACTCTTTTGTATTTTCTTTATTATTTAATTATTGCTAGAATTTATTTATGTATGAAACTGACTGCTAATTGATTTTTTTAATGTTAGTTTTGTTTGACTGCTATATTTGATGTTTACTGACTGTGTTTTGGTCATATGTATTATAACATGAAATTTTATTGAGAAAAAAAAACTTGCCTATTAATATACTGAAAATAAGTATTCTTACCCTTAACAAAGTTAGCAGATGAGTGCTACAATAACAGCACAGAGGCTGAGGGCAGGTTGTTAGCTCCGATTAGGCTCTCTGTTACTGATCTCTGATTGTTAAAAAAAAAAATGTGAAAGAAAAAAACAAAAAAGCGTTGTTTTTCCCTCAGCCATATCAGCTCCCTGTCATTCCGTGGAAGGCGCATTCATTTGGTAATGCGCATATGGCATGAAGAGAGATCAACAGTGGCTGCTATTTTGCCCTTGTGTTCTCTGCCTCTGTTACTGTATATAACCACACAACAAGAAATTCAGCTGTGCACCATCTGCTAAAGGCAACATAACTTTTACAGGACAGACATAATAAAAGTCCACTCTATAATAGCAAAACAGTCTGAGGTTTCCATTGTTAATTTGTAGCTCCCTTAACTTAGCAGAGAGAAAGAAAGCTCACCACAGCATTAAAAAATTGAACACGGTCCCTTATATCCACTTAATATACTAAAGGAACGATTGGAGGTGTACTTGGAGGAGGTGGGAAATCTGGATAGTCGGCAACATGGGTTTGTGCCAGGTAGATCATGTCAAATCAATCTTGTGGAGTTCTATGAATGGGTAACATCAGAACTGGACAGGGGAAAGCCTGTGGATGTATTATTCTTGGACTTCAGCAAGGCGTTTGACTCTGTCCCCACAATGGTCTGGTGGAGAAACTGATGGGGTTGGGAGTAGGCCTTTGATGGTCAGATGGATTGAAAACTGGCTAGCTGGACGCACCCAGAGAGTAGTGGTGGGTGGGAGCTCGAACCCTAGAGAGGTCAGTAGTGGGGTACCTGAGGGCTCGGGTCCTGGGTCCAATCCTGTTTAATGCATGCTACATATCGGACATCAGGAGGTATAGGGTGAAATGAGTCTCTTCGCTGATGACTCCAAGATGGGAGCAGTAGCTGAGGGAGAAGACGGGAGGTTGGCCTTGCAAGGGGACCTGGACACCCTGGAAAGCTGGGCTCACACATGGAAATTAAATTTCAATATCACCAAGTGCAAGGTGTTACATCTTGGGTGGGGAAACCCTAAACACAGGTACACCCTGGGAGGGGAGGCACTGGAGGCCTCAATAGGGGAAAAAGACCTAGAGGTCATGGTGGATGCATGTATAAATAACTCTGAGCAGTGCAGGAGAGCGGCTAGCAAGGCAAACAGGATGTTGGGATGCTCATCGTAAGGGATCACCTCTAGGAGCAGGGAAGTGATTCTGCCGCTGTACAATGGACTGGTTAGACCACCTCGAGTACTGTGTACAGTACGGAGACCACACTTGAAGAGGGACATACAGCTCCTGGAGAGGGTACAGAGGAGGGCAACTAAGATGATACGAGGACTAGGGGATTTGACGTATGAGGACAGACTTGAGGAGCTCTGCCTGTTTTCATTGGAGGAGAGGAGAGGTGGGGGGGGGCATGACTGAGGCCTTCAAGTACCTCAAGGGAATAAATAGGGTAAACATGGAGGGGATCTTTAGACTAAAGCAGAGAGGTATCACCAGAGGGCATGGTTTGAAGTTGGAAGGGTGAGGGGGAAAAGAGGAGGAGGTTTTTCACTGAGAGGGTGGTGGACCCTTGGAATGCACTGCCTGGTGAGCTGGTTCAGAGATCCACAGTGGAGGGCTTCAAGAGAGGGTGGGACAGACACAGAAAGTGGATGTATCAGATGATGGCCTGGCCCAGGGGGGTGGGGATGGATGATAAGGGTTTCTGGAACACAGGGGGCTCGGCACCCAACTAGGGATCTGAGGTTCGAGCAGACTCGATAGACCATAAGGCCTAATCTGCTGGCAATTAGTATGTTAGTATGTTAATGAAAAGTCCCACCGTACTGCCATCACTAATTATCGGAGCACTTAGAATACGGTGTCATTCAGTACCTTCGCAAAGTCATGCTTGTCCTCCGTTCTTCTCCCTGTGGATTATTGTAAGCAAGTGGAGGGAGCTTGGCTGCAAAGTCACCTGACATCCTTGGATCTGTGAAACTGTGTTGTTTATCTTTAATGGGGAACTCGAGGCGGCCAGGGAAAGCAATGGGGTACATCACATCGGCTTTTCTGAGCTGTGCTGCAATCCCCTCAAAATCTTTTCATTTCATTCTCATAAAGTATGAGTAGTCCAGAAAGAAAAGAAGTTTGGTATCACCCAACATCACAGAAGCAACTTCTCTGACAGCACTCAAAACCATGTCTCTCTGCTGGGAGGAGGCCAAAGTGAATAATATTGTGTGAGGGCCATTGCCAGAGACTGTAGCTTGGTGAAGAAAGATTCTATATGCTTACTTTTTTTTTTTTTTCAAACTTGCTATGCTTTTTTGTTCGGCAGCATTGGTCCCCTCAGCTGCCCTGCCCCTGCCAAGGGACCCGGCATCGTTCCCAACGCAGTGCCCCCTGGACTGCCCCCCAGGGTGGAGCCTTCGGAGCCCCCCGATGCGACTCCATCGGTGCTTGGTAACAGATGCACCGGGGGACCCGAAGTCTGCTACTGGGGTGGGAGGCGTCACTGGCTCACCATAGGTACTTTTTCTTGTAGAGGGGGCGTGTCAAGGTGGACGCTGCGACGTGACCGCATTTGACATGCCCCCCGAGCAGCCATGCTCACAGGTGTTCCAGTCATAGTGTGCGCCGTGGTCACCCGGGGGCACTGGACTAGAGTCACTCAACCCCCCCTTCTACCCCTCAGAGGTGGAGAGCGTGCAATGGCCACTCAATCCACCTAGTGGTGCAAGTGGTAGGCAAGAAGTACAGGAACTCAGGCACTGGCAAATATGAAATGCAGAATGATGATCCTCAATCTGATGGACAGCTGTGTCGAGACGTATCTATCTGTTTAGACGCTAGTTGATTCAGTTAGAGATATTAAAGTATTTTGTTATGGAAACCCTAGTTTCAGGTCACAGGCCCAGAAACTGTCATTATATTGCTGGTTTAAGAATTTCAGTTCCAGCATCAGTGGGAGGAAGTACAGGAACTCCGTTCCTGCTGCAAAAAAGGTTCAGGAACTGAGTTCCTGCATGTTCCTGTTCACTTTCATCACTGAATCCACCACCACTCCGGCCCTTGGTGTCCCGAATCCGTTCCCGAACCCAGGTCGCCCGCATTACAACAACAAATCTATTTGGTGTGCTGGCCCACTCTATGTGCTTTCTGAATGTGAACTGCATGTCTCAAACTTACAGCCTCCAGTAACCACCACTCCAGAAATGTTGGTAAATCTCTGTTTTCAGTCCCCTCTGGTACTCCTAAAAGCGTTTGCTGCTCTTGCAGTTTTCTAGCTGTTACAACCTATTTTTGTTTACAGCGCTGTTGTATTTAATTAGTGTAGCGGTCATGACCAGTGCTTTCTCTGTCGCTCTGCTCGTTTCTTCTACCAAACCACAAATAGCGTCCAATTTATTTTCAGCCACCGAGATTCGCTCATTCTGTTGGTCAAACTTCTTACCTAACCTTTGAATGGTCTGTGTTAGAAGTGGAACTGATTGTTGCATAGACTCCAAGGTAGCATGCTAGTCACACACTTTAATCTGGTGGCTGATGTGTGGATGGCATTTTTGAAGGCCCGTATCTGTTTGCTCATGTTTTCCAGTATTTCTAGGGCGACCCAATCTCTAGCTTTCTACAAGTCACTTTATTAGTGTTCCAGTACAAGATAGTCAAGTTAATAAGTGGAAGTATACTCTTTAAGGCAAATTCAATTTGAAAATAGTTTCTTTCTGCTCAGAGCTCCAGATGAACACATCTAACATGCTGGGCTGCTGGCCCGGAGGCTCCAATCTACACCCTCGAAGTCCCCCACCAGCAGCACCTCCCCTTTTTCTGACATTGTGCTGATGGTTTCTCTCAGTGCCTTATCCAGTTCCTCACGTACTGGAGGTCTGTAAATCACCCCAGTATGAATAGTGGCCCCAGTTCCTGTCTCCATGGTGACTCACAGTACCTTTAACCCCTCCTTTAATTTCGGACACTTTCTGCTTTCACGTGTCTAATGTGGGCGGCATGGGGGTCAACCAAAGCAGGGCTAGGCATTTCACTGCTGCGGCTTGCAGCATCTGGCTCAGTTTGCATTTAGTTCTTGCTCCTTTTGGCAGTGCTGGGAATCCCAAGATTAAATCCGAAAAAGTGTTTGGGATTTTAACAGTCAGTATTCTCTGCAATTTCTGTCACTTTGATAACCTCCCTTACATATAGCGCCACCTCTTCTCCCTTTCTCCCCACCCTATACTTCCTGACCCGAGTGTAGCCTGGTATGGCCATGTCCCAGTCATGGTTGCCTGTGCACAATGACTCCGTAATGGCCACAATATCCAGGTCTGCCTTCGCCATGATGGCCTCTAGGTCTGGAATTTTATTTCCAAGACTCCTTGCATTTACACACGTGGCCCTCCACACCTTACTCCCACTCTGCCTGCAACCCGCCTTCTCCCCCCATATCCCGCCTCCTACTTTCCTCCCTCATTGCAACTTTTGTTCCCATCCAAGCCTAAAAAATAAATAATTCCCATCCAGCTACCCAGCCTAAAAAATAAATAATTCCCATCCAGCTGCCCAGCCTAAATAATAAATGTTTCTAATAATATAGTTGTTATCTTGGCCACCATGGCTCAGGCAAGGGTTTCTAACAACAAATTTTCAAAAAGGAGTTTGGGCTGTAGTGCAGGGGGCTCAGTGCACACCCATGGTGAGTAGACCCCACAAACCCAATCCAGAAAAGGTGTGTGTGCACTTGGGAAGACACAAACCAGCCTAACATCTAAAATGGTTGCTATAAAAGGTTACCAATTTATTGTGACCACAATGTCTCTGAGTAACAGCCACAGAGAGAGGAATACAGTGCTAATGTGCAAAGATTTGATTCAGCACATCACAAATGCTGTCCTATAGCACTTGTGCTTTGAGGAATTTCTGCCTCTTCTCCAGGGGGCAAGATTTAAAGGAGTTCTATCAGCAGAGGTAAAGCCTCAACCGCTGTACAGATTGGGGCTTCACCTTTCCGATCTCCCCTGCAGCACCAGATTAAATTAGTAGTTTATTTACCTCTTCACTTGTAAAATTGGAGAAACCCCCTGGTGTGCCTGGCATTTTTACTATGGCGGCTGTGAATATTGCAAGATCTCCCTCATAATTTTGGGCTCTGATGACACTGCCTTACCCATTCCGAAATAGTGCCCCTATGTGCAGAGATTTTACAAAGTTTATATCTCCGATATCCGATGACATTTTTACAGGACTTGCCTAAATCCCATGGGTATGGCAGGCATACCCATGGGATTTAGGTAAATCCTGTAAAAATATCACTGGTTATCAGAGATATAAACTTTGTAAATCTCTATACATAGGGGCACTACTGAAGAACGGGCAAGGCAACATCATCAGAGCTTGAGATTATCAAAATGGCGTGTGCACTGGGAGGGGGGTCTCTAATTTTACGAGTGAAGAAATAAACTACTAATTTAATCTGGTGCTTGCGGGGGGCATCGGAGAGGTGACGCCCCGATCTGTGCAGCGGTTGGGGCTTCACCTCTACCAGTAGTTCTCCTTTAAATCTTAGCACTTCTGCGCTGCATTCCTGCTCCCTGTAGTTATATAGAAATTTAAATACCTGTAAATTTTCTTTCTCAGACTGCTGGTCTCTGGGCTCATCACTTCTGGGAGGTCCTTCTTGGAACCATGTGACATGCAGGAGGTATACAGACTTCTGCAGGACGGTTATACCCTCCCACTCATTTCCTCCAGACGTTAGTACTTCTATAGCCTTTGTTTTCTGAGGAAATGCATAACTTGGAACAAACAAAAGAAAGGTTAGTGTAACTTGCGGCCAGAGGCCGACTTTCAGCATTCTGGGAGGGATGGAGCTCGAAGATCAGCAGTCGGAGAAAGAAAATTTACAGGTATTAACATTTCTATTTCTTTCTCCTAAAGCTGGTCTCTAAGCTCATCACTTCTGGGACATACTAAAGCAGTACATCCGTCCACTTTCTGGGTGGGAAGATAGTCCCTTATGGGTCCACCACTGCCTGGAGGACCCTGCGGCCAAAGGACACCTCGGCCGAGGTGGCAACATCCAACTTGTAGAATTTTGCGAAGGTATGGATGGATGACCATGTGGCTGCTCTAAATAAGTCTGCCAGGGAAGCTTCTCTGAAGTCCGCCCAGGACATAGCTATCACTAGGGTTGAGTGTGCTCGCACTGGTCCCGGCAGGGTGAACCCGGCCTTCTGGTAGGCCATGGTGATGGTGGAATGAATCCACCTAGCAATAGAGTCCTTTGATGCCTCCTTACCTATGTTTGGGCCTGATGTAAGGATGAATAGACCTGAAGTCTTACAGACTGAGTCAGATCTCTTGAAGTAAATTTTGAGTGTTCTCTGTGGATCAAGTGTGTGAAATTCTCTCTCCTTCTCATTCTTGGGGTGAGGACAGAACGAAAGAATGTTCAAGACTTGGTTGCAGTGAAAATGAGACATCACCTTGGTAAAAAGGCCAGATCTGTCCACACAACTACTGAGTCTTGATGAACTATGGTGTAAGGTTCTTTGAATAAGTGGGCTCCTATCTCACTGATGCGTCGGGCTGAGGTGATTGCAATGAGAAAGACAGCCTTCATAGTGCAATGAGAAAGATGGCCTTCATAGTGAGATGAAATAAGGATGCCTCTTTTAAGGGCTCAACAGGTGGCTTGTTGAGTGCTTTGAATACTAGGTTGAGCCTCCAAGGAGGTACTACCGGTTTTATTGGAGGACGCTTCAAGGTTGCTGCTCTCAGAAATTGACGATTGTGAGGAACAGTTCATAAAGATTAGCCTGAATCCACTAACAGGAGTGCCCCTAAAGCAGACAACTGGACTCTTAAGGTAGCTGGTTGGAGGCCCTTGTCAAAACCCTCCTGAAGGAACAGAAAGATGGTAGGCAGAGACACAGAGTCATCCGGTAGAGCGGTGTCTCATAACCAGAACAGGAATTTTCTCCAGATCCTATAATAAACCCTGGAGGATGAGGCCCACCTGGATTGAATCATCATTTCTATGACAGGTGCAGAGAAATCTAACTCCTTGAGGGTTTCCTGCTCAATCTCCACACCAAGAGGGACAGACTGTGTGGACTGGGGTTCAGCACCGGCCCCTGATGTAGTAGGTCTGGACTTATTTGGAATGCCAGGGGAGAATGAAGCAACATTTGGACTAATCTGGGAAACCATGGTCTGCGGGGTCAGTGTGGGCAAACCAGAATTACCTCTGCTTGATCTTGGGCAATCTTGTGCAGTACCCTTGATAAGATCGGAATTGGAGGAAAAGCATACAGGAGATCGAACTGACTCCAGTTAATGGAGAAGGCGTCCTGTGCAATGGCCTTCTCATCCTTGCTGAGAGAGCAGAACCTTGGAACTTTGCAATTTTTTCAGCAGGCGAAAAGATCTACCTGTGGGTGGCCCCACCGTGCCGTGATAAGCTGGAAGGTGCTGTTCTTGAGCTCCCACTCCCCTGGTAGGATGTCCTTTTGACTTAGCCAATCTGCTGTGACATTTTCCTGGCCTGGGATGTATGCCGCCCTTAGACTTCCCAGGTTGTCTTCCGCCCACTGAAAGAGAAGAAAAGCCTTTCGCAGCATCCTTGGCAGTTGATGTATGCCACTGTCGTCCGATTGTCCGTGAGGATGAGGACGTCCTGGTGGGAAAGCTGTGTCTTGAACTGCTGCAGTGCCAGGTGGACTGCCTGCATCTCCAGTACATTGATGCTGTAGAAGGACTCCACCAGAGACCACTTGCCCTTTGTTGAGAGATGTTCCAAATGCGCCCCCCGGCCCGGAGACTGGCATCAGTGGTGACTCTGATCTGGTGATGGTGTCCCAGACTGATACCCTCATGATGCTGTTCAGCTGAGTCCACCATATCAGGAAGTCCTTCACCTGGCGAGATACCTGAACCCTCTGGTCCACTGTGCCCTTCGATTGGAACCATTGCTGGAGGAGACCTGACTGGAGAGGTCAAGTGTGGACTAGTGCCCAGCGGACTGAGTCTGCCAGGGACACCGTCGTCCATATGAGCTGCATGAAGGAACGGGTTGGCAGAGATTGAGCTGCTTGGAATTTGTAGATGAGGGCCCTTAGTTCTTTGAATTTCAACTCTGTGGGGCAAACTTTGTTTTGGAACGTGTTGATATTCACCCCCCAGATAGCTCAGAGACTGCGACGGTCACAAAGAGCTCTTCTTTAGGTTGATTACGAACCACAGAGAGGAAAGGCACTGGGTGATCTCCGCCACTGCTTGAACTGCTTGATCGTACTCTGGGGCTTTGATGAGAATGTCGTCCAGGTATGGGAAGAGCTGGGTCCCTTGCATTCACAGGCGAGCGACCACTGTCACCAGGACTTTGGAGAAGACTCTGGGGGCTGTGGACAGGCCGAAGGGCAGCGTCGTGAACTGAAAATGGTGACCTTCCACTTTGAATCTTAGAAATTGACAGTGTGCTTTCTGGATCAGAATGTGCAGATAAGCATCTTGTAAATCTACTGAGGCCTAAAAGTCCCCCCTGATGGATTTCTCGGATGATGGAGGACAGGGTCTCCATCTTGAATGTTCTGTGACGAACAAAGCCATTTAGAAACTTGAGATCTAACACTGGCCGGAAGCCCCATGAGCATTTTGGAACTATGAAGATTAGGGAGTACACTCCTCTATTCCTTTCTGGAGTGGGAACTTGTTCAATTGCTGCTGCCTGTATGAGATCTGTAATTGCTTGCAGGGTCGCCGCTTATTTTACCGGGTTGCTTGAGATTGGAAAGGGTACTATGTGGGGCGGGGGGGCCAGGAGTAGAACTCGAAGTAGCCCTTGCAAATTACGTCTAACACCCACTTGTCCCTTGTGGTGTGGACCCATTCCTCGAAAAAGCTGGAAAGCCTGCCCTCGATGCTAGGATGGGTCTGTGAGTCCTCACTGTGATTTTATTGCAGTTGTCCTTGGTATCTCGGGTGCCTCCCTTGCCACCTCGGAAGCTACGTTGGTTGCACGAGTTGAACCAGGTTCATCTGCCTAGAGTCGACTTGTTCTGACCCCTGGAATAATTTGGGGCACAAAAATTCTGTCTGGATCCTGAGGACCAGGGCTTATTCTTTCCTTGGGCTTGCGACATTCACACTTTTGCTGTTTCTCCAGATTCCTTGACTGCCTTCTTTAGAGCTGAGCTGAAAAGATGGCCTCCTTTGTAAGGGGCATATACCAAAAGCATCTTTGAGGAGGCATCCGTCTGCCAAGCTCGCAACCATAAGCTGAGTCAAGCTGAGGTCTGGTAAAACACAGCCCATGCTGCACACCTGACTGCCTCCTTCAACACGTCAGCCGAATAGGCCGACGCTAGTCCCATGAGCTGCAAATACTGTAAAATGGGTTGGTTCTTCTTTGGCTCATCAGCAAGCTGGAATGCCAGATCAATTTCCCAGGATAGCGCAGCTCTAGCTGAATAGAGGTTAGCCGTAGCTGCCTTGAGGGATGTTGCGGTGGACTGAAAGGCTTTCTTTAGAGAGGTGTCCACTTTCCTATCCACCAGGTCCTGCAGGGAGGCTCCACCTTCTGCTGGGATAACCGTCTTTTTCTTGAGGTTTGAGATGAGAGGGTCTATCCTAGGACAGTCGAGCCATTTCTCCAAGGCTTCTTGTCAAATTTCAGTAGTTTGGTTAGGCGGCGAGGGACGGTGGAAGAACACTCTGGTCCCTGCCATTCCTCCTTTAAGAGGTCATCTATGGCCAGAGGGAGGGGAAAAGCCATCACTGGCTTTGAAGCTGACACAAGCCGGAATGTGGCTTCACTCGCTTGGGCTCTAGAGGAGAAGGTGAGCTCAGGTGGATCTCCTCTGACACCTTTTTAACGAAAAAATCTAGATCTTCCAAATCAAAGTTTCTGGCTGGTGAGGAGTCCGAGTCGGAATCCGAGTTTGGGAGTTCCCCTTCTTCTAAGGATGTATAGCCAGACCCTGAGGGTGACCTGTCCCATCTATGTTTCCCATGGACTATGTCCCCGGGTCTGATCTACTCCTGGATCTGGGCCTCTTTCTCCTTCTGTCGTGAGGAGTAGGGCATATCCTAGTCCGAGCATGGGGAGGGAGTGTGCTTGTGGGTGGCTTTCCTATGGGCCCTGGGCTCTGGAGACTGCTGAAGGACGTCGAAATATGAGGGGTTGAGGGCGAAGACTCTGTTCAGACTCTCTAGTAGATCTGGGGCTAGAGCCCCAGCCGAGTGGTGATGCCCCTCTAATGTGGGGGACTGCCCCAGACCCGGTCTCGTGGGTCCTGAGGCGGATGCCTCATCTGTACATTGCTGGCAGGTATATATTACATATTATAGCCCCATACATGTATTTTATTTTCAGTCTTTTGTAACCTGGTAAGGCCTTCTGGGCACAATTGTACCTGTTTTCAGGGGCAACCTGGGAGCACTGGGGAGGTTAAGTGAGTTGCTCAGAGTCACACAGTATGCAAGAAGAGGTTGTGGAAATGAAACCCAGGTCTGCTGGATGTACCAAGCTCATTCACAGCTTGTTACTCTAACCTCTAGGCTATACCTGCCAGTAAAGATAATCGAGGTACATTTAGGCAGCCCCCATTCCATTACATTGTCCATAGAGCACCTGCAACCCCGTTCCCTACCGCACGTCATAATTATGCTGTTTTTGGGGCAGGTCTGTGTTATGACGTCAAATTTGTGCCTCGTATAATGGAAGTTACGAGCCGGGTGTTACGGAGGAAATAACTTGTTTAATACTTAAAAAATGCCAAATATAGCTAAGAAAGCTCCTAGGGCAGGAAACTCCATGTTATGGGTTGCCTTCCCAGAGCAAAGAATGGTGTCAGCTGCTCTTTAACTGGCTTCACAGATGTGACCCAAGCCAGAATAACATACATTAAAAAACGACATACCTTGTCAGATGAGGAGAGATGGGTGATCGAGACTCTTCTTTGAAAAGTCTGTGAATCCAGTTTAAAGAAAATAAAGAGTTATTATGAGGCACAAAACTGCATGCATTATAGGCACTCACCTGTAACGAAGGCAGCACCCTTGGTTAATATCAAATTCGAACCTGTTAAATCTGTGTGAGAGGAACCAAGATTCTAACATGAAAAACTGCTGTCTCTTCCTTGTCTTTTTTTTTTTTTTTTTTTTTTACATAACCACATAAACACAGGCACAGCAGGCAAACTATAGAAGGATGTTCAGGCAGCCTTACAATTGAAGTGTACAACATAACAAATGAATAACCCCAAGCTGACTGGCATACAGGGCAATATTCTCCTGCAGGAGCAAGGCTTCCGGGAGGGCCCCATTGACAATGTAGGAGCTAACAGAAAAGGAAATTATGGTAAGTATGAAGAAATTTCTTCTTTCTGTAGTGCTCCACATTGTTAATGGGTATTACTTACACGTAGGTTCTAAGAAACAGTACCCATGTGGAAAAAAAAACAGGAGGGGGAGAATACTGTCCCATATGTCAACCACTGACACTAAGGAATTTACCTGAGGAAACTGTACCGGGAGACATGTGCGGTAAGGCACTGAGATTGGGCAGTGGTGTATGAGACTTTCTCTCTTCTGTTGGTCCTCCCAGAGTGGATTTTGCTGGAACACTTGTAGACACTGTGAATCCAACAAAAATGGCAATAAAAAGATAAAAGGTCCGTTCAGTGCCCTGCATGAGAACGTGCTATCAGTGGTTTCTTAACTTCCCTGGACCAGGTAATTTTGTTGGACTCATTACTCAAACCTTTACACACTTTAAATAAAATACTGCCCGTTAAACGGCTGCGCAGGTGAGTTACATACTTTACCTAAGTGCGGAGCTGCACACACAGTGCAAAACACCGGTCTGGGCTTTGGCAAACATAACGCAGAAGTATTCGGAGTAGCTGAAAGGCTTTTTTGTCTGTTACATACGGAGTGGCCTGTGGGTTGGTATATGTTAAGGAAGGCGAGAAGAAAAAGATGAGAGACACACGTGGGATTCACTTGAGCAGTGACAGTGGTGTGCAACAGCCTACTGTTGGGAACGGGACTTCGGTTTCAAAAACTGAAACCGGATATAGTAAGCAACAGCTGGACTGGACAGCACATTTCAGTAGTAAGTACCTGGAAAAACAAAACAGGGAAAAAAAAAAGAAGAAAACTGGGACACTTTTCTTAATACAGTACAAATTGGTTCTACTTAAGGTCAAATGTCCCCAAGAGTGAGCATTATTATTTTTTTAATTATTTGTTTATTCCCTCCTCGGTGGGGGGGGGGAATGTTTACCTATGGTTTCCCCTTATCCGACTGTCCCCATGGCACGGCACCACTCCCAGTGCTTGTGCTCGACCCCCTCTTTCATTCCTCTCACAAGCCACTTCATGGCGGGTACTTACCCCACCACCACGGAAAGCCCAGGGTCAGGATCCGAGAGAAGCAGCCTGAGTGCAAGTGGTATGGCGCAGCTGGGACCAGTCATCATGCGCACCAGAGGATTTTTTCCGTGACTGCCACCCCCACGACATGGGTGTGCAATAATGTTACAGAAGCTGCCGTGCACACTTCCGCGCACTGCATGGCCAACGTCTGCCTGCGCTGACCCACACTGTGACCCCCCCCATGCTTGCACCAGCAGCCGGCCACCACCAGGAGCCAGTATATCAGTGGTCATCCCCTCTCACCCTCCTCAGAGGAGAAGAGCAGTCCATGGGACGCTTGATCCTCCTCCCCCCCCCGGGCGACCCTCTGACACCCGAGGTTGTTCTTGACCCTCGGTTGTTGGTGTGGTAAATAAGAGGTAAGCCGCCAGAGCCTCAGCCCTCTACACCACCGTGCCGGCAATAGTAAGCATTATTAAAAGTAAATTTGAACTTATTTATTTGCTGCACTGTTTCATAAGGAAATTGGTGGACCGAAATAGCTTGAGTTTCAGTGGGTTGTTTTTCTTTGCTCTCCTTCACTAAAGTTTAAATACGTCGATAAAATACAGTCCGCTGCACCTGAACATGACTACAAGGAGAAAAAGGAGAGAGAAAATACTGGCAGCAGAGACTACCAAATGCAAACAAGAAAAAACAAATAAAGAAGCCTCTAAAGGTAAAATTAAACAGTAACAGCCAAAAACACAAGCTGATCAGGATTTGTTCAGTTTTCTTTTGGCAAATTACCAATTCTAAATATTCCAAATCCCTTAAATCCACTAACGTCTGCCACTGTCGTGGAACTGCAGGCCTCCTCAGAAACAAAAATGGACTTGAAAACTAAAAATGAAACAAACAATGCAGCTGCAACATAAGTTAAAAATGATGAAACAGAACCTAAAGATCTAAGAACAATACTAACAAATTAAAAAATAATCACTGACAAAAATGGTTTGCCAGTAAACATTAATAACACAGAAGAAGGAGGAGGTATTAAAAGAAACACAAAAATTAAATGTAAACCAACAACAGGTAGAATTTATATCAGCTAAATCAGATGCAGAACAATCAACAACAGAAGGAGATCTTTTCCATTCCACAAGATGGGCAAAATGGCATATTAAAAGAACAAAACACAAGAAACCAACTTCCCCCAAACAAGACAAACAACCACCTCAGGAAGCTACCGTAAAGCTTACAGAGAAAACCATTAAAATAATGCAAATAAACCTAACTTCATTGGAAGAAAATGTGCCTGAATGGGTAAAAGCTTTATTGGGAGACTTAAAAACCATTAAGGGAGAGCTAAACTTCGTGAAAAAGAAAGCTGAAGGAGTGGATAAAATTATAAATGAAATAGAAGTAGTTAAAAACTTCTCTCAACCAACTGGACTGTTCAGTAAAAAATTAAAATTCAAAAATGCCTCAACTAGAAACAAGGATAGCCGAGACAAAAGATAAAGTACTCACAAACCAAAGGCAATTTAGCAAACATAAAAATATCATAACAGAAATTTCAAATAAAATAACTGATACAGAATTAAGAACTAGAAGAAAGATTTTGAGATTAATCAGAATACCAAAATCCTGGGAACAAAAGCAAAGTTTAAAGGAGACTGTTGCAGATTTTTGGGACATACCTGTAATGGATTTGAACATAGAAACTGCCAGAGTTCACAGAGCTTTGAGAACAAGACCTGAAGATGGTTTACCACCACATTCAGCCATTGTAAAACTGTTCAAGTCATAAGATAAATTCAGAATTATGAACGCAGTGTACCAGAAAAAAAGGGTTACTATGAATGGTGCAAATATTGCTATTTACCAAGATCTACCATATGAAATCATCAATGACAGGAAGAAGTATGATCAGTTGAAAAAACTGTTACAGCAAAAAGGATATAAGGCTTCTTTATTAATACCCGCTAGATTTCATGTCATGATTAATAATAAACATCATTTTTTCTCCACTGCAGAGCAAGCTGAGAAATATTTAAGACAATTGATAAGTGAACTTTTTGTACAAGTTGTATACTGTGAGAAAGGAAATGTGTCATTCCGGGGGGGACAACGATTGATCACACCAAGCAAATAGGAACAACGCCTGGTATCCATAGGGAACATGATACCATGTTTTTGTTAAAGAAAGTAATGATGTTTAAGGGGAAAAAGGTACAAGGGAAATGGGAAAACTGGTCACTACTTTGGTGGTTATATTACACTCTGTCCAAAAGAATGGTAAATGCTGAAACACAAGACACAAATGATGGAGTCCGTTAACAAAAATCGGGATACCATGATAGTATCCTTGAATGCTAATGGCTTAAATAATCATAAAAAAGTAAACAAGACATTACAATATGCCAGACTCACAAATAAAAATTGTATGCGTACAAGAAACCTACCTTCCTGAAAACAAGATTAAAAGATTAAAATAATCTTGGGTGGGACAAATCTTTTAGGCACTTGGGTCAAATAACAGTCGTGGTGTGCTATGCTGGTATCCAAAGAATTGCATTTCAAATGTATTCAGCAAAAAAAATGGATCGAGAAGGTTGGTATATATTAGTAATGGGGGAACTACATGGAACAGAAGTTCTAATTGGCTTAATATATGGCCCATTTATTTCATGAGGAATTTTTGTCCGGACTGGAAAACAAAATTCTTGCTTTCAAGTGCATGGACACTATTCTAGCTGGAGACTGGAATTCTATTTTGAACCCACATTTTGACAAAACATCTAAGCCAAACCACAATGATTATCATAATGCAACTTTATTAAAACACTTTATAAGCAGAAATCAGTTGTTTGACATATGGTGGGCTAGAAACCTGGTTAAGAGAGAATACACATGTATGTCCAAATATCTAAACATGTGCAGTAGAATAAACTATTTTTGGAAATAAAAATATGGCATCTAGGATTTTGAATACCAATATCCATAGCATTTCGGTTTCAGATCACGCTATGGTGTATGGTCATCATAACTAGTCAAAAAATCAAGCAGGATCCTTACTATTGCTATTTTCAGTCACTGCCGCTCTGCTCTGGGTTATGTTCTCACTGTCGCAGCTGTTTCAGGAAGGCTGTCTTTTCGGGCTACATGCATGTGCAGAGTGATCCCTGCTGTTATTCCATTGATGTGACGTACCATTGATGTGTTAACAACATAGTGATGTCACATCGATGGTATAACAACGATATAAAAAGATAGAATACAACATATAACAACGTTATACCATACATTACAGATGAATATTGGCAATTCAATAATCTTACTGAACTACCTATGGTAATTAAATGAGATGCACTGAAAGTCAATTTATTGGAGGCATTATTACTTACCAGATTAAAAAGAAAACACTTCAAACAAAAAAAACTTACAATACTAGAAGAGAATTAAAAAATTAGAGAGTAAAGTGATAGAGCAGTGTTCTGATGAACAAATAAATACAACTTTACAAGACTGTAAAAATAAAAAAATAAATTAACAGTATTACTGCTATCCCTAGAGAAAGACTTCTGGAAAATTAAAAATAAATTGTATTTTTTTTCTATTATTTATTTATGGTGCTTTTTCCCTGTGTTTCCCATACCCCCGCATCTTTGGCACGAGCATGCTGCGCACTGCAGGACACTCCACCCTACTGGTTGCCTGACACCGCCTCCACCACCACCAGGTCTCCACCTAGTGACAGCGGGACTGTGGGAGGGTGATCCCCCCTTCTGTGAGAGAGCCACTGCTTGATCCTGCTCCCCTCCCCCATGCCAGCTCCCGATGACCCAAGGTCGCTCCTAAACCCAGGTCGCCAGCGTGACAAGAGGTATGGTGTCCATCGTCAACCTCAGCACCACCGGCTGGCAAAATAAACTGTATTTTCATGGAGACAAAACAGGTAGACTCCTGGCACATGCACTTAAAAAGCAAAGAGAAACAAATACAATAACAGCTGTAAAAACACATCAAGAGGATGAAGTGTACACAGATAAATTAACAGCACAAGAATTAACATTTTTTGTTTATAATAAACAATATGTTAGCTCTAATACTGTAATAAAGGATTATATACAGAACACCATTAGATCAAACTTGTAATAAATCAAGAAATGTTTTCTATTGGAGAAATAAAGCTGACAACAGAAGATAAAAAATTAAAAGGTTCCTCTCCAGGACCAGAAGGTTTAACTAGTGACTTTTATGTAACATTTAAAGAACAACTGATCCCCTGGCTAAAAGTAATGATTGAGGAAATAATCACTTTAAATAAAATTCCAGACTCAGTTAACAACTGTATTATTATACTTCTTTTAAAAGAGAATAAAAACAGCAAAAAAACAGAAAGTTACTGCCCCATATCATTATTAAATATGGATTATAAAATTATCACCAAAATGATAGTAAACCGTATACAAGAACAGGTTACCATACACATCAGTCTGGAGCAAAACATTTCATTAAAGGACATAATATCTTTGAAGGATTAGAATTAATTCAAGAAATGATAACCAGATATGCCACTCAAATGGGTCTCCCCATAGAAGATAGAGGAAAAAAAATATTATTGGCACTTGACGTCACAAAAGTTTTTAACTTGTTATCTAGGGAATTTATGTCTCAAACCCTAAACCAATGAGGATTTCCATCCGTAATAATAACATTACTTCAAAAATTATATTCTTCGGCTACAACCAAATGAAAGATAAATTCTATTTATCGGAACCAATAAAACTTTCAAATGGGGTCGGACAGGGTTGCCCGTTGTCTCCATTATTATTTATTCTGTTTGGAACCTCTCTTAAATAGAATTAGAGAAAATGAAAAGATACTTGGTGTCCCCACTGATTATGGGAGTATCAAAACAGATGTATATGCTGATTTGATGGCAATAATGAGTAACCCACATGCTTCATGGCCTGAAGCTCTGTTTGAAACCGAAAATACTCCTCTCTAACTGGTTCCAGAGCTTAATCAGTTGAAATCTTTGGTTTCCCTTCAACTCTCGGGAATACAAGCTGAAAGGAAGTTCTATTTCCTATTAAAATTGTTGACAATATGAAATATTTGGGGATCATTTTTGCCAGTAATATACAAGAAACCGAATTAACCTAAATGAAGGCCATCTAAAAATTAAGAAATGATTATAAGGTTGGGAGAATTTGTCATTTTTATTATGGGGCAGAACTGAAACTTTGAAAATGTCCATAATGCCACATTTAATGTATTTATTCCAAGCTGCCCATGGAGAATACTCAGAAAAATGGTTTTCTCAAGTTAAATTTGTATATTTGTGAAATTCTTATGGTGAGGTGCATCTCCATGAATTGCACGGTGTAAATTAATAATCCCCAAGAGCCATGGAGGCATGGGCTGCCCTGATCCATTTACTTATTATTTAGCTACAAAAATGAAAATAGCTTTCTGTTAGTCTGACAAGAATAAATATGAAGTAGACTATGTAGGAAACTACAGTTCATTCGTACAAGATTCTCTTAATAATCAAAATCTTAGCTTAAAGATTCAAGATATTATACCCAATCAAAAATCTTTTTAAAACCCAATATCGAGACAATAATCAGAAGTGTGGCACAGGCACGTAACATTTGGAAGCAAAAAGTTAAATCAAAGAACTATATATTGCACTCTAGTATAATTTTCGGTATGGTAACCAAAAGGAGATAAAGCGAAAAAAAAGAATGGGAGAAGGCTCTTTTAAAGGTAAACAAAATAAACTGGCTGGACTTAATTGAAGAATGGAGCCTCATTACACTTAATAAAATGTAGGGAATTTTCCGCTATCACCAACTTAGAGGACCACCTGGTACTTATATTTTACACCAAACTCTAAAGTTAATGATCTAAAAAAGAAGATAGGTAACAGTATATTACATAGTAACTCTGAAATATATTTAAGTAGTGATTTAAACAAAAAAAAACAATATAATCACTCCAGTTAAATGTTGAAAAAATTAACATACAGTATACAAAAATGAAATGGGAAGAGGAAAATGAACAAATACAGCACAGTATGTGGAAATCACTAAGGATAAATGCTAATAAATTGTATGCATTTGCAAAAAACAAAAGCATACAATATTAGATATCAGACAGTGCACACATCACTCCCACTACAATATCACATTTCTCCATAAATACAGGAAAACAGTGCTGGCACCAATGCGCCAAATAGGTAATCATTCAAACATGATCTGGAAATGTGGCACAATAAATAATTGGTGGAAAAGAACACAACAAGAACTGGAATTAATTTTAAATAGAAAGCTTCCCTTTAAACCTCACTTCTACATCTTAAATGATTTTAATAGAACACATCTATCTCAGCAGGAGTCAATGCCTGATGGGATTAAGAAAACTGATACTTTACTAGAAGTGGGGGGTTCTCATTTAGGGTAAAAACATACAAAAAAAGTATATTTTTCTGTGTTGGGGAAAGGGAGTTTGCTAAGTCAGGAGGGGAGAAGTTAATAGGGGGTATGGTTTAGAAGTAGAAAACCAGGTGTCTCCAATTACAGCTCCCTTTTGTTAGCTTTTGGCAGACAGGAATCTTGCTTTCAGAGCAAGGAGCAGCTGACTACAAAGCTAGAACTTTTCTTACTAACAGAACACTTCTATCTTAGCAGGAGTCAGTGCCTGTTGGGATTAAGAAAACAGATACTTTTATTAGAAGTAGGGTGGTCTCATTTAGGGTAAAAAAAAGAAAGTCAGTGTGTTTTTCTGTGTTGGGGAAGGGAGTTTGCTAAATCAGAAGGGGAGAAGTTAATTGGGGGTGCAGCTTAGGAGTAGAAAACCAGGTGTCTCCAATTACAATTCCCTATTGCTAGCTTTTGGCAGACAGGAATCTTGCTTTTAGAGCAAGGAGCAGCTGACTACAAAGCTAGAACTTTTCTTACTAATAGAACATTTCTGTCTCAGCAGGAGTCAGTGCCTGTTGGGATTAAGAAAACAGATACTTTATTAGAAGTGGGGGGTCTCATTTAGGGTAACAGAAAAGAAAGTCAGTGTGTTTTTCTGTGTTGGGGAAAGGGAGTTTGCTAAGCCAGGAGGGGAGAAGTTGATTGAAGGTATGGCCTAGGAGTAGAAAACCAGGTGTCTCCAATTACAGTTCCCTACTGTTGGCTTTTGGAAGACAGGGATCTTGCTTTCAGAGCAAGGAGCAGCTGACTACAAAGCTAGAACTTTTCTTACTAATTGCACTCCTTTCCTCCCCTCCACACTCCCACCCTTAGCCGGTTCTACTTTTACAGGCACTGGATTTGACTGGCAACAGGAACTTCCTGTTTGGCAGTAGGAAGGGAAGGATCACTGAGACACATAGGTTTCGTCACCCTTGAAGGAGAAGAGTAGCTCTCCCTCTCCTGCTAGCTGCTGGAGGTCTGACTCTGAGCAAGGAAGGAGACTACCGAAGAATACATGAAGTTCCTGTCCCAGAAGAGGAAAGGCAAAAGCTGTAAGAAAAAATTACTCACCTTAGTAATGTTGTTTCTTCTAATGGAGTCTTGCTATATTCTGACATATGCAGTGAGTCCCAACCTTCGAACTGCTCCGGAGGTGAAAGAGTTAACTTTCCGTGCCAGGCATGGAATGCTGAGCTCGAGCTCGGTTGAAACTCTGTCTGTTGCTCTTCAAACTCAAACTGTCAGATCTTTACGAGCTAAACTCACTGATGTCCTGTGTGGAAGCTGTAAACCTACACTAGCCAACTGGCTATCAAACATAAAACACATTTTTGGTCCCCCAAAAAATAAAAAAAAACTCAAGTCAGGAGACCCAAAAAATGAAAAACACAACACCAAATCACCCCAAGAAAGGAGGGGTGAAAAACAACAAGGTGGGCACCTACTAAGTGCCAATACTGCACTGCCCACCCACATCCCAAAAATAGAGGTTCTGAGAGGGGCAGGCAGGGGGAGGTCAGAATACAGCAAGACTCCATTAGAAGAAACAACATTACTAAGGTGAGTAATTTTTTCTTCAAACAACATGAAGTCTTGCTATATTCTGACATATGCAGACTACAGAGCAGTACCTCCATGGAGGAGGGACAGAACCTACTTAGGAAATAGGCTCTGAAGCACAGCTGTACCAAACCGAGCATCACTCCTAGCCTGGATGTCCAGGGAGTAATGCTTGGTAAAAGTGTGAACCATTTTCCAGGTAGCTGCTTGACATATCTCTAGAATAGGGATGTCCCTGGCAGCAGCCAGGGAAGCAGCTGTACCTCTGGTAGAGTGAGCCCTCAGGCCTGAGAGGAGGAACCTTGCCCAGTTTTTCATAGCAAAATTGGATACAGAGACAATCCACCTGGCAATGGATCTTTTAGTGGCAGGTTTCCTTTACCAACCTCACCATAAGTGAGGAACAGTTGGAAGAGTCAAACATGTGACCCTTAGTGCAGCTCTATGTAGTAACTAAGGGCTCTCTTCACATCAAGCTGTGCAGCCTCCTCTAGAAAGAGGAGGAATGGTCAGTGAAGTACACTGGAAGAGATATAGATTGATTAAGGTGGAAATCTGAAACCACCTTAGGCAAGAACTTCCTGTTAGTCCTGAGGATCACCTTATCTCTATGAAAGGAGATAAAATCAAGCTCCACTGACAAAGCTTGTAATTCACTTATGCGTCTGGCAGAAGTGATGGCTACCAGAAACACAGTCTTCCAAGTCAAGTACTTAAGCTCTACTGAAGATAAAGGCTCAAAGGGGGGTTGCATAAGCTGAGCAATGCAGACATTAAGATCCCAGGTGGGGGCAGAGTCCCTGAATGGAGGGTTGGTGTGAAGCAATCCCTTGAAAAACTTTGAGAATACAGGGTGAGCTGAAAGAAAAGAGGGCTCACCTGCTGAAATAAAAGCAGACACAGCTGCCAGATGCACTTTTAGGGTAGCTGGTCTCAGCCCCAAGGTATTTAAGTGGACCATATAATCCAGGACTGTGGGTAAATCAGCAGATTCTGGGGAAATATGCTTTCCAGAGCACCATATGGAAAACCTTTTCCATTTGGAATTATAAGTAGCCCTGGTGGAAGGTTTTCTAGAAGCCTTCAGGATATCCATTACACCTTGGGAGAGTGTAAATCAGCAAACTCTAACTCTTCAAGAGCCAGGCCTTGAGATTGAGAGATTTGAGGTTCTGGTACCAAACTCTCCCCTGAGCACAGGTTAACAGGTTGTGATTCCTGGGAAGACACAGGGGAAGATGGACTGCTAAGGTCAGTAGCAGTGGATACCAGGGTTGTCTGGCCCAATCTGGAGCAATCAGGATCATCTTGCAGGGTTGAGATCTGATTTTGACTAGCACTTTGAACAGGAGAGGGAAGGGGGGAAAAAGCATAAAGAAACTTCCCTTCCCGATTGAGAACTAAGGCATCCAGAGGGACTGAGCCCAACACTGGGCCTGCAAAAAAAAAGGGGAAGTTGGTGATTGTCTGGGGCTGCAAAAAGATCTATCTGCGGGGTGCCCCATCTGGCAAATATCACATCCAAGACCAGGGGTTCGAGTGACCATTCGTGATGGCCCTGGGAAATCCTGCTGAGAGCATCTGCCAGGACATTGTCCTTGCCTGGGAGGTGAACTGCCATAAGAGAGGTGTTCAGGGAGTAAGCCAGAGACCACAACTTCATTGCTTCGGTGCACAAGGCCGTAGACCGAGTGCCCCCTTGCTTGTTGATGTACCACATTGTGGTGGTGTTGTCTGTTCTGACCTGTACAACTTTGTTCTGAACAGATTTGGAAAAAGCTTGAAGTGCTAGAAAAACTGCTCTGAGTTCCAACAGATTGATGTGGAGCAGAGATTCCTGAGGGGACCACAACCCCTGGGTAGTGAGGTCGCCCATGTGAGCTCCCCACCCCAAGAGGGATGCATCTGTAGTAAGGATTAAGGAGTGAGACTGAGTGACAAAAGGAACCCCTTGTCTCAGATTGCTCTGATCCTGCCACCACTGTAGGGCCTGGATTAGGGTTCGAGTCACTGGGATCAATTTGGTTAGAGGGTCTTTCCTTTGAGACCAAAAGGCTCTCAAATGGAACTGAATGTTCCTCATCTGAAATCTTGCTCCCTGCACTACTGCTGTAGAAGCAGCCATGTGCCCCAGGAGCTGTAGAAAATGCCTTGCTGGTCGAGACACCTGCAGGGTGAATAAGGAGGCCAGAGAGACCAGGGTCCTTGCCCTGTCCAAAGGAAGGAAGGCTCTGGCTTTCTCTGTGTTCAGCTCTGCGCCTATGAAGGTGAGGAGCTGGACAGGCTCTAGAACTGACTTTGAAAGATTCAGAAGGAAACCTAGAGAGGTGAGCAGTTGCTGAGTTATCTGTAGGTGTAACCTGACTTGGTCTGGGGACTGGCCTACTATGAGCCAGTCGTCCAGGTAAGGGAAGATGGCAATTTTTTGCCTTCTTAGAGAAGCAACTGCTACTGCCAGGCATTTTGTGAATACCCTTGGAGCAGAGGTGAGGCCAAACGGCATTGCTCTGAACTGGTAATGGCCTGAGGGCAGCTCAAACCTGAGGTACTTTCGATGGGAGCTTCTGATGAGAACATGGAAGTAGGCATCCTTGAGGTCCACGGACGCCAGCCAGTCCTCTGGCCTTAGGAGGGTAGAATAATTCCCAGAGTCACCATTCTGAATTTGGTTTTAAAGGTGCTTGTTTAGTATCTAGAGATCCAGGATGGGCCGCCATTCTCCTGTCTTTTTTGGGGTAAGGAAGTACCTGGAGTACAACCCTTTGCCCTGGTGTAGGGGTGGAACCCTTTCCACAGCTCTGAGAGCCAGGAGGGAAGATACCTCTGCCTCTAGGGCAAGTGCCTCTGGTGGATTTGAAGGTGGAAAGGATCTGGTTCTCATCCTTTTATTTATTTATTTAGTTTTTGTTGACCGGGTAAGTGCACTAGACAAATCCTGCCTATTTTCAGGCACGACCCGGGAGGAAGGGGATACAGATGAATGCCAACTGACCTTGAACCAGATTAAGCTGTTGGTGGTATTTTTAGTGAATGAGGGAAATTTGGCCAGGACACCGGGGAAATTCCCCTACTCTTTTCGATTAGTGCCATGGGATCTTTAACATCCACCTGAACTACCACCAATCCAGGCACATGGGACCTCGGTTTAACGTCTCATCCGGAAGACGGCACCTCGGAAATTTCCTTGGAAACTTTTTGAAGCTGAGAACCAGTCCCTGGCTTACTACTTCCAGGACCCACTTGTCTGATGTTAGAGACTCCCAGTCCTGGACAAAGTAAGCCAGCCTGCCCCCTACAGGTAGCTGAGAATCGGCCATGGCAACCCCATCAGGGTGCCTGCTTGGCAGGGGCTTTGGGCTAAAGGGTGGAAGCAGGCCTGCTTGTACCCCGTCTGCCCTCTCCTCTAAAGAACCCCCTCTGGGCATAAGCAGAAGAGGAGGCCTGGCTTGGTAAAAGGCCTATGAAAAGCCTGCCCTGGAAGCTGCCTTTGAGGAGTGGCCACTTTCCTTGGCCTGTGCACTCCTATAGGTGGTCCTATACTCATCCATTTTCTTCATGTAATTCTCTGTCTGCTCCCAAACAGGAATTACCCACAACAGGAAAATCCATGGCCTTAGTCTGGGTATCCTGTGACAGGCTAGTACATCTGAGCCAAGCTCATTCTGCGGAGTGCCACAGATGTAGCCATGACTCTTGATGACACATCATTTGAGTCCACTGCAGCATGGAATTGCACCTGATGCCTTAATACCATCAGCAGCCACCTGCTCCAGCTCCTTGGCAAGCTGCCAGGGACCTGTTTTGCTAGAGCCATAACAGTATCCCATCTGGATTTCTGATATCTAGCAACATAAGCCATATAATTTGCCTGTCTGAGTCCCAAGGATGCTGCCATGTACTGTTTCTTTTGCCATGGCATCAATCCTCCTGGAGTCCTTGTCTGGGGTGTGAAGCCAAGGGAATATTTGCCTTGTCACAGGCTGCAGCCTGCACTACCCCAACATGGCTGCATTGTTGGTAGGAACTCGATCAGAGCCTGACAATGTGTACCTCTTGTCCATTCTCTTATCCACAGGAGGTATAGTGTGAGGAGTTTTAGAATTTTAAATGTCTGTTTCCCAAAAGATTTATGCAAGGGAATAGCCAGTCTCCTAGACTCTGGGATATCCATCATTTCCACATAGTCAGGCTCCTCTTGATCATCCACAGCTTCCTCCATAGGGAGCTGGAGGGTTTCAAGCTTCTTTTTATAAAACATAAAATAAGAAGGGACTCAGAAAGCTAGGAGGAGACACTCTGAAGGTCTGTCTGGGGAGATGTCCGGTCAGTGGGCACATCCAGACTTTCAAATCCACATTCACTCTCCTCATACTCCTCTTCCCTCCTCCAGTTCATATAATATTCCTCTAAATCATACTCTGGAACCGGCCGAACCGGGCGCTTACCTGATGGTGCCGGTTCAGTCGGAACCGGAGAAAGCGACTGGACAATTTTAATCGCTTTGGCTATTTCTTCAGCGGTTGGAGAGGAAAGGTTTGGCTCCACACCAGCTAATTTCCTAGTCCTTTTTGCTGGAACCAACTCCTCAGAGTCGGATCTCGTTTTGCCCGAAGAAGTCTCGCCCTGGTCAGAGGGCACTCCCTCTGGTTCGGTTGGAACCGAACCAGGCTGGCCATCCGGTTCAGCGGACATTTTGGCCTCCCTTTCCCTAAGTCCCTACCAACTCTCTTCCAGGGTATTGCAGGAAAATTTTATTCCAATCTGGCAGTCTGCATTGAGGTGGTCAAACCCCAGACAATAAACACAGGTGGTGTGGGGGTCAGCCTTGGCAAAGACTTCTCCACACACGCTGCAGTGTTGAAATCCAGTGGGCCTGGTTTTTCTTTTGGGTTTCTCAGCACGAGTGCCAGTCCTAACCAAACTTACCTGCTATGGCAATCCGCCAGGTAAGACCCTCTTATCGGTTCCCAACTGTGTCACGGGTCGTGGAAAAAACGTAATAAAATCTGTTTTTTTAGAACCGATAAGAACCGGTAACCACATTCTAAATCACAGATTAAGATATTTTAAACAACCTGATCGGTTCAAACTGAACCGATAAACTGTTTACAAGTTCCACACAGAAGAGAATTAATGTAAAATCTATCTAGTACTCACAAATACCACAGACAGAGCCTGAACTGACCGGTTGCGGTTTAAATTTGGTCAAAAATCGAGAAAAACAATACTTTAACCGACAAAACGAACTGAGCAGAAGGAGAAATTTCCGGAGCGACTGTTCAGTGAGGCGGAGTAAAGAATCTGACGGTTTGAGTTTGAAGAACAACAGACAGAGTTTCAACCGAGCTCGAGCTCAGCATTCCATGCCTGGCATGGAAAGTTAACTCCTTCACCTCCGGAGCATTTCGAAGGTTGGGACTCACTGCATATGTCAGAATATAGCAAGACTTCATGTTGTTTGAAGGGCACGTAGGCAGGAGGAAAAATAAACAAGGAGGAGAGAGTAAGCATACAAACAACTGGACAGGGGCCACAAAACAAGACATGATGGGAGTGGTGCAGTGCAATGGCTGTGGGTGGCAGTCTTCCAGGAGACATTCTGGAGCCTGCAATGCTGCCCTATTTGTAGGCACCTCTCTGGTCTGAGGGAAGAGGTTGCTCATCTCCAGGCTGACTTGGCTAGGATTCGTGAAACCTCCTCCCCCACCCAGGGATCACCAGGGCTACCGTCGCTACCTCAGAGGTTGCCAAGAAAGAGGAGCAGTTGGACCAAGGTGGACTCAGGGAAGGACAGGGTGATGGAACAGAGGTGCATTCCTCCAGTTGTACCTCTCCACAATTCATATGCTGTTCTGGCGGAGAGTGGTTCCTCTATGGAGGCACCTGCAGTAGAGACCAGGAAGGATGCTGGGGAAACTCTACAAAGGAGACCCACAGGAGGGTGGCATGGGACCCCACAGGGGAAGGAAACAACTCCTGGTGGGGGACTCAATCGTTAGGGAGGTAGAACTGGGGGAGGAAGGGGAGAGAGAGGTAAGGTGCCTGCCTGGCATCACGGCTTGGAGGGACAGGGAGTGAATCCTCAGGATTGCGGGAGCAGCTGCACGACGGAGGGAGCTGGATGTCACTGTCCAACTAGGGACAAATGAACTGTCTGGGAATGGGATCAAAGCAGTGCAAGAGGAGTTTGAAGAGTTGGGGAGGGGCCTTAGACGAGTAGCACATACAGTAACCTTCTCGGAGGTGCTGCCTGTCTATGGCACAGGTGACGCTAGGGTACTCCGCACCATGGGATTCAATGGATGGTTGAAAAACTGGTACGGAGCTCAGGGTTTTGGCTTCATTGGGGACTAGTGGTCCACCTGGAGGGATAGAGGCCTATACTGGCATGATGGTCTACATTTGTCCGGGAGGGGAACTAGAATCCTAGATGATAGGTTTAAGTGATTCATTGGCAAGCATTTAAAATAGCCAAGGGGGGCACTGAAAAGGGAAAACCCAGCCTCCCCCCACAAAACACAGTAGTCAGAGAGGTAAACACCAAGGCAGAGAAGTCAATAGGGAGCAGGACATGGGTAAATGCAGAAAAAGGCAGTAAGGACAATGATGGGGCTAAAAGGGGTAAGGCCATCAAAAAATGGAGGGTGATGAGTACCAATGCTCATAGTCTGTGTAACAAGCTCCCTGAACTAGTGGACTTGATGGAAGAGGGACACCTGGATATTGTGGTAGTCACAGAAACATGGTACACAGAGAACCATGACTGGGATGTCAACATACCAGGGTACACAAGCTACAGGTGGGTAAAAGAAGAGGAGGAGTGGCTCTCTATGCAAGGGAAGTGATTAAAGCAATGGAACTAAAGGATAAACAGGGAGTAGAGGAGGCACTGTGGGTCACCCCGGAGACAGGAAATGGCACCACAATCTGCATGGGGGTTGTATACAGACCCCCCCATCTCAGGAGGAGGCAATGGACAAAGAAATGATAGAAGGCATCCTTAGAATGGCAGAAAAAAGGAAGATATTGTTGCTGGGGACCTGAATATGCCAGACATTAACTGAAGCACCTTTGCTTCAGCCACATCCAAGAGTAGGGTTATTCTCGATGCCCTACAAGGGGCATGCCTCAGACAGCTAGTGGTGGAACCCATTCAGGAGGGAGCAATCTTAGGCCTGGTACTGTCAAACGGGGACGGAGAAAGGATCTTGGATTTAGAAGTGGGTAGCTAACCAGGAACAAGCGACCACCAAACGGTGTGGTTCATGACAAACACAGCCATAGAGTCAAGCCATACAAAAGCAAGAGTATTGGACTGTAGGAGGGCTGAATTTGGGAAAATGGGAGAGTGCCTCAGAAAAGCACTAGCAAATGACAAGAAGGAGGGGTGGAGGAACAATGGGGAAAAATCAAAACAGCCATCACAGAGGCAACAAGCCTTTGTGTGAAGCAAATCAACAAAACAAAATGAAGGAAAAAGTCACTATGGTTCTCAAAAGGGGTGGCGGGGAAGGTTAAGAAGAAGAAGGTAGCATTCAGGAAGTATAAGGAAACATAGAAGGAGCAGGACATAGAGCTGTACCAGTTAAAGCAGAAGGAAGCGGGGAAGGCAGTCAGAATAGCAAAGACCCAAACTGAGGAAAAGATAGCCAACTCAGTTAAGAAGGGGGATAAAACCTTTTATAGGTACATTAAGAGAAAGCAAAGAAAGACCAAGGAGGGATAGTGGAGGCTTAATAAAGGGAAGGAGGGGTAAGAGGGCGACAGTGAAAAGCAGGAACATTGAACGAATACTTTTGCTCAGTATTCACAAAAGAAGAGGGGGTACCTAAAATCAAAGGCTAGAAGCACTCTGGATAGGGAGGTCGATACAAGTCCATTCACAGAAGAAAGGGTTCTGAAAGAACTCTTAAAACTGAAGGTGGACAAAGCAATGGGGCCTGATGGGATTCACCCAAAAATTCTAAAAGAACTAAGGGTAGAATTAGTGACACCACTGACTACCCTTTTTAACAAATTATGGGAGGATGGTGTGGTACCTGAGGACTGGAGGAGGGTGGATGTGATTTCCCTTCACAAAAGTGGGAGCAAGACAGAGACAGGAAACTACAGATTTGTTAGTTTGACCTCAGTGGTAGGGAAAATGATGGAATCACATCTGAAGGAAAGAATTAAGTTCCTAGAGGCCAGTGGGGCACAGGACTCAAGGCAGTATGGATTCACAGCAGGAAGGTCGTGTCAGACGAATCTAATAGATTTCTTTGACTGGGTGACCAAAGTAGAAGACCAGGGAGGGGCTGTGGACATGGCGTACCTAGAATTTAGCAAGGCATTTGACATAGTCCCACACAAAAGATTAATATACAAGTTAGCCAACCTTGGAGTGGGTCCCAAAGTGGTAGCCTGGGTAAAAAATTGGCTGGACAACAGGACGCAGAGGGAATAGTAAATGTAGTCCACTCTGAAGAAAGGGGGGTTACTGGCGGGGTACCGCAGGGTTCAGTACTGGGACCGGTCCTCTTTAATGTCTTTACAAGTGACACTGCAGAGGGGCTGGAAGGAAAAGTATGTCTCCTTGCAGACGACACAAAGATCTGCAACAGGATTGATACCGAAGGTGGGGTGGAAAGGATGCAAAGGGACTTGGCAAGGTTGGAAGAATGGTCAAATGTATGGCAGCTTAGAGTCAATGCAAAGAAGTGCAAAGTAAGTGGGAGTGAGATACTAACAACAACAAAAATGGAAAGAGACCTAGGGTAGTCATATCAGATGACCTTAAGGTGGGCAAGCAATGTGAGAAGGCAGTAAGGAGGGCTGGCGGGACACTGGGATGCATAGGGAGAGGCATCACCAGTAGAAAACAGAACATTGTTATCCCTCTGTAAAGACAGTTGGTGAGACCCCATCTGGAGTCCTACGTGCAGTTCTGGAGACCCCATCTCCGCAAGGACATAGACAGGATGGAGGCTGTCCAGAGGAGGGCAACTAAAATGGTGCAGGGTCTGCACCAGAAGACATACGAAGAGAGATTAAAGGAGCTTAATATGTATACCCTCGAGGAGAGGAGGGAGAGGGGGGACATGATAGAAACTTTCAAGTACCTCATGGGAATCAACAAAGTCCAAGAGGGTAGCATCTTTCAGAAAAAGAGATGTGCAAGAACAAGGGACACAATCTGAAGATAGAGGGGGGGACGGCTCAAAGGTAATGTGAGGAAGTATTTTTTTCATGGAGAGGGTTGTGGATACATGGAACAGCCTTCCTGAGGAGGTAGTGGAGTCAAAAACAGTGAGGGAATTCAAGAATGCATGGGACAGACATAAGGCAATTCTAGTGGGGGGGTAGGAGGAAGTAGGCTGTTGGTCCACTAGGATCTGCAGCTTATCCATTAGGTAGGAGAAGGGGCAGACTACGTGGGCCAAGTGGTTCTTATCTGCCGTCAAATTCTATGTTTCTATGTTGAGAACTATGGACTGACCTTAGCAGAAAAAAATATATATATGTGCCCTCACCTCCAGGGCAACCAAAAGACAAATTCTACAGAAATGGAAATGGCCAGAGTTGCGGAGCTTTGACTACACTAAATGGCTCCATGTATTTAGAAAAACTACATGTTTAGAAAAATTATCAGATCATACCGAGATGAATGAAAGCCAATCAGAGGGACATAACACAAACTGGAGGGAAATTATGAGTATTCTACCTCCTATGTTGAAATTGGACTAGAGCGCTAAAATGGTTTTATAGTAAAACTTCATCAGGAAGAAACCCAGAAATGAGACAGAAAATATTTCCTTAGAGTTTTATTTACTCCTTTTTTAGATGTGGCCAGAATTTAAAGCAGCAGTGCAATGAAAATGGGTTAAAATTTAATCCCACCTTTTTTTCTTCATAATTGACTGGTTTATTTTGGTGGTGAAATTTTCAGTTTCTGTTATTGTGTAAGAATTTTATGAAAGTTTTAAAATAATTATTTCTCAAGAAAAGAAGATGGTCACCTGATTTTTACATAGAAATAACATTAAAGACCTGAGGTAGGTAAGAATCCAGACAAAAATTGCAAATGTACAGCACACAGCATAGGAAGCATCTAGAAAACCCAAATCAACAGTTCTGCCAATATTTTTCATAGCCACAGCAGAAAATTAGCTTTTTGGAATATCTTTTTTCATTGCACTGCTGCTTTAAACAGTATTTATCACTTGATGTATGGAAATTGAAGATAAAATATGTATTGTTATGAAATATTATGATATTGCTTGTAATTTAAAAAATGCACTGATAAAATATATGATTTAAAAAAAAAAACTGTAAGGAATTTACCTGCTAACTGCCACCTGCAGAACTCTGCCACCAAAGGTCACATCAGTGGAGCTCTGAACATCCAAACTGTAGTGCTTGGTGAAAGTGTGGACAAAGGACCACGTAACTGCCTTGCACGATTCCAAAACAGACGCCTCACCTCTCTCTGCCCAGGAGGTGGCCACATCCCTGGTGAAGTGAGCTTTGATGAGAGCCAGAGTCCTCTTCTTGACTGCGACATAAGCCTGAGCAGTACAGGCTCTCACCCAACTAGCTAGGGTGGCCTTGGAGGCTTTCTGACCCTGCTTGGCCACTCCAAAATGGACGGACCTGTCCAATTTCCAAAACTCAGCAGTCCATCTAAGATATGTCCTAATGGCCCACTGTATATCTAACTTGTGCCACTCCTTCTCCTTTGCACGAGCACAATGCGGACAGAAAGATGGGAGACAAATTTCCTGGTTCACATGGAAGGCCGTGGGAACCTTCAGAATGAAAGATGAAACTGTTCTTTTTTGTAAATATATTCTTTATTAAAAAATGTCATTTTTACAGTCGCATTTTCTTCTATGTACTCTGCCATATCGGCAGGGTTACAATTCATACAAACTGTCAGTAATACACTTCGGGCAGGCAGTATATTTTTACCTTACAACACAGCCTTCTTAAATTAGCCTTTTTCGTTTTTCACACCTTTCTCCTTTCGTCTCCCCAGGAACACTTATCCTCCATTTAACTCCTGATCTTCCCCTGTGATTCTACTCCTTCAGAAGTTTGAACCCTGATGAATCTCCACCACCCGGATATAAGGGCCTCTAGCCTTGTTACAGTCAACTGTTCTGATCCTAGGTGCCAGAGGCTCACCAGTATCCAATGGGTCCAAACAGATTTGGAAAAATTAATAGTACTAGGGGACAAAGTGTGGGTCTTTAGTCATGATGTATATTATCCATCTTCTCCACTTTGTGGAGCAGAGATCTGAGTTGTCATTCAGGTTATACATGATTCTCTCTGACCTATATATGTGGTTGATTATATCTCTCCAATCCATTATTGAATGTATCACTGTAGTGAGCCAGCGTTTAGTGATGGCCTTCTTCGCTGCAAGAAGGAAAATCCCCATTAAGTACTGGCACTGAGGGTTCCTCAGCTCGCGTGGGAAAACGTGCAGGATAAAGAACTCCCTGGACAGGGGGATCCTGTGCCCAAAGAGCTCTTCAAATTCACCCCATAGCCACACCTTGAGTACTGTGTACAGTACTGGAGACCACACTTGAAGAGGGACATACAGCTCCTGGAGAGGGTACAGAGGAGGGCAACAAAGATGATACGAGGGCTAGGGGATTTGACTTACGAGGACAGACTTGAGGAGCTCTGCCTGTTTTCATTGGAGGAGAGGAGAGCAGGGGGACATGATTGAGGTCTTCAAGTACCTCAAGGGAATAAATAGGGTAAACATGGAGGATCTTTAGACTAAAGCAGGAGGCATCACCAAAGGGCATGGTTTGAAGTTGGAAGGTGGAAGGGTGAGGGGAAAAGAGGAGGAGGTTTTTCACTGAGAGGGTGGTGGACCCTTGGAATGCTCTGCCTGGTGAGCTGGTTCAGAGATCCACAGTGGAGGGCTTTAAGAGAGGGTGGGACAGACACAGAAAGTGGATGTATCAGATGATGGCCTGTCCCGGGGGGGTGGGGATGGATGATAGGGGTTTCTGGAGCACAAGGGATGGGAGGGTCTCGGCACCCAACTAAGGATCTAGGTTCGAGCAGACTTGATAGACCATAAGGCCTAATCTGCTGGCAAATAGTATGTTAGTATGTTAGCTCCTGTATGAATGGTTGTAGCCTTGGGCATGACCAAAACATATGGGAATGGTGGGCACTGGTATCCCCACATTGACGCCAGCATGTTGCTGATCTGGAGTTGTGATAATGCGAGGTTATTGCTGGGGTGCAGAAGACTCTCATCAGTAGCTGCCAGAACTGTCTCCATGTATGACGGCTGGAGATTTTTGATTTCTAGGGACATGGATATGTTGTTCATCCTCACTGTCTGGCAGGTATCCTTGCCGCTTTAAATCTTGCCGGAAGGTCTTCAAGCTTGCTCCTCCCACCCACCCGGGTGGTAAAACTCTCGGCTCCGCCCCATAACGCCAGATCTTCCTTACCGCTTGGAAGCTCAGGTTCCCTCCTTAACGCTCTGCGTATAAGACTGGTTCCTAATTCTTTGGTTTTGGCCGAATTAAAAGTTTTTACGCTAAAATAATCTTGATCTTCTAGCCCTCACATGACTGCGACGGACAAGTCGACTCCGGTTTCCGGAATGCCCTTACGAGGCAGAAGATGTCTCGGGCGGATCTGCACTCCGACGTCGTCTACTGTCTGAGCCTTGAGCACGACCCGCAGGCTGCACCTGTGCTCTTCCAGCTACACGACTCGTCCTCGAGCCACGCTGCCCGTTTACAACTAGGGGCGTCCCGAGCGTTTTCCTCGGTGAAGTCAAAAGAGGCCCAGTCGGCAGTTTCCGTGGCGGCGGGCTCGGCAGATCAGCTCGAGCAGATGATCGCCCTCGAAGAGGAGGCGGCACGGGCCGCTTCTACCTCGGCTCCGGCATTTGTCCCACTCTCTCTGGGTGCCTCTTATTCAGCTTCTTTTAAGGAGCTTTGTCTGATCCTCTCTACTAAAGGAGAGGGACCAACTTCTGCTGGACCGTTTTCTCGGTCCAAAAAGAGAGACAAGGGTAAGTCCCTCCGTCGGCGCTCTTGGGGCTGACAAGATCCCTCTCCCAGAGTTGTCGGCCGTCGACTTGGGTCAACAGCTCGGCCCGCGCCATTGGTCTCCCGGAGTACCCGTCAGGCCAGTTGAGCCGAGACTCCGTCCATGCGGTGAGACTTTCTCGACCCGTTGGGCGAGTGTCGGCAGGAAGCTGAAATCCTCTCTCCCGTTCCCCGGTGGGAGTTGAGGACCCGTGGCGTATCTGTGCCTCCGGTTCCGAGCTCGGATGAACCCTCCGAACCGAGGGCAGTGTCCCCCGACACCTCCGCACGTCCTGGGAAAGCCAAGGTTCTCGGTCTCGGACTTTGGCGGTCCAGCCGATCCGCCGTCATAGGTGGTCTCGCACGCGGCAGCAGCTGCCGCTCCGTCCTCCTCGGGGCGGGGGCTCCGGCGTAGTTCGTCGACGATATGAGGACCTCATGTGGCAACAGCTCCTTTCTGACTGGGACCAAGCCGGCGCCGCCGCCTTCCCCGCCATTAGGTGGCTGTCACCGAGCAGCCGAAACAACCCCTCGATTTATCCAAGGAGCCTGTTCCCAGGCCGGTTGTTCAGCTAAAACCAGCTGCTCCTGATCATCCCGGTGGAACCTCCAACACGTCATGGTTTAGTTCACCAAGAATTTGGTCGGCCCAGGACTGCCCCATAGGTTGTCTGTCACCTCACTCCCGATCGACCTGCAGGTGAAGGGTGGCTCAGACTTCGAGGCAGTTTCGAGGACTCTTCCGAGTCCGGGCGATTCCTCCCTTTTCTCCAGGCAAATGGACTTGGAGTTCAGGAGGACAGTCGGTGGACGATAGCCTTCGTCTCATTTGGGATTGCTTCGCTCATCTCGGAGTCCACCGGGATGAAGCTCGAACTGTCTCTAGCGGGCCAGGTATCCTCACGGAGATTCTGGACCAGTGATCTCCACGGAGGCTCTTTCCGGTGGCTGAGGCCATAGTGGGCCCAGCCTTGAGCTCTGGCAGCGCCTGCTTCCTGCCCCGCGCCGCCAGGATGGCCAGGACATGCAGTCCCTACCGGTTCCTTGTCTGGTTTTTCGAACACCGCCGAGGTTAGTTGACAGCTGCCCGGCATGCCGGGAACGCTAGGATGTGGACAACCTCCGACAAGGAGTCCAAAAATTGGACTATGCCGGGCGAAGTCTCACGCTGTGTCCTCCTCGGCCGCCCTCATGGCACATTTCTCTCATGCCCTGTTGGGCTCCCTGACGAGGTTGTCCCTCATCTTCCAGCGGACCTGCAGACCACGTTAGGCAGGTGCGAGACCAGGCAGGGCAGTGGCCAAACAGCGCTTCAGACTGCTTTGGACATCGGGACTCATGTGCCAGGTCGGTGGCGGCCGACGTGGCTAGTCGTCGTCGGGCTTGGCTGAGGATATCCACCTTCACTTGGATACCCAGCACAGCTGGCGGATGTCCCCTTCTTGGGGACCGACCTCTTCGGCCCTGGGGTGGAAGGTCACCTTCAGAGGATCGAGAAGTCCAATGCTACCTTGGACTCGGTCTCATCCGCTCAGAAGGACAAAGGCCGCAAACCACAGCCTAAGCCCTCTCGTCCCTCTGCGCCCGAGGCATGTCCGGCCCAGCAACGTCAGGGCCAGCAGGCTCGAGCTTGGCATCCCAAACCCAAGCCCGGGACTTCCTCCAACAGGAAGCAGGGAGGTAAAGGCCCAGGAGGTCCTCGGCCGGTCCCCCTCCAAGCTCGCCCAGTGACGGGTTGAGGTGTCACCCCAACCCGTCACCTCACCCCAGGTTCCCCGGGGAAGCAGCTCCGTCTCTTCCTTTTCCGCCTGGTCCCGTTATTACCACGGACAGGTGGGTGTTGGAGGTGGTGGGAAAAGGCCTGCCCTTGAGTTTGAGCAGGCCCCGCCCTTCAGAGCCGTGCACCTGGGGCATCGGGGTCCGCAGCCCATTGTCGGCTCGCCGAGCCGACATCGCCTCCTCCTCAGAAGGAGGTGATCAGGGTGGCGGACCCTCCCTCAGACCCGGTGTTTGTGTCCAGGTACTTCCTGGTTCAACAGATGGGGGTTGCGCCCATTCTCGACCTACACCGATAACAAGTTCTAAGGTCTCGAACCTTCAGGATGGTCACTCTGGCTCAGATAATATCATCCTTGGAACTCGGCATGTGGTTCTGCTCTCTGGACCTGCAGGATGCGTTCTTTCACGTCCCTATCCGTCCGTCACATCAGAGATTCCTTCGCTTTCGAGCAGAGGGATCCCTTTTCGAGTTCCTAGCCATGCCCTTCAGCCTGTCTCCAGCTCCCAGGGTCTTCACCAAATGCATAGCAGTGGTGACAGCATTCCTGCGGTGCCGAAGGGTCCGTGTACCCTTACCTGGACGAGATTGGCTGATAGCAGCCCCCTCCAGACAGGGGGTGGAACGGTCCAGAGATCTGGCCCTCCAGGTTTGCTCTCAAGTCGGCCTTCTCATCAACGAGGCCAAGTCGGAACTCGAGCCGAAGCAGGTGATTCTTTTCATCGGGGCAGAGCTCGACTCTCTTCGAGCCAGAGCACGGCTCCCGGAGGACAGGGCCGAGGTTCTTTCCTCCTTTGCCCAATCATTTTGGTTGGGCACCGCGCCTGCCTGGGACTTCCCAGCCTCCTGTCTCATGGCGGCCTGCACCAGCGTGGTCCGTTAGGGCCACTGGCACATGCGCTCTTCAGTAGGGACTGGCTAGCCAGTGGTCACAACGCCGCGATCCATTGGACCAGCTAGTGTTAGTGGACCCAGGGATGTGGAATGCTCTCCGTGGTGGACCGCTCCAGTTCATCTGCAGGAGGGCATCCCGCTTGTCCGCCTGTTGTCGACGGTCTCTATTGACCTATGCCTCTCTGATGGGTTGGGATGCCCATCTGGGGAACACCGGCGACGGCCTCTGGTCCTCGCGAGTTCCGCCATATCAACTGCTGGCTCCCAGCGGTCCGCCTAGCTCTCACCGCCTTTGCTCTGCTTTCTCCGGGGTCTAGTGGTCCGAGTCCAGACGGACAATACCACTACCATGTACTATCTAAACCGCCAGGCGCGGACACGCCCATGCTTCTATGCAAGGAAGCCTCCGTTGGTCACTCATGCGCAGCCTGGAGGCGGATCTCCTAGCCATTCATGTGGCAGGAGCCTCCAACACCCTGGCCGATGCCCTAAGCCGGATAGGGTCTGCATCCCACGAGTGGTCTCTCCTGCCGGAGGTAGTACAAGATCTGTTCTCCCACTGGGGCACACCTCAGGTGGACCTGTTTGCCTCCAGGGAGAATGCGAAGCTGAGGCTGTTCCATGCCCGCCCCCCCTCAGCAGGGCTCGCTGCAGGGGGATGCCTTCTCGAGGCTGTGGACCCCGGGCCTCTTCTACGCCTTCCCCCATTTCCCTTCATACACAAGGTGCTTCAAAGCAAGGAGGGACAAGGCGAGGTGATTCTGATAGCCCCAGACTGGCCCCGCCAGTTCTGGTACCCAGATCTCCTCAGCCTCAGCTCCAGGCTCCGAGGCAGCTTCCAGCTCGCCTCGACCTGCTCTCAGTCAATCAGGGAAGGTGTTCCATCCGGACCTTCAATCCCTGCACCTGGACGGCCTGGTTCCTGAGCGGCTAGAGTTACAGGCCTTGGGTCTTTCCGACGAGGTCCTCAATGTAGTTGAGGCGTCCCGTAAGGAGTCGACCAGGAAATGCTATGCCTTCAAATGGAAGAGGTTTTCCATTTGGTGTCAGGGCAAGGGCTTGGACCCTTCCTCCTGTTCGTTGGCAAGCATCTTGGACTATTTATGGTCCCTTTCTCGGCAAGGGCTTAGGTCGACGACCCTAAGGGTGCACCTGGCAGCCATCTCTGCTTACCGGGCGCAGGCCGGGGGCAGTCGGTGGCGCAGGAGAAGGTGGTCTGGCGCTTTTCAGGCCTTGATCACATTTCCTCGGTGCGAGAACCTCCACCTGGTGGGATCCTACTGCTCTGATTGGCAAAGCTCATGGGCAAGCTGGCCTCGAACCAATGCACAGGTGTGATCTCTCTCACCTGTCGTGGAAGACCGCTTTCTTGGTGGCTATCACGCCAGCCAGAAGGATGGGAGAGCTCCAGGCGCTCTGCATTGAGTCTCCTTACCTGGTCTTCCACAGGGACAAGGTTGTCCTGCGCCCCCACCCGAAATTCCTTCCGAAGGTGGTGTCGGAGTTTCACCTTAACCAGGTGTTGACTCTGCCGGTGTTCTACCCCAATCACACCTCGGAGGCCGAATACAGGCTCCATACTTTGGACCCTAGAAGGGCGCTCGCTTATTATAAGGAGCGCACGGCTGAAATTCAGGGAGAGGTTCGCCAGCTGTTTGTCACCTACGCTGAAGCCGCACCTGGCAGACCTGCAGCCAAGCGGACGATAAGCAGGTGGGTCACCTCCTGCATAGATCTCTGCTATAAGCTGGTGGGCATGGAGCTCCCAGAGGATAAGAGCTCATTCTACCCGCCATACTGCTGCATCGGTGGCTGCTTCCAGGGACGTCCCTATCCAGGAAATCTGCAGGGCTGCTACCTGAAGTCAGCACACACCTTCATCACCATTACCACATCGACCTTGAGTCACGGCGATGCTGGTTTTGGGGCCTCGGTTCTCAGTCTTTATTCCCTGAAGTAGGGGTGTCGTTGCCTCCCTCCTCCCGGAGAACTGCTAGGAGTCTGCCAGACAGTGTGGATGAACAACATATCCATGTCCCTAGAAATACAGGTTACTCACCTGTAACAGGAGTTCTAGGAATGGTATATGTTGTTCATCCACATGACCCATCCCTCCTCCCCGGCTTCGACGCACAACCTGAGCTTCCAGCGGGCCAGATCTGGCGTCATGGGGCGGAGCCGAGAGTTTTACCACCCGGGTGGGTGGGAGGAGCCAGCTTGAAGACCTTCCGGCAAGATTTAAAGCGGCAAGGATACCTGCCAGACAGTGTGGATGAACAACATATACCATTCCTAGAACTCCTGTTACAGGTGAGTAACCTGTATGTGTGGCATATGATGCCCCACAGCTGTGGAGTTATTTGGATACCCAGTTCTGCACTCCATTTTTCACTTATTGTCCCTGTATTTCTGCCTGATGTTTCCATCAAAGATTTATAAAGCGCTGAAATGGCATGCGGTAACTCCCTGGCTTGCAGTACTTGTTGCAGCAGCTTCACCAGGTGGGGATGTTCCCCTGGGGCAAGTACCGCTAAAGGGAGAGTATCATAGTAGTGTTGTATCTGTAAATAACAGAAAAAATCCGATTGACACAGGTGGAACTCCTGCCGGATCTCCCCAAACACCTTAAAATAGAGTCCCACAAGGAGCTGTGCGAGATTTGTAAGGTGCATGTGCCTCCAATTGTGGAACGTGTGGTCATTTAAAGCTGGAGCAAAATTCTCCAGCAGTTCTATCGGGCACATCAATACCAGGAATGGGGTGAGCTTTAGGGATCTATGGGCAAAGTGCCAGGCCCAGATTTGGTGTGTAATCCAGGGGTTCGAGGTCAGCCGTCCCAACACAGGAGGATTTATATGTAGGATAAGGCTTTGAAGGTCTGGTAGAGGCAGTGCACTCTCCTCCATTGCCCTCCAGCGGGCCAGAGACACCCCCAACAGGCGTTGGACTATGAAGGAGAGATGAGAAGCCCAGTAATATAGTTTAAGGTTAGGGAGCATAAGACCACCCTGCGTTTTGGGAAGAAAGAGCGTTTTGAGTTTAATTCTGGAGCATCTGCCCGACGAGATAAACCCAGAAATGCCCTTGATCCACACATGGAACAGTTTGTTCGGCAAGCTGAGCGGGACATTCTGGGAAAAGACAGAGAGCCCTAGGGAGACTCACTAACCGCATCACTTCAATTCTCTGGATCAAGTTCAGAGGGAGAATGTTCCATCGTTCGAGGCCCTGCTTCATCTGTGTGAAGAAGAGGAGGTAGTTATTGTGCATGGCATCCTCTGCTCTATGTGTCAGGTGGATGCGCAAATACTTCATCTTACAAAGCCCGCACCGAAATGGGTATCTCTCCTTAAGTGTATGAGGTGGATTGTAGTGGAAGGTAAGGGCATCCATCTTACTAGTGTTAAGCCAGTAACCTGAGTCAGCTCCGAATTTCCTCCAGAATGCGGAAGACTGCTGGAATAGATTGTGAGGGGTCAGAGAGGAATAATAGAACATCATCCACATAGAGGGCTATACAATGTTCAGTTCCATCTATCAATACTCTGGATATTCCTGAGGCTAACCTAATTGCCTGAGTGAAATGCTCAATAAAGATGGCAAATAGCTCAGGGGACATGGGGCAACCCTGATGTGTTCCCCTAAAAAGGGGGAAATAATCAGAGTGGTGGCCTGATATTTTGATACACACCTTGGGGGAAGAATATAGTGCGCGAATGGCAGCTATGAAAGGAGCTGGGAAACCCATTGTAGCCATAGTGGAGAAGAGGAAGGGCCATGACACGTGGTCAAAGGCCTTCTCAGCATCTAGGCTGAGAAGGACTGATGGGTCCTTTCGGGACTGCATCTCATGTACTAGGTGTAGGGCTCTACGAGTGTTGTCCGCAGTAGATCTAGAGCTTATGAAGCCCATTTGATCCAGGTTGATCAGTGCTGGGAAGACAGCATCCATTCTTCGGGCTAAGATGGACATCAGATATTTGTAGTCCATGTTGAGTACCGAAAATGACCTACATGAACCGCAATGTAAGGGGTCTTTGTCAGGTTTTGGAATTAGTGAAATTGTTGCAAATGACCAGCTGGGTGGGGGTGCATCCCTTGTAGAACCTCATTAAGGGCACAGAGCATTATCTGGCTAACTGATTGTGCCATACCTTTGTAAAACTCAGCCCCATACCCGTCAGGACCAGGGGCTTTCTGTGTTTTAGATCTGGGAATGGCCAGCGCCAATTCCTATGGGGTGACAGGCGCCAGCAGACTGTTTTGCTGGTCCAGGGTGAGTCTGGGTAGGTCCAAAGCTGACAGGAAGGTGTTGGTGGTTATTGGATCAGTCAAGTGGTCTGGGGTGTAGAGAGCCCTGTAATATCGGCAAAAGGCTTGGGTTATGTTCTTAAGTTTGGTGTGGTGCACGTCCGTGTTTGGGTCTCTTATTGCCACTGCAGTGGACATTTTATGTTGCTGGCAGAGATGGTACGCCAAAAGGTGAGAGGCCTGTGGGCCAATCTCGCCATATTTCTGCCGCAGGTATGCCAATGCTATTTCTGTCTAATGGGAACGCAGGGCATTCAGATCCTTTTTAATCTGTTTCAACTGTGCTAGTACTGAGTGGTCACCTTGCTGGTGTGCCATTTGTAAAAACTGCAATGTTTGCTCTAGCTGTGTTTGTCTCTCTTTTCACGCTTTGGCCAACATAGCTGTATGTTTTATCAGATGGCCACTAAGGACTGCCTTCAGAGTGTCCCATTGGATAGTAGCTGGGATTTCTGGATCAAAATTGTCCTGAATAATTTCCCTGATTTTATCTTTGAGAAAATCTCTAAATTGTTCACTTTTCATGTGGGCTGGGTTGAATCTCCACCTGGTATTGTGCCTCTCTATACCTAGGTCTCATGTGGTTATTACTGGAGCATGGTCTACATGCACTATAGCGCCCATTGTGGCACTGACCAGTGAGCCCAGACTCTCCTTCTTTGTGTAGCAGTGATCTAGTTGTGTGTAAGTTCCTTGGACCGCAGAGTAGTATGAGTACACCCTGTCCCTTGGGTGTAGGGATCGCCATACATCCAACAAATACGTCCTCCTAAACATATTGTTTAAAAAATTTGTGTGGGGCTGGCTGCTTGCCCCCGGGGCCATGGTAGTGTCCAAGGATGGGCTCGGAGTGGTGTTGAAATCCCCTGCCAAGATCAGGGTCCCTCTGGTCATCTCAACCACCTTATCGAGCAGGAATCGGATTGTTGGTGAGTTTGAAGCTGGTGGGAGGTAAATATTAGCTAAAGTTACTTCCTGCTCTTGCAGAATCCCCTGAACTATTATTAGCTGACCCTCCAGATCTGCCCATTCCTTTACCATCCGGAAGGGTGTGTGGCCAGAGATTAGTATGGCGACCCCTCTTTTCCTGCCCCCCCCCCCCATTGCTGAGGAGAAGACCTGGGTATAGCCCCTTCCCTTGAGTTTCCTGTGGTCTGCAGGAGTCATATGGGTTTCCTGCATATATACAATTTTCATTACAGAGATAATCTTCGACCTCTTTATTGGATTATCCAGACCATTCACATTCAAAGAATATACCTTCAAATGTTTGCCTACCATTTCTAAAACATATAAGTACAGAGTATGTTAAACCACCTGTCTCATATCGTCACTGACGTAACCTCTGCCAGTACTGATATAACCTTGTGACTATTTACTGTCTTCCTAAAACAAAGATCCTCTGGGTGGGAACTAGGGAGGAACCTAACTGAAAGCCCATAAAAAAGGTCCTTGGGCTTAACATGTAAACCTTTAAAACACTAACTATGACTAAATCCAAATGTTCGACTGATGAATTTGGGTGATCGGTTCCCCCCAACCTTTGGTGGCTACAGGCATGCCCTTGGGCCAACTGGGGTACCAAAACTGGCCTGATCCACCACCAAACTGCAGGACTTCCATCAATATGGTCATTTCTCATGACCCAAAGAAGGCTCAAGGCCTACTTTGTGTATCCCCGGAATGACCCGAGGGTCTCGTGACACTTTTAGTGTCAATGGGGATAAAAAAAAGAGGAGAGAAGAGGGGTTTTGTGACGTCCACAGCTCCTGTGCTTGTCCCTCTTGATCCTACGCTGTGTTGTAGGAGAGTGAGAGGCAGAATTGCTTTGCTGTGAGCTATTATCTGCCAGCTTGATGATAAGGAAGGGGATCCATGGAGGACCCACAACTAGTAGAACCCCCTCCCCAAATTGAGTAGAAGATGAGCATGCAGCCCCCACCCCACCTTAGCCCTGAGTGCGGCAGCGGGCGAGGAGAGAAAGACCAAAGGCTCCTAAAAGAGGAGAGGAGGGGAAGAAAAGCCCCATACCCTAGTGGTACAGGAGGCCCATTGCAAGAGCTCATTAATATTAACAAACATGAACTGCAAATTCCAGTCTTGTCTCCTACCCCCACCCCCAGGTTGCATAACCTTCCATTGGTTAGATATTAGAAAGAAATGTTAATTAAAAAAAAAAAGGGGGGGGGGAGAGAGAGTGCCCCAGTCCAAGAGAGAAATAGTCATGGATCCCTTACCTCTTAGGCCCTCTGTTGCGATTTCTAGCACCACCAGCATCTGGGATCCTGAAAAGTAAGGTTACATACAGCTGCCCTATCTGTGGGAGGAGGTTTGTGTTAGAAGAGGGGTTATAACTTGGAGTTAGTGAGGTCAACATTTTCTGAGGGGTTAGCGAAGGCGATGGAGAAACCTTCTATACACTAAAAGAGAACAGTACTGTTAAAAGCATGAGAGAAGAAAAAAAGGTATAAGTTTAGACTGCGACTTATCTGAACCGGCAGCGATGTTTGGGCTCTTCGTGAAAGTCTTCGATGGAGGAATTCGGGGGAAAAGTAGAAAGTCCCCAGCAGTACAGTCACAGTCCTCGAGTCATCATCTTCCCCTCTCGACAAGTCCCTTCATAGTAGGCTTCGGATGATCAGATAAGACCTATGGGTAGGTTGCCCAGTTAGCAAGGCCGACTTCAATGAGGGGTCCTGGGGCTGGTTTCTGTCGAGGAGCGTATCTCAATGGCGGGGGTGGCTGTCCTTTACCACGCAGGGTATTAGCTATCTGCTGGATGGCTTCCCTTCCTTGTCTTCTTTGTGAGTCCCACTGTCCGGTATTCCATACCCGCTGAGCCAGTTTGGAGAAAATCGTTGGTCTCTGTGCATTCTGCTCCTGGAGCACCTCGATATTGTGTTTTTTTAACTCAGTAGTTGCCTCTTCTGCAGTTTCAAAAGTCTGGGCCCCTTCTGGAAAATGCGCAGTTAGCTTCGCTGGGTAAGGCATTCTAAAATGGAGCCCCACTGTCTTTAGAGCTCTCAGCACTGGGATGTATTGTTTGCGTCGGAGCATGATTTCGGGAGCATAATCATTTTCAAGGTAAATTCTAGTTGTGCGATACAAAACCGACCCCTGCTTCCAAGTTGAATGTAGAATAGTTTCCTTTTCTTGAAATCGGAGGAAACGCACAAGAATCGTTCGGGGGTGCGCTCCTGCAGCTGGCATAGGGCCTAGCGTGCAATGCGCCCCCTCTGTTTCCATTGAGAGGGCCTCCGGTGTGCTGACAGCATCCAGGAGAAGCTGCTTGATGAATTGGAGCATGTCGGAGCCCTCTGCTCTCTCCGGGACCCCCGAAATGCAAATGTTATGCCGATTATGGCTTTCGGCATCCTCTGCCCTTGCCTGCAGCTTTTGGATATTTTGATATAATTGTAGTATGGCGCGCTCCGCACTGTCCACCCGCCTGTCTACCTCTGTGGCCTGAAGCTCGAGGGACTCATACTGTTTCTCTAATTTAGACACATCTGTGCGGAGCAATGTGGCAGTGGAACTCATTTCTTTCCTGAAATCGTGTAGTTCGTTAAGCACCAGTGACATTTGCCGCTGTATGGTGGTCAGGGGGAGATGCTTTGTCTGCGACCTGCCACGGCGTGATGAGACGGAGGCCTGCGAGCCCTCACTGCCCGAGTCCCCCTACGATAATCCTCCTTCATCTCTTTCTTCCTCTGGCTTAACGCTGAATTGTTCACCTCTCCGACATTTCTGAGATCCTCCGTGGTTGGGATATAGACTCGCTTGGCTAAAACGGCAGTTTCAGGAGGAATTTCTCGGAGCGAGGTAGGAGCCCGTTGAGTCATGCTGCCTTTGGGAGTGTGACGTCACTGGAAGTCTTCAGATGAAACTGTTCTGAGCACCACCTTGTCCTTATGCATGACAAGGTATGGTTCTTTGAGCTCACCAATCCTCCTGGCTGAAAACACAGCAACTAAAAAACATACCTTGTAAGATAGCACATCCTATAGAACCGACAAAAGTGGTTCAAAAGGTTCCCTATAGAAAGCATTCAGAACCAGATTCAGATCCCATGGCAGAACAGGGGATCGGAATAGAGGTCTAGTCCTGCCAACTGCCCTAAGAAAATGAATAACTTCTTGGTTAGTCCTTAGTTACAAACCCAAGGAGGCTCCAAGGTCAGACATGTAACCTCCCAGGGTTCTCAAGGCCAAACCTTTTTCCACCCCTTCCTGTAGAAAATCCCAGATCTGCAGAACTGTGCCTTTACAGGGCCGGATATTCTTCTCTCTGGCCCAAGCCGAAAAGGTGGCGTATACGCATGCATAACCTGCCGATATGGATATCTTTCTGGCAGCCATCAGAGAGTCCACCACCTTCTTAGAGAAACCTTGTTTCAGGAGTCTCCTCTATTCAGCAGACAGGCCACGAGCTGCATCACTCCCGGGTTTGGATGCAGAAATGGAAATTATGTACCACCGTAATTCTTGATCTTCTTGGACGAAGTCTCCACCACTCATTCACACTAATGGGAGTTTGCCGGATGGCGCTAGGACCCAGCGGGAGAAAACTTTTTCAGGAGGGCCGGCGCCCGAGATGGAGCCATGAGGAAGTGGCACTGCGAGCCTCGGCTCGTGCTGTAATGACTATCTCGGCGTCAACCCTCCAAACGCCTCAGTACCTTTTTCCTCTGAGGAGGTGCAGCGTAACTAACCTAGAAGGACTAACCTAAAAATCGGACATAAGATAGTCCAAATGACCCGTGTAAGAAGGGTCAATAATAAAGTCTTCACAGCTCAGCCATTGAGGGAGTGAAGACCATAAACAGGGAAGTGAGCTCGGGGATGGTGGTGGGTATGGGTCGAGTGGTGGAGACTTCGCTCCAAGAAGATCACGAATTACGGTAGGTACGTCATTTCCATATCTTCCTGGACATCAAGTCTCCACCACTCATTCACACTAATGGGAGAGTACCGAGGTAACAATCCCCCGAGACAGGCGGCAGGAGATAAAGAGCTCACATGCTTAGGACAGAAGTCCGTTAAGAATGGTCCTGCCAAACAACGATGTCGTCTGGCATGGACATCCAAGGCATAGTGCTTAACAAAAGTATGCACGGAGCTCCAGGTAGCCGCATTGCAAATACTGTATCTGCAATGGGCATGTTACGGATTTCTGCCAGAGATGCTGCGACTGCTCTGGTAGAGTGAGCTTACACTCTGCCTTCCAGCTTGACCTGTGCCACAGAATAGCAGTGGCGAAGGCATGCAACCAGCGACGCTGAAATGCATCTGATAGTGACAGGTTGACCCAGCCGGGTCTTGATGAAGGAAACAAACAGTTGTTGAGCCTTGCAAATTTCTTTCGTTCTATCTAGATAGAACTGCAACGCTCTCTTAACATCCAGCGAATAAAGAGTATGCTCCCTTTCATTCTGAAAGTTCGCAAAGTAGGTAGGAAGGACTAAAGGTTGGTTTAGATGGAATTCTGAGACAACCTTAGGGAGAAATTTAGGATGAGTCCTAAGAACTACTTTGTCCTTGTGAAATACAGTGTACGGGGGTCTGTGACTAGTGCATGTATTACAGAAACTCTACGGGCCGAAGTAATGGCCACCAGGAAGGCCGTTTTCCAAGTGAGGAATTTCAATTCGCAAGTAGCTAGAGGCTCGAACGGTTTAAGAGTGAGCATGTCTAGCACAAGGTTAATGTCCCAGGCTGCGACTGGACATCTAATAGGAGGTCTAGTATGCAGAATACCCCTAAGAAACCTCTTAACTACAGGCAACTGAGTCAGCGACATGGAAAGTACCGGCTCATGATATGCCGAAATGGCACAAAGATGAACTTTGACTGTGGAGTACTGCAGACCTGCATTTGAGAGCTCTAAAAGATACTCCAAGACTTTTTTCCGTGGGCAGGAAAAAGGGTTCCAAGAGGATTTTGCACACCAGATAGAGAAACACTTCCATTTAGCTGTGTAGGTTTTTCTAGTGGCCGGCTTACGCGCAGCCGAAAGAATATCTGAAACTCTACGAGAAACACTGAACCTATTCACCTCTATCTCTTCAGGAGCCAAGAGTGAAGGTGAAGTGACCTCAGGTTGGGATGGACCACGGGACCCTGGGTCAGAAAGTTCATCTAAAGGGGAAGCGTTTTTAAGTGGGTTTCCGATAGTCTGTTGAGTAGTGGGAACCATATCTGCTGAGGCCAGAAGGGGACAATGAAAATCATTCTGCCCCATGAGACTCCAAATTGAGTAGTACCCTCTGAATTAGGGGAAGAGGAGGAAAAGCATATAGAAAGCGTTTTGTCCACTACAGCCTGAACACATCCTGACAAAAAATGCCAGGAAGAGTGGCAGTTTTGCATTGAGTGGGGACACAAAAAGGTCCAGGTCTGGAGTCCCCCACTCTTTGAAGAGTGACTGAATGACGGTTAAGTCGAGAGACCACTCATGAGGATCCGCCTCTGTTCTTCTGAGACAGTCTGCCAGCTTGTTTTGTACTCCTGGCAGGTAAACCACCTAAATCAGAGCCTTGTGCTCCAGGCACCACTCCCACACTCTCATTGCTTCCCTGCATAATGGGTAAGAGTGTGCACCACCCTGTTTGTTGATGTAGTACATCACTGCCTTATTGTCCGTTTGAAGGAGAATGTTCTTGTGACAGAGTACGTCCTTCATAGCTCAGACTGCATAGAGGACGGCTCTCATTTCCAGGACGTTTATGTGAAGTTGAGACTCGTCCTGAGTCCACGTACCCTGGGTGTGGAGATCCTGGCAGTGGGCTTCCCAACCCATCAGGGACACGTCAGTGGTAATGGAGATCTGATGAGCCAGAGGTGCAAAGGGGTATCCTTCCCAAAGATTGTCCTCCTGCGACCACCAGGTGAGTGACCTCTTCAGAGGTTCCGTCACCTTGATGAGAAAGGACTGAGGGTGACTGGTTGGGGACCACTGAGCATCCACTGAGAGGTTCTCATGTGAAGATGAGCCAAGGGCACAGTGAACACTGAGGATGCCATGAGGCCCAGCATCCACTGCATCAAGATAGCGTGACCTGAGCTGTGTTCTCTGATGTATCGGGCCATCTGTAAGATATCGCTCCTTCTGTCCGCTGGAAGAAAAGCCTTCGAACAGGAGGTGCCCGGAAGAGTTCCTATGAAGAGGAGCTTCTGGGAGGGCTGCAACTGCAATTGGTTGAGGTTCAGCAGGATTCCCATGGAGGTGAGGAAGTCTGAGGCCGTGGCCATGGCCTCCAGAGTCTCTTGCCTGGAGGGACTTGCTAGGAGCCAGTTGTCCAGATATGGGAACACTTGTATTCCAGTTTTCCTGAAATGCACCGCGAGAACTGCACAACACTTTGTAAAAACTTGAGGCGCCAAGGATAGCCCAAAGGGCTGGACTCTGAACTGATAGTGTTGACCCAATGCCACGAACCTTAGGTATTTGTGGTGCTTTGGGTGTATCAGAATGTGTTGGTAGGCATCCTGCATGTCTAGGGAGGCTAGCCAATTGTGTTGATGAAGCAAAGGTAGCAGGGTACCAAGTGATATCATCTTGAACTTCTCCTTGTGAAGGAACTTGTTTAACTTTCTGAGATCTAGAATGGGGCACATGCCGCTGGTTTTCTTTGGGACCAGAAAGTAATGGAAGTAGAAACCTGTGTTTCGTTGATCCAGCGGAACTACTTCTACTGCCCTGTTGTTCAGAAGGCCTTGTACCTCGGAAGCAAGAAGGTCTGACTGTACTGCCAACAGCCTGGGCTGTCGTTTGGGAGGATGATCCGAAGGGGTCTCCGAAAGATTGAGAGAGTACCCCTCGAGGATTATCCAGAGGACCCATTTGTCTGATGTTATAAATTTCTACTGGTTGTAGAACTGAGTCAGATGTCCTCCTACTGCTGAGGAGTAGTCCCCCTTGGACAGCTGAGGTGGGCCAGAAACTCAGAAGGTGGCACTGGGTGCTTTGGGCCCTTGTGCCTTCTGCTGCACTTTCTTTTGCGGCTGAGGGTTCTGGTTTTTGTTAAAACCTCCTCTGCCCTGAAAGGACTGACGGTTGTGAAACTGTCGCTTATTGCCACCTCCTCGGGAGGGGGCCGGTGCAGGTCTGGCTGTCTTAATGGCAGACCCAGTCTTCTGTATGGCCTCCAGTGCTTGCTCCACCTGAGGTCTGAACAGATACATACCGTCGAAAGGTAAGGCCATGACTTGCTGCTGGGCGTCATTCGTGAAGCCCGAAATACACAGCCATGAAAGGTGACAGGTGCAGATGTCAGCCACCGCCGCCCGCGAAGCGGTATTGAAGGTGTCCATTGCAGCTTTAACCTGCTGGTTATTGGACTTGATACCCCTAGTTATGGTTTGAAGTAACTCTGAGCTAACCTCCGATTTGGGCAGAGTTTCTTACCATTGCTTTGAGTGAATGCCAAAGGACATACTCATATTGAGAAAAATAGCCTGGTAGCTGGCAATGCGCATACCCAGGGTTGAGGTGGCAAAAACTCTTTTACCTAAGGTGTCTGTCTTGTGAGATTCTTTGTTAATAGGCTGGGCTGTAGATCCCTGAAGTAGGACAGGCAAGGCAAGGCAAAATTTATTTAAAAGATGCCCAATCCCGGAGGCTCTGGGCGCCGTACAAAATTTTAAAACAAACATTTAAACATAATATACGACTTATACACAATAAAATACAAAATCTGACAAAATCAAAACCATAACTATAGATGTCCATCTAGACATCGAATGCTTTAGAGAAAAGAAAAATCTTCAACTGGGCCTTAAAAATATCTACTGAGGGGGCTTCCCTGACCATAATTGGCAAAGAGTTCCACAGAACAGGGGCCGCGGCGCTAAACGCTCTATTGCCAGCGGATTTCAACCTAGTTCTGGGAGTGGCCAGGAAGCAACCACTGGAGGAACGAAGAAGGCGCGAGGAGAGGGCAGGTGACAGAAGGTCTGACAGGTAACCAGGGCCCAGTCCGTGTAGGGCCTTTTAGGTGAGAAGACCCACCTTAAAGAGGACTCTCCACCTGACTGGCACCCAGTGCAATCCACGCAAAACCGGTGTAATATGACAGAACTTTTGCTGCCCAGTCAGTAACCGGGCAGCTGCGTTTTGCACCAGCTGCAGTCTGCGGAGAGATCCTCCTCTGACCCCGAGATACAGCGCATTGCAGTAATCAAGCCTTGATGTGACTAAGGCATGTACCAAGGTAGGGAGGTCCAGAGGCGGAACAAGGGGCTTAATCCTGGCAATGTTTCTGAGATGGTAAAAACAGGTACGAACCATGGAGGATATCTGAGCCTCCGTGGTTAAATCTCTGTCCAAAATCACGCCCAGATTTCACACCCAAGAGGAGGCCTTTAATGGCACAGTTCCAAGAACAAGCCCAGTTTCTGTGTCAGAGACCATCCTATCACAGACTCTGTTCGACTCCACTACCAGTACTTCCATCTTATCGGGGTTTAGCCGCAACCAGCTGGAGGCCATCCAGTCGTTTATCTTGGCCAGACAGATGTTTAGCACATCCACTGCGTTTGATGTTCCTGGGGCAAAGGAAAGATATAGCTGAGTATCATCAGCATAGCAATGAAAACTCAAGCCATACTTCTTAATGATTCCACCCAGAGGCAGCAGGTACACTGCGAACAGCATTGGAGCCAGTACCGATCCTTGAGGAACTCCACAGAGAAGGAGGCTGGGTATAGATGAGGAATTTCCCATCATAACCCGTTGCCTCCTGTTGGTAAGAAAGGACTCAAACCATTTGATGACATTACTGGTGAGTCCGCATAGGTCCCTAAGACGAACGAGCAACACACAATGGTCCACAGTGTCAAATGCTGAAGAGAGATCAAGGAGAACAAGAATTGTCTTGTCTCCCCTATCTCTAGCCCTGAGGAGGTCATTCTGCACCCGAACAAGTGCAGTTTCAGTGCTATGTCTGGCACGAAAAGCCGACTGGAAAGGTTCATACAACTCACGAGATACGAGGTGCTCTTCCAGCTGAAGCGCTACCACTTTCTCAATAACCTTTCCCAAAAATGGAAGGTTAGAGATTGGACGGTAATTTGCCTTGATCTCTGGGTCCAAAGATGGCTTCTTTAGGAGGGGTCTCACCAGAGCTTCCTTCAAGGCATCCAGAAAGACACCCTCAGAAAGGGAACACCGTACAATCAAGGCAAACACCGGGCCGACAGAGTCAATGCATCTCATTAAAAAAACGCATTGGCACCGGGTCCAGTTCACAAAAGGTACGCTTCATATTGGTTGCTACCTCGATAACCTCACTAACCTCCACTGGTCTAAACTCTCCCCAACCAGAGTGCACTCAGAACACATCAGGCGATCACTGCCAGCTATATCATTGCTGGCTGAAGAAGTCACCTGCCGGATCGAGGACACCCTGTCCAAAAAGAATCGAGCGAAATCCTCACAATCTGTATTGGAAAAAACCTTCCCGGGCTGTAGACAAGCAGGATGTAAAAGCCTGTCCACAGTCCAGAAAAGTGAGGCCGGTCGGTTCTTTCCGGCAGCAATCTCTCTAGACACAAACGCTGTCTTCTTACGGTTGATTGCCTCCTGGTACACAATATAGTGGGCACGCAGGACCAGTTTGTCCGCATCCAGATGGGATCTCCTCCAGCAGCGCTTCAATCTCCGACCCATCCTCTTCATCTCCCTGAGCTCACCATCAAACCATGGTGACCTCAGGTATGAAGTTCTGGGTCGTACACGGACGGGTGCGAGGGAGTTAATGGTGTCGGATAACACCCCATTATAGGTGTCAACCCCGACAGCAACACCTCCCACACATGCATCACCCACACTAGACAATTTTGCTGCCGTCAGAAAACCCTCAGGGGTCAAACCTGTAAAGGGCGACAGCAAATCATCTCAACAGGGGAAGGGCTTATGGCGGGAGCCCCAAGCGTGAACTGCACCGTGCAATGATCAGACCATAGAACCGGACTGAACTTGAGATCACTAATCTCAAGTCCCAGTGAGAACACCAGGTCCAACATGTGGCCATCCCGATGAGTCGATGCAGTAACAGCCTGCACCAAACCCAAGGAGGACATAGTCTGAGAAAAATCACAGCTGTATCTATGATTCACGTCGTTGAACCAAACATTGAAATCCTCCAGAAAAACACATCTGGGGGATTCCAACGTTGCGTCGGCAACAAAATCTTCGATCTCCTGCAGGAAATCTCCCATCGGCCCAGGAGGGCGATAAATGAGAAAAATCCTGCAGCCCGCATCAGGTCCTCTGCGGATGGCCAAACATTCAAAAGAACCTGGGGTTCTCACTGGGTGCACGGTGAAGGTCAGGCTGGATCTAAAACAGATGGCTACACCGCCACCCCTGCGTTCCACTATATGGCAGTGACAGCCATATCATTCTCTGCCAGGACTACAATGGCATCAGCAAAGGCTTGTGAGGTCAAAATGGGGCGCTCCTGGGGAAGGGCATACTTCCTATCTATGGACTTGGCCACGGAAGGAATGAGAGCTGGATTCTTCCACACCATCTGTGAAAGGGTCTCGAAAGAGGGCTGTACCGGAGGGGTTAAATCCATAAGGATTTCCGGGACATGAAGATATTGGAGACGCAAAAGCGTCCCAGGATCAATTTCTGTAGTCAGGGGAGAAAGAGTAGAATTTAAATTCTCAAGCAGAGACTTAAAGGAAAGGTCTTCAACAACAGGCTCTGCAGGAGGATTGATCATTGCTCCCAGGGCAGTGTCGTCAACATCACCACCCAGATGAAGATCTGGATTAGGCTCAAAATCATCTTCTGACATTCCAGGGGGGATTGTATAGACAGGAAAGGAGTGAAAATCAGGAGGAAGAGTAGAAGAAGAAAGAATCGGAGTCGAAAACCCCCAAAGACTGGATGGCGCCGCACTCATCCCCAGTGCCGCTGAGGAAAACTGCGCAGAGAACAAGGAGTGAGGCGCTATCGGAAACAGCGCCGCACACGGCACCGACAAAGAGCGTGGCACTGATAGAGCCCCTGGCACCACAGACGATGCCAACAGAGCCTACGGCACTGCAGACAGCGCAGACAGAGCCCGCAGCACCGCAGGCGGTGCCGGGAGAGTCACAGGGGTCTGAAAACTGCGATTTGAAGTAAAAGAGGGAAAAATGGCAGGAAATAGAGGCATCGGTGTAGACCCCTGCACCGCAGCCATGTGAGGGGTATAAACACCCGAGCTTGGAGTCGATGGCACCGAAGAAGGTACCGTGTGACTAGGAAGGCCCAACTGCCCCACCCGTCCTTCTGAAACTGAATGGCTCGAAGACCCTGGTGTTGGACTGACTGGCTCAGGCAACTGAACCAACCTCCGAGCCCACTGCTCCATAAGAACAACCCACTGGTGAAACTGCTCACCAGAAGCTCCTCCAGTAGGCAGAGAGGAGCTCCTGTGTCAAAGAGGTCGGCCACCAGAGACAGAAACCAGCGAGTCTGACAAAGGTGGAGACCAGCGCCTGGCCCCAGTAACCGACCGTCTATGTGCAGACGTACCAGAGGGCGACCTTGAGTGATGCCATTTCTTCTTCGACCGGTGTGTCAAGAAGAACTTGAGGCTGAACAGTGCTGAGAATGCTAATCGCTTCCTTTATGCTTTCAGGGAACCGCCATCTCCTGAGCACTGGACCGCCCATTGTCAGACTTCTCCAGGGGGGGCGGTGGACCAGACCCAGCTCGGCTGACTAAACAGCTTTCATACAAAGTCTCCCTACCGTCACCTGACCCGCTCATGGTCGACTCCGTCAATAGAGGGCTGAAGACTTCTCTTGTACAGTTGTTAAAATTTGTAATATAATCGGTTCTGATTCAAAATAATCTACAAAACAATAAACTGAACTATTGCTGCTAGTGAAGTGTAACTGCCAGGTGGGCGAGCGACATTGTCACTGAAGCGCCTCGACGGCGGGAAAAAAGGAAGCGAGACGGTTGGAAGGTCGACGCTGAGATAGTCATTACCGCACAAGCCGGGGCTCGCGGTGCCACTTCCTCGTGGCTCCATCTTAGGCGCCGGCCCTCCTGAAAAAGTTTGCTCCTGCTGGGTCCTAGTGCCTCCAGCAAACTCCCATTAGTGTGAATGAGTGGTGGAGACTTTATGTCCAGGAAGATCAGGACCCTAGGAGAGAAGAAGAAAATTAATCACCATAGTAATTATGTTTCTTTGCAGTCAGCCTTCAGTACTGAACTGACACAGAGAAAATGGAATGTATGTAAATGATGGAACTCTCATTGGCTCATGCCAATTTCAAACTGCTGCCCCTGGTAAGTGCTGCACTCTGGAGTGCTCAGATACATTATGAAGCCTAACCAAGTGTAGGCACCCTAACTAACTAATTATGTAAACTTACCCCTAAAACCCTTATAGGATTGGTCCCTGTAAGAAGGGACAACACAACACAACTGGTTTAAAAAACTTCTGAACATTAATTCTAATAACAATAGGACAGATAGTGACCAGTAGGGATGCAAGATAAGGATCCTTTTTTTTTTTCTGATTCTGGTAGGGGAGGCAGAGTGGGAGCTTAAGTAGGCTGAGTGATCGCCTGGAAGAAACATAATTACTACGGTGAGTAATTTTGGTTCCATCCTTGGAACACGTCAGCGTTACAGCGCCATGCCATTAGGGCGATAATCGGCAGTGCCTTTGACCACTGTTTTCACTGTGCCCTCCCCCCCCACACTCCACTTAACTATTGCTACAACTCGGGGGTTGACCTCAGGGAAGGGATGGTGAATCCTGATACACTAATACTAATTCACACTAATAGCTCAGCGCCCTAATGCTTGTGCCCTGAATGCCTGCGGTGAGTAATTTTATTTTCAAACCCCAGGAATCACTCAGTCTGCTTAACTAATGCAGACTACCAAGCAGTACCTTTGGAGGTAGGGCAGAGAAATTGTTTAAGAAAAAGGCTCTGAAGAACTGCTATACCAAACCTGGCATCACTTCTGGACTGTATGTCTAAGCAGTAGTGCCTGGTAAATGTATGAACAGTTTTCCATGTAGCTGCTTTGCAAATTTCTAGTAGAGGTATGTCCCTTACTGCAGCCATTGATGCAGCTGTACCTCTGGTAGAATGAGCCCTGAGGCCCAGGGGGCTGCTTACCAGCTTTGCTATAACAGAACTGAATACAGGCCACTAGCCAGTGTGCAATGATTCTTTTAGATACTGGTTTACATTTACCCACTTCTCCATAAGTGAGGAATAGCTGGGTAACCACCAGCCTGTGGGCCTTGGTCCTGTCAAAATAGTGGATAAGTGCCCTCTTGACATCTAGGCTATGCAATCTCTGCTCTTCTGAGCTAGAGCTGGCAGTGAAAAAGACTGGTAAGGTGAAAGACTGATTCAGGTGGAAATCCGAGACTACCTTGGGAAAGAAGTTCCTATTGGTCCTGAATACCACCTTGTCCTTGTGGAAGGAGATATAGTTTAGATCTGTGCACAGGGCCTGAAGCTCACTTACTCACCTAGCTGAAGTAATGGCCACTAGGAAAACCGCTTTCCAAGTAACATACTTTAAATCTGCAGTAGACGTTGGCTCAAAGGCAAGCTCCATTAGCCTGGCAATGCAAATGTTCAGGTCCCAGGCCAGCACAGGCTCCCTCAGGGGAGGGTGAAGGTGAAGGAGACCTTTAAAAAACTTCCTAAGTGCCGGCCCGGTGGCACTGGAGATTGAGGCGCTGGTCACTACACACCGCAACCCGGGTTCGGGGAGGAGTAGGTTTGTCATCCCACTCTTTGACTGCCCTCTGGTGGTGACTGGAAAGCAGTACATGTCGGGCAGCACACAACGGCATTCTACTATCGGTGGGGAGGGGACAGGAGCAAAGGTGGGAAAAGGGAGCTGGCGGCCCCATGATGGCCTCGCATCCCTGAGCCACCCCCGGATTCCGGATTGTGCTCTGGAGGGGGGGAGAGATGGCCGGTGCTCTCCTCCCTGGCCCCGCCGTGGGAGGGTAACCTGCAGGGGAACTTCCAGGTGTCGGCATGAGCAGGAACACGCGGGGCTGGAGGATGAGTCCCTCCGAGGGAGGGCCATAGCCACCTGCCAGGCTCCAGGGCGCAAAAATAAAATAATTAGAGAAAATCAAAATTCCTAAATACAAGATGAGATGCTAGTGACCTGTCTTTGCCAGATGAAATGTACGTAGAAACAGAGGCCAAGTGCACTTTCAAGGTGGAAGACCTTGAGGCCTAGTGAACTTAGATGGGTCAGATAGTCTAGGAGGACAGACAACCCAGCTGAAGCAGGGAGGATACCCCTGTGGCCATACCAAATGGAGAACCTCTTCCACTTGGAAGCATAAGTTGTTCTGGTTGAGAACTTCCTAGAAATCCTGAGGACACTAAGGACCTTTTCTGAGAAGTGTAAACTGGCAAACTCAAATTCTCAAGAACCAAGTCCTGAGGCGGAGGGACTTGAGGCTAAGGTACAGTATCCTGTCCTGCAAGGATGTCAGCAAATTGTGCCTCTGGGGAAAATGAATTGGCTGTGTCACTGACAGGGCCAGCAGGAGAGTGAGTACCAAGGCTGTCTCGCCCAATCTGGAGCCACCAGGCTCATTGTTGCTGGCTGAGTCCTGAGTTTTATCAGAATCCTGAGCAATAGAGGAAAGGGGGGAAGGCATAAAGAAATCTGCCTGTCCAATCCAGAGTCAGAGCATCCTCTGGTACAATCTCTTCTGCTGGAGGTCTGCAACAGAACTGTGGTAGCTGGTGGTTGTCTGGGGAGGCAAAGAGACTATCTCTGGTGTGCCTCACTGTCTGAACACTGAGTGGAGTACCTGCGCATTGATGGACCACCCATGATGATTCTGGCTGATCCTACTGAGAGAATCTGTCAGAATGCTGTCCTTGCCTGGCAGGTGTGTGGCTGACAGAGACACCTGCAAGAAGTAAGCCAGGTTCCAGACCTTCATGGCCTCTGTACATAGTAAGGTTGACCTGGTACCTCCCAGTATCCAGTGAACAAGGCGACCAAAATGGCGACTCAGTTTTGGTGCCTGTATTCATGGCTATCAAGCGGGGAGGTGAGGGATACTGGGGTGGGTGAATACCGTGACAAGAAGTAGCGGTATATGCGCTGGGCCAAGACGGGGTGGGGGAGAGGCAAGGAGGGATAGTATGTGGGAGGGGTGTGGAGGGCAGCTACCCAGCTGGTCTGCTAGCGGGTGGGAGGGCGGTTGGCTGGGAGCGAGGGTATAGGGTTCAGGTCCGCGTGGTGTTTTTGTTTTTTGACACAGGCAGCATGTATTTTTGTACGCTTTTCACCCTCCCAGACATGCACCCCTGGAGTTGAGGGGTTATGTAAGTAGGGGTGAAGCCCCTGAGGCGGTGGGGCACAGCCACGCACTAAGCAGAACCTGTGGTCTCGGGAGCCGTATGTTGTCCACGCTGTGAGTGTATATCGCCGAAATTGGTTTTTGGCGATGTACACTCGCCGTATCAGCGATCGTCTTTCTGCAATCGCCGGTATGACATGGAACCATGCTTCCCTGCTTGTTGATGTAATACATGGTGGTTGTCTTGTCTGTTCTGACCTGCACCACCTTGCCTGCTAGCTGAGGTGCAAATGACTGAAAATCCGAGTACACTGCCCTGAGCTCTAACAGGTTGATGTGCAGGAGGGATTCTTGAGGGGACCATGTGCCACTGGCCGTGTGGTCAAGTATGTGTGCCCCCACCCTAGCAGGGAGGTGTCTGTAGTGATTACTACTGAGGGGGTCTCCTTTTCAAAGGGGGTTCCCTCTCTGAGATTTTCCCTGTCCATCCACCACTGTAGTGCCTGTAAGAGAGTCTTTCAAATGGGTACTAGTTTGGAGAGAGGATCCCTCCTCTGGGACCAGTGAGCCCTTAGGTGGAACTGGATGTCCCTCATCTGAAATCTTGATCCTGGCACTACGGCTGTGGCTGCTGCCATGTGGCCTAGAAGTTTCAGGAAATGCTTTGCTGGCCTGGGTCTGTTTAGTTTGAAGGACCTTATCAGCTGCAGAATACTGTTCACTCTGTGCTGAGGGAGGAATGCCCTGTCTTGCAGTGTGTCGAGCTCTGCCCCTATGAAGTCCAGTACCTGAACAGGTTCCACCTGAGACTTCTGGGCATTTACTAAGAACGCCAGAGATTCTAGGGTGTTTTGGACTAGAGCAAGGGAGCCTCTGATGTGTTGAGAGGACTGACCCATGACTAACCAGTCATCTAAGTAGGGAAATACTGTGATCCCTTGCCTTCTCAAGTGAGCCACCAAGACAGCTAGGCACTTTGTGAATGCCCTTGGGGCTGAGGTTAGGCCAGAGGGCATGGCTGTGAACTGATAGTGGCCTGAGGGCAGTATGAACCTCAGGTACTTTCTGTGACTGGTTTGTACTGGAATGTGAAAGTAGGTGTCCTTGAGGTCCAAGGATGCCAGCCAATCTCCCTGCTGTAGAGTGGGTATTATCATGGCCAGGGTGACCATTTTGAACTTTGGCCTTGTCAACTGCTTGTTCAGGAATCTGAGGTCTAGTATTGGTCACCAGTCCTAGTTTTTCTTTTGCGTTAGAAAATATCTGGAGTAGACCACTTTGCCTTTCTGCAACAGAGGGGACAAGTTCCACTGCCCTAATCAGCAACAGGTTGGCTACTTTTGCTTCCAGAAATGCCCTTTCTGGTGGAGTGGCTGAGGGAAAACCTTTGCTTCTTGGTTTGGGAAGAGTTTTGAAGTTTAGTGACAGATCTTGGCTCACTACCTCCAAGACCCACTTGTCTGTGGTGATGGACTGCCAAACTTGGAAGAAGCAAGCCAGCCTGCTGCCTACTGGTAGGGGGAAGGCGACCTGTGCAAGCACGTCAGGGACTCTGCTTGGGTTGAGCCTTGGCCTGGGGAGGGAGGCTCGGACCGTCGGTTTGCCCTTCTGCCCCTACCTCTGAAGTACCCCCTGGCCTGCTGGTAGTCTGGGAGGACCTGGGCCTGGAAAAAGGGCCCGGAGTAAGATCCCCTACCCCCTGCCTCCCCTAGTCTGGGACCTATACTAAGTAGAGGGCCTGTCCCTGGACGCATTACTTCTGTAGGTGGCCCTGTATTCCTCCACCTTCTTCATGTAAGCCTCTGTTTTGTCCCCAAAAAGTAAGTTATTCTCACAACGGAAATCCATGGCTTTAGCTTGTGTATCCTGAGATAGGTTTGTGGCTCTAAGTCATGCAAACCTCCTCATAGAGACTGAAAGGGCCATAATTCTGGCAGCAGTGTCACTGGCATCCACTGCCATATGGAAGTGATATTTTGTGGCATCCAAAGCTGTCCTAGCAGTTTCTGCTAGGTTCACTACTATGTCCCTTTGGACTTTGTCAGACAGACCCAGTACTGTTGTCCACAGAGCTTTCCGGTACTGAGCTGCGTAAGCCATGTAGTTGGCTTACCTGACAAGGAGGGAGACTGCCATGTACCCTTTCTTGCCCATGGCATCCAATTTCCTAGAATCCTTGTCAGGGGGAATGGGATGCCAGTGGCACCCTAGCCTTGTCACAGGCTGCAGCCTGTACCACTCCCCTCATGATCTGGGTGAGGGAACAAAAATCAGCATTAGATCTCTCTAACTGATACTTTTTGTCTACTTTCCTGTGTACACCTGGCACTGAAGTAGGGGTTTGCAATATTTGTAATACTGCATTCCCAAGGGTTTTATGGATGGGCAATAGAAGTCTTTTTGTGGGAGTGAGACCCATCATGTCTAAGAAGTCTGCCTCCTCTTCCTCTTCAACTGATTCTTGTATAGAGAGGTTGAGGGTATCAACCATCTGCCTCGTAAATGAAGTATGAGACCAGTTGTCCTCTGGACCTCCGGGTGGGGGAACCAAAGCAGGGCCGTTGCCAGCTGGGGTTTGTTCCCCCCCACTCCCCCGGTTGGAACCTCCTTTTTTAAATTTTTTTTATTTACTATGTTTTTTTGTGTACTACTCCTGTTCCTTTAAGAATTTGAGGTGGTGGTGCTCTAAGAGTGTCATGCCCCAGAGGCTTTCCGAGTCTGACACGCAGCCCCCCTTGCCACCGCCAATCAGCTCTATGTAGTGGACTGGTCATGAGCTGCTCCGTGTCAGCCAGTGACAAGTGCAGCCCGCTCCCCGATCTGCCAATCAGCTCTTTACCCTTGCCAGTAGCGCCGAGCAGCTCTACTGTAAAATGTTCATGCCGCTGCCGCCCCCCAGTATCAGCTGGCCAATCGTGAGCGATGACGGACGTAAGCGGTGCTGATAATGCAGCTCTGTACTGCCCAGAATTTACACGCACCACTGACTGCCGAGCAAGATGGAGTGTGGAGGACACGAGATGAGGGATGTTTCTTTACCGCCCAAGAAAACTCGGAAAACATGTCGGCCACAGATTGGGCTTATCATAGAGTATTTTAGTCAGTCAGGTAAATATTGCTGGTGGCCGCCAGATCAGTTGTGCCCTGATTTTTATTCAGCAAGTCTGGGAACTCAGTTGGTCGTCAAGGAGTTGGGGGGAACTGACGAGTCAGGGGCTAGCAGCTACTGCAGAATGAAATAATGAAATTAAAGACATTGATGAACTCTAGCCTCCAGTAAAATATTCCCTGTGGCTACCTGCATTTTGCTCAGTTATCTCGACTTCTGCAGCACTGGCTGCTGTATTTTTTCTGGCCAGTATTGCTGTGTACAGCTAATTTTTTTCTGCAACACATAAATTTATTTTCTGCAACTTCAGTCAAACTAGGTATATGGATTACTTCTGCATCCCTAAGTTCTGCAACACTGTACAGGTTCCTTTTTTTTTCTCCTGCAACTTTCTAGAGGTCAAAATGAAATGCAATGCAACTGTACATCCTCCTGCAGTTTTTCCCTTTGTCTAGCCCTTTGCAACCTAGATATCATTGTGTCACTGTTGATTTACACAAGGCAGTGTGGTGTAACTGTTTTTAGAAAGTGCACCAGCTTGTGAACCAGGGATAACAAGTTTACATCCAGGGCCAAATATTGTGTAACATAGGGCAAGTCAGCACTGTAAACTCCCAGTGCTCCAGTCCACACCTATACATATTAATGGGAAGTGAATTAGGACTCCACTGGAAAAGAGATGCTGCAGAGATCTTAGCTGGGAATAACACCAACATTTTGGTGCTATAATTGGGTCACATATATTTACCAAAGAATAAATTAATTTGTGGCATCTCTAAACAGAGTTTTCCACAGTCTCCTTTTTTGTGAGAAATTGTTGGGAGGAAAACGTGAACTTTTTTGTGTGCCTGGACTGGAGAAACTATTTTTTTTGAGACCGTTAAGTAAAAGTGTCATGCACCCCTATGGTTCATTTCAGATATTTATCTATGTGGGACACTGACTCACTGGGCATAAAAAGTAAGGGTCAAATGAAAAACATAATGGGTCATATTGTTAATCTGAGCCCAGATTCATAAAACAGCAATTTAAAACCTCTGTAAGAGTGAAGAGTTGTCCCCAAGGTAGAAGAAAAGGTGGGTCAAAATTAAAAACTGTGTGCCAATTTTCCCAATCCCCCACCCAAAAATGAACCCTGCCCACACTTGGGTGTGGGGATCTGAAGTAGCATCTAAGGTTCCCATTTAAAATAATTTTTGTCCTTTCTGGTTGCTTTGAGGTAGTGGTCTGTGGTAGTGTGACAGCGTTAAATAATTAGAGGCTTCAGAGGACCTAGAATACCCCTGGTCTACAAGTCAGCAGGCAGCGGCACAGATGCAGACAATATTGTCACAGTAATATGACAGCTTTAGCATCTTGGTAGCATCAGGTACAGAATACAATGCGTGTACGGATTTGTCCCCGGACGATTTGTTGTGGTGAAAAAGCTGAGGTCATTAGGCCGCACAAACAAACAGTAACTACTCAAAATGTCGGCAAGCTGGAAAAGTTGCAGACGAATAGTCACAGCACAACTTGACAACGGGACAAAATGCCAAGCAGCTGTATCCCTCCCCACCCCCACCACACACACACACACACTTTCGTGGTAGATACATTTTTTTTTATTTCAGATTTGAATTCATACCTTTGAGCCGAGGGCTTTTTTACAAAGGTTCCAAGTCAGGCGACAAACAATACAGTACAATTACAATACAAATATAATATAATACATTGTAACATGGCAAAAGTAGTAGGACTGAAAGGAAGAAAGCCGATAGGACGAAGGCTATCAGGTGGTACAGGAGCAATATGGCATTATGGCACGATAATGCTGTGTTGCTTCAGAACGTTCAGAGCAATAATGCCCTGTTGAGCTCGTGAACGTGCTGAGAAAGGGACAATAAAGCGCTGTAGGGCGATGTCGATCAATAGGTGGCGCTAGGAAGAGGGACTCCGAAGTACAAGGGATGGTGCCAAGACAGTCAGTGGAGGGGGCTGATTCCAGGTGTAGGATACGTGAAGAACTGGAGAGAGCAGGGGAGGTGGAATGTTGGTGTATTGGCAGCCACTCGTTCCCACCCAGCGACTAGAAACAGTAACACTGGCAGTACAGTGGAAGAGATGAGGGGGCAAGGCTAACAGGGAGAGAAACTATCTGGAAAGAAAAGAAAATGGTCATTCGTCCTTAACAGCGCCGCCTATTGGTCGGCAAAAGGAAGAAGCGGTATGGCAAAACTGTTGTATCGTAGTCCAATAGTGAAGCACTAGACAGAATGGTGAGGAGAGAGAATAGACACGGAAGTAACAGAAGTGCTCTTTGCACTGCAGCGATGCAACACAGTCATGGAATAGTACCCCCAGCAGAGCTGTATTTGAAAAGTAGGAGAGGAGCACAGAAAGTGACGTGTGATGGAGAGGAAAACTCCTATGGCATGGTAAAAGCGCCACCTATTGGTCGGGACAGTCACCGCTCTTGAAGAAACACAGCTTGGAGAACTGCAGTGACCATTTGTGCATAGTAAAGGATGTAGCGAGTACAGGTTCCCCACAATGCACAACGGCATGAATGGTACGTGAAAACGGAGGGTCAGCAAAAGAGCAGCCGATTACAAACAGGAACTTTGCAGGTCTGATCATTATGAAATCGCACTGTAAGAATGTACAGCAAAGTTGTAATTGTGCAGAAATTGACACACACAAGATCACTGAATGTGGCCTGTGCAACGTGCACATGCATGGTTCTAGTTAGAGAGAGGCTTAAAAGTAACAGATGTGAACAAGGAATATAGAACTCAAAGTAGTTGTAGTGATCATTTCTGTGTCAAAGGAAGGAAAAGAGCATTCGTGTAATAGTTCCCTTGCACCTGCCATGTTACAAGCACATTAATCCACTCCGAAGGTGGCATCTAATGGGGAGTTAATGCATGGTTGTTCATTGTAGGCACTCGGCCGCACAATGGCCCCAACCATGCATTAACTCCCCATTAGATGCCACATTCGTCGTGGATTAATGCTTACATGTAATACAATACCATACAACACAGTTCAATTCAACAGGGCGAGACACAAGAAGGCATCGTTTTATATTTTTTACAGTAGAGTGCAGAATCATTACAACAGTAAGGAAGTGCTCAGAACATCTCAGCACTACTACAGTGCGGTGCATTGCTTAGATAAGTGCATAAACAGACCTTAGTTCAAGATATAGGCTATGAGGGATAAGGGGAAAAGCAGCCGGAAATGGCTTTGTCAGTCGTGTAGAAGACAGCGGAGAGAGGCAGTAGTAGGGGAAGGATGCTTTGCCTTGTCTCACATATCACCAGCAAATGCTGTGCCGTACCCCCACTGAGGTCCGAAGATGAATGTCTGTGACTCCCTGCTCTACTTCCACTGAATATCTCCACCAAGGTTTGAGGAGGGATAGCAGTGACTCCTGCTCCTTTACCCCATGAGGTCCGAGAAGGGGTAGCAGTGACTCCTGCTGCTTTAACCCACTGAGGTATGAGGATGGATGGCACTGACTCCCTGCTTTACCCACAACAAGGAAGAATGTCAGTGACTCCTGCTGCTATACCTCCCCATCAAGGTCCCAAGAAGGATGGCAGCGACTCCCTGCTGCTCCCCCCCCCCCATCAAGGAGGGATGGCAGTGACTCTGGCTGCTCTACCCCCACTGAGGTGACCACAGACAGTACTGGAGTCAGCAGTTTATCTTGTACACGGTGGACAGAATGTATGGTGGAGTTTCCATATGGAAGCATGATGTCCCAGATGGAGGGGCTTAGTGCTGAACATAAGAAGAAAATGATGTAGTCACCAGCTGGAAGGTTGAAGCCTTGCCTTACACAGTGGAAGGGTGCCTGCTGATGTGCTGAGAGACAGGGCTTCACCCTGGGGGCATGCTGTGGTGGAGGCAGGGACAGGCGTATTGAGCAGCATCCTGGGTAGTGTGGACTGCAGCAATTCGGGCTTTGAAGGAAATTGGTTGGAATGTGCAAGTCGTTGCAAATTATGTCAAAATTGCTCCAACTGATTTTTCCAAAAATGCCTTAGTAGATCCTTGCATTGCAATCACTTGCTGGACTATTTGTGGCACACAGTCTCATGGAGCTTCAGCAGCAACACAAATTGCTGATAACCCTAACCCAAGCAGAGTTCCGTGGGACGTCTGCTGCTGCTACTGTCTACCTTTGTATTTATGCCTAATGAAGAACTGTCGCATTGTGGTTGGTTGGGCAGTTGCCGGTCTTTGGTCGTGGACAGGACATTCATTTCACAACTGTTTGACTGGCGACCTGCTTTCCAAACACATTTTGCTCACAGCAATATAGCCACGATGTTTTGGACGACTTTCCGTCCATATGCCACACAAAGTATTCAGACTGCAGCCAGATAATTTTCCTTGGAAGAGGAGGAGAGCTCAGATGAGCTATTTAGCTTCAGAATAAGCAAGAAAATGCACCACAGTGCATCTAGTACCCCACGGCTTCTGAGGGCCTAGTGGACCCCAGCTGTTTTAAAGTCACAAACTGCCAAAAAAAGAACCTCCCTTGCAAAAATCCTAGCAACGGCCCTGCAAAGTCCTGCCCGAGAGACTTCTGGCTCTATAGGTTCTCCCTCTTCCTCCTCCTCTTCTTCCTCCAGTTCATCATACGAATATAGCAGTTCCTGTGGTGTGGGAACTGATGCAGAAACTGGGGGAGGAACCACAGTGCTGGCTGCCTGAAGGGCCTGCAACACTTGCAGGGCTTTGGTAATTTCCTCCGCGGAAGGCATAGCCAGTCTACTTGCTGACAGCTCTTTTGATTTTTCAGCAGGAGGTGCAATGGTATGCATTTCTTTGTGCTTTTGTTTTGCCATAACCGGTTCTGAAGCTGGTTCCACTGGTCTTTTTGCTTTTACAGACTTTGGCTTCTTGGAGGATTTTTCTAACGGTTCCTTGTTTTTATCCTTCTTTGAGGAGGAGGGCTCCTCTGCAGATTTGGAAGATGCAGGGTAGTCATCTGTTTAAGTTTTGAGGCCCTTTTCTTAAGTGTTTTTGGACAGAAATTTTTGCAAATATCACAATTTTCAAATACATGACTGGTTCCCAGACAGGAAATACACAAGTCGTGTCTATCCGCTTTGGCAACTATTTGTCCACAAGTAGTGCAAATTTTAAAACCAGTTGATCCTGTCGTTTTTCCTGGAAGTTTCTGACATTAGTGTCAGGAACACCAAAATATCCCAACAGAAAATCGTCAGTTCCCGAACCGCAACTTTAAAATGAGGAAAGAATAATCGGTTCCCTTAAACAAAAGACAGTGGAACCTACCACAATGCTCAGTTCCTGACAGGAAAAGGAACAGGGCAAATCCAAAAATAAACAAAATAGCAACTAGCACTATGGGTCCCAGAGTGAATCGAGTACTAACAGCAATTTAAGTAAAAAGTGGTGTATAAAAAAACACCAGAAGCAGCAGGTCCCCGTGATTCTGCGGAACGGTGAGGTAATGCTAGAAACTAACAAAAACCCACTAAAACTAAATACCTGACAGCAGGGGCAGCAATGTTAAAATAATTATAAATGAATGAACTACTTCATAAATAAAAGAATTCTGAGGACGTTGAGAAGAGCTCTCAGATGCGTCCAAACTGGCAGGCGGAGAAATGAATCGGAGCACTTCAGAGTGCAGCAGTTACTTGGGGCAGCAGTTTGAAATTGGCATGAGCCAATGAGAGTTCCATCATTTACATACATTCCATTCTCTCCATGGCAGTTCAACATTGAAGGCTGACTGCATTAATTAAGCAGATTGAGTGATTCCTGGGGTTTGAAGGTCCCCCCGCACTAGAAGACGAAATGGAGCTCATTGGGCTAGGTTCACCAAGTCCGAGAACCATGGTCTTCTGGGCCAATCCGGAGTTATTAGAAGAAAGCTTCCTCTTGAGTGCCTTATTTTGCGTATGACCTTGGGTAGGAGAGGCAGAGGAGGGAAGGTGCGCACTCTGCCAAAATTCCACTCTTGAGACCGGATGTTCACTGCTTCCACCTATGGACACCGGTAGAGGCTGAAGAACCGATGAACTTGAGCGCTGTGGCTGGAGAAGAACAGATGGATCTGAGGACGACCAAATCCTGACACTGAAGGTCAAACACCTGAGGCATCAAGGCATTTCTTCCTTTTTATAAAAACAGAAACCTCTTAGAAAAGAGCAACACCCTATAAATATGTAGAAGATGTGGCCCCCAATCCAAGTACATGCAGTGGAAATGGGGGGAAAAATGGCAGGCTAAATCATTTGAAAGCTGCAGCTTTAACAGGTACAATTTTAATTTAGGGGTGCTCCCTGTCACAAGGTAGCTCCAACCTGCTATGTGGATTTTCAGCCCCAAGGCCTAAAGGCCAAACTTTTCTTCAAAGAAGCTGGAGAGATGTTTCCCCTTCAATGGCACAGCTAAGACTGGAGAGTTGCTGCTGTCTGGAATCCTCATTCTAAGGCTGTTTTTTTCAGTCTTGGGCTGTGCCATTTCCCCTAGTAGAGGTGCACAATACCACAAGTGTAAGTACTATCCATTGACAATGTGGAGTGCTAGAGAAGCACTTCTTGTTCCAGGAGCTGAACGGACCAGCATCCAAGACTTAAGGGGATTCCCCAACTTAAAGGTGATAGGAAACAGTTTTTACACTTCTAGATGCCGCCCAGTTGTTTTTTTATTGGATACCCAGTATTCTGATATGTCTGTGACCTTTTTTGTTAAATTAATAATCTAATTTTCTTGCTTTTGTAACTATCCTGAATCCTTCTCTGCTCAGCAGTTACTGCTCTCTATTTTCATACTGCCTGAACATTCTGTGACATCACAAATTCCTTTCCAGGCCATTCAGATGAATAGCATGGAATGGGAGTTTCTGATGTCATAAAACACCTTAGAGATATGAAAACGAAGCGCAGTAGCTGGTGAGGAGAATAGAACTCAATGTAGATCTGAGGGCACCCCAAAGCTAGATTGATGATTTTTCGATAAATAAACAAAGAATATCAGAATACATAACTGGCATGGAAAGGAAGATGGAAGGATGGTTAACTATGTAAAAATCTTTTCCTAGCCGTCCCGGTAGCGCATAGAGCTGAGGTGCTGGCGCCTTACCTCGCATTACGCTGGCGAACTGGGTTCAGGATCTACCTCAGGACACTGGGGTGCTGGCTCGGCGGGGGCTGGGGCAGGATTGAGCCACGGCTCTCCCCTCCAAGGGGAGGATGCCCACCCATCTGTAGTCCTGCTCCCGTCGCGTGGAGGTCCGGTGGGTGAGTAGGCAGCATGGTGCCGTGAAATAAAGTCAGGGAAGGGGCAGTAGGGGCCACCGGATCCTGGTGTGAGCATGCGCCTCCACGCGTGTACACACATGTGTACACCGTGGCCTCAGGGGAGTGGGAGAAAAACTAAAAATAAAGTATATGTGAAAAAAATATATATTTTCCTATCTCCTTTAAGGAAGGTTACATATGTGTAACCTAATATTTTTTTCTAGTTCTGGCCACAAAGGCAGGTTCTATGCCTGATGTTGGTCACAAGACAGATTTTCCATCCAACCTGGGCATCCAAAAGAAAAAGTCTGCAATTTTGTTAAAACTGACAAGGAAAAGGGGGATTGACTTACAGTACATGTAAGGCTGACTTACAGATGAGAATGTAGGGTAAGTGAATGATCAGTGTATTTAGTCTACAAGAAAAAATTACTCACCTTAGTAATTACTGTATGTTCCTTCTAATGGAGTCTTGCTGTATTCTGACTATTGCAGTTAGCTCTAGCCTTTAAACTGCCCCAGAGAACAAAGGGTTAACTTTCTATGCAGAGCATAGAATGTGGAGCTTAAGCTCGGTTGAGGTCTCTGTCTGGAGCCCTCTGAAACCCAACCGTCAGATTCTTACGAACAAAAACTCACTAACTATCCTATGTGGAAATTGTAAAATTTTTACTAGCCAATTGGCAACAAAAAGTTTTGGATTCACAAAGGAAGACTCAAGTCAGGAAACCCAAAACCAAAAACCAATCCAAATAAGAATAACAATAAAACAAACACCCAAATAAAAAGAAGAGGGTGTAAAAGGAGTACCCCTGAGGTGCAACACTGCACCTGCCCATCCACTTCCCAAAAACAGGTTCTGAGAGGGGAGGCAGGGAGGGAGATCAGAATACAGCAAGACTCCATTAGAAGAAACATAATTACTAAGGTGAGTAATTTTTTCTTCAAACAACATGAAGTCTTGCTGTATTCTGACTATTGCAGACTACCAAGCAGTACCTCCATGGAGGAGGGACAGAAACTACTTTGGGAATAGGGAGATCACGTGACGCAGTGTTCCTGGTAGCAGCATTGAAGCGGGGCTCCTGCACCTTCCTCTCTCTCTCTCTCTCTCTATTAAATTTTGGGGAATATTAACCCCCTACGACAGGACCCGCGGTTATCTGTTTTTTCTGGAAGACTAGGGTCACGATATTGGCGCAATTTAACTCCACAACTGTTGGTGCCGAAAGGATGGAGTCGGATATGAAGCAGGCCTTACCCAGGCACACTCCACCGACCTCTCCAGAGAAGTTACCGAAGAAACAGCGAGCTCAAGGGGTTAATACAGGGAAAGTGATGCCCTCATCTCCATCCACTTCCCCCCAACTGAACATCGTTTTCTGCAAGAAATGCTTACATTCCGCGAAACTCTCTCAGATATTGCTTCAGAACTGAAATCTCCGCACAATGATTTTACGGGGCTAGCCAGAAGGATGGGAGACACCGAGGCTCGCACGACATCAATAGAGAAATGGAGAGAGAAAACGGAATTGGACCTGGTACAACTGCACCAACAAATTCACAAGCTGCAGCTCAAGTGCAAAGACTTAGAGGGCAGGAGCAGACGGAAGAATATTGTGATTCTCGGTTTGCCAGAATCAGAGGAGGGGCCGAATATGGGCGCCTTTTTGCAGAGGTTTTTGTTGAAAGTTGTGGGCCCTTCTCCAATAAATACCAACTACCAAGTGGAAAGAGCTCATCGCTCCCTCAGACCACAACCTCCTCCAAATGCCCCACCAAAGCCAATAATAGTGAGATTTCTGAGTTTTATAGAAAAGCAGCACGTGATTGATAAGGCAAGAGAACTGCAAAGTATCAAATGGGAGAAGGCTACCCTAAGGATCTCCCAGGATCTGCCTCGAGAGACTCGTCTGAAGCGGGCCGCTTACCATTGCACAGTCAAAAAGCTCATTGCTGCAGGCATCCCCTTCCGCATGCAATATCCTGCTGAACTTTGCGTTTCTGTGCAAGGGACCTGGTTTTCTTATGACACACTGGAGCAAGCTTCCTTGGATCTCTCTGCAAAATTACCTAATCTGTTCAAGGATGGCTGAACTTTTACCTGCCCTTAATAATATGTCTGTTACTCAGTTTAATTAAGATGTTGTTTACTTACTTTTTTTGGAGTTGATGGGTGCACTGATGGTGGCGTCTGATGGTGTTCCCGGGTCTGGCCGCTTGTCCGGGGGGTGGGGCTCAATCAAATGCAGTCTGGTAAAGTTCCTGGCCACTAGTGGGCATAGGACCTTTTGTTAACAGGCTTTGCTCCCCCACAGGTTCAGACTCCAAGCCCACGAAGTGCACCTTTCTTAAGCTTCCCCCAGTTAACCTGTTGGTGGAGCGTCCTCTGGCCCAGGTTTGTTTATTTTGCCCTTTCTTTAGGGACGAGAGCTGCTTTCACTTCATTCCTGTACCTGTGCTAGAGTTCCCATTTAGGAAGCTCTTATTAGGCCCATAACAGCGATTAATATCGGCCAGTCGGCTGCTATTTGAGCCGGAGCTCAGGGCCACTATCAAGCTTTGCAGCTCCGGGATAAGTGTTGCCCTATGGTTATTCACCCGACTAAGTTCGGCCAGGAGGCTGTGGAGACAAGGGGGCTATGCGCAGGTAGCGCTGTAGGGAGGTTGCCGTTTCTTGAGGCCAGTATTGCTGGGATAGGGCCTCTTGTTTAGAAAGTCCATTTATCCCTGCAGTGCATCTTAGGCTGGGGGTGGTGAGGTGCTCCAATAGTGCGTTCAGGGAGACTGCTCGATGTTCTAGATTGGGGGGGGGTGGCGTCCGGCTTTTCCTTCACATATGTCTCATTTTATTATATATAGTCATGGACATCGGGGTTGGACCATCCACTTATGAGGGGATAGGACAGCTAGTGGTTGTTATCTGGATGGATGGGCCTAGTGTAAATAGTTATTGTGGGTTGTTGGGGATAGAAAGGGGGGAACTTTAGGGACTTTAAGGGTTTGGTTTACTGGGTCCCGCCTGTCACCGAACATGGACCCTTTTGTTCAAAGTATTCATGCGATGACCGGGGGCGAGTTTTACTTCAACAACTTGGTTGGGATCCTAAGCCTTAAATCTATGGAGGTTTCAGGGTGAGTTCTGGTTGTGGGGCTTAACGGGGTATTTTATAAATGTTGGGTTGATACTAAAACAATGGTTTATGTTTTACTCACTGTTCGGGATAGCTTTTGGTGGGGGTGGACCGGAGTGTGCCGTAGGGATGTTGGGGATACATTTAGCTTTGTTAGATTACTGTCTGTTTCAGATTTCATTTATGGCTAGTTTTCCCATTAAAATTATTACTTGGAATGTTAGAGGAGCAAGGGACGTCTTGAAACAGATACAATTACTTAAACATTGTGTTTTTCTACATGCTGATATTATCCTACTCCAGGAAACGCATTTGACCAATTCAGAAGCACTATCTTTACGTAGACAAGGGGTTTCTCAGGTTTTTGCAGTGGGCTGTTCATCCTCCAGCCGGGGGGTGGCTATCTTAGTTAGAAAGTTTGTTGCTCTGGTAGTGGATACAACACTCGCAGATCCCGAAGGGAGACACATATTAATTAAAAGTACTTTAGATAATACAACGGTAGCCATTGGTTCAGTTTACAGCCCGGTGGGTGGGGACCCAGGTTTCCTGATGGAACTGGACAACAAGGTGGCAATGCTCCTGCCTGCCCCTGTGCTCTTAGGGGGAGACTGGAATATCCCTACAACTCAGGATCTAGACAGAACCTACAGGCCGCTCAAGCCTCCCTCGTCCTCTCAGACTGCTCTGCTCAATTTCATGACTATGCTGGGATTGGTAGATCCATGGTGCCTTCTAAATCCCGGGCAGCGGTTATTCACATACTATTCAAGTATTCACCAGACCATGTCCAGACTAGACTACTTTTTAATTAGTAACTCCCTTGTCCCGGGCATTTGTCAAGCTGGTATAGAACCTATAATGCTATCTGACCATGCGGTGGCCTGGGTATCCCTATCGGTAAACTCCCACATTCAGAGAGGAGCAATCTGGAGATTGAATACCCAACTGCTTCGAGAGAAGTCCTTGAGCTCTCATATCAAAGAGCTCATAGCTGATTTTATGGAGCGCAATAGTGACTCAGTTCAAAGGTATGACATCCTGTGGTGCTCGTTGAAGTGTTACTTGAGGGGGGAATTTATCAAAGTCGCCTCCAGGAGGAAGAAGCTATGGGACTCTAAGGCTTTAGCCTTATTATCCCAGATCAAGGAGAGAGAAATGCCTCTGTCTCCGGAGTCCTCCAGGGATACCATGGTGGAGTTGCAGGGTCTGCGTAATGACTATGCTGAGTTACTAAGGGAAAAAGCAGAATATGCTCTCATAAAAACCAAGGCTAAGTATATAGACCAGGGGGAAAAAGCTGGGCGACTGTTGGCTCTACGTTTACGACAATTAGAAAGTTCCCGTCTAATCCCATCTATAAGGGCTCCTGATGGCTCTATCAAAACAGAGCCCGGGGATATAGTCAGGGTTTTTGAGAGTTTTTACCAGTCGTTGTATGGGAAGTGTCATACGGGCTCAAACTCTCAGGACATTAGTGATTTTCTAGACTCCGTGAATCTTCCAGTGTTGGAAGATCCATGCCAAACCTCTCTAACTTTACCGATTTCCATGACTGAGATAGAGTTGGCGATTAACAGTCTCAGCCCTGATAAAGCACAAGGCCCAGACGGCTTCCCTTCTAATTTCTATAAAACTTTCTCGAAAGAATTAACCCCTTTGTTGCTTAAACTATACAATTATATGCTAGTGGCCGATAAGATAGACCTGTCGCTTATGGATGCCACGATCATTCTCCTTCTCAAGCCTGACAAACCTCACCCGGACCCAGCTAGTTACAGGCCAATTTCATTGTTAAATTATGACATTAAAATTCTAGCGAAACTGCTCTCACTTCGTATAAAGACATCTTGGTCCCGTTTATTAAGTCAGGAACAGGTGGGGTTTGTGACAGGACGTTCCCCAGCAGACCATCTCAGAACACTTTCTCATGTCTTTCAGGTGGCCCAATCCTCCCAGCTCCCAATGGCGCTAGTCTCGTTAGATGCTGAAAAGGCATTTGACAGAGTTAGCAGGGAATTCTTATGGTTAACCTTGCAAAAAATGGGATTTCCCCCCCAATTTATTGGAATGATACAGTCCCTCTATGTCTCCCCCTCGGCCAAAATTTTCTGCAATGGGGTGTTTTCAGAGAGATTTCTATTATATACAGGTACCAGACAAGGCTGCCCTCTCTCACCCTTTCTATTTAATCTGTACTTAGAGCCCTTAATTAGACATATGAAGCAGTCCCCTCTAATTGTGGGCACCCAGTTTACACCCAGGTCCTCAAGCTTTCCGTATATGCAGATGACATCCTCTTATATCAGTCCCATCCAGCCGCCTCATTAGAGCGGGTTCTGAGGGTGGTGGAGCAATTTGGTCAGCTTTCCAATTATAAACTAAATATTGCTAAATCAGAGGGTTTCCCTTTGAACAACTTGGTTTCAAAATCCGAGGTTACACACTTAGGGATTAAGTGGTCCTCGCGGGCCCTTAAGTACCTAGGTATCTATTTGGCTAGTGACATGGCCTTGGTGCAAAAACTCAACCTTGATGACTTGATTAAGGTAATTCAGCAGGACCTGACGAGGTGGCAAGGTCTACCTCTTTCTTTATGGGCCCGGATATGTATTATTAAAATGAATATCCTCCCACGCCTGTTTTACCCCTTGAACCTACTAAATCGATGGCTCCTGATATCTTTTTTTTAAAGGTGTGCACGCTATGATTTCCAATTTTATCTGGTTGGGCAAACATCCCCGTCGTGCTTTCCGAAAGCTTAGTGCTCCCAGACCATTGGGCGGTCTTCGCCTTCCGAACTTTCTTTTGTATTACTGGGCGAGTCAGCTAACCAAACTAGGGAGATGGGTACCTCAGGGAGTCACGGAGTACACACCGATTTGGCTCCAGATTGAAAGGGATCTTTTGAGTGCCAGTAAAATTAACCCCCTCTCGGTCTATTATCTAAAACAAGGTTTACTCCCAAAGGAGCTACGGGACTCGGTGGTAGGTACCTCCCTGAAGGTTCTTTCTCAATGTTGTTCATACTTTAGAATACCCCTTAAAAACGATGTAGGTCAGTCGTTTTTTTAAACTCTAATATTAAGGTCGGGGAGAGGCATCTTCTGCCCCAATGGCTCCCACAGTTAAGGAATACACTAGTGGAGGAGTTATATGCCCAGAATAATCTCCTATCCTCGCCCAATATCCTCCGTAAATACGGTATCCCGAACACGAAGATCTTTAATGTGTACCAGTTGCAGCACACTATATCCACTTTGTTCGGGCCCAGTTGCCGGCCTTCCTTAGTTAAGCCTATCCTGACACAAGTCAGTGAATGCTCCGGGAAGCCGCATGCTGTAGCTGCAGTATTTGCCTTACTTCTGACTTTCATTCACACAGACCCACTGAAGGGCTCTTCGACCTGGGAGGTTCTACTTCCTGAGATCAAACTGGATTGGGCTAGGATCTGGACAGATCTATATATTTATCTTACCCAAGACAGACTCAGGTTGACACAATATCATATATTAAACAACATGTACTATACCCCCTTGAGGCTGGCTAGATTACGGGGAAACTCAGACACCACTTGTGTGAGGTGTGCTAAGGAAGAGGGGAATATGGTACACATATTCTGGCATTGCCAGAAGATAGCTCCACTTTGGAGAGAGATTAAGGCTAAATTAGACCCCTGTTTAGGATTAGAAGATTTGTTCACGATAGAAGTTTGTCTTTTGGGTTGCTATCAGGATATTAAAGTTAAGGAACGTAAATACCATATGGCTCTGATTATTGTTAAACAGCTGGTGCTGAAACATTGGAAAGATCAACTGGTAATATCCTACGATTGGTTAACAGATATGTCAAACTTCTTCACAGCTGAGCGTTTAATAGCTGGTTTCAGGAATAATATGACAGGCTTTGACAGGAAATGGGGGAAACTCTATGCGGTTTATTTACAATAACTACACATTGACTGTTTAAGATTCCAGTCCTTATATCAGGAGTTGACCCTTCTCCTCACAAATATAATACTGCACATCCGGGGAGGGAGGGTTGGGAGAGGGGGGGCGGGTGGTACTTAATTAGTTGAACTTTGTTTAGTTTTAGGTGGGCCTTAATTTTGTGTACAATGGCATTGTAGATGATTGGCTGGTACATGCTTGGATGTGTGAAAATTAATAAACTTTGAATTTATACTTTGGGAATAGGCTCTGAAGTACTGCTGTGCCAAACCGAGCATCACTCCTAGCCTGGATATCCAGAGAGTAATGCTTGGTAAAGGTATGGACTGTTTTCCAGGTGGCTGCTTGACAAATTTCTAAGAGAGGAATATCCCTGGCAGCAGCCAGGGAAGCAGCTGTACCTCTGGTGGAGTGAGCCCTCAGGTCTGAGGATGGAACTTTTCCTAGTTTCTCGTAGCAGAATTGTATACAAGACACAATCCACCTGGCAATAGTTCTCTTGGTGGCAGGTTTGCCCTTTCCCACTTCTCCATAAGTGAGGAACAACTGGAGGGAATCAAAGCTGTGACCCTTGGTATGCTCTATGTAGTAGCTAAGGGCCCTTTTAACATCTAAACTGTGTAGCCTCCTCTCTCCTGAAGAAGAATGACCGGCGAAGAAAACAGGGAGAGACAGACTGATTCAAGTGGAAATCTGAAACCACTTTGGGCAAGAACCTTCTATTGGTTTTAAAGACCACTTTATCACTATGAAAGGAGATAAAATCAGGTTCCACTGACAGGGCTTGCAATTCACTGATACATCTGGCAGAGGTAATGGCTACTAAAAACACAGTTTTCCAAGTCAAGTACTTAAGCTCTGCTGAGGACACAGGTTCAAAGGGAGGTTGCAAAAGTTGAGCAATGCAAACATTTAAATCCCAGGCAGGGGCAGGGTCTCTAAAGGGAGGATTGGTATGAAGCAATCCTTTAAAAAATGTACAGAACACAGGATGAGAAGATAGTGAGAAAGACTTCCCCACTGACAGAAAAGCAGAAACAGCTGACAAGTGCACCTTGAGAGTAGCTGATCTGAGGCCTAAGCCATTCAGATGGACCATACAATCCAGAACTGTAGGCAATTCAGCAGTGTCTGGGGAAACATGTTTCTTGGAACACCAAATGCTGAATCTCTTCCATTTGGAGTTATAGATTTTTCTAGTGGCGGGCTTTCGAGAGGCTTTGAGAATTTCCAGAACTCCCTGAGACAGATGCAAATCTGCATACTCTAACTCTTCAAGAGCCATGCCTTGAGATTGAGAGACTGAAGATTGGGGTACCAAATCCTCCCCTGAGAGGAGGTTAACAAGTTGTAATTCCTGGGAAGAGACAGGGGAAGATGGACTGCTAGGGACAGCAACAGGGGATACCAAGGCTGTCTGGCCCAGTCTGGAGCAATCAGAATCACTTTGCAAGGTTGTGACCTTATCTTGACTAAAACTTTAAACAGCAGAGGAAAGGGAGGGAAGGCATACAGAAATGTCCCTTCCCAGTTCAGAATCAGAGCATCCAGAGGGACTGAGCCCAAGACTGGGAGTCTGCAACAAAAGAGAGGAAGTTGGTGATTGTCTGAGGCTGCAAAGAGATCTATCTCTGGAGTGCCCTACCTTGAAAAAATCACCTTCAAGACCAGAGGGTCCAGGGACCATTTGTGATGACCCTGTGAGATCCTGCTCAGTGTATCTGCTAGCACATTGTCCTTCCTTGGAAGGTGGACTGCTATCAGAGAGGTTTGCATTGAATAAGCCAGAGACCACAACTTCATGGCTTCTGTGCACAAGGCCGAAGACCTGAGTGCCTCCCTGCTTGTTGATGTACCACATGGTGGTGGTGTTGTCTGTTCTGACTTGAACCACCTTGTTCTGCACTGACTGAGAGAAAGCTTGCAGGGCCAGAAAAACTGCCCTGAGTACTAGGAGATTGATATGGAGAAGGGATTCCTGGGGGGACCACAGTCCCTGGGAAGTGGGGGCCCCCAGATGGGCTCCCCAGCCCAGAAGGGAAGCATCCATGGTAAGGACCACTGAATGAGACTGAGTGGCAAATGGGACTCCTTGCCTTAAATTGTCCTGATCCTGCCACCATTGAAGGGCTTGGATCAGGGTCTGAGTCACCGGAATCAGTTTGGTAAGGGAATTCTTCCTCTGGGAACAAAAGGCCCTCAGATGGAACTGAATGTCCCTCATCTGGAATCTTGCCCCTTGGACCACTGCTGTAGAAGCTGCCATGTGGCTCAAGAGCTGGAGGAAATGCCTTGCTGGTCGAGACACCTGAAGGCTGAAGGAAGAAGCCAGTTCTATAAGAAGTCTTGCCCTTTCCAGGGGAAGAAAGGCTCTTACTTTGACAGTATCCAGCTCTGCCCCTATAAAGGTAAGGAACTGCACTAGCTCGAGAACTGACTTGGGAAGATTGAGAAGAAATCCTAGAGAAGTGAGCACTAGCTGGGTCACTTGCAGGTCTGACTTGACTTGGTCTGGAGACTGGCCCACTATAAGCCAGTCGTCCAGATATGGAAAAATGGAAATTTTTTGCCTTCTTAGAAAGGCAATAACTACTGCCAGGCACTTTGTGAAAACCCTTGGGGCTGATGTTAGACCAAAGGGCATTGCTTTGAACTGATAGTGGCCTGAGGGCAACTCGAACCTGAGGTACTTTCTGTGGGGGCACCTGATGGGAATGTGAAAATAGGAATCTTTGAGGTCCAGGGAGGCTAGTCAGTCCCCTGGCCTTAAAGAGGGAAGAATTATTCCCAGAGTTATTATCTTGAACTTTGGTTTTAAAAGAGGTTTGTTCAGGTATCTTAGGTCTAGGAAGGGTTGTCACTCCCCTGTCTTTTTTGGGGTAAGGACGTACCTGGAGTACAGCCCTTTGCCCCAGTGTAGGGTAGGGACTCTCACTATGGCTCTTAAGGCTGGAAGAGATGAAACCTCTGCCTCTAGGGCAAGGGTTTCTGAGAGACCTGCAGGTGGAAAATATCTGGCTCTCATCTTTAGAAATTATTTGAAGCTGAGAACCAGTCCCTGGCTTACTACTTCCAGGACCCACTTGCCTGAGGTGACAGACATCCAGTCCTGGACAAAGTAAGCCAGCCAACCCCCTACTGGAATAGGACAGTCAACCCAGGCAGACACATCAGGGTGACTGCTTGGCAGGGCCCTTAGGCTGAGGAGTGGATGCAGCCCTGCTCATCCCCCTTCTGCCTCTCCCTCTGAAGAACCCCCTCTGTGAAAAGGGAGAAGAGGCCTGTGCTTGGTAAAAAGGCCCATGAAAAGGCCTGCCCCTGCCCCTAGACTGCTGCCTTTGAGGATCTGCCTGCCTCTCTTTGGCCTGAGCACTCCTATAAGTGGTCCTGTACTCGTCCATTTTCTTCATGTAATTCTCTGTCTGCTCCCGAAACAGAGAATTATCCACTACAGGAAAATCCATGGCCTTAGCCTGGGTGTTCTATGAAAGGCTAGTACATCTGAGCCAAGCCATTCTCTGAAGAGCCACAGATGTAGCCGTGACTCTTGATGACACATCACTGGAGTCCACAGCAGCATGTAACTGTACTTTTGCTGCCTCAATCCTATCTGCAGCCACTTCCTCCAGCTCCTTGGCCAGCTGGGGGGAGGCTTGTTTAGCCAGTGCCAGTACAGTGTCCCACCTGGACTTCTGGTACCTGGCTGTATAGGCCATATAATTCGCCTGCCTGAGTCCCAAGGAAGATGCCAGTACTGTTTTTTCACCATGGCATCAGTCTTCCTGGAATCTTTGTCTGGGGGGGGTGTGAAGCCAAGGGAATGTTTGCCTTGTCACAGGCAGCAGCCTGCCCTACCCCAACATGGCTGCATTGCTGGTATAAAAACTCTGTATCTGAGCCTGATAGTGTGTACCTCTTGTCCATCCTTCTGTCAACAGGAGATACAGAATTGGGAGACTTCAGGATTTTTTGTGTCTGCTTCCCAAAGGATTTGTGAAGGGGAATAGACAGACTCCTGGACTCTGGGATGTCCATCATTTCCACATAATCAGGCTCCTCTTGATCTTCCATTTCCTCCTCCATAGGGAGCTGGAGGGTTTCATCCACTTTTCTGTAAAACAGAAAATGGGAAGGGGACTCAGAAAGCCTAGGAGGGGAAACACCAGAAGGTCTGTCTGGGGAGATGTCTGGTTCAACAGGCACATCCAGACTTTCACCATTATCACCATCATCTTCAAACTCCCCCTCCTCCTCAAACTCCGGTTCATAAAAATCTTCAGGGTCATAATCTTGAACCGGGGGAACTGACCGAACCGAACCCCTGCCAAAAGGTGCCGGATATGTCAGAACCAGGCGAAGCAATTCCATAATCCGAATCGCTCTGGCTATCTCCTCGGTGGTCGGAACATGAACCTCTGGATCCAAACCGGTCGATTTTTATTTGCATTTCCTTTTTGTAGGAACCGACCCCTCAGGATCGGCTCTTCTCTTGCCCGAAGTAGTATCGCCCTGGTCAGAGGGCACTCCTTCTGGTTTGGTCGGAACCGAACCAGGCTGGCCATCTGGGTCAGCGGACTTCTCGGCCTCCTTTTCCCTCAGTCTACCTAATCTCTTTTCAAGGGTAGATTTAGGAAAATTTTTATAAATTTGGCAGTCTGAATCAAGGTGTTCAAACCCCAGACAATAAACGCAGGTGGTGTGGGGATCGGCCTTAGCAAAGACCTCCCCACACTCACTGCAATATTGAAACCCAGTGGGCCCGTTTTTTTTCTTGGGTTTCTCAGACATGGCCAACCTAACCAAAATTACCCTTTTTATGGCAACCACCAGGCAAGACTCCCCTATCGGTTCCTAACCATGTCACGGGTATTGTAAAAAAACATTCAAAACGCGTTTTTTTTAGAACCGATAAGGACTGGTAACCACACTCTAAAGTAAAACACAAGGATTCACCACAAGTGATCGGTTCAGCCGAACCAATCTAACACTTTACAGTTTCCACACAGAAAATCAGAACAAAATCTATCTATTACTCACGGTACCACAGACAGAGACTGAACCGACTGTGCGGAACAAATTTGGTTTAAAACCGACAATTTAACCGAGACTTTATCCAACTTTGAACCGAGCTGAACGAGAAATCTCCGGAGCAACTGTTCAGTGAGGCGGAGTAAAAGAATCTGATGGCTGGATTTCAAAGGACTCCAGACAGAGACCTCATCCGAGCTCGAGCTCAGCATTCTATGCGCTGCATAGAAAGTTAACCCTTTGTTCTCCGGGGCAGTTTAAAGGCTGGGGCTAACTGCAATAGTCAGAATACAGCAAGACTTCATGTTGTTTGAAAGACAAAATGCTATTTCTTATAATCAATTCATACCTAAAAAAGTTTGCAGTTTCTGCTAGCCCTTGGAAAACAAGAGTTGTTGGGTAGGTCGATACCTTGCATTGGACCAACTATGTACTGTACAAAGATGTTATAGTAAATAAACTTCCAGGGCCTCACAGGTTCTGTTGTTGGTGTTTAAAAACAAAGAGACATGTGTGGCCCAAAACCTAGTCTGGACAATACACAAGCTTGTCCAGTAAAAGGTAACAACCTATCCAACAGCTTGAATAACCAATTCTAATTATATTTCAAGTAACAGACTAGTAGTTTACAATTGGAGTTTAAATTCTATACTATGCATGGATTGTTTATTTTAAATGCCTAGTTCGTACATCATAATGACAGTACATTTTATTGCTATGAGTAACATATTGTAACACTCAGGACACAACTGGAATTGAGCCTTGGCTCAACTGCACTGTAAAAATTCCTGTTTTAAATTTAACAAAAATAAACACAAGGCTAAAAGCCATTTTAAGGCATGTATTGTTCTTATAAGGATGCAAGATGACTACTTGCAGGGGGTCAAATCAAGAATGACCACATCTCTATAATTGTGCATATAAGTCTGTATTTGTCATAAGTAGTAGTTTAGAAATCAGAGTGCCAGTAATAACTACACGTGAGAAAGAACATTAAAAAACAGAGCATTGTCCAAGAAGCTATAGAGTCCCAGGAGAGGGTGTTGCTGTTTATCCTGGCACTGTGCTAAGCTCTGATGTCAGCTGGCAGCCTAGATACTTTAAATAATAAATAAATGGAAATGCACAGTGGATGCAGAACTGTGCACATGTTTGTCATGTGATCTCAAAGCAAAGCACTGGCATTTCTGAGTACGCAAAGGGAAACAGAAACACACATACACACGCTTTTTAGTGATTAGCGACGGAAAGTCAGTGTGCAGCACTACAAATTGTTTTATTTCTGTCCTTTAATTCCCTAGACATCATGATGATAAGGTGCAACATTAAAGCTACTGTGGAGATTAAAAACTGAAGACAAAACAAGGATTTATGGAGCAAACAGGAAGCAACACACACATCTGCAGATTGCTGTGCCATGGGGGTGGGGTGGGGGTGGGCACCATTAACAGTGAATACACAAGAAATGTCCCTAAAATAAGAGAATATGTTAGCACTTAATGGCAGCAATTTACAGTAGTTAACCAGAAATAAACCACTGCTGCTTCATGTACTTATGAAGAGAACTCACAGGAATTAATTCAGTACTGCTGCTACACTAGTCTGTGTATATTCGGGGAGGCATGAGTGTTGGGATGAAGCCATTAGTCCCAGAAGTGTAGCTAATAAAATAACATTTTCAAGCCAGAATCCTTTTTGGACCTTCTTTGGTGTCACCCACTTGTAAACATGCTTGGGCTCAGAATGCCCCTTCCAAAACCTTGTAACCGTGGCTTACACTTATTATTTTTTTAAAAACTGGTGACTGGGAGACACACACTGGGCTGAAGCTCATTTCCTGGCAGAACTGGGGGGTGGGAGAAGGGTTTACAGAGAGGAGACAAGTACAAACTATCAAGTTAAGCAACACTGACAATAAATAAATACAATTTCTAACGCTACAGTGATTATGAAATAACTTACGTAAACATGAGACAACTTTGTGCAAGCAACAGTAGCAGCAATCAAATGAAATTACAATCATCAGGGTACAGTTGTACTATAAACTGAAATGAAATGCCAAGATACATAATTATACAGAGGTTCAGTGATATAGTAAGAAATGATGAAGGACTTCAGAGGACATCACAAAGCCGGCTGCATGCTAGAAATGAAGTTCTGGACTCCTCATGCTGTAATGAACTCCATTTCCTAATTAATCATGGGATTTGCATGATTCAAACATTGGGAGTATGTTCGGTAAATTCAGAGGGACTAACAAGCTAATCCAAAAGCTCAAAGAAATGATCCAGTCAGAAAGGGAGAGAAGTAGATTGCCACAAGGTGGTAATCACTTACTGGCTTTCTCAAGTGATGGAAATGCAGAAACACCAGACCTTGGGGAAGAGGCCCAGAGAGAAACACCCCCACCTTACTTCATGAGTTTAGGGTGATTGTCGCCTCAGTGCAAAATACTGAATCAACAGTGGTCCAAATGCAGAAGGACAAAACACTGAAAGGCAAACTATTGAAGTAGACTGGCGAGTGACAGAATTAAAAGATGTAACATTGTTGGAATGACTGATATTGCACCACCTAAAATGAGAAAGAGAAATGACAGAAATACTGTACAATTTGGCAGGAAGGGGAAGATGAAAAAAAAAATGGATTTATGGGATCCCAGAGGGGGTCAAAACAAAAGCGTACAATTATAGTACCAGGACACCCCCCACAAGCTGCTTTAAAGCCTGCAATTCATTCAAATAACTCCAGTATTTTTACTTGTTTTTTTTCCTTTTTCCACTTCAAAATGTAAGAGGGGTTCTTGGTCTCATCATTCAGCTGAATTATGATCAGCCTGACCACCACAACAAGGTGATCCACTCACTGGTCAGGAAAAAAATATATTTTAAATTTTACTTTGTTATTCTGGGCTGAGGCTCCCCTGTTTTCTCTGTGTCTTATGGGGAAACCACTCTCTGGCTTCCCTGCTTATATAATTTGCTCTGACCAATAAGAGGCTCACAGGTGATCACCGTAGAGCTCGCCAGTTAGGAGAAGGCCACAGTTCTCCCACATGCAATTCAATATTAAGGGTTTGGTAAGCTCAATCCATCACATTTACAAATCATCGTTATTAAAATTTTTAACATTTACAGGGGTGCACCTGGTGTGTGACCAAACAAAGCATACAATTATAGTACCAGTGCTTGCAACTCATTCAAATAACTCCAGTATTTTTACTTGTTTTTTCCATTTCAAATGTTAGAGGGGTTCTTGGTCTCATCATACAGCTGAATTATGATCAGCCTGACCACCACAACAAGGTGACCCACTTATCGGTCAGGAAAAAGTATTATATTTTAAATTTTACCTTGAAAGAACAAAAGCTTCATCAATTATAGCATTTCTGCAACACTTTCTGCAATGGACTCTCCAACTCCCACATGAATTGGACATTGCCAAGCAGAGGTCCCACAGGGAGCTGGGTCCCAAACTAGTGGAACTGATGGCTGAGATTTACTCTGGTGAAATTCTTTTTTGAAATCAGTAGAGAAAATTCTACATGCAGCATGGGTTATGAAGAACTTCAGCTATGCTGGACATAGGGTTAGTTTTGATTTTACCAAAACAGTCCAGCAGAACAAACCTGGGACACCCTAAAGCTATTTAAACAAAAATGGTAGAAAATTCAGATGCCCAGTCCTGCATTGGTCCTGACTGAACTTAAAGAAGGAATGAAGGAATTCCTCTGCCTGCTGGATGCTGCACCTATGATCCAGTGACTGGTGGTTCAGGTACCGAACATACACACTGCCACCCTGTAGAGAAAACTACGAAAATCAATGTGGCTACCAGCACAGAAAACAGGAGAATCCAGGAAAACATCGGAAGCTTCATCAAATGCTTCACCAAGCTTCTTCGAAGGAGGTCATGAGTGGGGTGCCACAGAGTTCAGTCCCGGGGCCAGTCCTCTTCAATATGTTCATCAGTGACACAGGAGAAGGAATATAAGGCAAGATATACCACTGCAGATGACACTATGCTCTTTGGCAGGCAGACAGCAAGGATGGGGTTAGGTAGCTGCAGAAGGGCCTGCAAAGATTAGAGAGGTGGTCCAAAGTCTGGCAGTTGAAATTCAATGCCAAAAAGTGCAAGGTGATGCACAAAGGGAGCAAGAACCCCAGGACAAAATATTGGAGGGGAGGGGAGGGTTTAGGCTGGACACCACCACTGAGGAAAGGGACCTGGAAGTCATCATAAGCGAATCCCTAAAACAGTCTTGTCAATGTAACAAGGTCTACAGCAAGGCAACGAGGATGTGGCTGTGGTCAGTGTAGTTCCATGTTAGAAGAGGTACAGAAAAGAGCCACACAAGCACAAGGTTCCTGGATTTCAAGAGGGCTAATTTCAAGGAAATGGGTGCCTGCTTCAGAAAATGGCTCAACAGGGAAGAGAGCCAGGGAGAGGCGATGGCACACTGGAACTAAATAAGGCAGAGTATCATCAGGGCAACCAGCCTCTACGTAAAGAAGTTAGCAAAGGCAGGAGAAAGAAGTGGCCATCATGGTTCTCCAGGGAGATAGCAGTGGCAGTATGGAAAAAAAGGATGGCTTTCAAAATGTACAAAACTCAGGGGGAAGAACACAGGGAGGTGTACCTGATCGGGCAGGAAAAAGCAGAAAGGGCAGTCAAGAAGGCTAACACGGAAGTGGAAGAAAGGATGGCAAGGGAAGTGAATAAAAGGGATAAGACTTTTTTCCACTGCATCCAGGAAAAGAGAAAAGCAAGAGGAGGGAGGGATAGTGAGGATTAGAAGGGCAGAAGGGAGAGACTGTGCTGAGGAAGACCAGACTAAAACAGACATTCAGAACAGGTACTGTACTTTTGCTCGGTTTTCACGGTGGAGGATGGAGGGGATGGGCCACCAGGTAAAAGTAAAGACAGAGGAGGTGGGGATGGACACAAATCCCTTTTCTAAGGAGAGGCTACTGAGAGGATTTGCTACGTTGAAAGTAGATAAGGCTGTGGGACTAGATGGTGTACTCCCCAGGGTGTTGAGGGAGTTCAAGGAAGTGGCAGCTGTCCCGCTGACAGCCTTGTTCAACAGCTCGCTGCAATCAAGGGTTGTTCCCGAGGACTGGAGAAGGACTCACGTGGTCCATCTGCACAAAAGTGACAGCAGGAAGGAATCTAGCAACTACAAGTATGTCAGCATAACTTCAGTAGTGGGAACACTAATGGGGACCCTACTTAAGGAGAGACTGGTTGAATATCTGGAATTGAATGGGCTGCAGGACCTCAGGCAGTACGGGTTCATGGGGGAAGGTCATGCCAAACAGATCTGATAGAGTTCTTTGACTGGGTGATCAAGGAGATAGGGCACATTTACTGCCCTCCTCCTATCAGGATTTCAGTACTTCGACACACTGCCTCAACAGGGGTGGGGATAAGTGCGGCACCACAAGGTTCGGTGCTAGGACCAGTGCTCTTTAATGTCTTCATAGGGGACATTGCAGAGAAACTGGAGGGGAATGTCTGCCTATTTGCACATGACACTAAAATCTGCAATAGGGTATATAAAAATATACATGAATTATTATGTCGAAATGTAACTGATACTGGGATTTCTTTGTTTAGAAATGTATATAGTTTTGCTGTTGAAATGTATATAGTTATACTATTGAAATGACTGTAAAAAGCTGTTTGGAACTCAAGGGGTTAACCTGTTTGCAAACTCTCTAAGAAGCTGTAAGCAAGAAGTCAGTTCTGGGTCACAATGTTGTTTTGCTGCACATGCTGAAACATACAAGAACACTATGTGAGAAGCATGCTGTTTTATTAACGAGCGGGGGGGGGTTGCAAAGACTTATAAAAACAGAGCTGCAATTTCTTGCAAGAGAAGAAACACAGAGACTGAGACTGGAAATTGAGAAGAAACCCAGATGGACTTTCTCTGTTCATACTGCCTTTGTAAATAGTTATACTGAATAATTAAATACATTTTTTTACTGTTAATAATAAAACTCTTGTTGAGAATTTTATAAACGCTCCTGGTTTCCCTATGCTTTCTGACCTGTGCTTCGACGACAGCTGGTGTCAGCCTAAATGGGATTTACGCTGTGCATACTCTAAGCCAGGAATTTTGTGTGTGGGTACTAGACCTGGTACCAGGGAAGCAAAGAAGAAAGGTATGGATTCTGCAGCAGCAAGCCCAGGAATGGTTACCAAGAGAATGGCAGCCAAACTAGCAGAGACAGAAGTCCAAGCTGAGACTGTACAGCTAGAACCAGTTATAAAAAAAGAACAAGCAGTGACACAATCTGAAAGCCTGACTGCCTTTTTCAAATGGTGGGCTATACAACAAAAAGAAATGGGGAAACAAAGAGAGGAGATGCAGCAGACAGAACAATAAATTAAACATTTAGAAGCACAGAGAAAAGAAGAAAATTTGGTTGCATAACTAGACAGACCCAAGAGACAGAAAAGGAGAGACTAGAACAGATCCTTGCATTTAAACTCGTTCTCCAGAACAACTGGGACAGGGCCCTATTCAGCCCCGTCACAGGGAGGTTATGCTGCCACTGTACCGCTCCCTGATATGCTCCCAGCTGGCGTAGTGTATACAGTTCTGGAAGCCACACCACTGGAAAGACACTGACTGGGTCCAGGTAGTGGTCCAAAGAAGGGCAGCCAAGATGGTGCAGGGGTTGCAAAGAAAACCCTATAAAGAGAAGTTGAAGGACTTCAACATGTATACTCGAAGACAGGAAAGCAAGAGGTTGCATGATCAAAGACCTTCAAGTACCTCACAGTGATAAACAGAGTGCAGTGGGAGAACCTCTTCCAAGTGAGGAGGAGCACCAGGACTAGGGAGCATGCAGTTAAGCTGGAAGGGAGAAGGTTCAGAGGGAAATGATAAAATACTTTTTCACTGAGAGGGTGGTGGAAGCATGGAGTCAACTATCAGCCAAAGTGGTGGAGGCTAGAATAGTAGCGGGCTTCAAGCATGCATAGGACAGACATGTGAGCAGAGTAATACATAATGGGGGGGGGACCCCAGCAACCAGTTAGAGTCCACGGAGATGCTATAGGCAGTAAATCTTTGTGCAGACTAGGTGGGCCAAGCAGTCCTTTTCTGCTGACAGTTTATGTATTTCCATGTATTGGGGAGGGGGATTGACAACAGGAGGAAGCACATGAAACTGCCTCTCTACAGATCACTGGTGAAGCCGCATCTGGAATACTGTGCCCAGTTCTGGAACACCCACCTAAGAAAAGACAAAGACAGGCTAGTAACAGTACAGTGTAGGGCAACCAAAATTATTTACCCTACACAAATCAGAGCAGGTCCTACAAGGTCTGGCTTAAGGTCTTGCACATGTACTCACTGGAGTCCAGAAGGGAGAGGGTAAATATGACAGAGACCTTCAAGTTTCCAAAAGGAATGAATAAGGTATATTGTGAGGAAATATTTAGCAGGACTGGCACATCAAAAACAAGGGGACATGGACGGAACCTGGCAAGGGGAAATTCAGGAGGGATGTGAGAAAGTTTTATTTTACGGAGAGAGTGCACAAGTTCCCAAGAATGCTGCCTCCTTTCTGCCTGACTGTTGCTAGTAACTGACGTGGTCACATGTCATTTACCAGTGCTAGCCAGGGAAGGAGGGAGCATTCTCGGGACAGTGTGCAGTTCAGAAACTAAGGCAGACTCTAGGAGGAAGTCTTATTAATTTTTTAATTTTTTTACTTTTGCTTTGTACTCAGTCCTGGGCGACCCTCCATCTCGGCAACAGGAAGGCTTATTATTAAGAACAATACAGTTATGGATCTCGGTGGGGCTGTGACATATCACACAGGGCTTGATGTGATATGTCAGTGGCTGGCGGGTGGGGGGGATGTAGCTATCACAGTGTGGAAGGAGGACTTGCACAGACTTGATAAACACCTGGGAACTAAACTACAACAGCAAAAAAATACGATATTTTTTTGACTTTCTGCAGTAATAAAATAATCAAAATTATAACTTAACATGTGTATTGGTAAAGACAATACACATGTTAAGTCATGATTTGGATCAGCCAGCCCAACCACCAGTACGCATGTCAAGAACGTTGGGGATGTCAAAGAGTGGGAAGCCTGGGGAATCTAAGCATGCGTGCACGTTGTCAACTTGTCCTGTTGTGGAGGGAGCAGAGAGCAAGCAATTGCGTCGTCTTATGTGTTGCTGTCCTGCTGGTGTCGGGCTGTCAGTTGACTCGGGCAAGCAGCAGCTGTCAGAACATGAACTTACAAGTTAAAAAACAAAATAAAAACTTGTCTTTAGTCCCAGACAGGGAGTGAAGTGCCACAGGAGCAGAGTCAGAGACCCAAGTAGCTGTGACAAATTCCAACATAGAAACACAGAATCTGTCGGCAGATAAGGACCATACACGCACCTAGTCTGCCCATTTCCCCTACTCACTGCTGTAGCCCCAGATCCTATTTGATCTGCAGCTCCCCTGCTCTGCATATCTCCAGGGTACCCTTATGTCTATGCCATGCACTCTTGAACCCCCGTATTGTTTTCGCACCCACCACTTCTGCTGGAAGGCTGTTTCACAACTACACCACCCTTTCAGTGAAAAAAAAAATGACCGCAGTAATCTTCTTTCTTCCAAGGGGTCCTTTAGCATCAGTAACTTTTTTGCACTTAGCTGGCTAGGTGCAACTGCCCTGGAGGTGTGCCTTTAAGAGATATTTAAATGAGCTTAGGGCCAAACCAATCAAAAGACAAGAAGGGGTGTCAGCTGAGTGAGAGCTGTTGAAGGTTTCATAATTTTTTGAGGAAAAACGAGGGCAAATGCCCCCAAAAAGAATCAACAGGATTCAAAAAACATACAAATGTCCACAAATTGGAAATAGAAACAACAGCAACATGAGCTAAAAACTCATCAGTAAGAAACTCCAAATTTGGAAAAAGGTGACATAAAGAGCCCTTCTCCGACAGGTGAACTTGGGAGGAAGGGTGGGAGCTTACTGATGCAAAAGGACCCCTTGGAAGAAAGATTACCGCGGTGAGTAATTTTTTCTTCTCACCCCAGGAGTCCTTTAGCATCAGTAACTTTTTTGCAGACTATCGAGCAGTACCAGGTGGGAGGTGGGCAGAGAACCTACTTAGGAAAGAGGCTATGCAGAAGCGCCCTGCCAAATCTGGCATCAGATCTGGTCTGCACATCCAAACTATAGTGTTTCACAAAGGTGTGCACAGATTTCCAGGTAGCTACTTTGCAGACATCCAGTAGGGGAATGTCCCTTGCTGCTGCAAGTGAGACTGGAGTGCCTCTGGTAAAGTGGGCCCTGAGCCCCACTGGAGGTTGGTGACCAGCTTTCTCATAGCAGAATGCACTACAAGAGACCAACCAACGAGAAATAGTTCTCTTGCTAGCTGGTCTTCCTCTGCCTACATCCCCGTAGGTGGGGAACAACTGAGTGGAAGAGCCTCTGGACTGTCTAGTATGCTCTAGGTAGTGAAACATGGCTCTTTTGACAACCAAGCTGTGGAGCTTTTGCTCACCAGGAGTGGATGGCTCAGTAAAGAAGACAGGCAGAGTAATGGACTGGTTCAAGTGAAACTCTGAAACCACCTTTGGCAGAAATATCCCATTTGTCCTGAGCTCAACTTTATCATTGTGAGGGATTTAGTTTAGTTTAGTTTAGTTTATTAGTCTAGGAATTAATACCTTTGAGCCAGGGCTCTTTTACAAAGGTTCCACGTCACAAAGAACATTTAACAAAGCACGATACACATTACAGGTAAAACCAGAACAGGAAAGTTACATCATAAATTTGCTATTAACAGTTTAAGGCAGTAACGTCTTTAAGTTTCATAGAAAAAAGCTATAACAGTGTCATGCTGAGTAGACAATTTCGAGGTTAAGGAAACTTCCAGGGAGAGGGTGATCATTAGGCACCAAAAGGAGGCTAGAGAGGAGGGAAAGGTGGTGAGCGGGAGATTAAGTGAGAGGGGACAGGAAAAAAGGGGGGGAGTGAGTTTGGGTGGGAGACAGGAAGTAGTAGAGGGACCAGAGTGTTCATTAGTCAGGGAGGAAGAGGCCTCAGATGTGAGGATGGACATGAGGAGTAGTAGTCTTTATCTAGCGCAATCACAGTTGCTAGTGGTGGTGAGATGGGCATAGAGCATGGATTTGAAAGCATGCGAGGTTGAGGATAGAGCAGGTGGACTAAGCGCATTGAACCATGTCGGGGCCCTGTATGCGAAAGATCTTTGTCCCTGTGCAGTCCGGCATCTCAGAACCAGGAAAGGTTGGCGTTCAGATCTGGTGAAGGGTCGTGAGCCAGGATTCAGTCGGAGTAGGTTTTGAATACAAAATGGAGTTAGTCCCAAGATAGATTTTTTTGCCATTGTGCAGGTGAGATAAATAAGACGATTTGATAGGTTCAACCAGCTTGATTCATAGTACAGATCACACATGTGAGTCAGTCTTTGAGCCCCCGTGAGGAGCCGGCAGGCCTTATTTAGAGTGATTGAGATACGCCTTAGAGCAGTGGAGGTAGCTGAGCCATAAATAATAAGGCCATAGTCAATGATTGAGATTATGGAACTCTGTATAGCTATTCTCAATGCCGCTTGATTTAGAAATTGACGTTACGGAATAGTATTCCAAGGCGTTGGTTCACTGTTTTCGCAGTGTTGTCAATGTGGGTTGCAAGGTGAGCCCTTGGTCAAAAGTGATGCCAAGGTATTTGAAAGTATTTACTTGGTCCAGTGTAATTCCCGCAGAGGTTTGTATGGTGAGTGGAGTATGCCTATTTTTGTTTTGGTGATTGGAGAAGAGCATGGCTTTTGTTTTACTGTGGTTTAGCACAAGTTTACTATCCAGTAACCACCTTTCAACACTAGAGAACGCAAGTTGCAGGCTTTTTCGTAGGGAGTTTGGATCCTTGTGGGAAGAGAGAATTACAGCATCATCAGCGTATAAGATTATTTTCTCCTGGCAGATATCTAGGAGGAGTTAAGGAACAGGCTAAAGAGGAGCGCCCAAGAATTGATCCCTGTGGTACACCGAGAGAACTGGTTTGAAGTCGGAGAGTTCATTAGAGATTTTACAGCCTGTGACCGATTGACAGGTAACTTTTACCCAAGCACAAGGACCTTCAGCCAGGCCTAGGCTAGAAAGTAGGGAGGTAAGTAGGCTATGATGGACTGTGTCGAAAGCTTTTGTAAGATCGATAAAGACTGCACCTGTTTGGCACCCTTTGTCCAGGGCTGAGTGGACTTCTCCAGAGAAATCAAGTAAGGCTGTTGTTGTACTATGTCCTTTCCTAAAGCTGTGCTGTTGATTACAGTGTAGATTGTATTTGTCCAGGTAATCAGAGAGTTGGTCTGCCACTATTCGTTCAAGTGCTTTGGAGAGGGGAGGGAGTATTGATATTGGTCAATAGTTTCCTGTTGAGGTTTTGTCCCCCCCTTTGTGCACTGGCGTAACTATGGCAGATTTCCATTTGTTGGGAAATTGACTTTGGCAAAGTGACAGATTAAGAATTTTTGCAAGGGGGTGAATTACTTCATCCAGGGTGAGAGACAGGATTTTTAGATCTAGCATGTCACTACTTGTTCTGGATTTGGAGCAGGCCTTTCATATGTACTTGTGTGCTTCGTGCACTTTGATTTTCTTGAAGTAAAATTGTGGTTTGTCACGAGGGGTGTTTTGTGATACTAGGCTAGGCACAGGTAAGTCTGAGAAGAAATCTGGGGGGAGGACCCCACTAAGGTCTGTGAATGTCTTATTAAGCGCATCTGCAATAGACTTTGGGTCAAGAGTGGTGGATCCATCAACTTTCATAATGGTAGGTGACGATTTTGATTGTTTACCCATTATGTTTCGGATGTTGTCCCAAAAAGCTCTTCCATCACCCCAGGTGGATTCAAGGTATTTTTGAAATAGGCTTTCATTTGCCTAATTTGTGAGGTACATCTATTTCATGCCTGCTTGTATTTTAGGGTATCATGAGGTGAGCCTGTGTCTCTGGCAACTGCCCAGAGGTGGTCCCGAACCTTAAGCTCGGCAAGTAGTTTGGCAGTAATCCATGGATTTGATAGCGCTTTGATTTTACGTTTTTTTACTGGGGCGTATAAGTCGCATGCAGAGTTGAAAGATTTAATGAAGTATTCTAGTGCGGTATTAGTATCAGTTGATTCAAGGATTGGCGTCCAGTCTTGTTGTAGGAGATGGGTTTTCAACTTAATAAGATTCCCATAAGGCAATACTCTGCTTGTTATAACTTTGGGGGGTGGCTTGAGAAATGTATTAGACCAGGTACAGGACACTGGGGAGTGGTCACTGAGGGAGTCAGGGAGGACTTTAATGTTTTTTATCCAGTCAGGGTGATTTGTGAGAACCCAGTCAATAAGGGTGCTTGTACCAGTTTTGATGTCATTCGGCTCAATGCACAGGGCCTGTAGTTCTGAAATCCTCCTGGCAGATGTAATGGCTACCAGGAAGACTGTCTTCCAGTTTGCAAACTTGATGTGGGCCATGGACATGGGCTCGAAAGGTGGATTCATGAGCCCGTCTATGCAAAGGTTCAGGCTCCAAGGAGGAAGGGGCTCCCTGGTTGAAGGCTGGAGGTGCAAGAGGCCTTTGAAAAACTGTTCAAAAATGTTGTGGGGAAAAAAACTGATTTTTTTCCTTCCCACCGAAAGGTAGGCCACAATTGACCCCAGGTGTAGCTTGAGGGAAGATGGTTTCAAGCCTGACTCCTGTAGGTGTACCAGGTAGTCTAGCAACTGAGGGTCTGAAGCTGATAGGGGTTCGACCTTTTTGCTCTTGCACCAGAGGGAAAACCTTTTCCATTTGGCTGCATAAGTCTTCTTAGTGTTCATTTTTTTAAGCCATCCTCAGTATCTTAAGGACCTGTTCAGAGTACTGTGGGGATGGAAACTCTTAACTCCACAAGAACCAGGCCTTGAGGTGAACAGAGTGTATGTCTGGGTACTGCACTCCCGTCTGAGGAAGGGTTAGCAGGGAGTGAGTTGGAGACAGGCAAATGGGCCTACTACAGGACATTGAGAGAAGGAGAGGGTATCAGGCTTGCCTGGGCCAGTCCCTAGCCACTAGAATCACCGATGCAGGCTGCTGTCTGAGTTTCAGCAAAACCCTGAGTATCAGGGGAAAGGGAAGAAATGCATATAGGAACCTCCCTGACCAGTCCAGGATCACGGCATCCAGAGGAAGTGTTCTCTGAACTGGGGGTCTGCAACAGTACTGAGGAAGCTGAAAATGGAGAGGAGAAGCAAACAGATCCACGTCTGGTGTGCCCCACCGCCTGAACACTGTGGCTAGTACTTGCTTATTCAGTGTCCATTCGCTCTGGCCTTGACTGATGTGGCTTAGAGCATCCATCAGAGTATTGAGTTTGCCTGGGAGGTGAACAGCCAAGAGGCTGACTCCCAGGGAGAATGCTAGAGACCAGAGCTTCAGAGCTTCCAGAGTATTCCTGATCTGGTACCACCCTGCTTGTTTATGTAGAACATTGCAGTAGTGTTGTCCATTTGGATTTGAACTGCCTGTCCTTCTATGCTGGGAGCGAAAGCTTTGAGAGCTAGGAAGACTGCTTTGAGTGCCAAAAGATTTATGTGCAATTGTGACTCTTCGGGGGTCCAGTTGCTGCTTACTGAGGCACTGTCCAAATGAGCTCCCCAGCCCAAAAGGGAGGCATCTGTGGTGATCACCTTTGTGGGAAGAGGAGCTTGAAAGGGAACCCCTGCCTGCAAATTTGCAGGGTTCTTCCACCACAGCAAGTTCTGGAGGCACTGTTCCAACACAGGTGTCAACTTTAAAAATGTGTTGCTTCTCTGAAACCAGCGAGCTCTGAGGTAAGCTTGCAGGAGTCTCATCCTGTACCTGACCCCTGGGACTACTGCAGTCATAGAGGCCATATGTCCCAAAAGTTTGAGGAAATGTCTGGCTGGTCTTGGCAGCCCCTGGGCAAAAGAATCTGCCACCGAAAGGAAATTCTGAATTATTTCCTGTGCAGGGCTCTCGGTAGGATTTTTTGTTTCAGGGTCTTGGACTTTCTAGAAAAAAAAATGGGGGTCCTCAGTTAAAATCTGGGAGTCCCCCTGAAATTTTTGGGGGATCCCCATTAAAATTAACACAGTAAGTCTAACAGCAGTGTCCTGTGGCCATACCTCTCAACTGCCCCTGATTTTCAGGATGTCCCTGATTTTGCAGCAATATTTTCCTCTGTCTCTCCTAAACTTTTGTGTTTCCATGACGAATGGTGGAGACTGTAAACACAAAATATTGAGTACTAGAATTACAGACTTGTTTTTGCAGAAAATGCATTGTACACTATGCCCCTTATTCTACCAGCTTCATGAGTAGCTGTCTCCTTGTTTTAAGATCTGTCTCTTATTTTGGTCCTTTGTCCCTGATTTTGTTTCCGCCCTGTTCCCGATTTATGATGCAGGAGGTTGAGAGGTACAGTATGCAGATGTAGGGATAGGACTGAGGGAGACAATATCCCCCCCCCCCCAATACCTCTCAACCTCTTACCTTACAAATCAGGGACAAGACAAAAAGAAATCAGGGACACATCTTGAAAACTGGGATTGACTCAGAGCTGATGTAAGATTAGTGAAAATGCATTTTCTGAAGAACAAGTCTGTAATTTTAATATCTGACATTATTTTGTGCTTACAGTCCCCACTGTACAGTCACACAACACAAATTTTAGGAAGGACAGAGGAAAATTTAGAGGTAGAATCAGGGACAGTTGAGAGTTACGCCCCCCCCCAATCCCCATTACCTCTGTTTTTTAAACTTCTTTATTGATCTCAAAGTGCAGTTGACAAAGCATTAATTCCTTCAGAATTCAGTTCCTAGTAATGCTGAATTTACTACATTCCACAGTGCACAGACTGATTTCCCATGACTGCGGCTTTAAGAAATGGCATGCTCAGAAATCGCCCTTGCAGGCAGCTCTGTATGCAGTGCTGAGATAAGTGGCACGGAGCTCAGTGACATTCCTCCAGCTGAAACCGGAGTCGAGGGCAGAAGACTGGGGGGCCCTGGCCTGAAGTAAGTAATTTGCATACTTCATGCCCCCTCTTTTCTGCTCTCGGCTTCGATTTCATCTGGACGATTTACTGAGCTCCGTGTAGATATCAAGTGCTTATGACTGCAAACATCCACATACAGACCCTCTACTACAAGTATCACACTCACAGTCTTTGTAAAGCACTTTGTCATATGCCAAACTCCAAACACCCACTTTCTTAGAAGTGGCACAAATTGCACTTTAGACACAAGTGTTAGTCTGGTAACCACAACTTGGCTCTTAGGAGCAGAAGTCCTTTCCTCAAACACCACGTAAACTCTCGGTCACAGGTATGGGGCTCTGGCTCAATTTTCCATGAGGAATACGGCATTACTCATTGGTAACAAACTGCAAGGGCACCAGTATTCTTGGATGAGAGGTTGGCCATAACTATGGCAGTGCTGCCGGAACACAGATGTCGGATCAGAGACCCCCCCTCCCCATGACCATTAACTGGATCATCAAGCCTTTTACAACCCTCTAGTACTGCAGGAACAGTTTACAACCTGCCTAGTCAGACACTAGGAATCAGACTGCGACTTCCAACAAAATGTCATCAATCACGCTGGTCTTTTTCAGGACTCTCTACACCGTGTCACGAATGAAATAGCCAACCTGCCCCGAAAAAGTTATGGACCAAGATCATCATTCTCTTCCACCCTAATCAATCTGCATTGTTTAACTGGAGATCTAAAGCCTTGGAGCATTTTAGCTATCCCCTGAACCTTTTAGCCTCTTATTAAACCTTTAGCCAAAATTTGAAAATCTTGAGCTACAGTCTTTGGAACTGTAGTAGTAGTCAGGCTTTAAAAAACGGCATGCTCACAAATCGCTGTTGTAGGCAGCTCTGTATGCAGCGTTGAGATAAGTGGCACAGAGCTCAGTGACATTCCTCCAGCTCAAATTGGAGCCGAGAGAAGACAGGGGGCCCTGAAGTATGTAATGTGCATACTTCATGCCCCCCCTCTTCTGCTCTCAGCTCCGATTTCAGCTGGATGAATCACTGAGCTTCATGCCGCTTCTCTGAACACTGCATACAGAGCTGCCTGCAACGGCGATTTCTAAGCATGCCGCTTTGTTAAAGCAGCAGGCAAGGGACCTAGGGCATTTCGCTTGAGGGTCTCGGGACTTGTTGACTAAACCGAGCGTCCCGATGCCGAAATGGAGTGTAAAGAACGTGGGTGCCCGCGTCCCCGAGAGCCCTGACTGTGGGAGGAAAGCATATCCCTTCTGAGTGTCTAGCTGGGCCCCCATGAAGACAAGCAGCTGGGTGAGTTCCAGGTGAGATTTCTTTAGATTTACCAGGAAACCCAGAGACTCCAGAGTGCGTTCTGTGAGGGAAAGATATTCCTTGACCTGACAAGGAGACTTTGCCACTATGAGTCAGTCGTCCAGATAGGGGTAGAGTGCGACACCCAGTCTCCTGAGATGTGCTGATACCACTGCGAGACACTTGGTAAAGACTCTTGGAGCTGATGACAGACGGAAGAGTATTACGGCAAACTGATAGTGACCCAAAGGAAGTTTGAACCTGAGAAATTTACTGAGATCTCCTTATGGGTATGTGGAAGTAGGCATCCTTTAAGTCTAGGGAGGATAGCCAGTCTCCCTGCTGTAAGGACTGCATGACCAGTGACAGAGTGACCATTTTGAAATTTTTTTTTTTTTCAGTATGTTTGCTTAAATATCTGAGATCTAAGATAGGTCGCCACTTCCCAGTTTTCTTTTGTGTCAGAAAATACATGGAGTAGAGGCCCTTACCCTTCTCGTGGGCTGGTGTCCTCTCCACTGCTCCTAAAGCCAGAAGGTTTTGTACCTCCAATTCCAACAGCGGTATCTGTGTTGGGGACAGAGGTCTTGATACCTGGATACGCTTGAGGTCTGGCATCTGCTTAAACTGTAATGGCAGACCCTTCTCCACTATCTCCAGCACCCACTTGTCCGAAGTGATGAGGGACCAGTGCTGAAGATAGTGGGAGAGTCTGCCTCCAAACATAAGCGGGGAGGTGACCTAGACACTCACATCTGGACTTAGACTGAGAGGCAGATGGCTGGGTAGAGGTGGCTCTTCTTTGGCCCCTTCTGCCCCTGCCTCTAAAAGACCCCTGTACTGGCTGAAGTCAGATTGGGGATAGGGATTGTAAGGCCTGGGAACAAAACGTCTGCCTCTACTGCCCCTGGGACAGGATCTCTGAGGGGTGGTGGGCTTAGGCTTGGATGAGTGGCTCTACCAGGAGGCCTTGTACTCATCAATTTTTTCATGTAGTCAGTGGTTCTGAAATTAAACAACATATTTTGATCACAGGGAAAATCCATGGCCTTGTTCTGAGTGACTGTGGTCAGACTGGTTGTTCTAAGCCAGGAGAAGTGTCTCAGAGAGAGATGACATGGGCCATCGCCCTAGAGGCTGCATCACTGTTGTCATCTGCCATGTGGAATTGGTGCATAGTAGCTTGAGGGGCAGTTTTTGATGTATCCGCCAGCTCCTGCACCATAGAATCTGATCCGTTGCAGGCGATAGCGTGGACAGAATTCCAAAGGGCTTTCTGATATTTGGCTGTTAATACCATGTAAGAAGAAAGACTGAGAAGCAGGGAAGTTGTGGCATACATTTTCTTTGCTATAAAGTCAATTCTCTTGGAATCCTTGTCAGGGGAGAGGGGACAAGGAGACCCCAGCTTTCTCACAAGCTGCCTGCTGCACTATACTCTCATGGCTAGGATGTGCAGACAGGAACTCGGTACCATTTTTAGACAATTTATATTTTCTCTCAAAACGCTTATCAACCCGATACTGAAGTGGGATGTTGAAGCACCTTCATGGTATTTTTTCCAAATGCATTATTTATTTATTTGCTTTTGTTAACCAGGTAAGCACACTAGACAACCACGTGCCTATTTTCAGGTGCGACCCGGGAGGATTATAATTGTACATGTAACCCCTAGATGGCGCTATCCCAGGGGCTACTACCCCTGCCTGATTTGCCACTAACAGGTTGAGGGGCCTGGATCCAATGGCGGGTGACTCCACCCAGAGGTCAGGGTTTGCAATAGTTAAACTAACTTGGTCACAGCCCTCTGGGACACTGCAACCCCTTTCTTCCCACTAGTGGCCCACAACAATATATCAGAATTACCTTCACAGTATACACTTACCCCAGGTCTGGTTTCGCACTGGGACTCCTGTGAAATGAGATGCAGTGCAACAATCACAGTGCGGTACTTTAACATAGACAAATACCTCAGGCAGTATAACTTTGCTGAAACAAGCAGCTCTGATTTATTTAGGGGGATATAACAAGGACAGGGGAAATCAGGTTAATTAGCTTATCACCTAATATCATTTATGGCTCTGTGCACAGGCCTATCCCTATTCAGTTACTGTCCCTGGGTACCCAAGCCCTAGTGGCTAGTCCAAACGTGGGCAGCTGGTAGGGCCCTTTCACACAGAGAAAAGGAGAATTAAACAGTCAGCAGTACAGTAATTCCATTTGGATTTAATGTGGCAATTCAACAGGGAGCAACCCTGAATTAGTACTCACGACCTCCAAATAAGATAGGGTCCTTCAATGTCAGTAGGGCTCACTTGAGGTACACAAACCTCTTCACATCCATATAAAGAAAGTACTATACAGGCAGGCTGCATCTGTATCCCGATCGCAATTACTGCACACCCCGGGAGAACACACAGCAGATTCAGTTCCTCGACAGACCGAAAGTGCAATTTTCAGCAATTCTTCCAGTCTTCTACAGGGTGAGCCTGGTTTCTACTCTTCAGAGATCCTTTGATTCTTTTCACAGGACGATTCAGTCCTAACAAGCTGTTACACAAGCTGCAGACCGGAACTCTGGGCCTTACACACGTTTTGACTAAACTGCACACTGAAAAGCACAGGGCTCCTTCCTCTCACTGCCAAAGCTCAACTCAACTCCAACCGACAAAACCGGCATTTTTGAGTTCCTCCCAGTTCTTGACTGGATTGGCTGTCACTCACAATAGACTGCTGCTGTTGGTCCAAAAAGGCACTGAAGTCTAAACTACATCTCCCAGAGTCACTGCCCATACAATCCTCTTGTGGCTGGCTCCAGATTATGAGTCCAAGGCATCATTTTAGAGCTAGCTTACCCCACACTTGATTGGTCCAGTTCAGCAGTTCAAAACTAGAATGGGAACTAGCAGACACAGTTCTGACTGCAAAGAAAGCAGGTTAGACAAACTGTAATTTCATTATTACTCTAAATAACTCTGGCAAACAGTTACATCTTTCAGATAGGTTCCCTTGCACTTTAGTGACTGCAAAATGAAGTGAATTACAGCAGCTCGAGTGGTACTCAGAGAAGCACACAGTCTCTATTGCCAGTCCAATTATGTCTGCAAGCAGATGCCTCTTAAAGAGACAGTACCAGAGGCTCGAAAACACTCACTGATAAATGGCTTAAAATGCCAAACACCATTCAGGCTTGGAGCATTCAAGCAAGCTCCTGAAGTCTTTTGGGAACCCCATTTGCAGGGGGTTACACCCTTCCTGGTTTGGGAAAGCTTGATCGTCATGCTGCCAAGTTCTACAAGTTTCAACTGCAACCATATACATTTGCATTAGGCTCGCACATGTAATCATCAGTCAATATATCATTTTACCAAGAACACATTTCTGAAACATTGCAGTACGTCACTCTTATACAGTATTATATACACATTGTACCATAACTCAAGTTATTACCTCTTGTACATGAAACCTGAAGAGAGGGGCCCTTCCCTATCAGTTACCTTGGGCTGGATGGGGTGGCACCATACTAGAGGGCAACACAAGTAACTTTGAGTTAGTACTGATGCTCAGTTTGGGCAATGAGCTCGGGACACATACACTCCTTTATGGACAACATTGAGAGGCAAGTCCACAGGCCTCCCAAGTGAATCATAACTGAGGTGCACCACAGGCTTTACAGCTCGACCAGTCTTTTCTAGGGGGGAACTGTTATAGTCTCTGCACCTGAGCCTCATTTTCAGCATTGTCCCTCACTTGTCAGGGAGTCTCCATGGGGGGGTAGAGAGGTTGTGAACCTGGGCACTTTCAGCTCCAGGAGTTACAGTTTCGAGTCCAACATTTGGCTTCATGAGAGCTGACACTGGCAGTGGACTGTCAGGGCACTCAAAATACTCTTCTTGTTCGGTGTATCACCAGTCTGCCCCAATCTATCATTTTCTCCCTGAAAGCTCAAACAGTTCAACCATGCACAATGATTCCATTTCATCTGATCTGATGCTTTGCACTTCACTTTCTGGGAGCATTGGCTCCAGGGATGAAGCTGGGGCTTAGACAGTCCAGAAGGCCCAGCTTTGTCTCCAGTATTGACTAGGGATTGCCCTAAACAATTGACTCAGTTCGTAAGAAGGATAGTATTCAAAGTCACTCTCACTTTCTTCCGAGATGGACTGACAGTCATGCTCAACTGGGACTTGTGGAGGGAACACTTTAACTTTGCTTCTGTAGGTGCAGACTTCTTGATCTTTCTAGCAGCAGCTCTAGTCACTGGTCCAGAGGGGCATCTTCTAGGGCTCAGACTCAATTAAGATTTGTCCAATGGGCAGTAAATGATTTCTATGCATTGTTTTTACATCTTTTGAATTATTCTCAGGCCTTACTTTGTACACTGGCAGATCATCTAGTTTGCTCCACTACAATGTGAGGGAGATGGTGCTATCTGTCAGCAATCTTGTGCTTGCCATGCAGTCCCAGATTTCTTAGTATACCCGATTCCCTCCTGGAGTTCCTGTGCTTTTCACCTTTTATCATACCTTTCTTTGTTGGCCAGATTTCTTTTGGCGTCATGGTTTGAGCCAGTTGGTACGCATGAGTTAGCTGGCCGCTAACTTTGCACATACTGTAAATAGTTGTCAGCTTGAACCCCATCAGGAGAGACCCAAAACACACATCTACTGGTAGTCGAGCTTCTCTTCCAAACATCAGGCGGTAGGGGGAGAATCCAGTGGCATCACTTTTGGTGCAGTTATAAGCATGTACCAGGGTGCTAATTTGTTGGCTCCATCTAGGCTTGTCCTTTGGGTGCAGGGTGCCTAGCATATCTAGCAAAGTGCGGTTGAAACGCTCAGGCTGTGGGTCTCCTGGGGTGGTAAGGAGTGGTTCTGGACTTTCGACTCCCACAGAGAGAAAGCATCTCTTTGATCAGACGACTCTCAAAGTCTCTCCTTGATCAGAATGGATCTTTGTGGAGCCCCATAGTGAACAAAAAGTTTTCTACAAGTACTTTGCTACAGTGAGCTTTCTGGTCTTTGGTGGGGAAAGCTTGGGCATATCTTGTGAAATGGTCAGTGACCACCAGCACATTACTGATATTTCTTGATCTGACTCCAAACTTAGAAAATCAATACAGACCAGCTCCATGGGTGCACTGGTGGTTATGTTAATAAGGGGGCAGCCCTGGGCAAAGCTTTCTCTGTAAGCAGCGCATCATAGTTCGAATGTGTTGCTCCACATCAGCCCCCATCTTAGGCCAATAGAATCTGGATCTCACCAAGTCAAGTGTTCTGTCTATACCAAGGTGCCCCATGTGGTTGTGCAAGGACCTCAATACTGAGTCTCGAAGGCAGTGGGCAGCACTAGTTGTTGTTTGTCTACTTGTCCCCTCTGTCTACTGTTTCTCTGTATAACAGTTTATTGATCAGTTTCAACTTAGGACCTTCTTTTGTATAACAGTGCAGTTCTCAAATCAGTGGAGCTCACTTTGACACATCTTTCCTGCATAGAGGGCTTCTAAAGCTGCTTTGATCATGGGATCGCCGGATTGAGTTCACGATACTGTCATTGTCCAGCTGAGGAAAATGTAAATGTCTATTGCAGAAAAGTGGCAACAAGCAGGCATGTGCTTCTCAGAGGCTCCTAAGCATCCACTATGCAGTCCACTGCCCGTGGACATTTGTTCCTCCCTGTCAACTTCGGGAGGAGTGCCCGAATGTCAGGTTCTGCCAGTCGGACCCAATCATTCTGGGGAACAGGCCTCCGGAGAGGCATCAGCATCTATGTGGTTCAGACCTGCTCGTGTATTCTAGAGCATAGTCATACAGATAATGCAGAAAGCTACCTATGGCCAGTGGCATCCAACTTAGCTGAGGTCTACATAGGTCAAAGGATTATTGTCAGTTTTACTAGTATTTTAGCCCCATACAAGTACTCATGGAATTGGTCAACAACAGCCCACTTCAAAGCTAGGAACTCTAACTTATGTACAGGATAGTTCTTTCGGATGGGGTCAGGCTTCTACTGGCAAAGGCCACTGGTCTCAGGCCATTCGCTCTTGGTACAACACAGCCCCAACCCTTGCAAGTTAGCATCAGTGTGCAGGACAGGTTTTCTTGATCGGCACAGGCCAGCACTGGAGCATGGGTAAGTTGATATATGATCTCATGAAAAGCAGTCTCACAATCAGAGTCCAGCGGGCCCCAAATACTTCACTTGGATGAAAATACACTCTTTCAGTCTTGAGGACGCTGACTTTTGGTATTTTTTGTGGTTGGGGATACCCTTCGAGTAAGGTTAAGACGGGCGGATCACTCTTGAATAGTCCTTGATGAAGCGCTTGAGCACAACTACAGAATCCCAGGAATTTTTGCAGTTCTTTAGATTTTTGGGTTGTGGCCAGGTGGTCAAAGGCCTCAACTTTACTTGGCGGTCTCTATTCCCTGTGGATACTATGTGTCCCACATACTTTACTGATGTTTGAAAGAATTGACACTTATCAATGGACAGTTTAAAGCCAAAGTCCTCCAGTCGGTCCAATACCTTAAATAATCTGCTTTCATGTTCCTCCAGTGAGCTGCCAAACACAATAACATCATCTAGGTATACCAGGCACTCTAGTAAGTTCATGTCCCCCACTGCACGCCCATCAATCGTTGAAAAGTGGCTGGGGCACCTGAAACCTTTGAGGCATCCTCATGAATTCATAGAAGCCAAGCGGACAGATAAAGGCAGTCTTCTCACGGTCCTCTGTGGCCATCGGGATCTGGTAGTACCCACTGCGGAGATCCAGCACAGAGAACCACTTGCTCCCGCTTAGGCAGTCCAAAGCATCCTGAATGCGGGCATTGTGTACTGATCAGGATAGTCCGCCGGGTTTAAGGTGCGATAATCCACACATCCTTACTGTTCCATTCTTTTTCCTCACTACCACAATGGGGAAGCATAAGCTTTGATTCTTGTATTACACCAGCAGCTAACATCTCTTGCAGATGCCGCCTCACATCATCTATGTCAGCAGGTGCCAGGCGTCGAGACCTCTCACACTAAATGGTCTTTCGTCATGCAGCCGGATATTGTGCTCAGCTCCTTGCACGCATCCTACATCCCATTCCTTTAAAGAAAACACCTGGTCTCTCTGGGCAAGCTTCTCACTGATCCTCACTTTCCATTCAGCTGGCAGCGGGAGTCGCCAAATCAAACAAGTCAGGCGTTACTCTGTCATTCTTCCTTGAACTCTTGCTGCTGGGTAGCACTGCAGTGTCTGCACAATGCACATTAGCCAGGATGCAACCTCTGTTTACTCAATGTCTCTTTCAGACACATTATGAACTTGGACCATTACCTTCTGGCATAAGCATGGGCTCTAGCTGGCAAAATACTAGGCTTGACCAGCAGTCCCTCTGGCAATTTTCCATCGCTTGGCATCCAACATTAATATTTATTCTTAACATCCTTTCTGATACGGACCTCCCTGTAAGGTACACTGGGCATTTGGCGCCAGGATCAGAGACTCAGGATCCTTCTTCCATACAATTCCACCGGTTCCTCTGGTTCTGTTTTTCAGCATCTCTCTGTGCCTCATAGGCCTTCTTAATTAAAGCCGGAACTCTTAAAGCTCTACTAGTCTTTGACCCTGTTTTCATAACACAACTGTGCCAGCTTTCCGAACATATGAGCATTTGTTCCAATCAACAAAGGGACACCATCATACAGTCCAGTGGGGGACACACTAAGGCTAGGGTCTCTACTTGTTCAGCCACTCCAGCCACGGAGGTGGGGAAAGACAGCCAAATTCGATATACCTAGAATAGGGTAGGCCTTCTCACTTAACCCCCATACATGCAGTCCTTCTAATGGTTGTAAGGGCACGCCTGACAAATGCTTCTGATACCAATCTTTGGAACATAATTGTCACTTGGGAGCCACTGTCTAATATAGCTCTTGTAGACACTCCGTCACCTTACAGTGGTCTCCATGGAGGGACCCACTATTCTGGACCAGTCTGAGAGAGGCGGTAGGGGGCCTGGGCAACTGACCTTGCCACAAAAGGACGTGAATTAGCATTTTGGTGCCTCACTGGGATCATGTCGGCACCTCTTAACCACTGATTTCTTCTCCAAGCTCTCCTTGTAGCCTATATGCAACTTTGTCAGTGTCTTTTGGGGACTGGCATTCCCTTTCATGTGCCCATCTTTCCTCAATTATAGCAAAACATACTTCCTGGAGTTTGAGCTGGCCGAGGCGCCACACTGGGAGCCAGGGCGGGGTATTACTAACTGGAAACCTTGGTGCCATCTCTGTCTGCGGCGTGATAAGCATTTGGAGACATCTCGTCAGTTTCTCCACTTCCATGGTCAAGGAATCGAAGTTCGAGCTGTTATCAGCAGGAGATACATGGTGGGTACCCCCACCCCCATAGCAGATGCAGTCGGATATAGGTCAGGGCCTGCATTTGCAGGCGTGGCCTTCATAAAGGACTGTTTTTGAATTCCCGGATCTCTCAACAGTTCGCCCATTGTGACATATCTTTTCCTTGTCAGAGCACTCATTGACTGCCAGCCTCTGCCCCTGAACTTCACTTGATGGTCACCCTCAGTCACTCGGGTCGAGCCGAGCTATTGGTGCAGGTCCCTCCCGAGGTCGCCTTTTCTCAACTCCTCGAATTTCTCTCATTAACTCATCATAGGAGGGTGGGGATTCCAGTCGATCTGCCAGGTGTAACTGAAGCAACAGCAGTTCTGAGAAGGGGCAGACTTAAGGATCCTGTCCAGCCTGGTTCGGTCCAGTTCAATCGCTGGCAAACTACACTTTCTGAGGCATTCTTGCAACAATTTTTCCAGCCGAGAGACATACACAGACAACAACTCCCCTTGGTACTGTTGTGCATTTCTTACTCTCCACCATAGGTCCTCATCAGAATCTGGGCTCCCATACACATTCTCCAAGGCCTCAAGATAGGCCTGTGCAGTCGCTTCAGGGTTACTGGCCCGCTTAGCACGGATGGTAGCCAGGGCAGGACCTCGAGGCTCTCACTAACCCTCTTTCGCTCTTGCCTCCGAGCATTGCCATTCTAGCACTTGGGGGCAACATAGTCTATCCAGGTCTCCCAGTCATCCTCCCTTGGGGGTGGGAGGTGCCAGAGAAGATCCTCAACCTTCGGTAAGAGTCGTGACTAATGGCAGGTGCAGAAATAGGAGTCTGCATTGGTTCAGCCACCATTACGGGCACTGGAGCAGGAGAGGGTGTTGGGGAGGAACACTCAGGTGGCAAGAATAGTTTCTTCAAGTCCTCCACAGTTTTCCCTCTCCCAGCAACCATTCAGCAAATTTCTCCTCAAAAGTTTCAGATAGTGGTGGGGCTGATTCCCCGGTCTTTACTGTCCTTAGTTATCACTCTCCAAGCAGTGAGGGCTCCTCTGGGGTAATGGTCTGTGGCACTTTGGAGCTATCTATGGGATCCTTAAACTCTACTAGGCCAGGAAAGTGTGGTGAGCAGATTAGCATGCCGACCCACCACCACAGGGTTTTGTAAACCTTCCACCTTGAAAGTACTCCTGCACAGTGTCCTGATGATACCCAGGGGATGTCCAGGATAAGCATAGCATTTTGGGGGTCGATCTCCTCCCCAGTACACCACTCCACCAGCCGTGCACAGCCACTTCTGTCGGGTACCCATTTTTTTCTTAACAGTGGTTCTAGAATATGGCCACTAGAGGACACACAATCCCAGCGGTGCCTCCAAGATGTAACCCCTAGATGGCGCTATCCCAGGGGCTACTACCCTGCCTGATTTGCCACTAACAGGTTGAGGGGCCTGGATCCAATGGCGGGTGCCTCCACCCAGAGGTCAGGGTTTGCAATAGTTAAACTAACTTGTCACAGCCCTCTGGGACACTGCAACCCCCTTTCTTCCCACTAGTGGCCCACAATATATCAGAATTACCTTCACAGTATACACTTCCCCAGGTCTGGTTCCGGCACTGGACCTCCTGTGAAATGAGATACAGTGCAACAATCACAGTACAGTACTTTAACATAGACAAATACCTCAGGCAGTATAACTTTGCTGAAACAAGCAGCTCTGATTTATTTAGGGGATATAACAAGGACAGGGGAATCAGGTTAATTAGCTTATCACTCTAATAATCTACCTATGGCTCTGTGACAGGCCTATCCCTATCAGTTACTGTCCCTGGGTACCTAAGCCCTAGTGGCTAGTCCAAACTGGGTAGGTAGCTGGTAGGGGCCCTTTCACACAGAGAAAAGGAGAATTAAACAGTCAGCAGTACAGTAATTCCATTTGGATTTAATGTGGCAATTCAACAGGAGCAACCCTGAATTAGTACTCACGACCTCCAAATAAGATAGGGTCCTTCAATGTCAGCAGGGCTCACTTGAGGTACACAAACCTCTTCACACATCCATATAAAAGAAAGTACTATACCAGGCAGGCTGCATCTGTATCCCGATCGCAATTACTGCACAATACCGGGAGAACACACAGCAGATTCAGTTCCTGACAGACCGAGTGCAATTTTCAGCAATTCTTCCAGTCTTCTACAGGGTGAGCCTGGTTTCTACTCTTCAGAGATCCTTTGATTCTTTTCACAGGACGGATTCAGTCCTAACAAGCTGTTACACAAGCTGCAGACCGAACTCTGGGCCTTACACACGCTTTTTGACTAAAACTGCACACTGAAAAAGCACAGGGCTCCTTCCTTCTTCACTGCCAAAGCTCAACTCAACTCCAACCGACAAAACCGGGCATTTCCTTTGAGTTCCTCCCAGTTCTTGACTGGATTGGCTGTCACTCACAATAGACTGCTGCTGTTGGTCCAAAAAGGCACTGAAGTCTAAACTACATCTCCCAGAGTCACTGCCCATACAATCCTCTTGTGGCTGGCTCAGATTATGAGTCCAAGGCATCATTTTAGAGCTAGCTTACCCCACACTGATTGGTCCAGTTCAGCAGTTCAAAACTAGAATGGGAACTAGCAGACACAGTTCTGACTGCAAAGAAAGCAGGTTAGACAAACTGTAATTTCATTATTACTCTAAATAATTTCTGGCAAACAGTTACATCTTTCAGATAGGTTCCCTTTGCACTCTAGTGACTGCAAAATGAAGTGAATTGGCAGCAGCTCGAGTGGTACTCAGAGAAGCACACAGTCCCCATACAAACTAATTATGTCTGCAAGCAGACAGCTCTTAAAGAGACAGTACCAGAGGCTCTAAAAACACTCACTGATAAATGGCTTAAATGCCAAACACCATTCAGGCTTGGAGCATTCAAGCAAGCTCCTGAAGTCTTTGGGAACCCCATTTGCAGGGGTTACATACATACAAGAACATCACATAGAACAGGGTGCATACAGAGCATCAGAACATGGATTACATCAAGAAATATCATGAAACATCAGGCAGACCGGGTTCATACAAAATCATCAGAAACAGCGATTAGAACGATAGTAAGAAAAGCAACTTCGTACAGGCATTGGGGGGGGGGGGGCGGTTTACCAAGGTGCATTATAACAAACATTAAGCTAGTTAGATACATACAAGTGTATCAAGCTCGAAAATTTAATCAAGAGGTACCGTTATGGACAAACAAATGCCTGCGGGTAAAGTCAATAATACCCACGGGAGTACACACAGAGAGGCCAGTTACTCTGGACAGGCAGCAGAATTTGTGGGAGTGGAGGGGGACTACATGGCTGTAGGCACTCTTTCCAGGGACACGTAGGGCAGGGAAGAGCACCGCATTCAGAAAGGTGGGACAGATGGCAATGAGCTTGCCAGGTGGATGAAGTGCTAGCAGAGGCCGGGGTCAACATGCCCAGGCAGTCGGGACCAGTTTGGTGGCTCGGGCACAGAGGCAGTCAGAGAACGATTTTAGGAAGCCCTATAGGGAGGCTTTGAAACAGGGGTGGGAGGTAGTGGAGCAAGTGCTAGCAGGAAGGGAGTTCCACAGCTTGGGTGCGTGGGCGGCGAAGGCCCAGTCCCCCATTTGGATGTGGGTTTTTGGAACCAAGAGGACCAGAGAGTCGCTGGATCTTAGATGGTAGGTGGGGTTTGCAGGTTTGAGGAAAGAGGCGAGTGTAGGAGGAATGGCATTTCTGACAATGTTGTCGAAGTTCCCAAGGACAAAGGTGCGGTGGTGCTCTGGGGGAAGCCATTCCAGCCGGGAGTACAGTTCACATTGGTGTGTGAGGCGAGGAGCAGCGAGGGCAAAATGGCATACATTGTTGTATGCTGTGTCCCATTTGGAGAGACTGGATTTAGGAACATGAGCAAAGGATAACAACCCACAGCAGAGCATGGGTAAGAGGATCCCCCTAGCAATGGCGAGACGTGCGGCCGGGGTGAGACAACCTTTGGCTCTGTAGGCCAGGCCCAACTTGCAGTTTGTGGCCTTACAGGCATTACGAATGTGGAGTGTGAGGTCCAGTTGCGGGTCAAGGGTGATCCCCAGGTACTTGACCACATCCGCAACATTCAGGGAGGGAACCATCAGCTCCCGAGATATTTAGAGGAGCTTGGCAGGCTTTTATCTTGGCCAAGGAGCCAAAGAGCATGGCCTGGGTCTTTTTAACGTTAATGGTTAGCTTGTGGTCTTCAAGCCAGGTTTGGATGTGGTTAAAATCAGAGTTTAACTGGGAGTTAATGTCCACGATGTCCCGTGAGCTGACCAGGATACCAAGGTCATCTGCATACAGGGTGGCATGCCCATGGGCGGATACCAAGGGCAACTCGTTTATGAATAGGGAAAACAGAATGGGTCCAAGGACAGAGCTCTGTGGGACCCCGCAGGTCACCAGGGAAGGTTTCGGAGAGAGCTTTGTTAAAGTTAGTATATTGCTGTCTCCCACAGAGGTAGTTGGGACAACCAGGGTCTTTGACGATGAAAGACCTCTCATCTCCCTATAATCTTCATCATCGACATCCTGGTTGGGCTCCTGCGTAGGGAGGTCCAGGGTGTCCAGCATATTTTGTATAAATGTAAACACAGATGAAGGATCCTCGTGGTCACCCGGGGGATCCCCAAGATGAGGGTCCAGGGACTCCTGGGGCTCAAGGCCTTCAAAATCCATGTCAGGGACACTATAAAATTGATCATCGTCTGTGTCACCCTCACAGTCTACAGAAGAGAGAACTGTGGAAGGGTGCTTGCCAGCCCCAGTAAATAGAGGACCCATCTTTTGAAGGGTCTGAAACAGTTGGCATGCTTTTTCCATTTCTTGCACTAACAGAAGAACCTGCGCAGACTTGGTTTGTAACTGTTTTGTTTTTTCTGTATGCTTTAAATTGCCTGTTGTCTTGCTATTGGCTTTCCTAGGAGCAACGGGAGCTTTTTTGTCTTGACAGAGTTTCTTTTTAGCCACTTCATCAGAGGCTTGATTTCCTTTTTTCATCACTTTTATTTTTTAATTTGTGAGGAACTTCATCTTTGGAAGCTTTATTTTTTGGATGGGATCTGGAGGGTTCTTCAGCACCTCTGCGTTTAGTATTAGTACTTTTGGATGGCCCCTCATCGGAAGCCTTTGATTTATCCTCAGCTATAATAATCAAAAGTTTGTCTGCTACGTTTTCCAATTTAAGCAAATCAAACCAGTCGTGGACCTATGAATTAAGTGAAGGTTTCTGTGAAAATGCCACCGACCAGTCCTGCCCCAGTTAATAAACTCTGGCCCGGATATTCAGAAGGGTTACATAGATACATACATAGACAGTGTCGGCAGATAAGGGCCTATGGCCCACCCAGTCTGCCCATTTGAGCTTGTAAGTTCAGTTTATGTTTTGCGAGAAGTCTGTTGCCCCTTCCCTCTGACCTCCAGAATTCCTTTATATCTATCCCATGCATTCTTAAATCCCTTGATTGTTTCAGCCCTCAAAACTTCCTCTGGCAGGGTGTTCCACTTGTCCACCACCCGCTCTGTGAAGAAATTTTCCTCATGTTTCCTCTGAATCGTCCTCCTCCAACTTCATCCCATGCCTTCTAGTCCTGGAACATCTTTTTCACTTAAAAATAGTGTATTCCTGCACCCTGTTCCTCCCTGTAAGATACTTGTATGTCTCTATCATATCCCCTCTCTCCTCCAGGGAGTACATGTTCAGTTCCTTCAACCTGTCCTCATAGGACTTGTGATGCAATCCATGCACCATCTTTGTTGCCCTCCTCTGAACCTTCTCTACCCTGTCTATGTCCTTACGTAGGTAAGGTCTTCAGAACTGTACACTGCACTCCAGGTGGGGCCTCACTAGTGTCTTGTATAGTGGAATTATGACCTCCCTTTTCCTGCTGGTGAGGCCCCTGCCTATGCATCCCAGCATCCTTTTTGATTTACCTGCTGCCTTGTCACACTGTTTCCCTACCTTGAGGTCATCAGAGATGATAACCCCAAGATCCCTTTCCTGCTTGGTGCATGCTATATCCTCACCCCCCCAACTGATATATTATGCCAGGGTTTTTGTGCCCCATATGCATTATTTTGCACTTCCTTGCATTGAATTACAACTGCCAAACCCCTGACCATTCTTCAAGTTTCTGCAGGTCCCTTCTCATTCTGTCTACACCCTCTGGTGTGTCTACTCTGTTACAGAACTTTGTGTCATCAGCGAACAGTGAAATTCTGCCTCTAGGTCCTGCGCAATGTCACTGATGAAGATGTTGAATAGGACCGGTCCCAGCACTGATACCTGTGGTACCCCACTGGTCACTCTTCCCTCTGTGGAGTGACAGCCATTTACCACCACCCTCTGTGTCCTGTCGCCTAGCCAGTTACCTACCCACCACACTACTGTCCTGCCCACACCCATATTCCCCAGTTTGTGTAATAGTCTTCTATGTGGCACAGTGTCAAGGGCCTTGCTCAAGTCCAGATAGGCTATGTCCACTGCCCTCCCCTGATCCACCTCCCTAGTCACCCAGTCAAAAAATTCAATGAGGTTGGTCTGACATGACCTCCCCCTGGTGAAACCATGCTGCCTTGGGTCCTGTAGTCCATTGACAACCAGATGTTCCACCAATCTTTCCTTCAGTAGTGCTTCCATGATCTTCCCCACTACCGAGGTGAGGCTGACTAGTCTGTAGTTCCCTGCTTCCTCTTTGTTCCCACTTTTGTATAAGGGGACTACATCTGCTATCCTCCAGTCTTTGGGTACCTCCCTGTTTCCAGTGATCGGTAAACAGGATAGCCAGAGGCTCAGCCACCACCTCTCTTAGTTCTTTATGACTCCCATGTGCATCCCATCTGGCCCATTGCTTTATCAACTCCTATTACTTCCAGTTCCTTCAGGACCCTTTTTTCACGTGTAAAGGGACTTGTGTCAATTTCTGCACCATTCTCACCCCTTGTACTCCCTTCAGACCCATTACCCTCCTCTTTCTCAGTAAAAACTGAGCAGAAATACCTATTCAATATGTCAGCTTTACTGTTGTCATCCTCCACGCCCCCATCCTCCCCTTCAGTCTCACTATCCTCCTTTGCCTTTCTTTTCTCACTTATGTACCTGTAAAAGGTTTTGTCGCCTCTCACCCACGGATTTTGCAATGTGTTCTTCTGTCTGAGCTTTGGCTTCCTTACTGACCTCCCTGCCTCCCTTTGCTTCTCCTGGTACTTCCTCCCTATCCCCTTCTGCCTGTGTCTTTTTGTATTGCCTGAATGCAATCTTTTGGCTTTCACTTTCTTGCTACCTCTTTGGAAACCATAATGTCTCCTCTTCCTTTCTCTCTTGCTAACCTGCTTAATGCATAATTCTGTTGCTCTTGTAATCCCCATTTTAAATATTACCCACTGTTCCTCAACCCCTGATTCCTGCCCCATTCCCCTTAATGCCTCTTTCAAGTATCTCCCATTTTCCCAAAGTCTGCCCCCCTAAAATCCAGGATACGTGTTTTTGTGTGGTTTTGTTCTGCTCTTTCTGTGATTTCAAACCACAATGACTGGTGGTCACTGTTCCCCAGGTGCTCCCCTACTGTTACCCCCATCACACTGTCCCTGTTTGTGAGCACAAGGTCCAGTATTGCCTTCTGCCGAGTTGGTTCCATGACCAGTTGCTTGAGGAAGGCACCCTGAAGGGAGTCCAGGATAAATCTGCTCCTTGTTGATGCTGCTGCTGGGATGCTCCAGTCCACGTCTGGAATACTGAAGTCTCCAACCAGTACTACCTCACCCTTGTCTGCCATCCTTTGAATGGCTAGCATCAGCTCCCTATCTGTTTCTTCCTCCTGGGCTGGTGGTCTATAGACCACACCTGTGTGGGTGGCTGGCCCCATTTTCCTTTTCCAGCTTAACCCACAGTATCTCTCCCCCATTTTGTTCCTCCTGAATCTCTGTGGCCCTTATGTCATTTTTCACATACAGTGCCACTCTCCTCCTCCCTTCCTGCCTGCCCTGTCTCTTCTGAACATGTTGTAGCCAGGTATGGCCATCTCCCAGTCATGGTTATCATTACACCAGGTTTCAGTGATGGCCACAATGTCCAGGTCTGACTGCACCATGACAGCCTCCAGATCTTCCATCTTGTTGCCAAGGCTCCTGGCATTTGCACACATGGCTTTCCATGATTTGACCTCCCTAGACTGTTTCGCTGTTCTACTCTAGCCCCTTCCTTGGTTGTCCTTTATCCCTGGTTCTCCTTGCTGTCTGCCCTTCTGCTGAATTTTGCCCCTTTTCTGCCTATCCACCTCTTGGGCGCTAATCTCCATCTTTTGCACACTGCTTTGTAGAGATAGCCACTCCTCTGGTTCACTGGTTCCACTGCTAGCTGTGGGGGTAAGGGCACGCATCCTCCTTGCTGGCCTGCTACATTTGCTAGTTTAAATGCTTGTCAATGTAGCATTTAAACTTATCATTGAGTGCTTGGATTCCTCCAGGATGGATGCAGGCCGCCAGGCTTAAACAAAACCTCCATCCTTCCAGGTGGATCCCAGTCACCAATGAATCCAAACCCTTCCTCACAGCACCAGTTCTTCAACCATGAGTTAAAGTTCCTGGTGCATGCACACATGCCTCTCCTTGCTCTCTCTGCAGGTAGTACTTCTGAGAAAGTGACAGAAGTAGCTACTTGCTTGAGACCCTCCCAAATTTCCTAAACTTTCTGAACTTCCTTTGGCTCTCCATTTGCCAGGTCATTAGTACCTAGGTGGATAATGACATCCAGCTCACCCTCCGCCTTGCCTTCCCAGTGATTCCCAGGATCTTCCTTCCATCCCTCCATGCCGTGGCACCTGGTAGGCACCTCACCTCCCTGTCCTTCCCCTCCTGTGTTCCTAGCTGGATCCCTCTTATGATGGAGTCCCCCACCAGGATTCGCTTCCTCCTCCTCTGGGGTCCACTGCTTTCCCCGCTGAGGTCACCTCCTTGGCTAACTTCCACATCCTTTCCTTCCACTTCTCTGGGTACCTCTATTTGGTTGTCCCCGTTTGCCAGTGTGGCATATGAGTTCTTGAGTCGAACAGGATCTGGGATGTGCCCCTACCTGACCGTTCTAACTCTCCCTGAGCCCACTGTCATCCAAGTGCTCCTCGTTCTCGGCATCCTTTGAGGCAGTTGCATTGGACTGGGTGGTCTCTGGATAGGGGTGATGGTACTCCTGACCCAGTTTACATCCGCTCTGAGTCTGGCTGCCTCATCCCGCAGTCCAGAGAGAGATGCATGCAGATAGGGCAGCACCTCAGTGTCCAGAAGGTCTGCCTGAATATGGCTGCCCCACAGCCACTGCATTGCACCACTCCCCACCTTATACTGCAATTATACTGCTATTCTACTACTTGTCTGCTACTGAAGCTCTCCTAGTTCCCTTTTTATTAATTTACTGTCCTAAAAATCCTGCCACTGATCCTCAGATACTTTTCTTTTTAAAAAAAGAAAATAAACCCAGAAATAAATAAATGAATCAAAATACTTGTCGTGCTGAGGGTGGGCTTCTTCACCCTTATGACCCTCCTACGCCACACCCCTTACTATACCCTGTGTTTAGCTCCTGTCAATCAGATTTAACAGGGCATATAATTAAGAGTTGGGGGAAGGGGAGGGAGGGGGCCAAAATTTGCAGCAATTAAAGACAGCAAAGAAATACACCACCACTACATTTTAAATTTTTAACAGCCCAAAAACAATGCTAAGTAAAGACAACAAAGAAAGTACAGTGTCACTAAAAGCAGACAATTTAAGTTTAAAAGAAAAATAGCAATTACCAGTTACTGTAAAGCACTGATCTGAATATGTTTCCTTCCCCTTCTGGCTTCTTCTGAGAAAATAAAACACTGTTGCGCCATGCGCAACCCACTGATGCACCCCGGCGCGATAATCAAACGGGGATTGAGCCTGGCACAAATCCCGATGCGCCGCCCAGTAAGGTGTGTATGGGGAGGGGCGTGCCCATGCATATTCCGCACATCCCGATATTCAGCCTGGGATGTACTGAGCCCATGCATGCAAAACCCCTACCCGCGCTGCACACAGGTGAGTCAAAAAACACTGTATGGGGTTAGCGTCACAGCGTGAGCTGAGGGCTGCAGCCCGCATCTTTACTACACTGGACTGGTAGTACGCACGGGTTGCACGCCCGTTGGCTCACGCCAGGGACCAATGGGCGACAGCCGCACTATACGGTGTCAGTTGGCGGGCGGCAGGCAGGTGGTGAGCTGCCACCCGCCGCTGACCGGGGAGCGGCTGGTGGGGCTCAGTGGGCGGTGGGAGGGGGTACCACTAGACCACCAGGGTTGGATTGGTGTTGCATTATATTTCACTGACGCCCGCGATTGCGCTGCGAGCGGTCCACTGGACCACCAGGGATATGGGACATTTACAATTCTCAACATATGCCAGCGATCGGGCTGCAAGCAGTCCACTGGACCACCAGGGATAGTGTTACATGTTTTACACAGACTTATGCCCGTGATCGGGCTGCAAGCGGTCCACTGGACCACCAGAGATAGTGTTACATGTTTTAAACAGACTTATGCTCGCGATCAGGCTGCAAGCGGTTCACTGGACCACCAGGGATATAGGAAGATTCTAATATTCTACATATGCCTGCAATCGGGCAGTGGGGCGCTTTGCTGCGATGTGCAGGGGGCGTTGGTCCCTGACAGCTGCAGCCTGGCAGGGCGCCAGGCGCAAGTCGCCGGGGATCGGCGTACCTGCATGCAAATGGGGCCATAATGACGTGCAAATGGCCCCATTTGCGCCTTGCATGCATTACGGCCCCATTTGCATGTGCACTTTGAATATCACGGTTGTTGCACCTAGTGCAACGGAATGTGCACTCAGCGACCCCACTGCTCCACTCTGGCCTCTTGCGTTGGCGCAGTGCCACTGCGCCATGCACACTGCGGGTGGCTAGGGTGCGATACGCATCGATGTTGTGCCATGGCGCAGCTCTGTTGAATATCACCCTGTCAACGCCCCTGCGCAGCCAAGTTGCACTGCGCCCAGGCTTGCGCCACAGCCTGGCGCAGTCTGAATATCTGGCCCTCTGTCTTTTACTAGTGCTTTTTTTTTTTTGTTGTAGAACTGGGATCTATGCCAGTGCCAGTCTTAATAGAAACCCAATAATACTGGTCAACTGCGCACAGGTGGTTGCTGGACCCTTACAGACAGTCCTGACACAGATGATACCAAGGTCCAGTAATATAACAAAAAAGGTTTCCTCGTAATTGCCAATCTAGAGAGAAAACCCCCCAGCACTGTTTAATTTGAAATCCACTGCAGGTGCCTTGCGGTAAACCCTGCGAGGTCTGAGGTAAAAAACAAGGCAACTGTCCCTAATACGACGGTTCCCACAAGAATTTGACCAAAAATTAAGGGAACTGTCGAAAATAAACACCTGCGATAAAATTAGGTTTTAAAATTTAAGTTGCGGTAAAAATAAGGTCAAAATAGCACTGTCGCACTAAAAATAAAAAATCAGCATGGTGCTAATAAAAAAAAAGAAAAAAAAAAGTAAAACTTTCACTCAGCACACTAATAGAATTAATTTATGAGGAAAACTTTACCCAGATAAGCACTAGGAGGTTGTCAACAAGGAAAGTTGAGCGACACCTCAGGGGCAATGTTGCTCAGTCCAGTGGAGAAAAAATTCTGAAGCCTTCAACAGCTCTCACTCAGCTCACATCCCTTCCTGTCTTTTGATTGGCTTGGCCCTAAGCTCATTTAAATATCTCTTAAAGGCACATCTCCGGGGCAGTTGCACCTAGCCAGCTAAGTGCAAAAAAGTTACTGATGCTAAAGGACTCCTTGGGTAAGAAAGTACTTCCCAACATTATCCCTGAGTCTTCCACCCTTCAGCTATATATCATGCCCCTTGTTTTTGTGCAGTTTTCTCTGAAATATGCTTTCCACCTGTACCCTGTTTATTCCTCTACGGTACTTGAAAGTCTCTATCATATCACCCCTCTCCCTTCTTTCTTCCATTGAATAGATATTAAGGTCCTTAAGTCTTTCCTCACAGGGCTTCTGGTGCAGTCCATGCACCATCTTCGTTGCCCGTCTCTGGATTGCCTCTATTTTGTCAATGTCCTTCCGGAGATGTGGGCTCCAGAACTGGTAGCCAGAATTTCCCCACCCATCCTGCACTCCTCCCTAGGATTCCTGTGACCCAGGTGCATGATCTTGCACTTTTTAGCACTGAAACTATTACATTTAATGTGCTAATTTAAAGAGGTAGTGTACTGCCTAAAACTAATATTAATTTTCAAAAGCAGCCAGCCATTACCTTTTATATCTAAGGTAATTTTCTTTTCTCTTTGTTTAATTAGAAAACTGTTTACCTGACGTTAGTAGGTGTGATGTGTGGGAGAGCACTCTGCCTGGCAGCTAACATATCTATCTCTGTTCCCCTCACTACATCATCAGCACTGTGATATCACTACTGCTTTGTCTGTTTTGGTTACACTAGCTCTTTAATACTTAATAATATAAATTTATTATTAATTTTATATTTAATACTGTGCATCCATCACCCCGCACCCCCCTACAGCCTCCCACACATCCTCACTCACCCAATGTTCTCAGAATGTGAAGATCCACGCTCCAATCTAAGTCACATCTTGCTACTGGAACTGGCGACTGCTGTATGACAAAGTAAAGTAACTGTGGTCGGAACTGAACCGCAGTTACCTTACCTATCATTCAGCAGTCGTTGGTTCCAGCTGCAAGACATGTCTTCGATTGGAGAGTGGATCTTCACATTCTGAGCACATCAGGTGAGTGAGGGCATGTGGGAGGGAGGGTGTAGGGGGTATGGGTGCACAGTGGGAGGTTGCGTGGAGGGTTGTGGCTGCGAGCAGTGGTGGACTTTTGTTTTTAACAGGTTTAAAAAAAAATAAAGACATAGATGGATGGTTTTCTAATTTACAGATTAACAGAGACATGGGAGGATGGGGGGGGGGAGTACCACTGGACACCAAATGAGCTGTGCCCCAAGTGGTGCACTATTACATTAAAACATATATGGGAATTGGAGGGTGGGGATACCACTGGACACCAATGTGGAAGAAAAAAAAAATGTGTGTGTGTGTATATATATTTATATACATATATAGCTTGACCCCACTGGCACATTGTGTTGGATTTCTGCTTGACGCCTGACGACCTGGGTTCGAGGAACAGACTCGGAAGTTGGAGGCCAGGCGGGAGAAGGACAGAGTGTCCTTCAGACTGCCTCCTTCTCCGGAGGGGGGGGGGGTGTGTGGGGGTTGTAGTGAGTCCGCTTTCTGGATCCTGGCTGAGGCCTGGGGTGCCACTGTGGTCGGCACCAATACATTGGGAGACGGGGCAGACGCTGGTCATCATTGCACATCCCTGCCCCCAGGGCTCTAGCTTGCACAAAAAAAGCCAGCCTTCTGGCATAAGGCCCGCTCTATGCACTCCCCCACTGACACTAATGCTCAGTGGGGTGGGGTTCCTCCTGTGACCCTGACCTGGGGTAAGCTGGGCTAGCCAACAGTGATCACTGGGGGGAGCCCTCCCGGTGGCCCTGCCCGAGGGGGGGTAAGCCTGGGCATTGGGGGCAGCAGGTGAGCACTGGGCTGACCTCCGATTGGAGGACAGAGGATCCGGATCCAAAACAAAGAAAAAATGTGTGCGTGTGTGTATGTATATGTGTGTGTATATATATGTATATATACACACACATACACACACACACATATATGTATATGAATCGTAGGGTGAGGGGGACCCACTAGACACCAGGGTATACAACAGGGAGATTGGAACGAGGGGGTGCCACTGAACATCAATGATATACTTTAAAATAAAGTAGATGGCACAGTTAGGGTGGGAGGTAAAGTATACCATTGGTGTTCAGTGGCACCCCCTCCTTCCCATCTCCCTATTGTATATCCCTGGTGTCTAGTGCCCCCACCCTCAGATTCCCATATATATATAGATATTTTTTTTTAAAACACTGCTGTCCAGTGGCCCCCCCTCACCCTCCGATTCCCATATATGTCTTAATTTAATAGTGCACCACTTAGGCCACAGTACATGGGTGTCCAGTGGTATCCCCCACCCTCCCATGTCCCTCTTAATGTTATGATACCGTTGGTGGCCAGTGGTACCCCTTCCACCACCATCCCATGTCCCTGTTAATATGTAAATTAGAAAACAATCCATCTATGTCTTTGTTTCTTTTAAACCTGTTAGAGAAAAAAAAAAGTCCACCGCTGCTCGCAGCCGCAACTTCACTACCCGACCTCTCACTGTGCACGCACCTCCCCCACCCCCTACATCCTCCCACACACCCTCACTCACCTGATGTGCTCACAGTGCGAAGATCCACTCTCCAATCAAAGACACATCTTGCTGTTGAACCGGTGACTGCTGTATGACAGATAAGGTAACTGCGGTTCAGTTCCAACAGCAGTTACCTTACCTGTCATACAACAGTCGTCAGTTCCAGCAGCAAGACATGTCTTCGATCAGAGAGCAGCTCTTCACATTCTGAGCACGTCAAGTGAGTGACGGTGTGTGGGAGGGTGCAGAGGGTGTGGGGACGTGGGTGCACAGTGGGAGGTAGGGTGGGGGAGTTGGGGCTGCAACATGATATGCTCTCCAGGCTCCCTCACTGATGCTCTCCCCTGCACTGCCATCTGTAGTCACCCAGGTGGTGGTAGAGCAGCAGAACAGTGAGAGACACCACTCCCCGGAGGATAGCATCTGTTTGGACACTTGATCCTCCTCCCCCTAGCTGACCCTCCGATGGCTCTGGCTCGTTCCCAAACCAGAGTTGTCGGCATCACGAGCAGTAACAGTACCACTGTGCCTGCAGGCCACCCATCTCAGTTTGTTAAACCATACAATTACCGATTCTGAGTTGGACTATACTGTGGTCACTGTTGCTAAGTGGCTCCCTTACAATGCAGACGATGGTGATCTCACTGTAATAAATGTATCTATACAAGCATCCCCCCTTGTTGGTGATTTGACACACTGCTGTAAGCTATGGTCATTGACTGTTTCAAGGATATTTTTTTCAAGTTTGCTTTTACCTGTCATACTCAACTAATTAATACCCGGTAAATAGAGATCTCCTGTAATGATACATCTTTTCTCCCCCTAATAATTACAGTATGTTTAATAGTTTATTGTCTCTCTGATTATCAGTGTCAGGTGGTATATCATATATATATATATATATATATATATATATATGTGTGTATATATATATATATATATATATATATATATATATATACATATAAAAGACAAAGAACCTTGGTGCGTAAACACTGAGGCAAGGGTTACCCCCAAGGGCATCTGGCTGGGGGCATGTGTGATTTTGTATTTTCTATATACTTATATATACATACACACATATTATGACTAGACTAACTGGGGTCATGTGTTTAAATTTCAGTTCGATATCCCCATTTTCAGCGTTTCATTATCATCCCCTGCCTCCATTTCTACATATTCTATGTCCTTTTTGATGCACATGGCGACCCCCGCACCCCACCCCTTTTGGCAACTCTATTTCTTTTAAGCTATATGTATCAATTTAGGTCCTTTTTCCATATATCATTATTAGACCACCATGTCTCTGTAATACTGATCACATCAATACTTTCAGAGTTAAATTAGAAACTTAAGGCAGTACATATTGTTTGTTAAATTTCTGGCATTCAGAATCAACACTTAATCCTTAGGCTGCCAACAGAATTAGAACGTATAGGAATTCTGGACTGATATATCAGTCTGTGGTGCAGCAAGGGTTAAGATGCCTGTCCTTAGTCTTTGTTTTTCAAACACCAAATGGCTAGTATTAGTTACAGAACTGTCTGTGATGTTACAATGTGTAGTCATACCAGTAACGTCTAAGTAAGCAGTAATCCACGACAAAGGAGGGCTCTACTAGGGAATTAATGCCTGGTTGGGGAGAGGGGGTTCGAGTGCCTCCAACCAGGCATTAATTCCCTAGTACAGCCCGACGTTGGAGTGGATTAATGCACTTGCAGCGTGGCAAGCGCTTACAAAAATTGATACAGAATGATGTTATTTGCAAAGAATAACACAGACACAAGTGTACAGTGTTTGGTTTTACTGTCGTTTTCATGGTTGTAACATTTATTTATATTGCGACTGTAACTTTCTACTATTAGAAATATCAGGATTTCTTCAGTCACTCTATATTAATTACATCAACAATACGAAACTTTTATTAACTTGAGCAATAACATTGCTATAACACTCGCAAAACATTCGTGGCACCATCTGTAAACTGGTGCATTATATTATGGGATTGAATATTTCCATATTGTGCTCTGGAATTACAGCTACCTTGCTAGAGCGATCACCTTTTTAAACAGTGGATCTAGCCGCATAACATCGAGAACTACGCTAGTAGGAACACTTTGAAACATTTCAAGATTAATAAGGTGAACTTTCCCAACATTTAAATAATAAATCTACTATTGGGCACCTCGCGATAACTGTGCCACTACTAACATTTTCTGACTATTTATAAGATAAACTTTCTAAAAATTTATACAATACTGGTACTATTGGACATACTAATAGCACTCATCGTTTGACTTTCTACGCACTCAGACACATTTGGTGCGACTGTAAGTACTGTGGGGCGGTGGGTGGGAATGAACATCTCATTTACTTTTATATTATCTGGTGGCAATTTTGATGTGGCTACTAACAGTACTACATTGTGAAGCAGGCATTACTAGAAAATTAATGCCTGCTTCAGTTTGTACCATGTGCTCTGTTTGTACCAATCCAGTTTCTGTATTTCAGCATACTATTTATTGCCATGTTACAATACAGTATTTATCCTTACTGTTCCCCCATCATCCTCTAGTTGAGAACACTGTCAATCGCTTTTCTCAGTCTCCCTCCTCAAATAACAGACCCCCTTTTGTTTGAATTTAAACCATCCTGTCTGTACATCCCATTTTTCTTACTGAAAAAAATCCCAGTGCTTCACAGAGATGTTGTTCTCCTCCTTTGACCATTTCCTTAACTAAGCATTTATTTTTTTCAATAGTTGTTTGCCTTCCTTGTCCAGCTCGAGGCACTGGAAGGACTTCTGAAATAATTACTTCACAGCCCCTTTCTTTCAAAGTCATTGCTATTTCCTTAAACTTGCTTCTATTGTTGTCATCCAGATGCATACTCAAATCTTTTCTATCTGCGTGTAGTGCAACTATGTGTTGTTTCCCTCTACTCTTCAGTAGTCCCTCCAGATTTTGTGTCAGTCACTACCCTTGATTTGTGGAAGACAACAGACTGCATAGTTTGTGTTCCTATTACAAATTATTCTTTTGATAAATCATAGTACTGTGTCCCCCAGTACCACTGCTTCCCTTTTATTTGTATTACTTTGTCCCTTTACCCGGATTCCATGATTTGTGTAATACTGTACCCTGGACTCTTGACTGTCCTGATATTATTTGCTTCACAGCATGAAACAGTGGGTTCATCATTATCAACTGCAGAAAAGTGGTTCGATAACTGGACTAAATGGCTATCTGCCACACTTCCTCATTTCGCACTTCTCCTCCCTTGGACATGTGTCCAGTCTGTTTCACCATCCTCAATTATATTATGGTTACTACTCAGACTGTCATGTCTTTTCCTTTTTTTCTCCCACTGTTTGTTCCTTGTCTGATATTGTTTTTTTTTTGTTTATTTCCATTTAACCAGGAAGGTGGACTGGATGAAAGATCTGTTTCCAGCCACGTCTGGTGATGGGCAAAGGGAATAAAAACATTACACTCTGGGCTACTCTAGGACTCCTGATTTCATTTGCTTTTATCTGTTGTATATTGGAGATCTACTTTGGTCTCTCCTGACGTGGTGCCTATGTACCTAAACTGTGTATACTGTTTAACTACTGCTACCCATGTATCTGACGTGGTGCCTGTGTGCCGAAGCTACTGCATGTATACTGTTTAATCTACTGCTACTCATGTATCTCCAGTGAATGATTGTTACAACTGTCTGCTCTCTGAGCTATTGTTTTATGACCTGTTAACTGTGCTGTCTTTGTCTTAAGTTCGAAGAGGTGCCTTTGTAAATGAGTCCCCGACTCAAAGGTCTGTAAATCCGATATATATATATATATATATATTTGTAAATAAATAAAACATAATAAGTAGCATAAAATACATATACCAAAGGTGCTACATAATTTCAGTGGTTTATAAGAAAAAATGACTCACCACAGCAATCTTCTTTCTTCCAAGGGATCCTTTAGCATCAGTAACAATAGCAGTTAGCTGGCTAGGTGCAACTGCCCCGGAGATATGCCTCTAAGAGAATTTATTTAAATGAGCTTGGGCATCAGCCAATCAAAAAACAGGAGGTGAGTGAGCTGAGTGAGAGCAGCCTGAAGGGCTTTAGAATGTTTTTGAAGAAAATGAGCATATGCCCCAAAAAGTGAACCAACAGGATTCAAAAAACATGCAAATGTCCGAAAACTGAAAACAGATAACAACAACATGAGCACGAAAGCTCTTCAATAAAAAACCCAAATTTGGTAATAAAACTGAGAACAGAGCCCTTCTCCTGACAGGTGAACCGGGAAGGAAGGGTGGGAGCTTACTGATGCTAAAGGACCCCTTGGAAGAAAGATTACTGCGGTAATTTTTTCTTCTTACCCCAGGAGTCCTTCAGCATCAGTAACAATAGCAGACTACCAAGCAGTACCAAGTGGGAGGTGGGCAGAGAACCTACTTAGGAAAGCAGCTCTGCAGAGCCACCCTGCCCAATTTGGCGTCAGATCTGGACTGCACATGTAAACTGCAGTGCATCATGAAGGTGTGCAATGATTTCCAGGTAGCTGCTTTGCAGACATCCAGAAGGGGAATGTCCCTTACTACTGCCTCAGAGGCTTCAGTGCCCCTGGTGGAGTGGGCCTTGAGCCCCACAGGAGGCTGATGACCAGCATGTCCATAGCAGAATCTAATACAAGAGAGCAACCAGTGGGGCAAGCTCTCTTGGTAGATGGTCTTCCTCTACCTACATTCCCGTAGGTGAGGAACAACTGAGAGGAAGAGTCTCTGGACTGCCTAGCATGCTCTGGGAAGTAAAAGAGAGCTATTTTAACATCCAAGCTGAGGAGCTTTTTGCTCACTAAGAGTGGATTTCTCAGTAAAGAAGACAGGCAGAGTACTGGACTGGTTTTAGATGGAACTCTGAAACCACCTTAGGCTGAAACTTCCTATTCGTCCAGAGCTTAATTTTTATCGTTGTAAGGAATGATGAAATTAGGCTCAGTGCATAGGGCTCTGTACCTCTGAAATTCTTCTGGCAGAGATAATGGCCATCAGGAAGACCTACTTTCGCGTCACAAACATGATATGTACAGTGGCGATAGGCTCAAAGGGTGGCTCCATAAGACTGGCAATGCAGAGATTCAGACTTCAAAGGGGAATGGACTCCCTGATTGGAGGCTGGAGGTGCAAGAGGCCTTTGAAAAACTGTTTGAATATGGTGTGGGGAAAAAAAATGATTTTTTTTTCCCCACTGAAAAATAGGCTTGATTGCGGCCAGGTGTAGCTTGAGGGAAGAGGGTTTCAAACCTGACACCTGCAGATGCACTAGGAAATCCAGCAGCTGAGGGTCTGCTGCTGTAAGAGAGTTGGCCCTTTTTGCTCTTGCACCAGAGGGGAAACCGTTTCCATTTGGTTGCATACGTCCCTTGTTCGTGTTGGTTCCGAGTACTGAGAAGATGGAAACTCTTAACTCCTCAAGAGCCAGGCCTTGCGGTGAAGAAAGTATATGTCTGGATAATGCACTTCTGCCTGAGGAGGGTCAGCAGAGAGTGAGATAGCGGCAGGCGAATGGGCCTACTGCAGAAAAGTGTGGGAAGGAGAGGGTATCAGGCTTGCCTGGGCCAATCCGGAGCCACCAGAATCACTGATGCAGGCTGTTGTCTGGGTTTCGGAAATACCCTGAGTATCAGGGGGCAAAGGAGGGAATGCATAGGACCCCCCCCCCGACCAGACCAGGATCAAGGCATCCAGGGGAAGCAATCCCGGGCCTGACAGAGAACTGAGGAAGCTGGAAGCTGAGGGAAGACGGAAACAGATCCACTTCTGGAGTGCCCAACTGCCTGAACACTGCGGCTAGTACTTGTTTGTTCAGAGTCCATTCATTCTGGCCTTGACTGATGCAGTATTTCTGCACCAGGAAAGATGGCGGCCACGCTGGGCTAGCCACTAGCAGCAAAATTGGTAAACTCGTTATTGAGTCTCGTTTTTATTTATTTTATCTTTTGTTAGCATTCTTTTTAGTTCAATCAGTCAGAGTTAGAGTTTGACCTGTTTTGAGAGCGTTCATGACTACGGGACTGAGTTGACTTGAGCGTTTTTAATTTTTTGTTGTAGCTGCTGAAACCGCTAAAACCGCTGAAACTGATGAGTGCAGTGGAATGGACCATATATCGGCAGTATTGTTTGCAGCTTTGGACTGTGTAGGACTGGTTGTGGCTCTCCCGATTCTCCGTGTTCAGAGCTACATTGTTTTCCGGGTCAGCATTTGGAAGTTGGCGCTGGTGGTGTTTGAACTGTACTGTCAATACATTTTGCTCTCTGGATTTGAGTACTTCTTTTTGGGACTAGACGGATTATTGGAACCTCGTTTAGTGTTCTTTCCTCGAGTTGGACATATTGATCCTGTGATTACCACCATCTCTGGAGTTTGGGAAGGTGGGGGGGGGGGCCTGGAAGGTCTACCCGGTACTGGTGAGGGAGGTGACTGCTATAAGGTGGTTCCGCTGCAGGAGACGCTGGTTTAGGATCCACCGGAGGGTGGATGTAGCTTACTGGTGCCTCCTAGGTGTTTCCTGGGCAGCTGGCTGAAAGGCGGGCTGAATCGGGGAAGCCGTAGCAGTGGGCCTACCTAAGTGGTTAGGATTACCTCCTGAGTAAGTGCGGGTTTGACTGTATCTGTGGTTCCCTGGAAAATAAGTCCCTGCCTATTTCGGAGAAACTCTTGGATTGTTGAATTTTTTTACTATTGAATTACAAGGAATTCTGGTTAAGGAAGGATCGAATAAAACATTTTTTGAATAGGGGTTTAATCCTTGGTCACAGTTCCGGATTTGTTCTTGGCTTTCTCTGGACTGCTGTGTGGTTTTAGACTGGTAAAGATTTGTGACCCTGATGATTCTTTTGTGGCTTTTTTATAAAACCTGGACCGGGTGGTGAGAGTACCCAGAATCATCATTCATTATTCTTTAGTTAGTTTGTTTTACTGAAATTGTGACTTGGTGAGAGAAATTCAAAATTAACAATAAACATTAATCAGGTTAAGGCTTTAGGGTGTGAGAGACACCAAGGCCAAAAATTCCAAAAATGATCAGAGGTTCCCTAGAAGCCTTTAACTGTTCTCAGAGGGCACCTTTTTTCCATCTAGGACTTCTGGAACTGTTTTTTTCAGTCTCTGGACACTGCTGATATTTGCTTTGGATTGTTGGAGTTATTTAAGTAGGAATTTATTTAAATAATTTTGTTTAAGGGGTTTGTTGAAGGCTCTTTAGTATTATAATCTGGGGTGGCCTGGTGGGATATAAGGATTATTAAGTGGCTGTCTAAGTTAAATTATAATCTTTTAATCAGGTAGCATGTGTTATGATTATGGTCCGATGGGCAGGCTACACCCCTCTAGGCTGAGGGCCTGCACCCTTTGTTAGTCCCCATTGCAACCTGAGTGTATATGCACGTCGTGCCTTGGGTATTGCAAGGAGGGGCTGGGGGCTGGACCTGGAGGGTGGAGAGAGAGGATGGGCGGATTGGGGTAGTGAAGTCGAGGAGGCGCCCTGAGGCGAAATGGATCCAGGATAGGGGTTCTCCCTGCCTGGTATCCATACCCAAGGGCTCCACTGGTAGTGGGCAAGTTACCCACTCTTCCATGGCCTCTCATCCAGCTTAGGCGGTGTTATGCAATGCCAGGTCGATAAAGAACGAGACTGCAATTATTGCTGATCTTGTTGAAACTTCTGACCTGGTTTGCATCACCGAGACCTGGCTGGATGAAAATACTGGCCCAGTAATGGAATCAGCTGTTCCAGCGGGGTACTGGGTGATACACCACCCGAGATTGGATCGTAGGGGCGGGGGTGTAACCAATTGTTTTAAAACAGAACTGGGCCTTGTAGAGGTTCCAGTGGGGGCCACTAGGTCCTTCGAGTGTATTATGGGTGCAGGTGTGGGCAGCAGGATACTTCTCATTTACCGTCCACCCGGTGATGGGAAAGTTTTCCTGCAGGAAGTTACCAACTTCATGGTCAACATGGTGTTGGAATTCTCCAGGGGGTTGGTCCTGGGGGATTTCAATGCCTGGGTCGATGATGAACTCTCGCTTTATGGTCAGAACTTCCTCCAACTGATGATCTCGTTAGGCTTCACACAGGTAGTTACCGCTGCAACCCATATTCAGGGTCACTCCTTGGATCTAGTGTTCCTCCTGGGGATGGAGGCCACTGACTCGGTGGTGGAACCAGTTGGTTGGTCAGACTATCACTCTATAAGGTTCAGTTTTGTGGCTCCCCCTGTGAGATCCGCCCCTCTGAAGATGGTCTGGTACCACCCTTTGACGGGTGTTACACCAGAGGGTCTGATGGCGGTGCTGGATCTATCGAGTAGGCCAATGGAATGCTCGGATCCGGGTGTCCTAGTGGCGCACTATAATAGTGTGGTTCTGGGAGCCCTGGATTCCGTAGCTTTTGTCCGAGTTTGCCCTCTCCCCCCTCGGTCCGCTTGGTTTTATGGGACTTTGAGGAAGTTGAGGAGAATTGGGCAAAGATTGGAATGGTGTTGGCGAAAATCTGGCCTGGAAGAGGACAGGCTTAGGTTGATAGCCCATTATTTAGACTATCAATCAGAAATCTCCCGGAAGAAGGCAGAGTTCCTGTCCAGGGAGATTGCTGCAGCAAAGAATCGACCGGCCCAGCTCTTTCGGACTGTGGACAGGCTGTGCAATCCAGCCTGCCTTCGGGGTCAGAGAGCCTTTTCACAAAGTAAGTGTGAGGAGTTCACTCAATTCTTTGCAGATAAGGTGTCCTCCATCAGGTCAGAGATTTGCTTGACTCATTCAAATGAGTAAGGCGGCGGTCAATACAAGGATGCAGACACTCGGTCTATCTGGACAGATTTCGACCAGCCAGCAATCACAGATATCGTGAAGATTGTATGAGAGCTGCGACCGACTTACTGTAGTTTGGATCCTGGTCCAACCCGCCTTTTGGTGGGGTGTATGGATGTCATCGGATTGATCCTTGCCAAGATAGTCTGGTGCTCACTGGACCAAGGGGTGTTTCCGGACCCCCTGAAGGAGGCCGTGGTGACACCCCTTTTAAAGAAACCTTTCTGTGACCAAGACTGTCTTGTGAACTACAGACCTGTCTCTAACTTGCCCTTCTTGGGCAAGGTTATTGAGAAGGTAGTCGCGTTACAGCTCGAGAACTTTCTTACCACCCACGAAATCTATGATCCTCTCCAGTCTGGTTTCAGGAAGAGGCATAGTACTGAGACAGCATTGGTTCGAGTACTTAATGATCTCCTGATAGTAAGGGATTGGAGAATCGTTCGATCTTGGTCCGCCTTGATCTCTCAGCAGCGTTTGACACCGTGGATCACGGGGTATTGTTGGAATGCTTGCGGCTGCTCTGTGGACTGTCTGGGGCAGTCCTCAGATGGTTCCATTCTTTCCTCACAGGCAGGACTCAGAGGGTGGTATCAGGGTTTTTTTCCTTGGCCCCCTTTGCCCTGCTCTGTGGGGTGCCACAGGGTTCCGTATTATCCCCGTGTTGTTTACGGTGTATATGCTGCCATTAGGAGACATTATAAGGTGGTATGGGCTGAGTTTTCACTACTATGCAGATGATACTCAGCTCTACATGTCCTTTGTATCTGAACAAAAAGGTGCAATCTCGGTCTTTAACAACTGCCTCACTGAGATTTAGGACTGGATGAGTGCTAACTGGTTGAGATTAAATCTGGATAAGACTGAAGTGTTGGTAGTGGACCAGGTCAGCGGGTAGAGAAGTTGCCTCCTGGGCACCCATCTGGCCTTGTTATTGGGGGTAAGCAGTTGAGACCTTCTGAATGGGTGCGAAATCTGGGCATTATGCTTGACAACGAACTGACACTAAAAGCGCAGGTGTCAGCGGTTGTCAAGACCTCATTTTTATCATCTGAGGAACATTGCCCGGATAAAGCACCTTGTTCCGCCTGAGGACCTGCCTGTGTTGGGCCATGCCTTTGTGTCCTCCAGTCTTGACTACTGTAATGCTCTATACTTAGGGTTACCGGGGGTGGATCTCCGTCACCTGCAGCTGGTGCAGAACGCTGCAGCCAGGTTGTTGACTGGGCTGTCAAGAACTAGCCATATCACCCCTGTGCTGCGCGAACTGCACTGGCTGCCGGTGTGATGGAGGATCACCTTCAAGGTCGCATTGCTGACCTACAAGACCCTACATGGACAGGGACCGGGTTATTTGCAAGACCTTCTTTTGGCTTTACTCCCCCTCCCGCCCACTTCGCTCCGCTGATGAGGGATTGCTAGAGGTTCCCAGGGTCCGTCTTCAAACATTAGGTGCTAGGGCTTTTTCTTTTGTAGCCCTGACCCTGTGGAACTGTCTCTACCTCGGTGGATTAGAGAGTGCCTGTCCGTCGAGAGCTTCAAGTCCTCATTTAAAACATATTTATTTAATTTAGTTTTCAGGGACAATATTTAGTTTTACTGCTTGCTGCCTCTTTACTGTATATCTCTTAGATTTTATATTTGATTTTATATTTAATGGTGTATGTTGGATTTAATATTGTATTGTGCTTGCACTTTGGTTTTTAGAAAAGCGCATTATACATAAAATGTGCTTTGCTTTGATGCGACTTAATCCTTAGCCTGCCGCCGACATAATATCTTGTCCTAAAAACCTATGCGTTCTAAATCTTCCGGCAGCCTAATTAAAGCATCTGCCAGAGTATTGTGTTTGCCTGGGAGGTGAATAGCTGAAAGGCTGACTCCCAGGGAGAAGGCGAGAGATCAGATTTATAGAGCCTGCGAACATAATATCCCTGATCTCATCCACTCTGCTTGTCTGTGAAAAACATTACAGTGGTGTCTGTTCAACTTTGTACAGTCTGTCCTTTTATGACAGGAGCAAATGCTTTGAGAGCTAGAAAGATTGCTCTGCGTTCCAAAAGATTTATGTGTAACTGTAACTCTTGGAGAGTCTAGGTGCCACTTACTGAGGCACTGTCCAGATGTGCTCCCCACCACAGGATGGAGGTGTCTGTGGAACTGCTCAGTCAGAGGTCTCAGCTTTGAAAAACTGTTGCTTTTTGAGACCAGCAAGCTATAAGGAGGCTTGCGGGTGTCTCATCCTGTATCTGAACCCTGGGACCACTGCAGGCATTGAAGCTATGTGTCCTAATAGCCTGAGGAAATGTCAAAGTTATGTGATTTGGACTTCCAGTTCTGGAATGACGCAGTAAACAGCCTCTCGTAGTGGCTCCCAAACCCAAACCATTAATATCGGTCTCCTACCTCAAAAATCAAAGCATACCTGGCTAACAAATGGAGATTTGAATAGAGGTGAGACCCCTGCAACATCCGAAACCACTCCGCTCGCTAAACCTGGTGGTGGATTAAAAAAAAAAAAGAGAGCTCTCCTTGCCGACTGCTCCGACCACGTGGAAAATGAGACCCAGTCTGTTAGGCCCTTCCAGCTCGGAGCATCCGACTAGCTTTGCACCGCTGCTTTCCTGCACAGTATACCGCGCGCCCTTCCCCCCCTTTACCTCCCCAATCGGCGGCAGTCTTCAACTGATCTCTCGACTGTATCTTCAGCCACCACCACAACCTAAGCCTCGGGAGAGTCTCTGGCAGAATCTGGTCCCATCAGTCGCTATCTCGGGCCAGAAACAGGATCCTCGGGCAAACTTCCCTGATCAATAGGAGCCCTGATCTTGAAGGAGCAGCCATTGAACAGTGTGGCCATAATCACACCGCAGTAAGCGGCCCAGTCCCTGCGTGTGTTTTGGGAGATCTTCTACTCAACCTTACTCAGTTCTCTATAGCTCTACACATTTAAAGGGACAAGAAGAGCATAAAAAACATTTGCACCCTCTGATCGAGACCAGGACAAAAACAAACTCCTTGCAGCTTCCAGATCGGTTTCCCCTCCCTATATTTGATGGAACTTCACCTCCATAACAGATTTTCTCCACTTTCCAATCCAACAGCAGAGGAGGAAAAAGTCAGTTTGTATACCTCTGATTCAACTGAAATTTCAAATTTATCTGCAGCCTTTCTAACCAGCTCCACTCATCCTCCTCCCATATCGATGGCTACCAAAGGAGGGAAAAGGAGGGGAAACAAAACCCAGCCAGCCCTGCCTGCCCAATCAATCCCTCAACCAGAGCAAAACATCCTACGGGCCAGTTCTGAATTTAGAGAAGAAATGAGGGACTCTCTAAACCAGGTCAGAGCTGATTTAAGATCGCTGCAGACTCAGGCGGATGAGGAGGACCAGCAAATATCTCAAAATAATATAAAAATTAACGTCCTGGAGTCAGCCGTTCTTTCCCTTGCGGAATCCCAGCTGCACTGTTCTCTCAGATAGGAGGACGCAGAGAACAGAGGGCAGAGAAAAAAATCTTTGGATCTTTGGCCTGCCAGAAGGCGATGAAAGGCTCTGACCCCTTGGCTTTCGCAGACCAATTCTTCAGATCCATTCTTGGACCTGACTACCGCCTTGATTTTGAGTGTGCCCATCGTGCTCTAGGCCCTAAACCTAAGGCTAAAGATGCCAGACCTAGATTGTTTGTCATCAGAATGCAAAGCTTCCAGACGAAGGAACTGCTCCTTAAAACATCATGGCAGAAAGGGAAAATTATGTATGGAAATCATGGTATTATCATCGATAATGACTATGCTCTCTTTACCCAAAGTCAGAGAAAGGCCTACGCTCCGCTGTTTCCTATATTAAGATCCCAACAGATCAGATTCCGCACCCTTTACCCATCCAAGTTGATTGTGTATTTACCAGAAGGCCCCACCTCATACACCTCTGCTTTGGAAGCCAAGGAAGACCTGTTCAAGAAAGGGGTGCTCAAGGAACGTCTCTTGACCCGAGCTGGACCTTCTAGGAATATGTCCCAGGGACAATCATTGCCAGATGGAACACAACAGTCAAATATGTGCCTGGAAGAAATGCTCCAGAAGATTCGATCTCTAAGAAACCCATCCGTGACGGTGGACGAGTAACAAGTCCTGGTGGTGGGTGAGTCTTTTAAAGCTCTTCTTGGGGAGGTTGGGTGGGGGGATGGGGGGTTGGGGTCGGTCGGAGGGGGCCTGAGGTGATCCTGCTTCTGGGCGCCGTCCCACCAGTCCAGCATCTCAACAAAGGGATATTAAACAAAATTACTTCCCGCTACCTTGCTGTAACTGGGGGAAAGTAATCCTCCTTGATGGCGGGCGACTTGCTTGTCTGAGGGGTAAGAGGTGCCATTTTAGTTGGGCTACTGGAATCTCCCCCCTGGTGCAGTCCCTCGCTTTTTCCCTCTGTCCTTGCACTTCTGGGGCTCTCGTCAGTTGACATACCCATGTCCTGGGAGGGCTCCTTGAGGTGTCCCCTCCTACTGATAGGGCCTTATGTCAAGAGCTTCCCCCCAGGTGAAAAACAGAAAACTTACGCCCAAACTCTCAATCAAGAACCAAGGGACTTGGGACATTTAAAAAATACTTTGGACTGTAATACACTAATATAAATCCCATTTTCACTACTCCATTACTCTTTAAACAATATTCAAGACCAACAGAGTAGGTCCTTACACGCCCAAAAGGGAAGAGCTGGGGTTCTTACTCCCTCTCCCCCCCCTTTTTTTTCTCCCTTTTTTCTTTCTTTCTTTCCCTCGTCTCTTTTTTTTTATTACTTTTCGAAGACACCCCCTCCCTGCACTCTGACACAGGGCAAGTTAATTATAGGAACCCTGTGACCAATACAGGCAGGAATCACACTGGGTGAAGGCCCCCAAGACTTTAAAGATGGGATCACTTGATCATAGTGACAGAGTGGTTGAAGAGTGAGATCCCTTAGCCTAATCTTAGACAATTGCTTGAGACCCCCGGGGTTAGCTGGAAGAGAAAACAGATGATCTCCCTACTTTTTTCTTAACAGGGAACTGACCCATGGGAATGGGTGCTCCCAATTAGTTGGGGGCCCTTTATACCCGATAATTGGGCTTTCCAATGGGAAAACTTTTCAAAAGGGGTGAGGGAGGGGGGCATGCTGGGGGGGAGGGGAGAGGGTAGAAGGTTGGAACACAGGTGGTTGGGGGGATAGGCCCAGGAGAATGAGGGATTGGTTTCTGAGCATCCCTTTTCTTCTCTCATTACACACAGGGAAGGGGACCCAACCAAACAGGGAATTTAGGGAGCCCACACTGCCCATTTTAGTGAACCCTTAGGGTGCAGATTTGTACCCCCTGAGGAATCTCTTATAAAGGAGATCCTCAATCAACGCTGATTTCCTCTGGAAATCGGCTTGAGATTACGGAAGGGTGGAACTTTATTCCCACCCTAACAATGGAAGCATTGATAAATAAAGTTCTGTTAGGTTGTGTTGTTATGTCAATTGTAAATTGGTTAGGTTCACAACTTTGTTATTTATTTACAGTTTTCTACACAGTTACAGTTAATGTTGAAGTTAACTTTCGTTTATGCAACGAAACTGGAAGGAGACACAGGAGACAGGGTACAATATTCCAATGTATTGCTTTATTACAGAAACTTATGTTGGGGAGATCTAACAGATTTCCACAGGAGAAACTGATCATGAGTAGCAAGTCTCTCGCACTGTCGGGGGGTGGGGGGGGTGATCCGGGTGAAGTCTGACTGGGACGACCTGGAAAATAAACAAAAAAGAAATACTGAATGGCCGAAACTTAAAACGACAATAAAAGTAATCAGTAATAAACTTAAAACAGCCATAAAAAAGTAAAGAACAATAAACCCAAATGGCTTCCCAACTGGTGAAGATTTACTCAATAAATGTAAATGGCCTTCATAACCCCATCAAAAGATCGCGAGTGATGCAACACTTAAACAGAAGGCAGATGTTATATTTATACAAGAATCTCACCTTTCAGATATAGAACATCAGAAATTAGCATCGGGGGGCCGATATATCATTTACTCTTCATCTCACCTGAACGGACGCAAAAGGGGTGTCGTAATACTGATCCTGTCTATCACTCAATTTAAAATAAACAATATACAATCTGATAGATTAGGACGCTATATCATCATTCAAGACTGCCTATACAATCAAGAAGTTACATTAGCCAACATATATCTACCTCCACAGACTAAATCACCATTAATCCGGCAAATCCTAAATAAAATAACAGACCTCCATAAGGGGCAATTACTAATGGCAGGAGACTTTAATATGACAATCACTCCAAGCCTTGATTCATCCAACCCCAAAGTCTATCGCCTATCTACTCCAGTAAAGTTTTTCAAAACACAACTTGAAAACCTTGACTTAGTGGACATCTGGAGAAATTTTTCCCTCAGCTCCAGGCTTTACATATTACTGGGGAAGATTCAACTCATATTCTAGACTAGACTATTTCTTTACCTCATGCGAACACTTCTCCTCAGTGAGAGACACAACTATTTGTCCAAAAATAATATCTGATCACCACCCTCTAATTATTAAAACTTGATATGGGTAAAAAAACGAAACAAACACTTTGGAGACTAAACCCCTATCTTCTAAAAGATAAAGAATTCACCAACCAAATAAAAAAAAGAATCCCACAATTATTTGGAGAAAACGCATCATCGGCTGTTTCCGAAGCCATATTATGGGATGCCATGAAGGCCCCCATCAGAGGCAATATCACTGCTTATGCCTCAAGGGAAAAAAAAGAAAGGGAGAGGAAATATAATGACCTTACCAAGACTCTACAAACCCTTCAACTACTCTATAGAGAGGGAGATAAAGAAATACAAACAAAAATTAGAGCAACTGCGTCAGCGCTCCAAAAACATAATGGATGAAAAGATTCAAATGTCCCTAATATATTTAAAACAAATAAATTACGAAGGTGGATCCAGGAGTACACGCAGATTGGCGCAGAAGTTGAGAGCAAGGAAAAATGCAGTAACAATGCTAAAAATTAAACATCCTCAAACCGGTAGGATAACTCATAAAGAAGAAGACATAAGACAAACCTTCGCTTATTATTACCAACAGCTCTACACAACACACAACACCTCTTCTCAAGAGGACAGACAAGCTTTTCTAGCTCAATTACAACTCCCAAAAATCTCAACAGTACAAGTTCAGAAATTACAAGCCCCTATATCAATTGAAGAAATAGAGACGGCGGTCAGCAAACAATCTTCGGGTCGCTGCCCCGGCCCTGATGGATATGTCAACGAATGGTATAAAATTTTTAATAAAGAATTAACCCCAAGACTTCTAAAGTTGTTAAGAGAAACGGTTATGGGAAATACACCTCATCCATCATGGGACTACGCCACAATAGCGGCTATCCCAAAACCCAATGGAAATAAACTGGACCCCTCCGCCTATCGACTGATTTCAATACTAAATTCAGACTATAAAATCTTCATGGCCATTTGGGCAAAAAGATTAGAAAGAATCCTCCCAACGATAATACATCCGGACCAAGCGGGTTTTATAAAAAACAGATCAACAACTGACAACGTTAGAAAATCCCTAATACTCATGGAATACATCCAAAGACGGAAGATTCCAACCGCCTTTTTCAGCCTCAATGCTGAAAAGGCATTTGACAAGGTATATTGGCCTTTCTTATGGGACACATTAAAAACATTTAGCTTCCCAGACTCATTGCTATACTGGCTGACCCAAATATACCTTTCGACAAAAGCTTATATTTGAATAAATAGGGGTCTTTCCTCGACGATCTCAATAGGCCAGGGTACAAGGCAAGGTTGTCCTCTCTCCCGTCTATTGTTTGTATTATATCTTGAACTATTAGCAAGGACGATAAGAGTATCAAAAAACATAGAGGGCATACCAATGCAGCAATATGAAAACAAGATTAGTCTTTTCGCAGATGACATACTCCTTTCCCTTTTATCCCCTACGGAATCGATTATAGAGACATGGAGAATTTTGTCCCGATTCGAGTTGCTGGCCGGCTTTAAATTAAACATTACAAAAACCAAGGCCCTCCTTTATAACTATATTCCCCCAAACACTTTAAAACGAAGTTTAACAATTAAATGGCGCTCAACCAAAATAAAATACCTTGGCATACACATTCAACATAATCTTCATGTAATTGAATTAATCAATTACGAACCCATCTCCATAGCGATCAATAAAGATTTGGATAAATGGACCCACCTTCCACTGTCTTTATTTCAACGCATTGAAACCATTAGGATGAACGTCCTACCCCGCCTACCGTACTTGTTCCAAAATATCCCATATTTCCCATCTCAGTATTATTTCAAGTCATGGGATAACATGATATCAAAATTTATTTGGAACAAACAGAAACCACAAATTCGCCTTTCTATACTAAAACTATCATTGGCTCAGTGTGGTACTAATCTTCCGGACCTAAAAAAATATGCAGAAGCCGCCTTTTTGAAAATTCTTCTACTATGGCTCTCTGATCAGTTTGACTCCCAATGGAAGAAACTGGAATTCCATCTGAACAATATGTATGACATTAAAAAGATAATTTTTTCCTCGCCAGGGAGGACCCCTCCTTTGAGAGATTTTACCGATACTACCTCACAGGTTTTAAAAATTTGGTTTAAAATGCGAGAAAAAGTGCCACTCCAATTAATCAACAAATATTGTAAGTTAATTTCAGAAGATGATCTCTTCATTCCGTTCCACAATGACTTAAACTTCTCCCGTTGGCGCAGATTGGGACTGGAGCAGGTATTTCAGTTCTTAGGCCCAAATGGAATCCTATAATTCGAAGAATTAAAATCTAAATTTAACCTCCCAAATGTTGACCATTTCAGATATTTCCAAATTAGAAACCACCTTCTACGTAACAGAATTATCCAGGTTAAACTGACTCCCCCCCCCCCAAAAAAAAAGACTATTTATTGACCACTCTCAGGGACAACATTAGAACCACTTAATCGGTAATTTATACAAAATGATGCGTGACCAATCAAAAGAGTCAACAAACTCAATACTAGTAAGTTGGAATAAAGACTTAGACCTCATGGTATCCAAAGAAGAATGGTCCTCTTCGTCTCTGCGAGTGGTCAAAATCACCAGATCTCATGTCTGGAGGGAATATTCCTGGAAATGCAGATCAAGCTTTTTTCAGGTCACCGGCAAGTCTGATTAAATACCTTCCGACTGAATACGGGGCTTGTCAGAGGGAGTGTGGAGCCGAATTAGCTGACTTAGCACATATAATGTGGCAATGTCCACGCTTAATGCCCTTCTGGTTAAGTATACAAAAAGAAATCAGTGAGGGCCTAGGTGAGTGTGTTGAACTCATGGCCGAAGTAGTACTCATACCCCGATCGTCCCCCAGACAAAAACCCTACTTCCCATTCTGCTGTTGGCTGCAAAAAAATCCTTAACAAGGAAATGGATGACTAAAGCAGTACCAAGTATAAAAGACTGGAGGCATATTGTGAATTCTATATACCAGATGGAAAACATCACAGCGAAACTAAATAACAAAACAGACAGATTTGCCACTCTTTGGCAGAGATGGTCAATCTATCAGGCAGGGGTTGATCCTGAATTCTGCCCATAGCAGGTGGGCTTGGGGGGGAGAGGAAACGAGAAACGGGTGGGGTCACAGAATTGTTTAAATCTAACACAGAAAATGGTGGACCTGTTTTAGTCCTAATCTGTATCAAATGTAAAAGATCTTCATGCATTGTGTACCTGTATCACAACAAATCTGAAGTAAGCATAGAAAATGTTTTGATTGTAAAATGTCTCCTGATACGAAAGTAAGAAGAAAGCCAATAAAAATATATTAAAAAAAAAAAAAAAAGTTATGTGATTTGCTCAGGACCACATCACATACTGAACAAGTGAGGGTTAATGATTCAAACTCAGCCAAGCATCTGCTGGCTGGTCTCGCTCTCCCTGGATGAAGGAATCTGCCACTGAGGGACAGAATTATCACCTGCGGAAGGGAGGCATATCCTTCCTGGATGCTGGGAGGTTCCCAGGTGAGACTTTGTTTAGATTTATCAAAGAACCCAGAGACTCCAGAGTGAGCCCTGTAAGGGTAAGAAAGACTCGACCTGGCACTATGAGCCAATCAGCAAATTAGGTATAGCTAGAGACGCCCAGATTCCTGAGGTGTGCTGCTACCACTGCCAGGCACTTTGTAAAGACTCTTGGGGCCGAGGAAGGCCGAAGGGCTGCAGTGAGCCTGCACCTGAGAAACTGCCTGTGAGACCTCATTTAGGGTATATGGAAAAAAGGAGCCCTTTAGGGCCAGGGAGGCTAGGCAGTCTCCCTAGTGTAAGGACTGTATGATTAGTAACAGAGTGACCATCTTGAATTTGGGTTTTAACAGCAAGATAGTTCACCACTCCCCAGTTGTCTTTTTGTGTCAGAAAATACCTGGATTAGAGGCCCTTAACCCTTTTTGTGGGCCAGGACCCTCTCCACCATTCGCAAAGCTAGAAGGATTTTACCTCCCACTCTAACAGTAACACCTGTGTTGGGGATTGAGGCTTAGACACCTGGGCACACATGAGGTCTGCCCACACTAACGTCAGGGCTTAGACTGCGAAGCTGCTGGCTGGGTAGAGGTGGCTACCTTTGGCCCCTTCTGCCCCTCCCTCTCAAAGCGCCCCTGTAGTAACAGTAGGGGGTAGCTGGGAAAATAACCTCTGCCCCTACTGCCCTTGGGAGGAATTTCCATGGGGCAGGAGGCCTTGTTGCAGTCAGATGTTCTGGAATCGAATAGTATGATTTGATCACAGGGAAAGTCCATGGCCTTAAACTGGGAGTCTGAGAGTAGACCAGTAGTTCTAAGCCAAAGCACCTCAGAAAGATGGCATGGGCCATGACTCTGGAGGCAGCATCCTTATTGTCATCTGCCCTGTGGAACTGGTACCACATAGCTTCCTGGGCAGGTTTGCTGTATCCACTGGCTCCTGCACCATAGAACCAGGACAGAATTCCGCAGTGCCTTTTTTTTTTTTTTAAATATATTTGGCCGTAAAAGCCATGTAGGAAAACATTTTGACAAGCATCTGTGGTTAGCTATGAAATCTATTTTCTGGAGTCCTTGTCTGGGGCTAAGGAGGTCAAGGAGACCCCAGCTTTCTTGCAAGCTGCCTGCTGCACTATGCTCACAGGGCTGGGATGTACAGACAGGCACTCAGCATTGTTGTCAAACAATTGACATATTTATGTATTTATTATCATTTCCAGATCACTTGTAAACCTCTGCCACAGAAGTGAGGGTTTGAAACAGTTTCATGGTATTTTTATTTATAATTTTTTCATTATAGATAGGCACGACCAGTCCTTTAGGAGGTGGCAGACCTTTCATCCCCCTATAATCTTTTTTACCCTCATCCTTACCTTGGATGAATTCCTGAGAAGGGAGGTCCAGGGTGTCCAGTAAGTTTTGGATAAATGAAAGCATTGAGGGGAAATCTTCCTGGTTAGCCGAGGAAGCTCCAAGGAGAGGGTAGTGGACACATAAGGTTCTAGGCCCTCCAAACTCATGTCAGGGGCATCAAAAATACTCATATCATGTGTATCACCCTCACAGTCTCTGGAGCGAGAACTGTGGAAGAATGTTAGCAGCCCCTGTAAGTAGGGGTATCATAAAATTATCCATCATCAACTGTATCACCTTCACAGTCTGCGGGAAGGAGAATTGTGGAAAAGTGTATACTAGTCCCTGTAAAGACAAACTCCATGTTCGTAAGATCTGAAGGACGTGCCATACGTTTTGCCAAAAAATTTACCTGTGCAGACAGTGCTGAATATGTTTTTCCTTTATTCTTTAAGATGCCTGTCGCTCGCTATTGGCTTTCCCAGGAGGAACAGGAGCATTCTTCTTGACAGTTTCTTCTAGCCATTTCATAGCAGCTTGACAGAGTTTCCTTTATTCATCTTTATAATTTTGTAATTTGTTAGGAACTTCATCAGACCCTTTGGAAGCTACATCTACTGCATGGGAACTGGAGGCTTCATCAGCTTCCTGCTTACATATTTATTATTACTCTTAAATGGACCCTCATCGGTAGCCTTTGATATATCCTCAGCCATAATACTTATTAAGTTTCTTTGCTATATGCCAATTTAACAAAGAGAACCCAAGTTCTGCACCACAAACAACTGAGTGCAGGTTTCTGTGAACTGCCACCGGCTAGTCCTGCCCCAGTTAAATAACTCTGTCTACTTTAAAATCCTTTTTTTTTTTTTTTTTCTGTAGTACTGGGATCTGTACCAATGCCAGTCTAATAGAAAACCCAGTAATACCAGTCAACTGCGCACAGGTTTCTGTTGTAATGCCACCGGCCAGTCCTGTGACAGATGAACTTGGGGTCCAGTTTTATGTAGTTAAGGGATTCTGTGATCTTGCCAAGCAACTGTCAAAATTTAAACCCAATTGGTTGCCTCGCAGTAAAACCCGTGAGGTCTGAGGTAAAAATTAAGGCAAAAGTACAAGAATTCGATGGTCCCGTCATGAATTGCATTAAAAAAGTGAAGAACCATTGAAATTAAGCATCCGCGTTAAAAAACAAATATAATTTAAATGGGAACTGTCAGCAATCTGGTCTCCTGTATATGTTTTTGAAAGTCGCTCCATAATTCACTCGGCCAGTGTACACTGAATGGCAGTGTGACGTTCACCAAAAAAAATAAAATTTAGATCTAGTTTTGTTTCACCTCCATTTTCTGAGCTTGACTGACAGCCCAACACCGGAAGTGACATCATCAATGATCTTCGAATTCTTTTGCGCTCCTAGCTGTATCTGACTTTGTTATCTTGGCTAACCTGTTGAATCTTTACTTGCCGTTTTCTTACCAGCTGCTGCTCCACAAAACAGGTGAGGGGCATTTTACTACTGAAACCTTTGATTAGGTATTGACATGTTTTGTACCTCTGTAAACACTTTGGGCCGGCTCTTGGTGCACTGCATCTGCAGAAACAGCTGTGTCTTGGAGTGCTTCTGTGTGTGTGCTCACAGTGTGCTGTCCCCATAATCTGTGCTGTTCTGCAAGCTGGCTATGCAGAATCGTGACATTCTAAAAAAAATTACCAGGTACCAAAAGGCCCAAAGACAGGAGCGCACTGGAGCGCAAACCCATCAACCCTCTGCCGCATGAGCATGGGCTAATGTGACACACACACTGGGAAAAAGTTTATGTGTTTTCATGATGCCAGCAGACCACGGCACATACTCAGCAATTCATGACAGAATATAAGTAAAGTCAGTGCATACAATGTTTGGCTATGCTTTGGCTTTGCAGTGAACACACAGTGTTCAGACACAGAAGCCACAGGTGATCACGGTTGAACTCTGAACCTGTGAAGCTGGTACAGAGTGTGGCTTGTGCTTAGTTCTCTGACATATCGACCAAATATCAGTGTCCATTATTCCTTACTCAGTGCCTGCCGTCTTCAGTAATAATTGGTCTATAAACAGGACAAGCTACGCTCCCCTGTAGTGAGTTTGCTCTGAATAGCCTAGATGTTTGAGCTTTGCTATGCATGATGTGGGCACCGTGGAAGTGCGGTCCCATCACGCACTTTCATTCTACTTTTTTTGGGTCTTTATTTACCCATTGATGCACTCGCCGGTGGCAGATTTAATTATCCTTGGCCATATATTTTGATTCTATTTGTGGCAGCACAATATTGTGAATGGTTCTGACATGTAACACGAACGCAGTGTGTCTGCCTAGTTTCATAAAATCTGCCATCACCCTTACTCGTAGCTTGAACTGCTGTCTAAGCCATGGAGCACAGTACTTGACACACTGATAGCAGTTGGCTGTCAGCACATAATTGAAACTGTATTTTCACCTCCAAAAACAATGAAATGTGCAAAGCCTAGTTTGTGGCACTAATCTTCATACCTTTATCAGCTTATACTGGTGCAAATACAGAGTCCTCCGTAACTAAACGGCTGATTATGTTTTTTTTTTTGTTTGTTTTTTAGTTAATCCTTTTTCTCCTAGGCCCCTGGTCTGCCTTACCTTATACATGTCCTGGCATCTCCCTTAGGTCTTCCGGCCGCCGTCTTGAGGAACTCCCTACTCCTATTCGGGCCCCGCGGTGGGGCCGCGGAGAGTTCCCCTATGCTCCCCACCCGAACAGGATCCAGTAAGTGCTGCGTATCCTCGGAACCGGGAGCCCCCTCCGGATACGGCCATCATTCCGCCACGACCAGGTGTGTGATTTTCCTCTGTTCTGGTTTCCCCTCTGACATGTGTGGCGTGCAATGACGCCTAGGGACAGCAGCGCGCACGCTACCACACGCACTCCTTCCCAGCGTCTGCCCCAGCACGTCCCCCTTTAGACTGCTAGTGCCACTGCATCGCCCCCAGCCGACGATAGAGGCCACCAGTGCACTGATAGCAGCACACCCCCCCTCCCCAGAGAAGGGGAGCAGTCCTACGGACGCTCAATCCCTCTCCTCCCCTGCTGATCCCCGACAACCCGGGCTCGTTCCCGAACCTGGGTTGCTGGTGTGGCGCGAGGTGTAGTGTCCAGCGCCTCAATCCTCAGTGCCTCCGGGCCAGCTCCAACGATTGATTATGTTCTACTTTCTCCCACTAGTTTACAGTCCACCTGACCGCATCAGTCTTGTGTCACATACTGGAGATAGAGCAGTATGCTGAATTGGGGGACAAGCACCCTGCATATTCCGAACATGTGGGCAACTTTCTTTGGGACACATGCTGTGTTGGTGGGATGCGGTAGTGGGGGATGGGGCTGAGAGCTGTTCACTGTCAAGAAACACAACGAAATAGGGAGCTAATCATCCCGTCCCACAAGGTGCAGCAAGCCTGTTTGGAACTAATTTGCCCTATGTCTCCAAAGCTATGGGAACTGGCATGCCTACTGACAGAGGTATGGACCCCACCCGTATCTGATCTATGGGAATGCTCAAGAGAGCCACTAGGTCCAATGGTACTGTTCCATGAATAGACAGGAGAATAGGAGTCTGGTACTGGTCGGATACCATTCTAGTGAGCGCTTGGACACAACAGCAGAGGGTACTGGCTGTGGCAACACAGTTCTGTGTATTTGCTCTCACTCAGCACTGCCCACGGAACTAAATGGTACTGCAGCGACTCAATGACATGAAACTGCTAGGGCAACCTTCCATTGCACATTTCAAGAATGTCCGGTGCACCCACTCTACCATGGTATAGGGTTTGTACCAGTATCATTGAGTCCCACAATTAGAGAGCAGTGAAGGGTGTTGGTGATGGGGAAGATAAGTGAACAAGATGGACCAAATTTACAGTGCACAGTATAAATGAGTAAGGGTTTATAATGGATTATATCATTAAAAAAAAACAAAACGAAAACCTGCAACAGCATCGGGGAGATCAAATTATATTGCTAAAGGTCAGATCCAGTACTTTGGCAGCCTACTATGGAAACTAAAGTGGAACTGTTAGCAGTTGGGAGAACTGATAGTATGGCTAACGCATACTGTGTCTCCTGCACCTCCGGATCCCCCATGTCAGCCTTTCCATTTGTCGGCTGATGCCCTCAGTACTATGGTATCAGTTTTTCCACACGTAGTCACCCACACCACACCGCCAAAGCATGACAACAAGATGGCAATGGACAGTTCAAAATAGCCTTATGGTGCATTTCGTGACCCGCATACCCACATGACGTGCATTCTGCACTGGTTGTGTGAACCTACTGAACACACCTTCATCAAGGCATAGTAAGTCATTGTGCAGCAAAATGAATGCCCACAATCACTTCTCCACACAGTTACTCAGGCAATCATGGATCGTTTCTGTGACCAACTATGGTTGCCTACAAAAAAGTTGATAAGTCAATGCCAAACGGGCTCTGTGGCAGACACATGGATGCGGACTGGGAGTGAGAAAAGTATTTAAATGCTATCACTGTCAGGGGAACATGTTAGTTACTGAATAGTGCATCCGACCACGGAGATAGTCAGTGACATCATCAGGAGGGCATGGTAGTGTGCATGAGCAAACACAGGGCTGAACAGACTGTGGAAATATACAGCATGGTGAGCAGGAAAATACAATTTAAATGTTTTTTTTAAATGTATGGGGGTAGGGAACGGCTGAGGACATGCAAAATGTGAATGTGCTGCAGCCATCAAATTGACAAATTGATGACAATTCCCCTTTAAGCAGATGCGGTAAAAATAAAGCAGTTGTGGTAAAACAATAATACAGTTGAGCCAAAAAAAAAAACGCTAACAAAAAACATAAAATTACACTCAGCACACTAAAAAATTAAATTTGTGAGGAAAACTTTACCAAGATACGCGAGTAGGAGGCTGTCAACAAGGAAAGTTGAGAGGCACCTCAGGGGCAATGTTGCTCAGTCAGCGGAGAAAAAATTCTGAAGCCCTTCAGGCTGCTCTCACTCAGCTCACTCCCCTATTTTCTGATTGGCTGATGCCCAAGCTCATTTAAACAAATTCTCTTAAAGGCATACCTCCGGGGCAGTTGCACCTAGCCAGCTAACTGCTATTGTTACTGATCCTAAAGGACTCCTGGAGTAAAAACAAACAATTTAAACTATATTCACACAATTACATGCAGAAGTTGACCATGAGCTCTTACTTAAGTTTAAACACTGGGGCCTGGATATTCAAAGGGGTTGTGCATGGCGCAACCCCCCCAAAGCGCCCCGGCACGATATTCAAAGAGGCGAGTTGCGATGCGCAACTCCTGGTGTGCCAGGGCGCATTGGTAATGTATGCGGCGCAATTGCAGGGGGCGGTGCCCATGCATAGGCGGCACATCCCGATATTCAGCCTGGGATGTGCGGTGCATATACTGGCACAACCCTGCCTTGCACCACTCAGGGGGGCGCAAAGTTGTGCCAGAGAAAACATGGAACAAATCCTGGCCACCCACAGGCAGGCTGCCGTATTGCAGGGCACAACACAGCAGCCGCCAGCCGTGGGTGGCCACCCGCCCACTCAGAACACCGTCCACAAGCACCCTGCCCTGGGGCGTTGTGCCTCCCCCCACCCCCCGATCGTGGGCATAAGTATTAATAGACTCCCTGGTGGTCCAGTGGAACCCCCCGCCAATGCTCGATCAGCATAAGTATTAATAGACTCTCTGGTGGTCCAGTGGACCCCCCCCAAAATCACCCAATCGTGGGCATAAGTATTAATAGACTCCTGGTGGTCGAGGTAACACTTCCATTGCCCGATCATGGCGGAAATAGCATTAGAAACCCTGGTTGTCCAGTGGTACTCTCCCCACCCGCCCACTGGAGGACCCCCGCCACTAGCATTCGCACGGTCTGTACGCCTATTGGTCCACTGCATGGATCAATGGGTGTGCAGACCATACTGTACTACACAGGCCCAATATGAATGACGCAGTGGACCAATAGGAGTACAGACCGTACTGTACGCTGTTATTCGGTGGGTGGCATGCGGGCGGGGTGCTGCGGGAGTGGAGGACCACAATGGGACCACAGGGTGTCGATCCCCGATGGCTGCAGCCTGGCTGGGTGCCAGGCGCAAGTCGCCCTGGATCGGCTCATCGCATGCAAGTGGGGCCATAATGACATGCAAATGGCCCCATTTGCGCCTTGCATGCATAATGGCCTCATTTGCATGCCCCATGCTGAATATCGCAGGCCATGCACATGGCGCAACTGCACTTGCGCTGGCGCATCCCCCTGCTCCTGTACAGTGTCTTGCACTGGAGCAGTGCCACTGCGCCATGCGCAGTGTGTGCGCCCACTGTGCCATATTCAACGGTGCTGAGCCACGGCGCAGCACCGTTGAATATCGCCTGGTCCATGCCCTGGCACAGTCAGTTGCGCTGTGCCTAGGCTTGCACCCCTGCCCGGCGCAGTCTGAATATCTGGCCCTGGATATTTTAGAGAAAAAAATCGACATCCTGTTGTACTAGGTGATTCAACACCTCAGGTCCAAGCTACCTTTGTTTTTATAAACTTCTCTTTAAACCTTTTTATTGATGTATTTCACACTGGCACAGGTTTAATACCCTAATGTTTTCACCTAACGTTGCTGGCAAATTTAATACAAATACTTTCTGTGCAAAGCACAAAACTTTCTGAAAAATCCTCACCTGAGGTGCCAAAACCTTAGTACGTGAATATATTTCACAGTGGTAAGTCTATACGTAAGATATTAAATGTAACAACGTAGTCTGATGGTACACTTTCTAAGACTTGATATAATAAAACTGAATTATATTCTAATGCAGGAAATAACACCAGTTTTACAATGGTTTCTTTAACTTCTTTTGTTTGGTTGTTTCTGCAGAGAAATCCTAACTTACTACTAACTCTTCCAGTCACTTTGTTTACATAGTCTTGCAAAGTGACTGATCTACAGTTGTACCAAGATAAGTAAAATTCTCTACAACTTCAAGTGGTTCATTTTCATTCCCAATTATTTGCAATTTTTGTCCATAACAGTCTAATCTTTGACGAGTTCCTAAAGTCATCACCTTAGTTTTCTTCTCATTTAACAAAAGTCTATTGCTGTGGAACCAGTTTTGCTAAGTGCCCTGCAGGTGTTCCTCTAGGTCCACTCCTGTTTTACTGGAACAATACAGTGTGGCAGCATCATCGTACAGAATCATGGATACCTCCTTACATACATTTGGTAAATCATTTGCATACACAAAAAACAGAAGCAGATTCAGAATGGAACCCTGAGGGACACCCACACTAATCTTTTGGGGCTCAGGTTTGACTGTGCCTATTTTTATTTGTACCCTGTTTGATAAGTAGTCCTGAAACCAGCATGCAATGTAATCACTCATTCCATGGTCATTTAACCTTCTTATTAATACAGTATGATCTACAATATCAAAGGCCTTGGTCAGGTCGATGAAGGCAGCTTCCACCAGCAAACCTTGTTCCATATTGCTACAATATCTTCCATCAACCTGACAAAGGCCATCATCGTACTGTATCCTCTCCTAAAACCATTTTGATCTGGGGTTAGTAAATTGTTTACTTTAAGATGACTTGATAACTGACCACATACTATTTTTTCTAGTAGTTTTGATAAAGTAGGTAGAACCAATATATATCTATAAGTTGCCATAACAATCGTGTCTCCTGATTTTAAAAGTAGGGGGTTACTACTGCAGTTTTTGAACAGGAGGGAACACTATTATAACACAATGACATATTAATCAAAAAATGTTATTGGCTTTACAATACAATGTACACCCAATTTTAAAAGTTTAGGGTCAAATTCCATCAAATCCAGTTCCCTTATTGTCATTTATGTCCTTTAGGAGCTTTATCACATCCCTTTTTGTTTGACTCACAAAATTTAATTTTGGCACTACCACATTTCCATTTACACTAACCCATCACACTTCTGTGCAAGCCCATTTATTTTCTCTTTTATAATTAGACATGTTAGTAACAAATTCATTAGCTCCCCTGGCAATATCCTTTTCATCATAAAATGTTTTGTCCCCTACTTTTATGCTTTCAATTCTATCCCTAGTTTTTGGTTTACAAAAATCTTGAAAAGATTTCCAGAGTAATGTTGGGTTTGCTATACTTTCCACCTGCTTATTTTTGCAATAATCTTGTTTAGCTTTATTAATAGCTAGTTTAACCAAATGTTGATACTGTAGCACCTATATTCATTTAAAGCTGAGTCTTATTTATTGTGTTGGTATTTACTCCATAATTGATCCCTTAATCTCATCATCTTGAGTAAGTTGGTGTTCATCCGTGGACTGGCATTGTTCCTAATTCTTCAACTTTTTATAGGGACATGTTTATTTACCACATTTCCAAATGTGTTAAAAATTCTGACTGCTTTATCCACACACTTAAGATCTCTGTAGTCGACCAATCAACATTACTTAGCTCATCTATGAAGTTCTGCTCACTTAATCTTCTTAAAGATCTACTTTCATGATTTATTACTTTAGACATAATATTTTCTTCTTTTTTTTTTTTTTATAAAGTACATGGGACAATGGTCTGATATACTGTCCAAAAAACAAACAAACAAAAAAACAAACACATTCTGCATAAATTATTAAGTTGGGTCTATGTGTTGGTATCCAATCAATTAAATCCCCACCTTCAGTTTTACCCAAAGGCCCCGATTTCAAAGGCTGATGCAGGGCTTGCACCAAGCCCTGCAGCAACCCCAATGTCTGGCACAACTGTGCCAAACTCCTCTGACACAACTGCACCCAATTTTGGAACATTTGGCACAGTTGCAACATTTTCCACACTTTACGGTAACTTGTGCCAAAGTTTTTGCGCAAGCCCTGTAAATGGGTCCCTAAGTGGCACAAAGTTAGACTGGGGGGAGCTGGTCTAACTTGCGGCATTTGGCGCAAGGGACTTGTGTCGGGGTCTGCAGCAAGCTGTCTTACAAAACTGCGATTGCCACAATGTTTGACGCAAGTCGTCCCTTGGGTCAGACTGACACAAGTCCCTCGCGTCGATCCAAAGCCCTTTGAAAATCAGGTCAAAAGTATCCAAGTCTACCTTTGCATGCTTTGGAGGCAGACACACACAGGAAACATAGAAAAAAGTACCCAGTACATCCCCAAGTTTCACCTTCAAGGTTAAATAATCAGTAGTACCATTAAAATTCTCTGTTTCAACCAATTCACAATTGAAACAATTCTTTATACAAAATCAGTACTGCATCACCCTTACCTTTTACAGCATCTGATCTACAAACCTTATACCCATCAATGCAAATGTGTTCATTTGGGGTACTATTTTTAACTATGATTCACTGAGGGCCAAAATGTCATCATTTTCTATCTTAATTCATGCCAAAAACATTGTCCATGTGTGCTAAGATATTCCTAACATTCAAATGGTATAATTTAAAACCCTTGCAATTTTTTAAATTAAAGGTTTCAACAGGCCCAGTGTTTTGTTCTATGAACAACCCTAAAACTGCAATAAAGCCAGCAGAAGAAACATTCTTTCAGCCCTATTTTGTACAAGCACTCTCCTGCTGGCTTTCCCACCATTGCAAAGTGACAATGTACAACTAGTTAACTTAGTAAAATCCCATCTTTCATTTAGTATTGCACTTTTGATACTAATATTTCTACTATTCCAAGTTTTTTCTCCTTTGTTGTCTACCTGTGTTTTTGACAGACAAATGAACATCAAAATTTCCCTTTTAAAGATAAAAAGTTTAAAGCTGTTAGCAAACTTAATAGGCATATCAAATAGCCCAATCTACCGTCTTTAACTTTGCTGTTAGAGTCATAATCATAAGGAATAACAATTTAAAATCAGAATTATTTCCTATGGAATTACTCTTTCTTTAAATAAAACACTATTTAGTACAAAGTCAATTATAGTCCAACCCCGATTATCCGACCCCTTTCCTCTGACCCTCCGTCTAACAGATGCTGCGCATGTCCCTCACACTTAACACAAGTCATTGACACTATTAAGGTGTAGTTGCTGCCGCTTTTAATTCCCGATAATAGTCCCGATCTGCAACCTTTGCACCTGGTACTGATTACCATTTAATCACCACGTATTTAATCACAACACATTCACACTCACCTTGTGCTGCAGCACTTCAGAGATAGCAGGCAAGAAAAAGCAAGTTGTGCTTAATGTGGCACAGAAGCTACGGATTGTCGAGCGCCTCAAGGGCAGTGAAAGGGGGAGACCATTCTTCCCAGTGAATACGGGGTGGGGTAAGTCCACCATAGGCGACATAAAGGCTGCAAAAGAGAAACTATGTGAATTTGCTTTAACTATGGAGACTGTATCAGGTGCAGAAGATCGGAAAAGTATGCGGTCCTGCAAGGATGAACAGCAGGACTCTGCTGTGTACTTGTGGTTCAGGCAGGAGCGTGAGAAGGGGACACCAATTTCTGGTCCCCTTGTCAAAGAAAAAGCACGGATGTTCCACGATCAACTTGGCAACACAGTCCCCTTTGCTGCCACTAAAGCATGGCTCGACCATTTTAAACAGCGGCATGGAATCTACCAGCTGCGGCTTCGTGGGGAGCGGCTCAGCGCAGCAGAGCAGGAGATCTCACACTTCATCAAAAACCTACTGAATGTTACTGAAGACACAGGTCTCGTCCCAGACCAAATTTACAATGCACACGAGACCAGGCTTTTCTGACGCTGTTTACCAGATAGCACATTGGCACATGGTGGAGAAAAAGACACTCCTGGTTTCAAAAAAGCAAAAGACCAGGTGACCATTCTGGGGTGTGTGAATGCTGCCAGAAACAATAAACTGAAGTTAGTTCTGGTCGGCAAGTCTAAGCAACCTTGTTGTTTTAAGCTAGTTAACATGTCTGCACTATCTGTGCAGTATGAGGCGCAACACAAGGACTGGGTGGACAGCAGCATATTCACCCGATTGAGGGCTACAGTACCCAGTCAGGGTGCTGAAGCACAAGCACACTTGATAGACCAATAGCCCTACTCTGCTGGTGTCTAGTATGTTAGTATGGTTCACAGACCAGTCTGTGCCCCAGGTTAAGCGGCATCTACATGGCAAAGGTCTGCCCTTAGGTGTCATTCTGCTTTTGGACAACTCCCCTACCCATCCTAAACTCACCAATGTGAGGATGAGGGCTGGACTGATTAAGTGCATGTTCCTCCTTGCAAACACCACAAGTAAACTACAGTCCTGCGATCAGGGCATGTTAGAAGCTTTTAAACGTGGGTACAGAAAAATACTGCTCCATTCAGTGCTGTCCAACAAAAACCAACAGCTGCCCCTAAGTGACATAATGAAGGCACTGTCACTTAAGTATGTGGTGTACATATGTGCTGAGACATGGGACTCTGTGCAGCCTGACAGCCTACGGAAGGCATGGATCAAAGGTGGGATTCGAACATCCTGTGAAGATCCCAATCCATGCCCACACCAGCATGATCTTACGGCCCCTGAAAACTCTGAAGATGACCTGCACACCCTGGCTGCTTTGCTGCCTAACTCACTAACTGCAGAAGAGATTGCAGAATGGGACAAATGCGATGCGGGGGACCAGGGACACGAACACCTATCAGGGGAAGCAATCCTTCAAATGGTGCAGCAGGATGAATCAACAGAGGCAGAGGACACTGAGAAGGAGGACAAAGAAGACACTGATGTTCCAGTGCTGCCGACACACTCTGAAGCAGTTGAGCTGTTCACAAAGTGCATTCAGTATTCGAAGAGTCAGCCGGATTGCGATCCTATGCAGGTCATGCTGCTGAGAGCTATGCGGCAGACAGCCTGCCGAAAGTCATATGCCGGCTTAAACAAGTCCAACTGAATATTTCAAATCAATGAATAATCAGTCCTATCAGTTCTATTCCAAAGATTTTAATGTGCTTTATCAACAAAATATTGTTTCTGATTTCTCTCTGCTGTATCTTGCTTGCCATTCACGGTAACAGAACTCCCGTTTATCTGATCTCCTGTTTATTCAAACTAATCGGATGTCCCCTTGGGGTCTGGATAAACAGGGTTCTACTTGTACTTACTATCTCCAAAAACCAGAGAGAGATCTAAAATCAAGAAAATATATTTTTGTTTATAAAGCTCCCTTTGAGTCTCCCATCTGTGACTCTCGCCACTCCTGCGAGAACCACTCATACGAGTTAGCCCTGACACACTCCTGCCCCAACAACCCTTTTTGACAGCCATGTATACTGCAGTTTGGATTATCAAAATTTGAAGGTTCCTCCCTCTCATCTATAAGTTTGCTCACTTCACAGGTGTATTTCTCTAGATCATGGATTTGCCCTAATCTGGCAAATTCTCCCTTTAAATAGACTAGTTCACTTTCCAATTCAATATCTGTTTTTAGTTGCATCTTTAAGCAATGTGTGGTTCTTGTTCAAAACAGCATGAAATACTCATAAAATTCCATGCATCTGAGGTTTTCCACTGATAAGAAAAATAGCATGGGGGGGGGGAGAGGAAAAGGAGACAGAACAACCCATCCCCAACTGTATATGTACGGGCTAAGTAGAAACATAGACACACAGAATCTGACGGCAGATAAAGTTCGCTTGGCCCACCCAGTCTGCTCACTTCTTTTTTATCTTCATTTTTTTGCTACACACCCTATTTGATCTAAGGCACTTTTTCTCCCCCTTCTTACCACTCTATTCCCTTGTGCCTATCCCAGGCATTTTTGAACCCCACCACTGTTTTTGCCCTCACTACCACTGCTGGAAGACTGTTCCAGGAATCCACCACTCTTTCTGTGAGTACTTCCTCACTAAACAAACATGATTAAACCAGTTGACATCAAGACAACTCTTTAAAGGTGACTTACAAACTTAAGCTGATGCCTGCTCCTGTCTCCACATACCTTTCCATGCTGCTGTGAGAGACAGTAGCCGCTATGATTAACATTATGGGTGCAATATTTCTATTTTAAATCACTGCCAAAAACTCAGCTCTGAACCAGGAGCACTCGCGAGTCGACTGAATGCGCGCCAGAGGGTCTGATGGGCATTCCACCCACTTTCAATGACGCAATTACCACTGTTGTGAATGCATAGCACTGGCAGGAACTTTATATACTTATTTTATTAGTTTGACGGGGTCTTGATGTCTAAAATAATACAGCAACGGCCTGTCCAGGAGTTACTGTATTATGTTACGCATCAAGACCCCCGAAGAAGCAATAAAATAAGTATATAAAGCTCCTGCCACTGCTGTACAATCACAGCAGTGGTGTTATTTACATCACTAAATGGGTGGAATGCCCATTAGACCTTGCACGGGCTCGACTGGGACCCACACAGCGCTTTCGAGTTCAGAGCTGAGTTTTGCAGTGATTTTTGGGAGGTCTGGTAACCCAAAAGCATATATACAAAACAAGAAATATTGCTCCCATAATAGCAGACATTCAGTTCCGTGGCAGCATGGATATGTGGGGACAGGAGCAGGCTGTAGCTTAAGTTTGCAAGTCACCTTTAACAAATCTAGGGATGTCTGAATGATGTGTGCATTCCATGTATCTGTACAGGTATTTTTTAGCGTGTTATTATGCATGTTATATTGATTTTCCCATGGTACATTATCTATACATAATTAATGGCTTCCTCTTTTTCCCATAATGAAACCGTGGCGTAATTTGCCATTATAAAGGAGCGTTTATAACAGCAAACACGAGCATGGTTTCCTCCACTCAGCACATGCGCCTGCTTGAACTCCTCGAACGCTGTCTCCTTTCCAAACCACAAACCCAACATAAAGAGAAACTACCACGGACACTCGGCAATAAGTAAAATAAAATAAAATAAAGTTAAAAGTACCACATGGCTACCGGATCGATCCTCCCTCACAATACTGGGGGAAAAAAAAAGTTTTAAATAAAAGAGAAAGCCGACCGCCCGCCATGACGTAATCAGACTGTGGCGGCACAGCAGCCTTTTTTATTTTCTATAATTGCTGAGGTGAAAAAGAGAAATCCAACAATTATATAAAATAAAATATGGGTCTGAATGTGTGTAAACTCGAAATTACACACACTCTCGGGGTTAGATGCTATGCATAAACCCCTCGGGTGTGTGTAAATTCTCATTCTTTACCCCAGGAGTCCTTTAGCACCAGTAACTTTTTTGCACTTAACTGGCTAGGTGCAACTGCCCCGGAGGTGTGCCTTTAAGAGATATTTAAATAAGCGCAGGGCCAAGCCAATCAAAACACAGGAGGGGGTGTGAGCTGAGTGAGAGCTGTTGAATGCTTCAGAATTTTTTCTCCGCTGGACTGATCAATATTGCCTGTGAGGTATCGGTCTCCCAACTTTCCTTGTTGACAGCCTCCTAGTGCTTATCTGGGTGAAGTTTTCCTCATAAATTATTTGCTTTAGTGTGCTGAGTGAAAGTTTTACTTTTTCATTAGTGCTGTGCAAATTTTTCATTTTTAGCACAATGGCGCTATTCTGACTTTATTTTTATTTATTTACGTGACTATTTAGTATAAAGCCTAATTTTATTGCTGGTGTTTATTTTCGACGGTTTCCTTCATTTTTGGGGCAAACTCTTGTGAGAACCTTCGAATTAAGGGCGGTTGCCTTGTTTTTTACCTCAGACCTCGCGGGGGTTTGCCGAGAGACACCGACAGTAGATTTCAAATTTAAACAGTGCCTGGGGGTTTTCTCTCTCTAGATTGGCAAATATGAGAAAACCTTTTTTGTTATATTACTGGACCTTGGTATCATCTGTGTCAGTACTATCCATAAGGGTCCAGCAGCCACCTGTGCGCAGTTGAGTATTACTGGGTTTCTTTTAAGATTGGCACTGGTATAGATCCCAGTTTTACTACCAAAAAAAATAAAAAAAAGGCACTAGTAATGGACAAAGTTTACTAACTGGGGCAGGACTGGCCGTTGGCATTTTCACAGAAACCTGCACTCAGTTCGTAGGTCCAGAACTGGTTTGCTTTGCTTAAATTGGCGAACATAGCAGACAAACCTCTAATTATTATGGCTGAGGATAAATCAAAAGGCTTCCGACGACGGGCCATTGAAAAGTACTAATACCAAAAGCAGAAGTGCTGAGGAACCCTCCAAATCCCAGCCAAAAAATAAAGCTTCCAAAGATGAAGTTCCTCACAAATTGAAAAATAATAAGAGTGGTGAAAAAAGGAAGCTTGATCAAGCCTCTGAAGTGGCTAAAAAGAAACTCTGTCAAGACAGATATGCTCCCGTTGCTCCTTGGAAAGCCAATAGCGAGACAACAGGCAGCTTAAGGCATACAGAATAAAAAACACTTACAAATTGCGCAGGTTCTTCCGTCAGTGCAAGATATGGAAAAAGCATGGCAACTGTTTCAGACCCTTCAAAAGATGGGTCCTTGATTTACTGGGGCTGGCAAGCACTCTTCCACAGTTCTCTCTTCTGTAGACTGTGAGGCTGACACAGATGATGATCAATTTTATGATGCCCCTGACATGGATTTTGAGGGCCTTGAGCCCCAGGAGTCCCTGGACCCACATCTTGGGGATCCCCCGGTGACCACGAGGATCCTTCCTCTATGTTTACATTTATACAAAATATGCTGGATACCCTGGACCTCCCTACACAGGAGCCCAACCAGGATGTCGAAGATGAAGATTATAGAGAGATGAAGGGTCTTTCATCCTCAAAGACCCTGGTCATCCCTATCTATAATGCATTTAGAAAAAATACCATGGAGGTGCTTCCACACCCCACTTCAGTATCAGGGGTTGATAAACGGCTTGAGAGAAAATATAAATTGTCTAAAAATGGTACCGAATTCCTGTCTGCACACCCTGGCCAAGAAAGTATAGTGCAGCAGACAGCTTGTGAGAAAGCTGGAGTCTCCTTGTTGCCCTCTCCCCGACGACAAGGATTCCAAGAAAATTGACTTTATAGCAAAGAAAATGTATGCCACAGCTTCCCTGCTTCTCAGTCTTTCTTCTTACATGGCATTAACAGCCAAATAACAGAAAACCCTTTGGAATTCTGTCCACGCTATCGCCTGCAACGGATCAGATTCTATGGTGCACGAGCTGGTGGATATGTCATAAACTGCCCTGGAAGCTACTATGTATCAATTCCACATGGCAGATGACAACAATGATGCAGCCTCTAGGGCGATGGCCCATGCCATCTCTCTGAGACGCTTCGCCTGGCTTAGAATAACCAGTCTGACCACAGACACTCAGAACAAGGCCATGGATTTTCCCTGTGATCAAAATATGTAGTTTGATTACAGAACCACTGACTACATGAAAAAAGTAGATGAGTACAAGGCCTCCTGGCAGAGCCACTCATCCAGGCCTAAACCCACCACCCTTCAGAAATCCCATCCCATGGGCAGTAGGGGCAGAAGTTTTGTTCCCAGGCCTTATAATCCCTATCCCCAATCTGACTTTAGCCAGTACAGGGGTCTTTCAGAGGCAGGGGCAGAAGGGGCCGAAGAAGAGCCACCCCCACCCAGACATCTGCCTCACGGTCTAAATCCTGATGTGAGAATCCAGGTAGCCTCCCCGTATCCGGCTGAAGGCAGACTCTCATTATCTTCAGCACTGGTCCCTCATCATGTCAGACAAGTGGGTGCTGGAGATAGTGGAGAAGGGTCTGTCATTACAGTTCAAGCAGCTGTCAGACCTCAAACGTACCCAAGTGTCAAGACCTCTGTCCCCATCCCCAAAACAGATACCGCTGTTGGAAATGTAGGTACAAAACCTTCAGGCTTTGCGGGCAGTGGAGAGGGTTCCCACCCACGAGAAGGGCAAGGGCCTCTACTCTAGGTATTTTCTGACACAAAAGAAAACTGGGGAGTAGCGACCTATCTTAGATCTCAGATATTTAAACAAACATCTGAAAAAGCCCAAATTCAAAATGGTCACTCTGAAAAAACCCAAATTCAAAATGGTCACTCTGTCACTGGTCATACAGCAGGAAGACTGGCTAGCCTCCATCAACTTAAAATACGCCTACTTCCACATGCCCATAAGGAGATCTCACAGGAAGTTTCTCAGGTTCAAACTTCCTTTGGGTCACTATCAATTCACCGCAATGCCCTTCGGTCTGTCCTCGGCCCCAAGAGTCTTTACCAAGTGTCTTGCAGTGGTAGCAGCACATCTCAGGAGACTGGGTGTCACTCTCTACTCCTAACTGGATGACTGGCTCATAGTAGCAAAGTCTCCTTGCCAGGTCAAGGAATCTCTTTCCCTCACAGAACACACTTTGGAGTCTCTGGGTCTCCTGGTAAATCTAAAGAAATCTCACCCGGAACCCACCCAGCTGCTCACCTTCATAGGGGCCCAGCTGGACACTCAAAAGGGGATATGCTTTCCTCCTGCGGGAAAGAATTCAGAGATTCCTTTCAGTGGTAGATTATTTTGCCCAGGGACAGCCAAGACCAGCCAGACATTTTCTCAAACTTCTGGGACATATGGCCTCTATGACTGCAGTAGTCCCAGGGGTCAGACACAGGACGAGACTCCTGCAAGCCTACCTTAGAGCTCGCTGGTCTCAGAGAAGCAACAAATTTTCAAAGTTGATACCTGTGTCGGAGCAGGTCCTCCAAAACTTGCTGTGGTGGAAGAACCCTGCAAATTTGCAGGCAGGAGTTCCCTTTCAAGCTCCTCTTCCCACAAAGGTGATCACCACAGATGCCTCCCTTTTGGGCTGGGGAGCTCATTTAGACAGTGCCTCAGTAAGCGGCAACTGGACTCCCGAAGGGTCACAGTTGCACATAAATCTTTTGGAAATCAGAGCAGTCTTACTAGCTCTCAAAGCTTTTGCTCCCAGCATAGAAGGGCAGGTGGTTCAAATTTGAACTGACAACACCACTGCAATGTTCTACATAAACAAGCAGGGTGGTGCCAGATCAGGAATACTCTGTTTGGAAGCTCTGGTCTCTAGCATTCTCCCTGGCAGTCAGCCTCTCAGCTATTCACCTCCCAGGCAAACAATACTCTGACGGATGCTCTAAGCCGCATCAGTCAAGGTCAGAGCGAATGGACACTGAACAAGCAAGTACTAGCCACAGTGTTCATGCGGTGGGGCACACCAGACATGGATCTGTTTGCCTCTCCTCTCTATTTTCAGCTTCCTCAATATTTTTGTAGGCCCCCAGTTCAGGGAACACTTCCTCTGGATGCCCTGATCCTGGACTGGTCAGGGAGGTTCCTATACACATTTCCTGTCTTTCCCCTGATATTGAGTTTTGCTGAAACTCAGGCAGCAGCCTGCATCGATTATCCTAGTGGCTTCGGACTGGCCCAGACAAGCCTGGTACCCTCTCCCTCTCTCAATGTCCTGCAACAGGCCCATTCACCTGCCACCGACTCGCACCCTGCTAACCCTTCCTCAGACGGGAGTGCAGTACCCAGACATACACTTTCTTCACCTCAAGGCCTGGTTCTTGAAGAGTTAGTTTCCATCCTCACAGTACTCTGAACAGGTCCTTAAGATACTGAGGATGGCTAAAAAAATGAACACTAAGACTTATGCAGCCAAATGGAAAAGGTTTTCCCCTCTGGTGCAAGAGCGAAAGGTTGAACCCCTATCAGCTTCAGACCCTCAACTGCTAGACTACCTGGTACACCTACCTGGCGTCAGGCTTGAAACCATCTTCACTCAAGCTACACCTGGCAGCAATTTCAGCCTACCTTTTGGTGGGAAAGAAGAAATCATTTTTTTTCCCACATTTTTAAACAGTTTTTCAAAGGCCTCTTGCACCTCCAGCCTCCAACCAGGGAGCCTGTTCCTCCTTGGAGCCTGAATCTTTGCATAGACGGGCTCATGAATCCATCTTTCGAGCCTATGTCCACGGCCCACATCAAGTTTGTAACCTGGAAGACCGTATTCCTGGTAGCCATTATGTCTGCTAGGAGGATTTCAGAGCTACAGGCCCTCTGCACTGAGCCAGATTACATCATCCCTCACAACGATAAAGTTGAGCTCAGGACAAATAGGAAATTTCTGCCAAAGTTGGTTTCAGAGTTTCACTTGAACAAGCATTACTCTGCCTGTCTTCTTTACTGAGCCATCCACTCCTGGCGAGCAAAAGCTCCACAGCTTGGCTGTCAAAAGAGTCATCTTTTGCTACCTAGAGCATACTAGACAGTCCAAAGGCTCTTCCACTCAGTTGTTCCTCACCTACGGGGCTGTAGGCAGAGGAAGACCAGCTACCAAGAGAACTATTTCTCGTTGGTTGGTCTCTTGTATTAGATTCTGCTATGAGAAAGCTGGCCAACAACCTCCAGTGGGGCTCAGGGCCCATTCCATCACGGGCACTGCAGCCTCGCTTGCAGCAGCAAGGGACATTCCCCTACTGGATGTCTGCAAAGCAGCTACCTGGAAATCTGTGCACACCTTTGTGAAACACTATAGTTTGGATGTGCAGACCAGATCTGATGCCAAATTTGGCAGGGTGGTACTGCAGAGCCTCTTTCCTAAGTAGGTTCTCTGCCCGCCGCCCACTTGGTACTGCTGGGTAGTCTGCAAAACAGTTACTGATGCTAAAGGACTCCTGGGGTAAGAAGAAAAAAATTACTCACCGCAGTAATCTTCTTTCTTTCAAGGGGTCCTTTAGCATCAGTAAGCTCCCACCCTTCCTCCCTGGTTCACCTGTCGGAGAAGGGCTGTTACGTCACCTTTTACCAAATTTGGAGTTTCTTATTGATGAGTTTTTAACTCGTGTTGCTGTTGTTTCTATTTCCACTTTTGTGGACATTTGCATGTTTTTTGAATCCTGTTGATTCTGTTTTGGGGCATTTGCCCTCGTTTTTCCTTGAAAAAATTCTTAAGCATTCAACAACTCTCACTCAGCTCACACCCTCTCCTGTTTTTTGATTGGCTTGGCCCTATGCTCATTTAAATATCTCTTAAAGGCACACCTCTGGGACAGTTGCACCTAGCCAGCTAAGTGCAAAAAAGTTACCGATGCTAAAGGACCCCTTGGAAGAAAGATTACTGCGGTAATTTTTTCTTACACACCCAGACTCATACTTAATTCTCTATGTTTTAACTAGGTCATAAGTTATGGTTGTTTAGGTATCACTGTGAAATACAAATAAAATGCAGAAAACACTTCTGGGAGCTGAGGCAGCCCCCAGACCTCCACCCTGGTTTTGGTGCTTTTAACCCCCCCCCAAAAAAAACAACTCTTGAACTGCCCTTGTGATGAGGTAGCTCCTGAGGCCTACTCTAGCTAGCAGGGGAGTAGCCAGGCAATAGTCTGATGGCCTAGGCGTTCATTTGGATTCAAACATTTTGACCAGCATGCCCTTAATTCAGCTGTCCATGGCTACCAATGTGCCCTGAACTGCACATACCTTCACTTTTTGAAATCCTGGCTGCTATAACAGCTTAATCTGGTTCAAGGTCAGTTGGCATTCATCTGTATCCCCCTTCCCCGGGTCGTGCCTGAAAATAGGCAGGATTTGTCTAGTGCACTTACCCGGTCAACAAAAGCTAAACAAATAAATAAATAATAGGACAACTATTATACACTGGGACGCACCCAAATAATTATCGGTGACAGTTCCTGGCACCATCTCCCTTGCCTACGCCTTATGCTTCGTTTTTATATCACCCCAAATGTGCTCATCTCGCCCTGCCCTGCAGCAAGCCACTCATATTTTGGCTGGCGGATTTCCCGTTGGCCACGGCTGCACAACATACACCGTTCACTAGTTCAATAATGTATTACCATTCGCAATATTTTGTGTACTTCTACCACTATTTTTATGTTTTCACTAAATTATTTATTTTTCTTACCATAAACACCAGGGCAACCAGCATTTCCAGAAGAAAAACAGGACACATGATAAGATCTAAAACAGGGACCGTTCTCCCCAGGACAACTGGTCAGTCATCCTAATTACGTGTATTTATTTTGCTTATTATATTTCTTCCCTTCCCCGCTTCTGCACAGCGCGTCTCTCCCGGTCAACAAATTTAAAATAAGTAAACTTGTGTTCTGGGTTTTGCCATACTGTCACTTAAAATGATTCCAGTCGCGCCTTTTTCGGGATCATTGCTAATACCGCGTATTTGAAATAAGCCGATTTCACTGTCAATCGCCGCCCCGTGCCCGAGTGCCAAATTCGCAGAGCGTACTACTCCATATCACGGGGTGGACATGCCGAAATCGAGAGTCAGTGTTTGTAATACTTACAATAAAAAACTGTCTTAGAAATTGCAACATATGTCAATATTTCAAGTGTCTTGTTAATGGCAAAACAATCGGTACCTCGATGTGAAAAAAAGTAGAAATAGTTGTGTTTTATTTATTTTAGGTTAAACCATCCCCACCGTTTTGGAACTGTGAGCCCGTCCTCCCTGACGCCGTGTCCCTGAAGCTTCTCCAGCTGAAGAGTGACCTGTTGCTGGGAGTGAGCAGTTTTGTACTGGGAATCGAGTCACATATAGCACTGCAACCCCCGCTGTGCAGATCAGTCCCAGGTACGGTACAAACGTGAAAGGCAGTTGGTGCTCAGCAGTTTTAAAAACGGAGGATTAAGGGAGTCTTGCGCCTTAAGTTTCCGTGGAATGACGGGGATGTTGTTTTGAACAACTAATGCATCAGTGTGCGATTTAGGGCTGGATGTTAATATGCACTAACGTCAATAAAGGGGATTCGTTAACTACGTGTTTTTTCAAATTGTAGTTATTTAAATAGATTTCTGCCCAGTTGTCGTTTGAATTTATGTTGGAAGAAAACAGTCGTAAAAAGAACACCGATGACCCCTAGAGCTTTAAACTTCTGTCATCACATTCTCTTCTGAAGTAAGTTTGCCACTCTTCATGGTATGGTTCCTGGCCTGTGTAGCTCAGAATTGGAATGCAGGAGGGGCAAGCAGCTTTGTTCCACTAGACGTTTGACACTTATGCCGACCCTAAGGATTGATTCATCTATGTTATGAGAGTATGGTGGGTCCAGGCTGGTTTTTTTTTTGGGGGGGGGGAGGGTGGCCTGGTACCCAAAGCCTCCCTAAAGTGAAACATAATTACTGAAGTAAAATATGAAATTTCTTCTTTCAGGGAGTAAACTGCTGGGGTCACACTAGAAACCCATTCCCATATGTTAAGCTGACCCAAATATGGAGGTGACCTTCCACTTTCCATAATTTTTCCATATCCTTCCTTGCACCACAGTCAGTCTGTATTTGTGACTTCCGATGTGTGACTATGCCTGTATAGTAGCTGGCAAAGTCGGGCCTTTGGGTGAATAGCACCTGCGTTCAGGATATAAAACAACTATAGAATGGGGTGCTTCCACCGGAGGGGGAGGGGGGATGCTTTCCCACAGAAAATGAGCACAACTCCAACCTCAGTGACAGGCCCCTAATAACACAGTCCCCTCCCCACTTACTATTGAGCATGCAGTGAATAACAGTAGTAACACAGTAAGGGCAAAGTACTCTGTAATGGCAAGTAATGCTAATGTTTTTTTTTGGGGGGGGGACAGGATCAGGAATTGAGAAAAGGAAAGTTAAAAATCACAGTAACAGTTTTTCACAATATGACCCCCCCCCCGCCTTTTTACAGGCGCACTAATTAACTGTGTCTCTCTTAGCGCTCCAAAACAGTTCCTCTGTGTAGACAGTCTGAAGCAAGGCAAGTGATTTTCCATTTTCAATGGAAAACTGGTAAAAACAGAATTTGTCATTTTTGAGCCAGTATTTGGGAGTCAATTTTCATGAAATCCCCACTTTCCAATAGCTTTTTGGGCAAACCCTTCCATTGTAAGCCAAATTATTGTACAAAACATGCTGATTTGACCTCTGTTTTAGAGGACAAAAATGGAAAAAAATTGATTTTAAGATTGTACATTTTTGAAAATAAAAATATTTTGGCTTTTCTGGAGGTTGCAGGCTGGTGGAAGATGGACCTTGACGCAGTACTGTTAGAAGTGGTTAGCTGGGGATGCAGAATGACACTTTATTTATTTAGTTGTTGTTTACTGGGTAAGTGCACGAGACAAAAGCATTGCCTAGTTTCAGGCATGACCCGGGAGGGTTACAGACAAAAGAACAGGATTTACAGGTGATACAGCAAGTGACAGACAGCAACAATGTTTTGACATTATACAGGAGTACATAAAACAATGCACAGTACAAAGCAATTTTAGAAGACAGTTACAAGTGCATAATTGACATGTAGCAGAGAGATAAATCCAATATAAGCGTGTGTATGCAAGGTTAGATTACACAAGTACTTATCAAAGCACAGGAGAAAATTTAAGAAGTTCCTTCTTAAAAACCTGATGAGACCTAGAGTACCTTACAGAAAATGGAAATGAGTTCCAGAGTTTTGCAGCAAACACCAAGAAAGCCTGCTCACCCAACTTTGCAGCACATTTCGGTGCGTTAAGAAGAAACCTGTCGGCAGACCGCAAGAGGTAGGCCTATGAAGTGTGTTTTAACAAGTTGGCCAGTGTAGCTGGTGTACCGGTTTTAATAATATCAACAGCACAGCCAGCTGTGTACAGTCGATAAGATGATGGAGAGAGCCAGCTGAGACTCGAATAGAGGACGCAGTGATATGTAAGCCTGGGAACGGGTAGGGCAAAGCGACTGATGCTGTTGTAACGTGTGTTCCATTCATTTAAGACCCCTTTGTTTGCATCCAAGTAGGTTATCAGCCCATCGGTAAGACTCGATTGAAGGACACCCTGGGCAGTAGCCAGTCTGCTGGTTGTGGTAAGGGTATACCTGATTTTATAGGCAAGCCCCAGCTTTGTGTTTACTGTGTTACAGACAGCTAACCGATGCAGATTGAAATCCAGAGCAGGGTCTAGAGTTATTCCAAGGTACTTAAGAGTCCACTACAACTAATGAGCCATCTGGACCGGGAATGGATAGTGCTGAGGTGCAGGCCCTGATTCTGGGCGCAGAGCCAAATAGCATAGTGACTTTTTTGATATTCATTAGGAGTTTGTTTTGTTTTAACCAGGATTGTAGGAGATCAGAATCTGCATTCAGGTTTGATTTGATGTTGGATATATCAGTGGCACTAATGTATAGTACCATGTTGTCAGCGTAAAGTAGGGTCAAGCAAGGACCAGTCATAGTGGACAATTTGTTAAGAAACAGAAAAGTAAGGGACAGAGTATGGAGACTAGGTTTGCTGGCCAAGGCACCTAGCTTCACCTGAGCTCTTTTTTTCTAGGTTGCTAGAAAGGACAGAGCAAAGAACCTTACCAGAGCAAGGATAAGGATTAAGGCTTCTTTTGGCTAGGCAGATTTACTGTGTGTCATTTTTATTTTGTACTCACAGGGATTGGTACTGTTTGTTGCTAGCATTTTATTGCTTTATTTTTTCTGATTCAAATTGTTGCTGGGTATACCTTCTGCTGCATTATCACAGGGTGTGCCTACATGTGTCTACTTAGAAATTACTGCTGTAGTCTTCTGATTCAAATTGTCTCTTGCAAGGTATATCTTCTGTTACTGCTTTATTTTTCCCTGTAGCAAAGTGTTTCTTACAGGGTATATCTTCTGTGAAATTATTACAGGTGGTGCTTTACAGTTTTATCTGTCATTAGGATAAGCTTTCAGGGCTACTGCATTTGTTGCTGGCTGATTGTTTTTGCCTCCTTGTTTCTTTCATCCGTGGTTCTTCTTTTTTAGCAGGAAGCAGGAGAAAACATTGACGTCCTGGTACACATAGGGACTAACGATCTTGCCAGCCGGTCAGTTGTGGAGACCAAGGAACACCTGACCAGGATGGGTGACAAACTGTCATCCATTTCGTCTGGCATCTCCTTCTCTGAGATCCTGCCAGTCTGGGAGAGGGGGACAGATGGACGGAAGGTTAGAGAAGGGGAGATGGGGGAGCCAAACATGTGGCTCAAGGGCTGGTGCCAGGAAAAAGGACGCAAATTTGTAGGGAACTGGCAACAGTTTTGGGAACGAAAGTTATTTAAATTTGATGGACTGCATCTGACTAAGGAGGGAGTCAGTACATTGGGGCAGAAGTTTGACGTCTTTGCAGAATATTTAAATTAGCAAATTGGGAGAGGGGTGCAGCACCCCATACGTCGAATGGGAAAAACACCCCTCCCCCCTCAGCTAGTGAACAAACAGGAGTTCAGCATGTTTGTAGTTCATTTGCATCACCACGAAGAAAGAAGTGTCCAGCTCCCCATGTGACGCATTAGGAAAACGCCGAACCGCCTAACAACTAACACAATCAAATCTGGTCATGGAAAATCATGTACATAATGCTCGCAGTCTGGGAAAGAAGATCCCAGACCTGCAGGCAATAATGACAGAGGCTAAACTGGACATAGTAGCCATTAGCGAGACATGGTTTACCAGTAACCACACTTGGGAGACTTCAGTACCTGGCTATGTACTGTTCAGAAGAGACTGAGGTGCAAAAGGGGGGGAGTGGAGTGGCCCTTTATGTCAATGAAAATATCAAAGCTACAGAAATTCAGAATACACATAAGGAGCCAGGAAAACTGTGAGTCACCCTGGAAGCAGGAAATGGGACAGCCATACGAACTGGGGTTGTGTACAGGCCTCCAGACCAGGGGGAGGACATGGACTTGTTACCGTTAGAAGATATATATAACATGACAGCTAAAGGTGAGGTTCTGATAATGGGAGACTTCAACATGCCAGATACAGATTGGTCAATACCAGCAGAGACATCTGCCAGAACTAGACACATGGTGGATTCCCTGCAGGGGGAGGGCCTGAAACAACTGGTACAACAACCCACAAGAGACAGGGCTATCCTAGATCTAGTACTGACTAACAGGGAAAGGATCACAGATCTCCAGGTAGAAGGTCACCTGGGTGCCAGTGACCATCACATGGTATGGTTCAATTTGGCCACTAGAACAAAATCATCCTATTCCAAGGCAAAAATATGGGACTTCAGAGGAGCTGACTTTGATAAGATGGTCAACTGAGTTAAGCTAGCCCTGGCAAAAAGAAATACAGGTGAGGGGGTACAGGCAAAGTGGGCAAGCATTAAAGATGCAATACTTGAAACAACATCCCATTGTGTTAGTGAGAAAAGGAAGTGCAAAAGAAGAAGGAAACCACTTTGGTTCTCAAACACAGTAGCAGAAAAGGTCAGAGCCAAAAGGTTGGCCTTCAGGAAATATAAGGGGACGTAGCAGGATGAAGATAGAGAGGCATACCAAACTTCCCCAAGGGAAGCAGGGAAGGCAGCAAGGCAGGCAAAGGCCCAAACCGAGGAAACACTAGCACAAACAGTAAAAGAAAGTGGCAAGACTTTATATAGATACAGTAGTGAAAGGAGACATTCCAGAGAGGGTATTGCTAAGATCAAAGGGGATAAGGGTGTGTGTGAGGAGGAGGACCATGTAAAAGCATGTATCCTAAATAGATACTTCTGCTCGGTATTTACTGAAGAGAAGGTAGGGCAGGGTCCACAGCTCAGCACCATGGACACAGGGGGGAGGGAGGTGTGCACTGGTCCCTTTACAAAAGAAAGGGTCCTACAAGAGCTTGATAAGCTCAGGGTGGACAAGGCAATGGGACCTGATGACATACATCCCAGGGTATTAAAGGAGCAAAGGGTGGAACTAGCAGAGCCATTATCAGAACTGTTTAGTGAGTCTCTGAGCACAGGAGAGGTCCCAGAAGACTGGAGAAGGGCTCATGTGATCCCACTCCACAACAGTGGTAACAGGGCGAAGGCAGGGAACTACAGACCAGTCAGTCTTACCTCAGTAGTGGGCAAAATTATGGAGACTCTCCTTAATGAAAAGGATGGTGCAACACCTGGAATCCATAGGAGCACAGGATCCGAGACAGCATGGGTTTACAAAAGGAAGGTCCTGTCAAACTAATCTCATAAATTTCTTTGACTGGGTAACCAGAGTGGTGGACCAAGGGGGAGCAGTTGATGTTGCCTACCTTGACTTCAACAAAGCTTTTGATACTGTTCCACGTAGAAGATTGATTAATAAGCTGGGTAGGCTCAGGGTGGGTCAGATGTTGATCAACTCGGTGGCAAACTGGTTGACGAGCAGAAAACAGAGAGTGGTGGTAGACGGTATACAGTCAGAAGAGATGCAAGTCACAAGTGGGGTACCTCAGGGATCAGTCCTGGGGCCAGTCCTCTTCAATATCTTTATCAGTGACAATGCAGATACACTGGAGGGTAAGGTTTGTCTGTTTGCAGATGACACCAAGATCTGCAAACAGAGTAGATGCATAGGCAGGGGCATCACCAGCAGGAAAAGGGAGGTCATAATTCCACTATACAAGACACTAGTGAGGCCGCACCTGGAGTACACTGTGCAGTTCTGGAGACCTTACCTACGTAAGGACATAGACAGGGTAGAGAAGGTTCAGAGGAGGGCAACAAAGATGGTGCATGGATTGCATCACAAGTCCTATGAGGACAGGTTGAAGGCACTGAACATGTACTCCTGGAGGAGAGGGAGGGAGAGGATATGAGACATACAAGTATCTACAGGGAGGAACAGGGTGCAGAATGCACTATTTTTAAGCGAAAAAGATGTTCCAGGACTAGAGGGCATGGGATGAAGTTGGAGGAGGACGATTCAGAGGAAACGGAGGAAGAATTTTTCACAGAACGGGTGGTGGACAAGTGGAACACCCTGCCAGAGGAAGTGGTGGGGGCTGAAACAATTACAGGATTTAAGAATGCATGGGATAGACATAAAGGAATTCTGGAGGTCAGGGGTAAGGGGCAACAGACTTCCTGGAAAACATAAACTGAACTTACAAACTTAAATGGGCAGACTGGGTGGGCCATAGGCCCTTATCTGCTGACACTGTCTATGTATCTATGTATGTATCTATGATCCACATCGAGGTGGGCAGAATGAGAAGAGATCTGGATAAACTAATGGTCAAAAGAATGGCAACTGGGGTTTAACGCAAATAAGTGCAAGATCATGCACATAGGGAAGAGAAACCCTGAAGCCACCTATAGGCTGGGAGGGGAGTTGCTGGCAGTCACAAGGGAAGAAAGAGACTTGGGCGTCATCATCACCGATGACCTGAAATCATCCAAGCAGACCACTAAAGCAGTAGGTAAGGCTAGAGGGATGTTGGGGTGTATTAGTAGGGGCATCACAAGTCTGAAGAGGGAGGTAATGATCTTTCTTTACAAGACAATTGGTTAGGTTCCCATCTGGAGTACTGCGCAACATTGGAGGTCACACCCTTAACAAGGACATTAACCAAATTGAGGCAGTCCAGAGAAGGGCAACCAAAATGGTGCAGGGACTGCATCAGAAAACGATGAGGACAGATTAACTGAGCTCAATATGTATACCCTAGAGCAAAGGAGGGAGAGAGGTGATATGATTGAAACATTCAAACACCTTAAGGGCATTAACAAGGTGAAAGAGTCTTAACATGTTTCAATATAAGAAAAATAGCAGGACAAGAGGACACAACATGAGATTAGAGGGAGGCCGATTAAGGGGTAATTTGAGGAAGTTCTTTTTCACAGAAAAGCTGGTGGTTGCATGGAACGGCCTACCTCAGGAAGTGGTGAATATGAATACAGTGCAGGGCTTCAAACAGGCGTGGGATAGGCATAAGGGAGCAATACAGGTGAATATGAATAGATAGGCCATTGACAGAGCAAAGGCCAATGGCACATTCATAACGTAGAAAAAGAAATGGGCAGACTGGATGGGCCTTGCGGTCCTTGCCTTCCATCAACTTCTATGTTTCTATCCTTGTAGGACGCCAGCACCAGTGGGTGATAACGGTAGCATTATTTTTCCCCCTCTGAGCTCTTTCACCGCTTCTGTTAACACAGACTTAAGACATATAAGTTGCTCCTGGCTTTCACAGTTTCTGCTTATGGGTGTAGGTCTAAGGTTACGCAGGAAGCCCAAGGTTTAACTATGTCAGGAAGCAGTAAGACCCCCGCTACGTGGTGTGCTAGCTCAGAACAACAGTATAGTAGAGTGAGAAAAGCAGCACTGAAACACACCAAAAGCACAGGAGCAGTCCACAAGGATAATTTGTTATTCAGTGCTGCTTGCTATTTCAAAACTTAACAAGAAAAAGGGGATGCAGTACATACAGTTAGGCAGGCCCCTCACCGAAGATGCCACGGAACACAAAACCTCCAACTGGTTTTGCTCAGTGCATCATCAGGGAGTGCCACTGACCACCATAATAATGCGTATGATAAAGAGACAGTATATACAAAGAAAAATCATGTGAATACAGCAATAAAAAAAAAAAGTCATAGCAGTAGATTTGAAGACAATCAATAAGCGTATTGAGAAAAAGCTCGGGGGGGGGGGGAATAATGTTACGGCTAAATTGCATGTATTTAGTTGTAATCCCTGTGGTTCAAAACACAAATCAACTTGCAGTGGCAACAGAAATGCTGGTCAGTAAAATTGGTGTAAAAAATTTCCGTCAAAAAAGATGAAGGTGCTTGTGGAAAAAGGATCATTTTAAGCCGAAGAGCATACATTAATTAAAAAATCTACTGCACACTTACAACCATCTATAACAGATACAATAATATAACTAGCTACTAAAATCAATTAAAGTGGGCGAATGCTCCACAATTATTTCTTGGTGTGAAAATGCATAATCACACCCATTGGGTCATGGGAAGGATAAATATGTTAATTATAAACAAAATGTAAAAAAACCCAGGGTGAGAAAACCAAGGAACAAAACAGGGGGTTGGGTGGCTAATGGGGCTATGGAAGACCAGAATTCAAACTGTTGCCAAGTCAATTTTCTGAAACCAAGGATATCGTAATACAGTATTATTAAAAGAAAACTACACCTTCGTGTTTTGTAAACTGTATTTGTTTCCATGTCAACAAACAACTCTTTTCATGTAGGTGTTAGACATCTGTGTGATTGCTTTTGTTTAGTTTATTTTCACTGTTCATACTAGTCTTTGTAGTTATCCTGGGGTGGGGGGGCCTTCATTTTCTGGTCATTGAAATCTCATTGTCCTTGAGAGCTGTATTAGCATATGAGAACGTGATGTGTCAGTGTGTCAGCACCCTTTATGCTCCACAGTATGCCTATCTGCTTAATTAGACTTCAAAGAAACAAATTGCAGGAAGGTGTGAAACACCATATTTACCTACAGTTAGCTTTGCAAACTGTCTGCGTTGTAATGCAGGATTCTTCTCTTTAAAGGAGAACTACCGGGAATTTTAATCATAGGGTTGGAATACAGTTTGGTGCTCCACTATCCCCATCCCCCCTGCAGTCAAATTATACATTTAATAGTTTCTGTACCTCAATACTTGTAAATTCCTAGAACTGTATCAGTGCAGCCAGTATTTAGTAATAGGGGGTGCTTGCTGCTGGGAGATCATGCTGCAAATACCGTGGATACACTGATGCAGTTAGATTATCTTCTGTAAGTGGTGCCCATATATGTGGAGGTTGAATAATCTCTCGATCGAAATATGCCCAGCACTATTTCTTTTACCAAATTAGCCTAAAATGCTATGTGTAAATTCAGGGGCTAATTTTGTAAAAACAGCGCTGGGCATGGTAGATATGGAGATTATTCAATCTCCGTACGTATGGGCACACTACAGGAAGGGGAAAAACCACGTCCGCTTATTGCGGTATTTGCAGTTTGATCTCCTGGAGGTGAGTACACCTATTACAAATGCTGGCTGCACTGATACAGTTCTATGAATTTATGAGTACTGAGGTACTGAAACTATTAAATGTATAATTTGATTGCAGGGGTATACGGGCAGTGGAGCACCGAACTGCGTTCCGACCCTGTAATTAAGCTTTTCTGTAGTTCTCCTTTAAACTGCTTTCAGTTTGTGTGGTTCCAAAGAGTTTTTGCAGGATATTATTTGTCCTTTCAGCATAGAGATACAAGGCATAAATGGGTGATCTGACATCATGTTCTCATATGCTAATACAGCTTTCACGGACAATGAGATTTTAGCAACCATAAAATGGAGACCCCCTGAGACTAGTTACAGGGGACTAGCATGAACAGTGAAAACAAACTAAAGCAGACACGTATAGCCCTAACAGCTACTGGAAAAGAGTTGTCTGTTGACATGGAAACAAATACAATTCAAGATATCAGGATATAGTTTTCCTAATACAGCACGGATACTTGATCATTATAGCAAAAAAGTAAATGAACTGCAGTCATGATCATGCAAAAGCAGACAAGACAGACGTCACTAAAATTATTATTTTTTTTTTTCAAGAAAGATTTTAGTTCTTTTGCATCATTCAGTCCTGTTTTTTTTTTTTTTAAAGACCACCAAACTCACAAATCCAGAAGGACTCCCTTATGAGATTTTGGCTTCCAGAGCTCCTCCCTGGGGGCCCTGTGCAATTTTTTCTTTATCCCTCAGAGAGAGAATTTGTGTTGTCCTCTGCCATTCATTTTAGTGATGTGCCTAAACAGGGCATTGTGGCTATCTGCATTATAAATAGAGCTGGGGTGCTCACCAACTCAGACGTTGATGGTGCGCTTTCATTCTACCCACATAAAAAAGCAGGGTTTTAAATAATGGATTAGCAGTTTTTTCTTGGAACAATACTAACTGTACAGAAAGCGTTTATATATACAGAGATCCTTTTGTTACAGGGCCCCACACTGGTTCAACGCCCTCCCGTCCTCGAGCTCCTCACTCACTAAAATAAGTCCTTTTAAGGCAGCTCTCAAGAGCCTCATTTTCTCCACACGCAGCTGCGAATGCGCTCCACAAGCGAGATCCTAGCCCATAGGTGCCCCGCTCCCTCCCTGGCCCCTTTTCCTAGACTCTTGACGACAGTTGCCTTATCTCAGGCTGTAATTCTGAATTTACTGTATTTGTCCGTGGAGCCTAGCTTTCGGACTGTATAGATCTCTGTACTGCTGTTGTATACTGTAACTCGTATCTGGGTACAGGATGGCTCGGGATTCTATGTTTGTTCTGACACCTGCAAATATATGAATACTGTTTGCTATTCGCTGTTTGGTGTGTAACAAAAAACTTCTGTAACCTCCTGTCTATCATATTGCATTTGTGTTGCTGTCTATGTGTTGAATCTACTGGAACTGACGTGGAGCCTTTGGAAACGAGTCCTTGACTCAAAGGGTTGTAATTCCGATATGTATAATAAATAAATATAAGATTTCTAGAAGTGTTATATTTGTTAAACACAGTGAGGCAAGTGCTGTGCATTTTCACAATGTTTTAGAAGTTTTATGAGCAAAATGCTAATCAATTTTTAGAGTAAAATAAAACCCTGGAAAGAGCTACAGGAGCATGTGGCCAGATAAACAAAACCCTAGGTGCTACAGTTGATGAACTGACTAATGTCATACTCCTGTCATCCATTTGCAGTACTGAAGATTTTAGACTTTTGAACTACTCTGCAATATTTGCAGTACCCACAGGGGTAACATGTAGTGGGCAGCTTTGGTAGCCAATTAAATGCAGATATTCTGTTAATCCTCAAAGAACTATGGACAAGTTGGTCAGCCAGATTCATGCCTCTTCTGTATACAGTTTTTGTGGGGCTAGAAGCAATATTCTGAGGTGTTGGATCAGTTGACAGAATATGCCGATTTCTATTCAGAATGTTCCCAACTTCCCTCGAATGCATTGAAAACTGTGTTACAGAGCCGACATTCCATCATTCTGGTCTGGTTTTTGATTGTACTTGAGCAGATTAAGTTGTGGGATCCTACATACTTTTTCAAGAACCTTCCCAATAAGCTGGCCCCCATAGCCCCTCTCAAGAAAGCAGTTTTGAATTTCCTCTGATCTCGTCTTGAATTTAATATTTATTTATTTGAACATCAGGGTACCTTTTGTGCTATGTGCTCATTTGCAAAGGTTCCACGTCAAGTGTTGTAAACAAACAAATTTGTATGCATGCAGTATAAAGAGCATTTGTCAATAGATTCTGGTTCCACATCAAGTGTTGTAAAGAAATTGCATCCGAGCAGTTCCTCTTTATCCTGAGGAACTGAGACTTGGAGATACTGTTGATGGTGTGGCATGAGTGGCAACTACTGGAATGCAGAAGAGTATTCCTGTCCGTCCCCCAAAAAAAAAAAAGGCCAGCTACAACTGTGCCCTGTTCTGTTTTGAAAAGGTCCAAATCCGAATATTGGACATTAAATTGATCAAAAGTAACAGAAAATGTCAGATTTGGATTAGCTTTTTCTAAAATAAAAAAAATTCACAAATTCCAACAGGTCCTCGGCACTCTTTAAGCACTATACCTTTATAAGCATGATGATGGTGGTCAGTGGCACTCCCTGATAACATGCTGAGTGAAACCGGTTGGAGATTTTGTGTTCTGCTGGTGCCCCTGGTGAGGGGCATACCAAACTGTATGCATTGCACTCCCCTTTTCTTGTTTGTTTTGAAATTGTGAACAACACTCAGTAACAAGTTATTGTTGTGGAGTGCTCCTTTCTGTGCTTGCAGTGTGTTTTAGTGCTGCTCTTCTCACTTAACTATCTATCCTTAACTAACCAGTTGTAAAATTTATTTTATTGTACTTGAAACATATTTTACAAGGCAAACAAGCAGAGGCCTAGTGTGCTCACTTCCATTGTGATCTGGGGGAGAGGTAACTGGTCAAACGGAGAGTCAAATACTGACCGGTAAGATAGGCAGTGAACAAATAAATGACAGATTGCATGTACAGATTCAAAAATACATAGTGGTTATACACAAAGAATACAATGACATGCGAAGAGACAGAAAAGGGTCTGTTTAACCATACCCCAGAAGGGTGGTACGCTAGATAACCTATATCGTGGCTAATGCTTCACCTAGAGACAAGAACAGAATTGTATTGTGCCAGAGGTAGTACTTCCCGGGGAAACACTTAGTAACAGAGGCCAGGGTGGGATAGACCCCCAAGACCAGGCTACCATGTTAATAGGCCTTCATGAATAGACTAAAAGCCAACTCTGTGGCAGTAGTGATACTACAAAAGAGCCTTACAATACTCCTTAATCAAGGCCTTCGCCGAATGGAAACAGAAGGTCATTAGTAAGGGGAGAAAGTTATTCCATGGGTTTGCAAGGTCGTACTTAATTGAGGCTTGACCAGCATTGAGACTGCACCTGGGAATTTGGAATCTATTTCCATCCTCCAGCTGCAAGGAATAAGATGGATTGTAGGAGGGGGTGAATAATTCATTGAGGTAGCCTGCTAATTTACCCAGCAGGGGTAGGGTTGGGTTGGGAAGGCCAGGACAGATTGGCAAAGGGCATTAAAAAGGATGGTGAGCTTCGATAAGGCACTGTTGTAGGCTCCAGAGAATACCACGTCACCACAGTCTAGCAGTGGAAAGATTGTACGTTCTAATACAAATTTCCTAGTACTGAGGGGGAGACAGTTTTTTATCCTGTAAAGAGACCCCAGTTTGATGAAACACTTTTCAGCAATGTAGTTAATGTGTTAGAAGTAGTCAAGATGTTGGTCTAGTAACATGTCAGAGTATTTGTAGGAAGTTACTGAGTTGCGAAGTCATGAGTGAAGCTTCATAGCAGATGGGGCAGTTCTCCCCCAGTGAAAGAAGCCAAAAAGCATTGAAACCGTTTTCTTGTGGCTCATGGGTAGCTGAGCGGTAAGAAACTAGTTTTGCACATTGACAAAATGAATCTGGAGATATTGCTCGATGTATGTGGGTGAGGATCCAGAGGAGAAAATGATACAGACTTCATATGAGATTTACACATAGATGGGGTGCTGGGAAGATAATTTATGAAGACTGAGAAGAAAGGTGGCTCCAGGACCAACCCTTGCAGGAAACCTAATGTGGCAGGGAGTGGAGAAAAGATGGAGAATCCTAGCTTAACTAAGTCCTGCCTGAAAGGTATGATTTAATCCAGTGTAGAGAGGGGGGGCAGAGATGCCTGAGGCTGCTAGTTTGATTGCGAGAAGCGTGCGATTAACTGTGTCGAATATCTTGACTAATCAGTGAAAATTGCCCCGGTCCCCTGTGTATGGGTGATATAAAAAGAAGCCTCTTATAAGGTACAAAGAAAAGCAAGGATGAAGAATGGGATGAGTACAAGCAGAAAATTAGAGGCCAAGATGGTAGACAGAGACAGAGCTGTGTATTGTGTGTGTGTGTGTGTGGGGGGGTCAAAGGAGGGAGAACAGTTCTTTAGGTATATAACAGAAAAAAAGAAAGATGGGAGTGGGAATTGTTGGGCTGATGGGGGGGGGGGAGACAGGTAATAGAATAGGACAGACAGCAACTGTGCAGAATGACTGCTTCTGCTCATTGTTCACTAGGGAGAATAGCGGGCCCTTGCTGGAGAGAGGCATAAAGGCAGCTGATATGGGGTCCCAAAAAATGAAACTGCAGAAATTCTACTGGCGAAAGAGTTGAAAAGAGGCTTGCAGCCGTAAAGGTAAACAAGGCCCTGAGGCCAGATGGGATGCATCTGAGGGTGCTAGGGAATTGGCTGGCCTGGTGGTGCTGAGAGTTGAGGCGCTGGATGCCACACCTCGCACCACACTGGTGACCCGTGTTCGGGATCGAGCTTGGGCCACCGGGGGTTGGCTTGGGGGACAGGTTGGAGCGTCTGACAGCTTGCCTTCTCTGGGGGAGGGAGGGTCTTCCAACCCGGCAAGCAGCGACCCCTGATGGAGGCTGGGGGCGCGATGGCAAAATGGGGTCTCTGAGGCATGATTGGTCACAGGCGTAGGCCGGCGACCAATCAGCCTGGGGGGTTGCTCCTTCAAGGAAGGAGGGAAAGGGACATTGCCGACATCGGCATACGCGCCATGACGTATGGGCCTGCAACATCTCCACAAGAACTGGGGGTATGGGGAAACACCCCATTGGAACCAGGAAGACTGAGCGCCAAGCCGGGTCCTGATGTGCCGATGCTCACCTGCAGCCTCAGGACCCTGACAAGATTAGCAAGATTCTGGGTTGCCCTGACCCTTGCCGACCCCCGCCTGGAGGGTTTCCAAGGCCGATGGAGGACTGGAGCCTGTAAGGTAAGGCACTGGCAGGACAGGCTAGATGGGCGACTCCCAATGGAGCAGCTCTAGTGGGGCAGTAGGTGGGAAAAAGAGAAATATATTTAAAAAAAAAAAAGGGGGGGGGGATTGGGAACTGGCATCTATGCGAGCTAAACCTTTGGCGAGGATATTCAATAACTCCAAGCAGCAAGGAGTGATTCCTAGGCACTGGAGGATGTTGAACGTGGTTCCATTGCACAAGGGAGGTGACAGGGAGCAGCCTGGAAACTGTAGACCTGTCAGCCTTACCTCGGTGGTTAGGGAAACTGAAGGCGACACTAGTCAGAGATGATCTAGTGGAATATATGGCGAAAAACAGACTTCACTGTAGTAAACAGCACAGATATGTGACACGAAGGTCGTGTCAGACTAACTTGATAGTATTCTTTGCCTGGGTACCCAGGGTACTTGATAAGGGCCATGCTGTAGATTGACTCTTCTTTAACTTCAGCAAGGCATTTGACTTGGTGCCACGTGGAAGGTTGCTGAAGAAGATGGGGGATCGGGGAACAGCTAAGGAAATAATAAGGTGGGTATGGAGTTGATTGGTGGGGAGGCAGCAGAGAGTTGTGATGAATGGGGTTAGATATAAAGGGATTACAAGTGGAGTAAAGGGATCTGTTCTGGGTCCATTCCTCTTCAGTATGTTCATTAGGGACATAGGAAAGGGAATCCAGGGCAGGTTGTGCCTGTTCACAAATGACACTGATTTCTGTGGTAGGGTTGACAATGTGGAGGGGATACGGGAGTTCCAGAGAGACCTGCAGAGGCTGGAAAATTGGGCATGAGTCTGGCAGCTGAAGTTCAGTTCCAAAAAGGACAAATTTATGCATTTAGGCAACAAAAACCTTAGAACAGAGTATTGGATTGGAGAGGAAGTAAGTTGGACACAACATAGAATTTTATGGCAGATAAGGACTGCTTGGCCCACCCAATCTGTCAATTTTTCCCTACCTATAGTATCGCTGCAGACCCTACTTGATCTCTCTGGTTCTTCCCCCTGCCTCTCCCATGCAGTCTTGTACCTCACCACTGTTTTTGCTCCCACTACCCTCTGCTGAATGGCTGTTCCATGAGTCCACCACCTTTTCTGTGAAGAAGTACTTCCTTACATCGCTCCTGAATCTACTTCCCTTCAGCTTCATGGCATCAGCATTACAGGAAAGAAACCCTAGGAGTCATCATTAGTGACTCCGATAAACAAACCAGCCAGTGTAATAAGGCAGGGCTAACAGGATGCTGGGGTGCATTGGGAGAGGGTTCGACAGTAGAAGATAGGAGATAGTTACCACTGTATAGGTTGCTGGTGAAGCCACACCTGGAGTACTGTGCCCAGGTCTGGAGTCCCCACCTAAAGGAGGACAGGGGCAGGCTAGAGAAGGTACAGAACAGGATGAGTCAGGACCAGGAAGACAGATCCTATGAGGATTGACTAATAGCACTGAACATGTATTCACGCAAAACCATGGGAGGCAGTATAGCTTCGTGCTTAAGAGCACTGAGCTGCTAACCTAGAGTACTAGTTTTGTATACCACAGCCACCACTTGCATACTGTGTGACCATGAGCAAGTCACTTAACTTTGTTGTGCTCCTAGGACGCACCTGGAAACAAGCCTTGGCCTGGTGTGTCTTTCCCAGCCAAAAATTTGTAAAATAAAATAAAAAATTAAAATCATAAAACCAGAAGAGAAAGGGGGGCATGGTAGAGACCTTCAGGTTCCTGAAAGAAATTAAGAAGGTGGACTATAAGGAGCTGTTTACCAGTAACAGAGAAGATAGGACAAGGGGTCAGGAGTGAAGGTTAATGGGGGAGACCGGGGGAGCTTAGAAAGGATGTGAGGAAATATTATTTTACAGAAGGAGTGGTTGAGCCATAGAGCACTCTGCCTGCAGAGGTGGTGTGTGCCAGAACCATAAATGAATTCAAACATGGCTGGGATAGAGTTCGGGAATATTAGCTACTTAGTGGGAAGTTGGGGTGGAAACACGGTTAACAATTAAAGACCCCACAGTGACAGTGGATTCTGGGGTATGATAGAGTAATATAGGCAGACTGGATGGACTGTTTGACTTTTTCTGCTGTTATAATCTGTTGTTATGGTGGCATAGGCAGGGGTGTGAAAATCATATTGCCCCCTGTTTGGGGAAAGTAAATTTCCTTGAAGGGCAAGTATAGAAAGAGAGCTAATTTCATTGTAATGAATAGGGGCGAGTGAAAATTCGGCTACAGTCATATGAACATGCAAACATACGAAACTGCCAGCAAATACAGGCCTTATGGTCTGTTTAGTTTGCTCGCGTGTGCAGCACTACAGCCTTTTGGACTGCAGCTGCCATCTTCTGCCCCCCCACACTGTTTTTGCCCGTGTTTCCTTCAAACGCACACACCTGCCCTCTCACGGTTTGAACCCTCCCTTTGATCCTGTTCCGCCCCCTTCTAGAAGCTGCCCACTGTCTGCAGTGATACCACCTCATCCAGCAGTACGTTCCACCCAGTAACCACCCTTTGGATGAAACAGTGCCTCCTCATTTCCCTCCTGAATCTGCCACCTTCCAACTTCAGACTGTGTCCCTTGGTTTTCCTTCCACCTTTTAATTTGAAAATACTCCCGCTGCTTACTCTGTTCATACCCTTCAGATATTTGAAGGTCTCAATTGTATCCCCCTCTCTCCTCCAGGGAATACATATTGAACTCTGTCTCTCCTCATAAGGTTTACCTCCCAATACCAGGATCATTTTTGTTGCCCTGCGCTGTACCCCTTCCACTAGCTTGATGTCCTTTTTCAAGTAGGGGCACCAGTACTGCATGCAGTACTCCAAATGTGGCCTCACTAGGGACCTGTACAGGGGCAGGATGACTTCCTCTTTCCTAGAAGTAATTCCGCTTGTGATGCACCCCAGCATTCTATTGGTCTTTGCTGCTGCCTTCCTGCATTGGGCTGAGTTGTTCATTTCCTCTTTTACCAGTACACCCAGATCCTTCTCCTCTGACAACTGCCTTCCCCCCAACCAGTAACTATTTCCGAGTTTCTGGCTCCCAGGTGCATTATTTTGCACTTCTTGGCATTGAACCCAAGTTGCCATGTGTTAGACCATACTTCCGGTCTTGCCAAATTCTCCTGGAGTACTTTACCACCTTCTCCCCCATCCACCTCCGCACAGATCTTAGCATCATCACCAAAGAGACTGATATTACTTTCCCGTCTACGATGTCGGCAGTGAAAGTGTTAAACAGCACTGGTTCCAGCACCGAGCCCTGTGGGACCCAACTTGTTACTGCCCTGGGCTCTGATACTTCACCCCCGACTACTACTTTCTGCTGTCTATCCTGTTGAAATCTAGATTTAATATTTGCCTTATTGGTCCTTGTAAGAACAGATCCAGAAGCAAATGATTTGATACCTTTTAATGGACTAACATAGATGTAACAACAGGAACAGAGTGCTCTAGCTTTTGGACCAACAAGTCCTTCGTCAGAAGCATAATGACAATCCAGTGGGGATGTTTTTCTGTTTTTTTTTGTTGTTTTTTTTTCTGCATGATCTAGTTGTTAAAATGATTGTTTTTTCTGAATAACTGTCATTATGCTTCTGACGAAGGACTTGTTGGTCCGAAAGCTAGAGTACTCTGTTCTTGTTACATCTACTGTATGTTGGTCCATTAAAAGGTATCACATCATTTGCTTCTGGAGGATCTGCTGTCTGTTCTTTAAGCAGCTCCTGACCCACCTAACCAGTTTCCTCCTTGCTCCCAGGTTGCTCAGTTTGCTAGTCAGCCTACCATGAGGCACTGAATCAAAGACCTTGCTTAAATCTAGGTAGAGGATATCCACCGCATGACCCTGGTCCACTGCCTGCATCACCCAATCGAAAAAGTCAACCAGGGTCATCTGGTAGGATCTGCCCGTGACAGACCTGTGCTGTCTGCCATCATGGTGATCATTATCCTCCAAAAATGTTACCAGCCTTTCTTTGAGGATAGTCTCCATTAACTTTCCTACAGTTGTGGTTAGGTTCACTGGTCTGTGGCTGGGAAGGTCCTAAAAGTTTTGATATGAACACCCCGGGCATAGAGTGTGGGCTGTGATGACTCTGGTGATGTTGGTTCAGCTGGAGGCAGTATAGTGCTGTGGTTTAGGGCACTGACCTGCAAACCTGGAGACTTGTGTTTGAATCCCACAGCCCCCACTTGCATACTGTGTGACCCTGAGCAAGTCACTTAACTTTCTTATGTTCCCAGGTCACACCTGGAAGCAAGCTTTGGCTTAGTGTGCCTTTCCTGGTTAAACAATTTCCCCGTCCCCTTCACTTAACCCCATAGGGGGACTTTTGTTCACCCAGGGCTGTTCATATCAAAACTTTACGGACTTGCGTAACCACAACTGAATTTCATTTTGCACTTGCTCCTCTTTCTTTACATGTCCTCCAAGGAAATTTACTTGACCTGGACAAGGGGCAATAGGATTTGCACACCCCCGTCTTCACAAGGCATACATTAGTTTTGGAAACTTGATTAACAGTATTTGTTAATCAAAAAATATTGGTTAGCAACCAGACAGGTTTGAGGAGCAGTTTCTCAAAATTGTTATTTTTATCTATAGGATACAGTCCAGCAGAGTGCAGCTGTGTGTGTGGGGGGAGGGGGGAGCAGGGATTGTCAAACTACAAAATAAATAACGAATTCTTTATTTTTTACCATAACTGCAGGAAAAACGTTCTGCAGTTTGGACATTTTTAGTACAGTGTGGCAAATCAGTTGATTAGCAATTTCTGCTAATTAAAGCTGCACTTGATTAGCAAGTCACATTTTTTGCATAGCAAATTGTTATGCAAACCCATGTATTTGTATGCTTTGCTTCGTCCACCCTAGCAGGTGGAAAGTCACTCAGGACTCAAGGTAGTTCAGTCCCCAGACAGGACAGGTCCTGACATCAGTTAGAAACAGCAGCAGCAGCTGCCCCCACCCCCCCAAGTTCTGGAGCAGAAAGCAAGGCAGGCAGCTTCAGCTCCTGTATGCCAGAAGTCCTGGAAATGCTCTTTAGCCAAAAAAAATCCCACTTTTGGGACAGCAGAGTTTGATTTACAGACAGCTATAGGCATATTAGCACTTCTGTGCTCTTCTACTACTCTGACAGGATTGTCAAAAGCTTCTTCAGAGTACTAATGCGCTCGATGCCCCATTAGCTAGAAGTAGCCACTTCTCTGACTGGCTGACTTGCAGCTGCCGATCCATTTTATGCTGGTCTGTAGCCATACATACACACAGGGATGGTCGAACCCATTCAGTCTAGTTCCTTCTGCATACAAACTGTAGCTTCTGTCCCTTGATACAATTTCTTGCTGTAGGATCAGAATGCTCCCAGTCCCTACTGATGCCCGGTAGGAATAGGAGACATTAGTGGAGTTCAGGAGCACCATCAGGAGCTTCTGTTAGCTTCTGGTTGGGAGCGAGTTATGGCCACTGAGTGGCTCACTGGCTGCAAAGGTTTATAAGGCTGATCCTGCCTCGAAATTGTATTACAGTCCTCCAGTGCTCTTTGACCCAGTTTGTACATCCATGGGGTCAGGCGACTATAATTGCAGCTATGGCTGCTTGTTTGAGTTCACTGGCCCTGATTGCAACGTCCGTGGGTCCGAGGAGCAAGAGTCAGAGCAGGTTGTAGTCCATGAAGAACCTAGGCACTTCAGTGATGGGGAAATGTCAGTTGCTCAGTACTACCTGGCTCTGCTTGCAGAGTCCATAGGGCCAAGGAAGCAGAAGGTAACAGGGCAGCTCACTTGCCATAAGAATTACAAAGTCGATGGGTTGAGTGAGCAGAAGAAAGTGCAGTTTGCTGGCTGTGAATCATAGTTTGTTTTTGGGGGACGTGCATTCAGTGCTTCCAGGCAGGAGTGAATATAAGCCTCCTTTGGGGGGAAGAGATTACGTCTGAAAAATATTTTAACCAAGGTGGATCATTCTGTTTTCAAGAGTGTCCTGGAAAATATTCAGGCATTTGCACACCGACATGTCTTTTTAAAAAATACAGTACTGTATTTTAGTTGCTGTGTATAGGAATGCCTTGTCCAGTGCAGTGCTTTTGTTTCTGTGAACTGGTCCACCTGTCTTTCACGAACTGTTGATAACTGAGAGCGCCAAGAAAGAGTATTGGATATTGTAATTACTTATCCTTCAGGAAGTCATAGAATGCCATGTTGTCTGTAGTCCTGTGGCTCATGTGTTGTATTTTATGGGAAAGGGTAATTTGTTTTAGCATTTGAATTAACCAAAGTAAAGGGTGTAAGTAAGAGAGGTGTAAGAAGTACGCTGTATATAACAGAACTCTGTGTAGAAGGTAGGCTTTTTCAGTTCTAGTCTAAGGGTACTAGGCAGATAGAGGAAAGCAAGTTATTAACAATGGTCTAGGGGTTATCATAGGATCAGTATGAGGTACAGCAGGGAGGTATCCAGTTGTTGGGATTGTGGAGTGTTCCTCTCCAGGGTTATACTCTGGAGGCGGGGGCACTGCCCCATCTGCAGGAGCTTTGTGGAGCTCCGCGCTCAGCTGGTAGCAGTAGGAGATGAGCTATGTCAGCTGCGGCACCAGCTCAGCTTATGTCCATCCCACATACACCCATTTACCAAGAGGCCCACTAGCCCAGGGGGCTGGACTGGGGAAGGGGAAGGGTGGCAAGGGCAGCCACAAGGGGCTTGACCAATTTCACATCATCCAGACTGCAAATCACTTTGCACCCCTGGAGGAGGTTCAGGTACCTGTCTACATCGGGATGGGGGTGACTCTGAGTCATTCAGGGGAAATGGGCAGGAGGAGTTTGGCATGTGGGGGATGGGCAGGAGGAAGTCCGCAAGGAGTGTCTCAGTGATTGAGAACTTAGTGATTATGGAAGTACGAGAGGATGTTTTGGGGGGGGGGGGAGGAGAGTGAAATGGTCATATGCATTCCTGGTGCATCAGCCATCTGGGATATACATAGGATAGGGAGGATGGTGGCGAAGGGGGAGCTGGGGGTGCTGGTACATTTGGATACCAATGATGTGGTGAACCAGCTTGTGGAGGCAGTGAACTGTCTGGTGAACCAGCCTGTGGAGGCAGTGAAGCAGAACTTCTAGAGGCTGGGGACAGACTGAAGGTACACTTGGCTTCCCTGGCCTTTTCTGAGGTCCTCCCTGTGTGGAATAGGGGGAATGCGAACAGTAGAGTAGGGAAGAAAGTGATTGAGGCGTTTAATGGGTGGTTGAGGGGATGGCGTTGGGAGGAGGGGTACCACTTTGCTGGGGACTAGGGGGATTCTAGGAGGCACTATGTGTGATGGCCTTCACCTCACGAGAGAGGGAACTAGTGCTTTGTGACAGAAGTTTGATGTTCATGTTGGACAGTTAAACTGAATGTGGGAGACATGGCGGCTAGGGGAACCACTGAAACAGCAGAGTGGATGGAGAACCTAGCTAGTGCTCCCCATTCAGCAGGAGACTCAGGGTGGGACAAATTAAGTAGCCAGGTGGCCAAAGGCCACTAAAAAATTTGTTTGGCTTCAAGAGTTTGAAAGTTACCGGTCAAATGGCTACCAGCCCACAAAAGGATTTTTGAGCCCTTAATCATCAAAAGCAAATAAATAAAAAGGATGGCCACTAAAGTTAATGATTTGGCTACCAGATTTTGAAAGCTAGTAGCCAAACTGACCACGATCTCACAACCTGTTTTTTTTTTTTTCCCACCATGAGGAGACTAGTAGCAAGATGGGTAACAATTAGGTTGAAGTTCTGATTAGAATAGGGGGAAGAGGCCAGTGAGGGATGGCTGATGAAGCTTACATTCAGTATGTTAAAAAAAAAAAATAAAAAAAAATAAAAAATTAGGCAGACTAGGGAAAAATGGGGAAAAGGAATAGGACAAGCAAGATGGGGTCAGGAGATAGGTGGAAAGGGCAGACATCTTAATGCCAAGAGTCGGGGGAAATAAAATAAGTGCACTCCAGGCAATGGTAGAAGACGCTGAGATGGACCTAGTAGCCATCACAGAAATCTAGGTCACAGATAGTAACTGTTGGGACGTGTCAGTCCCAAGCTACACCATGTTTAGATGGGATAGAGGAAAAAGTAAGGGAGGAGGTGTGGCCCTGTATGTCTGGGAAAATCATAGATGCATTGGAGGATGGAAACATCAGGGGAGGTAATGGGAAAACAGAATTGCTGTGGGTTCTGCTTACGGCCTCCTCAGGCAGGAAACTATGGATGGGGGTGATCTATAAACCCTCCAGGACAGGGGAAATGGAGAGATAAGGAGCTGGGGTAGAACTAGAAAAGTGGGAGGTAAACGGGGAGAAGTTGTTGGTGGTGGGGGATCTAAACCTGAGAGATACTGATTGAGTCATTCCAGTGGCCAGGAGCTCCTTAAGTCAGGCCCTGCTGGATACATTGCAGGACTGCCTGTTGGTGCAACTGGTAAAGGAACCCACTAAGCAGGCTGCCATCCTCGATGTGGTGCTAACTAACTCAGAAATGATAGGAGGAGTGAGGGTAACGGAGCCACTAGGGTCCAGCAACCATAACTCTTTATGGTTTGACCTGGTCCTTGGGATAAGTAAGCCTTAATCAAAGGCTGAAATCCTGGATTTCAAAAGGGCTGACTTCAGTTGGATGAGGGGAGCTGGACAAGTTAGTTCAAGTGGACAGCATCAGGGATGTAGAGGAAAGACGGGAGGCAATCAAGGGTGCCATTCTTAAGGCAACAAAGTCTTGCATAGGAATCGTAATCAAAAGAAACGGGTACAAAAGGGCTAACGTGGTTTTCTGGAAAGGTCAGGAAAACAGTTGGAGCCACAAAGAAGGCCTTCACTAGGTACAAGGAAAAACAAGCGAAGGAAGAATGGGGAGAGTACCAAATGAGAACAAGAGAAACCAAGCGGGATGTCAGAGAAGCAAAGTCAGACAGCAAACTGCGTAATACGGAAGAAGTCATCAAGGGAGGGGAAAAAACAGTTCTTTAGATACAGTAAGGAAAAAAGGAAAGACTGGAGGAGCAACTGTTTGGCTTACAGAGGGAGGGAGGAAGGGTAATTGAGGAGGATGGGCAGAAAGCGCCTGCTTTTTTAACAGCTGCTGTACTTCTGCTTTGTATTCACAAGGGAAGACAGCGGGTCTCTGCCTGAGAGTGGCATTAAGGTGGATGTAGGGAGTATCTTTGAGATGAGGCAGCAAGTTTTTACCAGTGAAAGGGTTCTAAAAGGGCTAGCAGCTGTAAAGATAGATAAGGCCGAGGGGCCAGATGTCATGCATCTTAGGGTGCTCAAGGAGGTGACAACAGAACTGAACCCCTGCTTGGGCTATTCAGTAGCTCAGTTCAGACAAGGGTAGTCCCAAAAGACTGGAGGATAGTGGAAATAGTCCTGCTCGTGGGGGGGCAAGGAGCAACTGGGTAACTACATACCTGTGAGTCATACCTCTAGTGTGGGTAAACTGATAGAGGCACTAGTTAAAGAAGACTTCTTAGGCTACCTGGAGAGTAATGGACTCAAGAATAGTAAACAGCACTGGTTCATGGCAGGGAGGTGTTGTCAGACCAACCTAATTAGTATTCTTTGACTGGGTAACAAAGGTAGTGGATAAGGGCCACACTGTGGATTTACTGTGCTTTGATTTTAGCAAGGCATTTGACTTGATGCCTCACAGAGAGTTGCTGAAGAAGCTAGAGGATCTGGGTGCAGTGAAGGACACTGTCAGATGAGTGAGGAACTGGCTGGAAGGGAGACAGCAGATGTCTGTGGTTAATGGAGTCAAATCGGAAGAGAGGGAGGTCACTAGTAGGGCGTCATAAGCATCAGTCCATCCTTTTCAGTATGTTCATCAGTGACATGAGAGAAGGAATCCAGGGCAAGATGTCTCTTCATAGACAACACTAAGCTTTGTGGCAGGGTAGACAGCGAGGTGGGGGTTAGAGAGATGGAGAGAGACTTGAAACGCTAGAAAGGTGTCCAAAGGTTTGGCTGTTGAAACTCGGTGCCAGCATTGCAAGGTGATGCATATAGTGAACAAGAACCCCTGGACAGAGTACTTGTTTTGGGGTGTGGGGTTAAAGCTGGGCACAACCTCTGAGGAAAGAGAACTAGGGGTCATCATTTGAGACTCCTAAAACAAACCAATGTGAGGAATGCCTACAGTAAAGCAGACAGGATGCTTGGATGTATAGGAAACGGTACTGACAGCAGAAGGATGGTGGTATTACTTCCTTTCTCTCTAGCAGGATGGGACAAAATCAGGTAGCCAAGTGGCTAGTGGCCACTAAAAAAATTGATTTGGCTACCAGATTTTGAAAGCTGATAGCCAAATTGATCACCAGCTCATAAACTGATTTGTCCCATCCTGTTTTGTAGATACTGGTGAGGTCCCACCTGGAGTACTGTACCCAGTTCTGGAGTTCTCATCTAAGGAAAGGTAGGGATGGGCTAGAAACAGTGTAGTGTAATGTGACCAAAATGATTCAGGGCCAGCAGGGCTGATCTTTACGAGGACCGGCTCAAGCAGTGAACATGAATTTGTTGCAGGCTAGACTAGACGAAAGGAGAGAGATGATACAGACCGTCAAGTTCCTGAAAGGAATGAACAAGGTAAACTGCGAGAAACTATTTAGCATATATAGCTGATCAAGAACACGGGGCATAAATGGAAACTGACTGGGGGAGGCTAAAGAGGGAAGTGAGAAAGTTTTATTTTTACAGAACGGGTGGTGGAGCCATGGACCAGTCTGCCAGCTGATATCTTTGGTGCCAAAAGCTGTTCATGGTTCCAGACAGCTGGAACAGAGTGAAGGGCTTAGTGGTTGCTCAAGGTGGTAGCAGTAGGACAGGAAGCATGGAGTGGATAGTGTGGGTTAAAACCCTGTATTTTATTTATTTGTTATAATCAGATATAACACCTTTGAATCACAGTAGCTCATTTACAAAGGTTCCTTGTCAACAATAAGGCTTCAGTAAGGATTTCACATATTTCAGAGTATATACAATTTCAACAATATGTTCAGAAGATGCATACAAGATGTGACAAAAAAGAACAGCACATGGGTGGGTCTTTTTCAGATTAGACAAGAGGTAGCAGTTGAGGGTAAGGGGTTAAGGGTATGGGAGGAGTAGCAACTTCAAGAGTAGTGTCTGGTGCAATGGTGAGGCACTATGCAGTGTCGGTGAAAAGTTTCAGTGGCAGCTGCAGTTGGTGTTGTGTGTTAGTAATTGTTTTAAGGCCTTCTTGAATTGTTCAGTTTTGGGGATACTTAGTAGGACATTTAGTAGCTCATTTAACCATAGCGTTACCCTAATAACAAAAGAGCATAAGGCTTGGGTTGTTCTGCGATATGGGACAGTCTGTGCATTCTTGGTTACCTTCCTTGTGTAGTGATGATTTGGGAGAGGAACAAGGAGGTTCTGGATTCCTGCTGGTGTGAGGCCTAATTGTGCTTTTTTACCAATGAGGCATGTTTGGAATTTTATTTTGTCCTGCAAGAGATAATTACCTACCATAGTAATCTTGTTTTCTTCCAAGGGAATCTTACTGTATTCTGACATAGGCAGTATTGTGCTTCCATTGTACTTCCTCAGAGCCGAAATAGTTAATAGAACCTATGCTAATGATGGAACGTTAGGCTCGAGCTCAGTTTTCAAACCACTATCCCTGGTCAACATTCTGCAACCATCAGATTCTTACGGAGCAAAACTAATGACAAGCTATTTAAACTATGCTTATGATAAGCTAAGAAGTTAGCAATCATATAACAACTATTCCCCATATCTTTCTCTAGTTAACAATGTGGGCTGGTTAAGGCTCAAGTCACTAAGCCCCAAAACAGAAACTGTCTGTAGGACTGAACAACAAAACAGCTGTGTTGCAGTGCCTATAGGTTCTAGCAGGAGAGGAAGGGTGGGAGCTCAGAATACAGTATAATTCCCTTGGAAGAAACAAGATTATTATGGTAAGTAATTTTTTTCTTCATACTCCAGGACAGCGTACTGTAGTCTGACATATGCAGACTACCCAAGCAGTACCTTTGGAGGAGGGTAGAGAACCTATTTAGGAAACAGACTCTGCAGTACTGCTGTGCCAAACCTGGCATTACTTCTTGCTTAAGTATCCAGGCTGTAGTGTTTAGTGAAGGTGTGAACTGTTTTCCAAGTAGCTGCAGCTGTACCCCTTGTAGAATGGGCCCTGAGGCCTACAGGAGGCTCTTTGCCCACTGTGCTGTAACAAAATTGGATACAGGCAACAATCCAGCGCGCAGTAGTCCTCTTTGAGGTGGGTTTGTCTTTGCCCACCTCTCCATAGGTCAGGAAGAGCTGTGTTCTATCCTGCCTGTGCCCTTTTGTGTGATCCAAGTAGTAGTTTATAGCTCTCTTGACATCAAGACTTTGTAACCTTCTTTCCTCTGAGGTGGAGTGGTCAGTAAAGAAGACTGGCAAGGTCATGGACTGGTTAAGGTGGAAGTCTGACACAACCTTAGGGAGGAATTTCCTCTTGGTCCTCAAAACCACTTTGTCCCTATGGACCGCTATATAGTCTGGGCTCTGTGGACAAGACCTATAGCTCACTGTTCCTTCTGGCTGAGGTAATGGCTACTAGAAATGCCATTTTCCATGTCATGTACTTAAGCTTAGCTGATGACAGGGGTTCAAATGGCTGCATCAACTGGACTATGCATATATTAAGGTCCCATGCAGCCAGGAGTGGGTTCCTTATGAGGGGGATGCAAATGCAGTAGCCCTTTGAAGAATTTTCGGATTCTCTCTCCTAAGCTGGTCTCCGGGCTTCCTTATTCTTGGGGTGTACCTCCTGATGCTGATAGGAAGGCAGCCAGCAGACCTCTGCAGCAGGGGACATTTGGCCCTCTACTTCCTGTCTCCCTCAGTTTACTTCCTGCCTTCAGACTGGCAGGTACTCCGCAGGCAGAGCTCTGTCATGTGGCAGAGCTGAAGACAGCAGACTGTAAGTCCAACAATTTCTGTTTAATTCGGATATTTGAGGAATCATAGCTGCGTTTCAGAACTCCTGTGTGGGTTCCAGTCTCAGCCTTGCAAGCTGCACAGACTGGCCCCACTTCATCGTGGTGTTTTTTCCCGCAATTTCTGGGCTCAACCTGGAATGCTTCTGCAGTGCAGTGAAAGTCCATTTAGAGGAATAAAAACAGCATCTGAGTGCGTAGGAAGGATCTGTCCCCTCACCGACGGCAGCTCCGTATATTTTCCGTCAACGGTCGGCATTCTGTTTATATCAGCTGCTCGTCGACGGTGGGCTTGCAGCACAACTATGGCAGCTTGTCGACGTACAGGGAGCTCTCATCAATGAGTGCTGCGGAGCATGAGGAGCCCTAATCTGGAGCAAGGGAACTCTTGTCGACGAGCGCTAAGGGGCATAAGGAGTCATAATCTGGAGCAACCTGTCGACGGCTGGCAATCTGATCACCTCTGCCACGTGTCGACATTGGGCTTGCAGCGCTGCTATAGCGGCTCATTGACGAATGCTACGGTGCAGGAGGAGCGCTAATTCAGAGGTTTTGCTCAGTGTTCTGTAGCCTCCCCACCCCCTCCAAACCAGCAAGAAGTGACTCTGCACACTAAAGGAAAGAATTTATGAGGAAACTTTACTCAGATAAGCACTAGGAGGCTGTCAACAAGGAAAGTTGGGAGACACTTCAGAGGCAGTATTGCTCAGTCCAGCGGAGAAAATATTCTGAACCATTCAACAGCTCTCACTCAGCTCACACCCCCTCCTGTCTTTTGATTGGCTTGGCCCTATGCTCATTTAAATATCTCTTAAAGGCACACCTCCGGGGCAGTTGCACCTAGCCAGCTAAGTGCAAAAAAGTTACTGATGCTAAAGGACTCCTGGGGTAAGAAGAAGGCTGAATGGTGACATGTGGGGGAAGAAGACAGAAATGGAGACACCTGGGGAAAAAGAAAAAGCCTTCTTACTAGGTCCTGTTAATTAGTTCTTTGTACACCCTGGGGGGATGTGCCTGTATGCTTTTAAATATATCTTGCGATGTAAGATGGGGAAATATATATGTGTGTGTGTGTGTGTGTGTGTGTGTGTAGTGTGTATATATATATATATATATATATATATATGTGTATATATATCTATATATATATATATTTTTTAATCTGTTATCGCAATATTTTATCACACGTTATAAACAATCAAATATCGCCATCAATGAATACGTCAAACAAATATATGTATCACAGTCAATAGTATAGAAGCCATCTAAGGGGGTAGTCTTGGGGAACTAGGAAATTAAGCCTTCATTTATATGAGAAGTTTTTGTTTTTTTACTCCGATTTATATATCAATGATCAATCTTCTCCCTCTGCTTTATGACAGTATGAAAGCAAACGATGAATATGTCAAACTCAATTTGCCATCAGACTCGGTTCCAAATTTTTTTTTACATTTCTACTTCCCTTCACCCGCCCTCAAAACCCAGGCCACATTAGTAAGGCTATGGGCAGAAATCCGGATCTATTGATGTTTGGTAGAGTACCCACTTCTGCCATTTTAACATGTGAGCCAGGGCCTTATTTTGTAATTTAGCATTTAAACTTTCTGTATGGTATATATCTTAGTAGTTCTCCAATCAGAAATATTAGGAATAACGTTAGTCATCCATCTCCTTATAAGCACCTTCTTAGCCGCCAAGAGGTATACTAGCAAGCGTACGCGCCTAGAGTGGAGAGTGATCTGGAAAGATTCCAAGCAGGGATTGTTCAGCTGTTAACTCAGTGGGTTCACTCATACATGAAGAGAGCTCCGTCTGGAGCGTTAGCCAAAAGGGCATCATGAATGGTCATCACCAGAAGATGTGACCCAGAGATGCCTTAGGGCAACCACAATTTCTCCAACATGAGCCATATTTGTCTGGTAGGTATTTCAGGAGGATAGCTGGAGAGCGAAAGTATCTTGATCTGCACTTCCAGGCAAACTCCCGCCACCTGGGAGACGATGTTACTTTCAATGCCTGCAAGGCTGTTTCCAACCAAACGTCTTCAGATAGATTTAGATCCAGATCTTTGTTCCAGTCTGTCAGTTTGGAGTGGGTGGATTCTGATGGCTCATCCTTGTAGGGCCTTAGTTTCCCTGTATTGCTTGCATAATTATTGTAAGCAGCCTGGGGCTTAGCCTGAATATTTCTATTTCTCAAAATGTGGTGCCTCATTGGAAATATCTAAACTGGTCTGATCTACAGAGATTGTTTTTGCATTAGGGTGTCAAAAGGATGGATCCCCTTTTGTGCTAAGAACTGGAACACATAGGATAGGACCAGCCGTCTCCAGTTGGAAAAAGTGAGGTCCGTCTGTGACGGTAGAAAGGATCATCTTCCAGAATTAGTTTGCAATATTGAAACACTAAACTGATGGGCTTAGATCTCCTCATTTTCCTCCATAGTGCGTAGGTGTGAGCTGTAATGCCTGTGAAAGCTCTGGATGGCAGGGACCTTCCCTCCAATGAGCAGAGTATCTTATTAATATCAAATAAATCATTGAGATGGAATCTGAGGGTTTTCCATGGGAGGATGTAATTGTCCACCAACCAGAGTAGGACAGCTTTTGCATATAATTTGAAGTCTGGCAGGCTGATACCACCCTGGAAGAGGGACAGTTTTAATAATGATAATCGTATCCTAGGGTGTCTGTTACCCCAAATAAAATTTCAAATCAGTTTGTCCCATGATTTAAAATAGTAGGGTGAGGGAAAAAATTGTATATTTTGTATTAAATATAGAAGTCTGGGGAGAATGTTCATACGAATGATCTCAATTCTCTGATGGAAAGAGAGAAACTGGTTAGACCATTTTGTTAGGTCTGATTGAATTGAGTTCGATAAAGGTTCATAGTTTACTATTTCCAGAACATTGAGGTTTAAAGGGATGTTTATCCCTAGATATTTTATTTTGGTGGTTAACCATTTGAAAGGATGGGACCTTTTTAATGATGGAGGAGGGGAGAAATTGAATACTAGGATCTCTGTTTCGGTGTCATTTACTTTAAATCCATATAGTTTTTCATATTGTTTTAATATTTTTCCGGGCTGCTGGGATTGAGGCATCTGGCGAGGTAATTTTGGTGTCATTTAATTTAAATCCAGATAGTTTTTCATATTGTTTTAATATTTTTCCGGGCTGCTGGGATTGAGGCGTTTGGCGAGGTCAGCGTTAAAAGCACATCGTTGGCAAACAAACCCGATCTTGTACTCGTGTTGAGCAATGGGTATGCCTTCCATCTCCCCTGTCCCCCTCAAGGCTATTGGCAGGGACTCCATATATAATGCAAACAGGGAGGGAGGGAGAGAGGGGGGCAGCCTTGTCTCGTTCCTCGCCTTATTGGAATTGGACTGGTCAAACCACCATTAACCCTGACATAGGCCCCTAGGGATTTATATAGGGCCTTTAACCAAGTTATGAAGGAGGAGGGGACGTGAAAGGCAGTTAAGGTGTCCCACATAAAGGGCCAAGAGACCCTATCAAAGGCCTTTTCTGCATCTAAACTTATAAAGGCTGTGGGTATTTTCCTGTTCCGGACATATTCCTGTAATATTAAGATCTTGTGGATGTTATAAGTGTTTCTATTTTTAATGAAGCCAGATTGGTTCAGGGTGAATAATTTGTGGGAGTAGAGTTTCAAGTCTCAATGCCCATATGGTCATAAATATTTTATAGTCCACATTTAGAACTGAAATAGAGCGGTAAGCTGTAGGGTTGGATGGGTCCTTATTTTGTTTAGGTATTGGGGTAAGTGTGGCGTAATCCCAAGATGGGGGAGGAGAACCTCCCTGAGCTATTTCTGTATGTAAAGAGTGCAGCTTGGGAAGGAGAGCGGCAAGAAACATCCGATACTATTTCGCTGTGAAGCCGTCAGGCCCGGGCAGTGCCCTGGGGCCGGTTTTTTGATCGCCTCTTCAATTTCTGTGAGGGTAATAGTAGCCTCCAAGGCCCTACTTCTGATTCCTTAAGTGTAGGAAGATTAAGTTGGTTTAAAAAGGATGTTCTGGCTTCAGGGGTAGAGAATGGTTTTATATTTTTGAAAGAAACCCAAGAGTTGGGACATTTATTTGAACCTCTGGATATTGAGCAGGGTCTTTCCTTTACAAATAGACCCCGGCCTCTGTAAAATGCGCTTTCCCTGAGAGCTAGACCAACTCCTCTTATTCCTATTGCACCGAATACTGTTAACCACACCCATCTCCTAGCTTCCATCACCAGCTAACTCTGCCCTTTAAAGCAGTCACCATTCCTCTGGTCTTCCCCGTCCTGGCACAATGCTACCTCTTCTAGCTGTTAATTCACTAATAATAAAGCCATGTATGGGAACTATTCTGCTGAGCTGCCTCCTCCTTCTGACCTATGCACCAGTCAGAATCCCGGTCGCCAACTTGTACCCTGGTCAAAGTGCATCCTCTGATGACCACCAAGCTCTGCCCACTTCTAATAAACGATGACAGTACACAGAGGGGACGACTTCCTTATAGCCTCACCTATCCTCACATCAGGCGCTGACCAGAGAATACGTGAGAGTGCCCCCGAAACTGTCGGCTAGAACTATTATCTACGCAGTATCCCTAATCAAGTACGCTGTTAGCACTTGCGCATCCCACCACCAAGCGTACCCAAACCAGGCAAAGAAACAAGTGGCTACTCAGCAGGCTAAGACACTATCTCAAGAAGCTATTACTGCTTCTCTTACTCTGCTCTGGAAACGTAAAACTTAACACAGGCCCACCTGCTTCCCTAAGTACCTCTGCAGACCTCCCACAATACAAAGGTATCAGCTTCCTCCATATGAATGTTTGTAGTCTCCTCAAGAAGTTTGACCTGATTCAGACCTGGGCTCTACATGCATCTCCTGATTTCTTTATGATATCAGAATCTTGGCTTACGCCATCAACCCCTGACAAAGTTATCAATCTACCAGGTTACAGCACCTACCAATGCAACAGACCAACTGGGGTGGGGTGAGGGGGTGTAATATATGTCGAAAGTAAATTCTCTGTCACAATTGTTGACTGCAACTCTAAGGAAAAGGAATTTGAATGCCTGGCACTGAAGTTGGCCCTCTCCAATAAAAAGGCTCTCCTTATTGCTGCATGCTACCGTCCGCCATCTGGTGGCTTTGCCCTCCTACCACATCTCCATAGCGTAATCCACTCATCCAACACCGAGTGTATTATAATGGGGGATCTCAACCAAAACTGGAATGACGAGAGCTCTAAGAAACTCAAGGACTTCTGTGATACAAGTGGGCTAACACCTCAAGTCACCAGACCTAATAGAAAAAATCCTGAGTGAAGCTCTCTACTAGATCTCATGTTAGTCAACAAATCACGTAACGTCTCGCACACTGGAGTCTTCTTTAATGATCTAAGTGATCACTTTGCCACTGCCTGCATCAGATATTTGCCCCAATTAAAGTCTGCCACCAAATTCAATCTGAAAAGATGTCTGAAAAAGTTTTGCCATAATGCCTTCCTGAGAGATCTGGGTAAATGGCAGGACTTCTACTTAGCCCCCTCATTCATTGAGGCATTTAATATCTTCCACAGCCTTTTAAAGGACCTAATAGACGAAACATGCCCCTCTAAGGTTGATCAAGATTAAAAAATGACCTCCTGGCTGGTTCTCTCCTATCCTGAAGAAAGCTCTTAAGGGTAAAGACTATTGGTGGAAAAGGGTGAGGAAATCCCGACTGCAGGCTGACTGGATAGCATTCCATACCTCTAGGAATGCCTCCACTAAATTAATTAGATCTGAAAAATCTAAATACTCCCAAGCTGCACTGGAAGACAACAAAAACGATGCTGCCAAATTTTGGAGCATTCTCAAAGAAGTTGAAGGACATCCTACTGACACCTCCCTTCCACACAAAATTGTGTCCAGTGGGTCTACTATCACAGACAGGTCTGCCATATTAAACCGACTGAACGACTACTTTGCAACAGCTGGATTGGCCTCTGATGCCTCGCCTATCAACAAAATCAGCCCGCCATGGGACCCCACTGCTGTCTTTAATGCTAACTTCAATCTCAACCAATCTCGTCCCCCCTCCTTCAGCTTCCATACAGTCACGTTTAAACAAGTAGAAGATCTCCTATTGTCATTGGATACTAAAAAGAGTGCTGGGGCCGACAATATTGAACCCTACTTCCTAAAATTGTTCCATTGCTACCTAACGGCCCCCATTACCCACTTATTCAACTCATCCCTGAAGCTGGGCAAACTACCTACGCGTTGGGGAAAACTGCACATATCATTCCCTTGTTCAGATCTGGGGATCAGAGCGACCTGAACAGTTACAGGCCTATTTCCATAATATCTACCCTATCAAAACTACTGGAAAAAATCATCAACACCCAAATTAGAGAGTACCTGGAGTCACAGAAACTGCTAAATCCTGCACAGTCTGGCTTTAGAGCCAAACATAGCACAATATCTGCCCTTGCAAAAGTAACCACTGACTGGAAAATTGCCCTGGATTCCAAAAAATATGTGTGTGCCCTTTTTCTTGACCTTAGTAAGGCGTTCGATACTGTGGACCACAATATTATGCTTAACGCACTGTGCACTATCAGCCTCGATAAGACCGCCATTAAATGGTTCACCTGCTATCTTACCAACAAGTTAAAGCTTCAGGTGATTTATCCCCATTAAAATCTCTCCCACGAGGGGTTCCCCAAGGCTCATCTTATCTTATTTGCAATTTATATCAAAAACCTTGATGCACAACTGCACATAGCTAATGTGCACCTATTTGCAGATGATAATGTCCTCTACACCTCAAACTCATCCTTGGACTCAGCCTTTGAGGACCTACAACAAGATTTCATCTCCCTCCAACATAACCTTATCAAATATAAGCTCCTACTCAACGTAAAAAAACAGTCATGATCCTCTCACCTAAGGCAAACCCAGGACCAACACACAAGCACATGATGCTAACACTAATGGGTGAACCCCTTGAAATGGTAGATACCTTCAGATATGTAGGGTTCTGGCTGGACAACAAGCTCAACTTCCTGTGCCATCTAAATGAGGTGTCGAAAAAAAATTAAGGCAGCAGTTGGGTGTATTCTACAGCATTAAGCACCTACTTACCAAAGAAGCTAGAAAGAGACTTGTGCAATCTACCTTCCTACCTTTACTGGACTATGTAGACTTTCTCTACAACCATTGCCCCTCAACTGTGCTCAGCAAACTCGACACGCTTTTCCACCGGGCCATAAGGTTCATCCTAAACCTGCCCTCTCGCACCCACCATTGCATACTGTACCAAGAGATGGGATGGTACTCTCTCTCAACAAGGAGGAAAAGGAACACTCTTTGGTTCTTCAGAGCCTTGTCTGGCAAACTCTCTGCTTACATTTTAAGCTTCTTTGAACATGCCAAGGGTTCTTATGGGTTGAGACGCTTCTCCCTACTCTGCTTCCGGATACCCAGAGTAAAAACAACCTATGGTGTGGCTGCAATCAACTTCTCCTTCCTGACCTTATGGAACGCTATGCAAAACTCACTTAAACTCATATCTCTTCCAGGTCTGTTCACTTTCAAAGCACTAATAGCTGAATACCTTAAGGAAACCTGTAGCTGCTTTAAGTGACCTTGTAACCATAGCCCCTAATTTTGTTAACGTAGCTGAAATTACTGCAACCCATTCAATTTCTCATCCCTGTCAGGGAGCACCCAGCACTTATTAGTCTCTCTCTCCCCTTCCCCCTTTCCTGCCCCCCCCGACTTCATATACATCCTCCTCCTTTTCCCTACATATTCTCTCTTATAAGATAATAACTGCCTTATCTTGATGACCACCTAAATATTAAATCTCTACTTCTCGAGTGTACTAGTTTTGACCTTGTAACTGTCTTACCTATGTTAGCCATGTACATATAGGCCTACCAATTATGACCCTGCAACTGTAATACCTAAGTTAGCTATGTATTTATAGGTATATATGTATTGGACTGAATATTCCTCCATATTAACCATGCCTGTATCCGCTATTTTTCTTTACTGTAACCACCTCATGATGTAACTCACAATGCCTCAAATGTTCCTTATGTCCTTGTTCCTTCTTATAACTTGTATTGTTATCCCGGGTCGCCCCTGAAAAAGGGACCTTCAGGGCTCAGTGGGCCTACCCGGTCAGCAAAATTTAATAAATAAATAAATATATATGTACTGTGTCTCTCCCTTGTCAGTCTGTTGTTGCCTGTGATCTGTATTAATGTCCAAGACCACCTTGAAAATGAGCTTGCTCAATGATGTTTACGCCTGGTTAAATAAAGTTTGATTGATTGATTAACGTGCCTGTTAATTAGTCCCCACTTATAACACAGGAATGAGGAAATACAGTCTGTCGATTGGCAGGCAGCCATCAAGTGATCATACATTATTCTCTGTTGACCGCACAGTTTCTAGTGCTTAGGCCCCCTTGGCAGATCAGGGGACAGAGCCGCACTCATTATTTGTCAGCGAGTACATTCCTGAAAGGCAGACATTTAAACCTCTTGCTAAGCGAGCGATACTGTTCCCTACACAGAGACAGCTGCAGTCTGTCCCGGTCCATAGTGTTCACCAAGTAAAGACCCTAGAACGAGTCCACAGTGCTGCCCCAACTGTAGCTAGTTACCCACCCACCCATCCCGTGGATCTCTGGGGACTCTGTCCACAGTGCTGGCCGACCTTTCTGTGGTTTCCTACCCACCTGCACTGCAGACCTCCAGACACCCACTCCACAAAAAATAACAGCAATTGGTCTGACTATTTAAAATTGTAAGCTATCTCATATAGAGGTACATATTGCAGATAGTACAGCCCAAGGTACATGGTGAGTGCTGTGGGTTTAAGGAACTAATTTAGCAGGAGGTAAAGCAGCCAGAGGAGGCATTGTTGTTGTTTCGTATAAAGTCAGCAGGGGAGAGACTCAAAATAGGCTTTCACACCCTGTATGTTAATGCTGCCAAGAGGAAGCTTTGTCGCTAAGTCAAGGGTGGGGGGGGGTCATTTTCTGTGCAGGACTGACCTAGTAGGAACATACTAGAGAGCAGTGTGAGGGAGGGCCGTACACAGAATAAGCTGGGGGGAAGACAGGTACTTTGAGACAATCACATTTGTGAAGGGTCAATGGCAGGGGAGGGACTTAAAACAGAGTGCTGAGTTAAGGACAGTAGATAGAAGGCTCGTCGACAGGCTATGGCTATGGAAGGCTCAAGTTCGAGGGCTGGCAAGTAGAAGTTCAAACTCAGGGTTACTGAGCAGTAGGGTAGCAAATTGGAGCATGCTTCCCAGGAGCAGGCTGACTTCAAGCTACCGGGTGTTAGTGCTCCAGGTTACCTGCAGCTACATACCTCAGCCTTGTCAAGGTGACGTCTTAGTTCCACCTTGAAGACAGGGAGGCTGTTAATGAGTAAAAGGCGTGCTAGGATCTCATTTAGCCAAGAAGGAGCCCAGTATGTGAAAGATCATTGGCCGCGCGCTTTTTCTGAAGGGGATAGGAAGTGGGCTGCGAGTTTGCCCTCTAGTGCGATACCTGGATCTACCTTGCCGGATCAGTTCTTTGAAGGCCAGTGGAGCTTTACCTAGGAGAGATTTCATGCCAAGCAGGCACGTTTGGTATTTGATTCTGCTGGCAAGACTGCGCCAGTTGGTGCGCTCGTAGAGGGAGAAGGTGTGCAGGAGATTATCAGCCCCTAGAGCCAGCCTGCAGGCCTTGTTGAGGGCCGTGCTTACTCATTTTAGCACAGTGTCTGATACTGACCCATAGGCCACGAGTCCATAGTCAATAACAAACAAGATAGAAGAGGAGACTGCCAACCTGAGTGCCTCAGGAGTTAGGTACTGTTTGTGCCTATAGAGAACTCCCAAGTTTAGTGTTCACTGTTTTGACGACCTGATTGATGTGCTGCACATACGAGAGGGTGTCATCAATGATCACGCCCAAATATTTAAAAGAGTTGATCTGCTCGAGTGGAGCAGCCTTGTTGTTAGTAATAGTAAGGGACAGAAGAGATCTCTTGTGCTGGTGAGTGGTTATCAGCATCGTCTTCGTCTTCTTGTAATTGAGAAGCAATTTCTGAGAGCTGAACCATTCCTCCAAGCTGCAAAATTGAGTACTGCAAATCATCCTGTAGGTGTCGAAACTGGGCAATACTACTAAGGATGACAGCATCATCTGCATGCAGAATAATCTTGCTATTGCAGGCCTCTAGCTAAAGAGGAGGGGGCCCAGTATAGACCCTTGTGGGACACCCAGTACTGTATCCCTAGATGAGGAGATAGCTATCCCAATTTTTACACTCTCTGCTCTTCTGGCTAGGTAATCCTAGAACTAGAGGATGGTTTCAGAGGCTAGCCCGAAGTGCTGAAGCTGGTCAAGCAAGATGTGATGGTTAACCACATCAAAGGCTTTGGTGAGATCTATGAAGACAGATCCCACCAGGCTGCCTCCATCCAAGGCCTTGTGAACATAGTCTGTGAATTCAACTAAGGCCGTAGCTGTGCAATGGCACTGACTGAATCCGTGCTGTTGTGGGCACAGTAGACTGTACTTCTGAAGGTACTCTGTGACCTGGTCAGCCACGATCTTTTCAACCGACTTAGAGAGGGGGAGAGGATAGATATTGATCTGTAGTTAGCAGTGCAAGAATGGTCTCCAATTTTTAGGACGGGTGACTAGAGCTGCCTTCCAGGCTGCAGGGAATTTTGCCAGGGTGAGAGACTTGTTAATGATCTTGGTGATGGGAACCACCAACTCTTCCAGGGCAACTTCCACCAATTTCATGTCTCGTGAATCACTACCAAAGTCTGGTTTTACCCAGCATCTTAGTAATGTATGTCCCAGCTTCCTTGGTTGTGACACGCTTGAAGTGAAAATTTGGATGGGTCAAATTATCTCTGGCTTTGGGTGAGTGTTTTGGGGGGGGTCAAGGTAGCTGGGCGGGAGGATAGAACTTAGGTTGCAGAAGGCCACATTGAAGGCTTCAGCAAAAGTTGAGCATGGAGGGGTGCCTTCTATCTTCCCTGCCCAGCAGCTCCTTAATGTTATCCCAGAATGGCTTCCTCTTACCCCAGTTATGTTCCAGTTGCTCCTTGTAGTAAGCCGCCTTGGTTTGCCTGGCAAGAGCAGTACACTTGTTCCAGGCTGCCCGATACTTTTGGAAGTTAGATTGGTTGCCCGTGCCTCTGGCAAGTTCCCAGAGGTTGTCCCGTTCTTTCATCAGATCTAGGAGGTCCCTGGAAATCCATCCATTGGAAGCAGACCTTATCTTTCTTTTTGGGGGGCATAGGCATCACAAATTCCATTGACTGTGCACACAAAGAATTGCAAAACCTGGTCACTGTTTTGGAGACTGTCGCGTGGAGACCGGTCAGTGTTGGCCAAAGCTGTCTTAAAGTTGCGTTTTGCACCCCTCTTCAGGACTCTGGTTAAAATCAGAGTAGGGGGGTCCGTTTTTTACCTTTTTTTTAACCCACATACATGCAACTGGTGAGTGATCACAGAGGCAATCGGGGAGCACCTGGACATTTTTGATTTTGTTGGGGCAGTTGGTCAGGATCCAGTCAAGCAGGGTGCCCTTTCTTGTTTTGTGGCTTAGCCATATGTCCGATCAAATCATCTGTGTGAGGTACAGCTCTGCAGCTTGATCCTTAAGATGGTCAGTGCCTTTGTTAGTCCAATTAATATTAAAGTCTCCAGTGACAGTAACCTTTGAGTTTTCCTTCAGTTTAGATAGGGCCTTCAGGACAACATGTAGCCCCTGGTTTGCTCTTGCAGGTGGTAGGTACACCGAGGTAATGGTGAGCATCCTGTTCTGCTTTCCTAGCAAGAGCTGAACTGCTAACAGTTCATAATCACAAGCATTGCCTGAGATTGGCAGAACACAACCCCTAACGCTATTCTTCACATATATCAGGCAGCCCCCGTCCCCACCTGCTGTGTTTGGTCAGTGCAATCCTCTCGCTCTCTCTATATTGTGATGGTCTGCTTGGTGGGGAGAGAGAGATAGAGATGCGCACCAGGAAGACGCACTGTGCAGTAGCTGTCAGCGCTGCAGCCGAAGCTCCATACATGTTCATGGCATTGTCAACTAACAAGGGGCATGTTGCTGCGTCTGAGACACAGACACACAAAGCATTGGTAGAGAGAGAGAGAGAGAGAGAGAGAGAGAGAGAGAGAGAGACTGCAATGAGGAGCGAGCAGCACACAGTGTGGTGGTAATCGGGACAGTAGCTCCTCTCCTCTGCGGTGAGGGGGGGAGAGAGAGAGAGAGAGTATGACAGTGAGCAGCTCCTGCAAAAGACTATTCCTTCTCTGTCTGTCTGTCTGTCTCTCTCTCTCTCTCTCTCTCTCTCGATAACAGTGAGCGACTCCTGCAAAAGAGTATTGCTTTTCTCTCTCTCTTTCTGCATGGGATAGTCGGCATGCATCTGGTTCACCCACTTGCACGTTTCCAAGGCCTGTGCCTCACAATGCACCTGGGTGTTCATTAATCCCCAATAACCGCACACCCTATCATGGGTTATTGCTTACTTGTGGACCCCTCTAGCTCATTCACTCCCATTATGCCTTGTCATACCCATCATTACCTTTTTGTTTTCCAGATTCTTTTCTTACCTTGCCTGTTATCATTTCTTCTCCTCCTAGAGCCTCACCTTTTTTCTTTCCCCTCATATATATCGCTTCTTTTCCCTTATCCGCTATCTTTGCTTTTTTCTATTTTAGATAATTCCTGAAGAAGACCTAAAGTCGAAATGTCGGTTTTAACTCTTATTTCTATGTTCAGTGTGCATTTAATATTACCATTTTGTTTTGTTCTGCAAAGGATATCAAATACCTGTGCTAGGGGACATCCAAGTACCAGTTACCTACTGGGGAGGAAAGTGGACCTTGCCTTAGTGGTAGTGAAGGGTGAGAGACCTGTACTGCTCAGAAAAATTGGTTGGAGAAAGTAAAGCTGAAGTGGGAAAATATTTTCACCTTGAGAGCTGTACCAGTTGCCCCACAAGACATAGTCAAGAAAATGTTGGACAGAATGTTCCTTTCTTTCAGGATGGCTGTGGTACTATTCAGGATTTCAAGGCAAAGATTTGAGTGGAAGCGAGTGGGACACTGATTTTCCACAAGCCTTGAGCCAACTGGAAAGGCATGGTGTAACGTCATGAGTAGAGGGTGCTTGAGCTGCTGCTTTCATCATGGTATCAAAATGTGACAAGGCTGTAAGGATCTGTGGTGACTACAAGGTCACAGTTAACTGCTGTGTGGAACAAGAATCATACCTGCTGTCAAATGCAGATAACTTGTTTAATATACTGGCAGGCATCAGATTCTTTAATTGAACATTTGTGTACTAGCTGTTAGAACTGGACCCTGACTCTGAGCCATTCCTGACCATTAACACCAACAAGGGACTCTGCTGATATCATTTACTGGCCTACAGAGTTTTAATTTATTTATTTTAGTTTTGAAGTCTAGGAATTGCAACCTTGGAGTCAGAGACTCCTTTACAAAGGCTCCATGTCAGAGAAGATCACAACAAGATACAGGGTGCAATACAGAATAACATGAGCAAGAGCAGAATACTAAAGAAATAATGCACTTCAGGGTATGTGTCGTGCTGGGATAACGTCACACCTGGGGTGATTGGGCACAAGGCTGCAGGCCGAGTGCGACCAGTCATCCCAGAAGTGACATTAATCCCAGCACGTCACATACCCTGGAGTGCATTATTCCTATTATACAATGACTTGTTGTTATATACAGAATAAAAAAAAAATATTTTAATAAAGGATGTTTTTGCTAGTGTGGAAAAGTATTTTTGTTTCTTAAGAGAAGATGCGGACAATACAAATGCAGTCAGTCAGGAGGTTCATAGTACTGAGACTAGACCTGTGATGTTATGCTGGGTTAACATCACAGGTCCAGCCCCTGACTGACCAATCAGAGCCCAGGATTCTTTCTTGCCATTGTATAAATACAAATATGCAAAATATACAAATCCTACAATATAACAATTTACAAAGCAGCAAGTAAGGCATATACCATTCAGTTCAAGTTACAACTGGGAGTATAAATAAAGGTAGGCATAGGTAAAGGAAAGCAAGTGAGCAGGGGGGAGCAGGAGCAGTAGGGGCAGAGACACAGGGTAGGAATGAGAGGGTGAGCAGAGTGAGAACACAGAAGAAAGGGATGGAGAGGTGGGGGGAGTGAACAGTAGTACTGGATTCAGTCAATAGTTACCTTGTCAGAATCAGGAGGAAAGGTGAAGGGATGGGAGGGAGGGAGGAGAAAAGGGATGTTTCAATAGCTACTTTAGTTTTCCAGCTTATGATGAACCAGATACTCCATGACTTGGACCGAGTAGTCCGCAGGGATCATGCTTAACTTTTTTTTTTACAGTGCTGTACCCAGGAAAGTGATGCCCATCTTCACTGGCCCCCCACAGATTGCACTAGCCCCAAGCTTAACATTAACATTTTGTGAAAATAAGCACACAGTGACAAAGTTAACTGCCTCGCTGTGTCTTCACGAGGGAAGGTTGATGTCCTCTGGCGAACCACAAAGTAAAGGCTAATCCAAACCCAAAATAAAGGACTGGTTTAAGTGGTGCAGAGGTCAGTGCTAACCCCTCCCACCCCGGAATTTCAGCACATACAGTATTAGACTCTTTTTTTCTAAATATATTTGATTATACCGGTGTTTCCTACAGTACTGTTAGTGTTCCACATTTCCCCCTTGCCTTTTCTCTTAAGTTAGCACAAACAGTGCAGTACACAGAAAAGTTTTTGTTAAACAGAGTAAGCAACAATAGCTATAGAGGCACATGTATAGTCTCCCCACACACACACACAGTTTGACAATCCAATATCTCCCCCACACATGCACACAAATACACACGTTCCAAAACATTGATGGGGGCCATGGAAGTGAGCAGATGTCACAGGGTGAGTGAGTTGAAAACATGCTGTTGCGGTAAAATATAAAGTTGTTCTCCCAAACCCCCACCACAAACACTGATGTTGGCCATGAAGTGTGAGGATATTTGTTGGGGAGGAGAAACATACTATTACTCAGTGGGGGGAGTTACTATCAACCCACACATAATCTAGTAATAATTTGTACACTCTACCCCACTAACTTATTTCTTGACCCCAGCTATGTGCACTTTTTACCAAAACAAACCATTCCTACCTTAACCACAGAGCACAAGACACCATCAGGAAAGTCCAGCTACAAAACATTAATAGTCTATGACTTGATTTGCAAGTTTCTCTCTCAGGTAAGTAGATCAAGTCACAGACAGCAGCAAAATTGTACACTGTTTAGTTTTTTTTGGGGGTCCCCTTACCAGTACCAGTGGTGGCTGTTGTCTCTGGTTAGCAATGCTGTTGAAGGGTCCAGATCTATGCTGTACACTCTTTGGATAGCGGTTTGCATCAGTGTGGGTCTGGCAGTAACCCAGTAAGGCAGGCACTAGGGTCACTATTTGAAGTCGGCAGTCCCAGAAGCTGAACAGCAGTGCTTACGGTGAACATGTAGTGTCTGCTGCATCAGGTGGATGCTAGCAAGCAGAGCTCAGACAAGGTTCATCAGGGCTTGATGGTACTCTTGAGTTGGGTCAGCATTCTGCCAGCGTTCCGTTCGGCGAGACTTGTAGGCTCTTAACAGGTAGAGTGGTGCGAGGCATACCTTTTTATTGCTGGAAGAATTTTGAAATGCCGGCATGCAACTGGCTGATGAGAGCAGCTGCTGATTGGGCAGTTGTTTACATAATGTCTGCCATTGATCCTCTGCAGCAAGACACTGTGATGCTGTGCCAGGGAGCGAGAGTGTGGGGGTGGATCGATTGCGGAAGCGTTGCTGGCAGACTGAATATCCATACAACCAGACAGCATCTTGTAGTACTTTGTCCACAGCACCACACCTCACCGATTGAAAACCTAGGCTTAAAGAGACCTTACCAAATAATGGTTAGATTGCACTAGCCAAAATGGAAAAGTCAGGGGATGATTACACTGGCCCGAGACAGTTTGCGCGCTATGCCCCGGGTAAGCAAAATAATGTTAAGATTGACACCTGAGTCTGTTTCATGGATGTGATATTTTGGTAATGGCACCCGCAGTGGATGGGCGTCTGGTGATCCTGGGCCTGATCTTGACTAGATTGCAGTGATGGGGGACTGCTTTGGGACACTGGTGTTTTTGGGTTCCTTCTCACCCAGACCTGGGACATCAGGAGTGGAGGCTGGTAGCAGGGATTCCGTTTGTCCCTAGGATGCTTTCCTCCTATGGTTTGTGCCATGATGCAGCTCCAGCAGTCATGGTGTAAATGGCAGTGTGGGTTCCCGCATGCTGCCGCATATCCCACCCTGATGTTTCTGCCTGCTTGTGGGAGAGAGGTGTGCACCAGAAAGCAAGTGAAATGCAGGTGTGTAGTGGTAAGATGCTAGGCAGTCTTCAAAACTGTCTGTAGGGTAATGCTGACCTTCAAAGGCCCCACCATGGGGGTAAAACCATGGAGGATCTGACAGGGTAAGAGATGAATGGATGGGCATAGGTATGGTTTGAAGGTGGCTACAGATAAAAAGGTGAGCAGTGCTGGTGATAAAGGCAAGAAGCATACAATGTTGTGGATTTTGGGTTGTGTACACTTCTTTTTTTTTAATCACAGCTATTTTTTGCGCCTTAGCCACTGGCCCCCATCCGATTGACTCCCCCTGCCCCATCTTCTGGAATCACTGGGGCTTACCTTATGCCGGTCCAGGAGCAGCGCCTGCGGGGAGTCGATTTTCATCCTGCCGCAGAGCCGCCGATGGTTTTCCCCTGCATTTTCTCCCAGGGGCCCCAGGAGTAGGCACGCATGTGCCTTACGGCCTCGGTAATGACCTCTATCTCCCACCCCATTTGCCTAATGCCTGGCACCCTGTAGGCCTGAGCTGCCCCAGACCTCCACCAGAAGTCAGCCATTAGCCGAGGTTAGCCACCACACCTCCCCGGAGAGGAGAAATGCCTGCTGGCAGCTCCATCCAATTCCGCCCTCCCCCGCCGCCGACCTCCGACAGCCCGGGCTCGTTCCCGAACGCGGGTCGCCGGCATGTCGCAAGGTAAGGCGTCCAGCACCTCAGCCCTCAGTGCTACCGGGCTGGTGGGTTGTGTACACTTCTTATCTGTACTTGTGTTTAATACTGTGTGATGTGTTTAGCTTTAGAAATGTCTTCATTAATTCATGAATATTGGGGCCTTGAAGTGACCTAGGTTAAATGTTTGCATATGTGACTTGTGTCCCTGGAACCAAGGGACTTCTGCTACCATTTCAAAATAGCTATGTCATCAATTACATCCCTTGTTGAAGATAACACCTTGCCATGGTTCTTGATGGATGTCTCCCAATTAGTAAGAACAGCTGATAGTTGAAAAGTTGTAAGCAACCTCAAGATTTTCACATGACAGAAAGATATTTGGGGGCGAGCAGAAAGACAAGGCAAGCTGTGTGTGCCAGTGCAATAAAAGATGTATGCTATTTCCTGTGGAACAGCAGTCTGCATTGGAAGCATTAGACTTTTGTACCTGTGCCATGTTCACCTACAAGGATGCCTGTATATATTGCTGTAAATAGAGTACCATTGTTTATCAATTCTGCCTCTGAGTACAGTTTCTCTGCAAGCCTGTTTACTATCTTGATAACGGCAATCTGGTCCACAAGGCTTACGGCCAGCCCTTCTACTGTTGCAAGCTGTGGGAAAAGATCCGCTGCCAGAAGGCCGCAGTGAGAGGTGTGAAATCTGGATTGTGCTTTGGCATTTAATTTGGGGGAGTTTACAGTGGAAGGTGCATAGGGGTTTGGCAGCATTTACTTACTTATGTTGCATTAAGAACCCTAACTTATGCATTAATGTAGTTTTTTGCAATTCATTTTCTGTCTTTTAAAGGTAAATAACCATAGATAGCCATGGTACCTTGGTACTTGCTTCATGCATGGCCCTGAGCAGGAGGTCAGTCATGATTACCTCTTACAAACAATGTATCTCAAGTCTGGCTAACATCTCCCTAACAGAAATATAGACCAGGGCTTGGTCGTATGATTACCAGAAACTATTTAATAGTAACAAATGTTTCCATACAGCAGTCTACCACCCCACGCCAACGTTTTGTACAGGTGCAGATATGCTTTTTTTTTTTTTTTCGTATTGTCTTTTTATCCCCTTGCCAATCCGGCCACTCTCTCCTTCAGGAGGCCAAGTCTCACCCTCTGCCACTCCCCCATTCTTCTGTCCACTGCCCCTGTCGCCCAATTGACCTGAGATATCCCTTCGTTGGGGGCCCCCCCTGCCCATGAGGAGGCCACTGGGGGAGATTGAGGTGCCTGTTGACACCCCCTTGCTTCTGTGTCGGGCAGCGAGGGTGCAGCTCGGGGGCTCCGTGGCCAGGGAAGTGGGCTGCCATCATCCCCCACGCCTTCAGGACGCACACATAGCGTCCTGCGTTTTGCACATGTGGCATGTGGTCACCCTGCTGCAAGCACAAGGTCACCGCCAAACAGCAGTGATACAACCGCCCCGGAGGAGAGTGTCGCAGAGGATGCTCTTGAGCCCTCCCTGGCAGCCTCCGCTTCTGACACTCCGGGCACGGGTGCGAACCCAGGTTGCCAGCGTGCCAGGTTATCGCCCAGCGCCACGGGGCCAGCGATATGCTTTTTTCAAGGCATGTCACCTGCTACACATTCAAACTATTTATTTGATCCATTTAAAGTGACAGTGCAGATAGAAGTGCCAAAACCTATGCACATAACACAGACAGTGCAACATGGCTATGCTTATAGTGCAGAACAGCTATATATCTAAAGTGCAGCTAAAAAAACAGGTAAAAGTGGATCGGTAGCAGCATTATACTCCTGAAAATGACACACACACACACAAGGAAAAGGGGAGGGGTGGGAAAAACATGAAATGTAGGGGAAGGGGAGAGTTAAAAACATTTGTAGTTTATTATCTTGATCCACAATACTGGATCTAAAAAAACACAATTTACAGGACTTTTATCTTCATTTTTGTTTTAGAAAAGCTAAACCATCTCAGTATTAGCTATACATAATGCTTTACTATATGCCTTGTTGCACTGACTTGATTGCTTTAGGGAGTCACTTATGATAACTCTGAGGTCACATTCTTCAGACATGGTATTGAGTCTCACCCCTCCCATCCAGTACTCTGTCCTAGGGTTCCTGTTCTCCAGGTGCATAACTTTGTACTTTTTGGCATTGAATTTCAACTGCCAAACGCGTGTCCAGCTTTTGCAAGGCCCTCTGCATTTCCTTTATTCCGTCATCACTGTCCATCCTCCCACAGAGCTTAATATTGTCTACGGACAGACACAGCCTGCCCTGGATCCCTCACCAGTGTCACTGATGAACATGTTGAAGAGAATAGACCCTACGATAGATCCTTGTGAAACCCCGCTTGTGATCTCCCTCTCTTCTGATCTAACACCATTGACCACTACTCTCTGCATCCTCCCCTTTAGCCAGTTTCATACCCAGTTCGCTGTGACCTTAGCTGCCAGAGATCCTCCATTTTCTCAGCAAGTGTTTTTGAGGTGCCAAGTTGAAAGTCTTGCTGAAACTGAAGTAGAACAAGTCTACAGCATGTCCCCTATCTAATTCTCTTGTCACCCAGTTAGAGGTCCCTGCTACAGATCTGTGCTATTTACTATCCTGGAGAGCATTACTCTCCAAGTAGTTCTTGAGGTCCTCTTTGATCAGCACTTCCATCAGCTTCCCTACAATAGATGTAAGACTGACAGGTCTGTAGTTTCCTGCATGTTCCATGTCTCCACCCTTATGGAGCAGAACTATGTCTGCCCTACCCCCTTCCCCCCCATTAGCACTATCCCTTTTCTTAGACCTACCGGGGATCAGCAGTACCACTTTCCCTGAATATCCTTGGATGTAGTCCATCTACTCCAGGTGTTTTATTACTCTTAAGGACTGTCGCCCATTTAAGGACCCTTTCACTAGTGAATGCTGACTCTTCATCTGCTTTGCCCCCGTGGCAGCCGCTTTGATGCCACTCTCTGGCAGGGGCCCACTGTCTTCCCTAATGAAAACTGAGCAAGGGTAATTGTTTAGTACGGTGGCCTTGTTGCCATCCTCCTCAGTCATCCTGTCCCCCTTGGTTAGCCGTACGATTCCCCCCTTTTCTTCCTTTATTCACTTGTATACCTGAAGAACTGTTTTCCTTCACTCTTAACCCCCTCCACAATACGTAGCTCTGTGCCTCCCTAACTTCCCTCTTTGCGTCCCTGTTTTTCAGTACATATTCTCCCCATTCTTCCACTGCCTGATTTTCTTTAAATTTGTAGAAGGCCTTTTTCCTGGCAGTTCCTGCTTCCTTGACCCCTGCTGAGAACCATACTGGTTGGTCTCTTGAACCTGTTCCTCTTGCAAACATACAAATAGGCCATCAGAAACCAAAGGTCTGTCAAGTCTGCCCAAGTGTGCAGCTCACAGTATACTTTTACTACAGCTGCCCTCCTCCCTTTCCCATCCCATCATCCCTAACCCCCAGTTTTTCCTTCCCACAGTTCTTATCTGTACTTACTTTCCCTTTGACTCTCTCACCCCTTTTAAAACAGTCCACTGCCCTCAACTTGATCAATTCTTCCAGCAGTTTGTTCCACCTTTCCACCATCCTTTCTGTAAAGTAATGCCTCCTCTTCTTCCTCCAGAATCTACCCCCTTCCAGCTTCAGACTGTGCCCCCTCGTGACCCTCCCACTCTTTAAGCAGAACAATCCCATCTTGACCTTGTTTCTGCCTTTTAAGTATTTGAAGGTCTCTATCATGTCTCTCCTCTCCCATCTATCTTCCAGGGAATACATGTTGAGCTCATTCAGTCTTTCCTCATATAGTTTGTCTCCTAGACCTAGGATCATCTCTTCCTTTATGCTGTACCCCACCCCCACCCCCCACCCAGAAGTCTTACCTTTTTTCAGGTATGGGCACCAGAATTGCACAAGGTACTCCCAAGTGTGGCCTCACCAGTGATCTGTACAGTGGCAGGATGACCTCTTTCCTTCTAGAGCTGATGCATCTGGCAATGCATCCCAGCATTTGATTGGCCCTCACTGCCACCCTCTGGCACTGTGCCAATACCTTCAAGTCTCCTGTGACTAGTACCCCTAGGTCCTTCTCTTCCTCAGAATTAGATACCTGTACTCCTCCAGCCAGTAGGCAGTGTTGAGTAAGTTACTTTTTCTATTACTTTCTATTATGTTTGGAAACTTTTTCCAGGAAGCTCTGTGCAGTCACTAGAGAAAGTAATACATCTTACAATTATAGTTACTTATTTATTTTTATACAAAAACAAATAACTATAACAAGTTATATTTTTTGAAAGTAATAGTTACTAGTTACTTTCAAATAAATATAATCAGTTACAGTTACGTATTTGTTTTATATAAAAAAAAACTTAAGTAATTGTAACTGTAAGGTGTATTACTTATTCCAGTACTTCTCCATCCTTGCTAGTGACTGCACAGAGCTTTCTGGAACAAGTTTCCAAAAATAATAGAAAGTAATAGAAAAAGTAACTTACCCAACACTGCCAGTAGATGGTCTTGGGGTTTCTGGCTCCAAGATGCATGACTTTGCACTTCTTTGCATTAAACCCCAGCTGCCATACTCTGGACCAATGCTCTTGTTTTGCCCAATCTTCCCTGAGTTCTTGCCTCCCTTCCTCACTGTCCACTGTCACACATATCTTCGTGTCATCAGCAAATGGGTTGCTCTTACTCTTGATCCCATCTACTCTATCCCCGATAAACATGTCAAATAAAACGGGGCTCAGCACTGAGTCCTGTGGTACCCCATTGGTCACGGGTCTTGGTTTGGAGCTTTTCCCCTTTACAGTTACCCCCTGCTCTCTGTTCTGCAGCCAGCTAGTAACCCATCGCACTAGCTTCTCTCTGGCCCCCAGGTTCCTCAGCTTGCCCAGCAATCTTTTGTGAGGCACCAAGTTGAAGGCCTTACTGAAGTCCAGGTACAAGACATCCACGGCATGGCCTCCGTCAACTGTCCTTGAGACCCAATCGAAGAAGTCAATTAGGTAAGTGTGGCAGGATCTCTCTCCAAGACAAACCCATGCTGCCTTTCATCCTGGAGGCCATTTTTTCCAGAAAGTTTATCAGTCTCGCCTTTAGAATGGTCTCCATTAACTTCTCCACAATGGAAGTCAAGCTTACTGGTTTATAGTTGCCCAGTTCGTCTATGGGTCCACTCTTGTGGAGGGGTGCCACGTGTGCCATCCTCCAGACCCTTGGCACTCACTCCGTCTCCAGTGAGGTGTTAAACAGGCCTGCCAGTGGGCCCACCAAGACGTCTGCTGACTCCTTCAGAACTCTTGGGTGTACAACATCTGGTCCAGGGGCCTTGTCCAACCTGTCTTTTAGAACCCTATCCACCTGGATGGCCCCACCTGTTACCTCTGCCCCTCCTTTGCCCTTCCCTCCTTTCCCTTGTGATATTGGCCTGTCCTTTTCTCTAGTGAACACAGAATAGAAGTACTCGTTGAGTGCCTCTGCCTGGTCCTCCCCAATTTCTGCCCAGCCCCCTTCCCTCTTGATCCGACAATCTCGTTCTTACAACTCTTCTCTTATGTACTTGAAGAAATCCTTTTCCCCCTCCCTGCCAGTCTTTGCTCTCTAGCAGTTTTAGCCACCCTGACCGCCCTACTCACCTCCCTGGATTTCTTTGTGTACTCCCCTTTGTCCTCTTCACGCACAGTTTTCTTGCACCTGTTGAAGGCCAGCCTCTTCTCCCTCACTTTCCCTGCCACTTCCCTGCTTAGCCAGCTTGTTTTTTTTGTTAGACCTGGACTGCTTGCTCTGGGTCTTGGCACATGTGTTTAGTTGCCTCTGTCAGACCCTTCCTTATGATGGACCATTTCTGTTCTGCATCTGTCCCTGAGCAGACTGCAGCAAGTTGTCCCTCTAGGATGCTGCCCATCCTAGCCCATTCTTGGTTATTGTTCTTATGCAAAACTTAGATGCCCTGTGGATGGTCCCCATAACTGCTTTCCATCTCTCTCTTCTACCCTTTCTATGTTGTCCACCCCTACTAACTTATCCCTGACCAGTACCCTCAGCCTATTAAACTCAACCCTTCTGAAATCAAGGACTTCAGCTCTCAATAGCGGTTTACCAGACCTGAGGGCTAGTTCGAATCAAGCGGAGTTATGATTGCTGTTCCCTAGTGGCTCACCTACCTTCACAGCTCAGAGCTGGTGAGCACCACATTGAGAATTGCAGTCTGTCTGGTGGGCTGCTTAACAAGCTGTAACAGCAGATGGTCCTGGAATGCATACAGTACAGCCTGATTTATTGTGCTTCTGGCAACAGGAATATTTCAGTCGATGGCCAGTAGGTTCAGAACACCAACTACCACTACTTCCCCCTTATCTACCCCCTTTGCAGTTCTTCTCTGAGCTCTTTGTTCCCCTCCTTCCCTTGTTCAAGCAGTCTATAGGTCACCCTAAAGTGCAGTTTCCTGCCTGAGGTAGCCATGAGTTGTACCCATATTGACTCCATCTCCCTGTTACTACGCCTGAGGTTCCCATCTCCTACTACCTCTATGCCCTTCTTGACATAAAGGGCCACTCCTCCTCCCACTACCTGCTCCTCTATTCCTCCTGAACATCTAGTACCCAGGGACTGTCAGTTCCCAGTAATTTTTTTCTAAAGCCCCTGTTTCTGTTACGGCCAGAGTGTCCACCCTAGTATCTGCTATCAGTGCCTGGAGCTCACTGATTTTGTTTTCCTTGGCTTCTGACATTAAGGCATATACCCATCCATGTGACTCCTGCTCATACTTGGCTACTACCCTTGCATGTCTCATGTTCTGTCCTCCCCTTGTTTTTCCTGTTGCTTACTCCCATTGCACCCCCCCCCCACTGTCCCTTCAGGTAGTTTAGTATGGGCCAGTTTCCCTTGTACCTGCTGTGCTAGTACAAACCCCCAGATGTAGGGGAGTACTAGCTGGTATCCCCTTCCTTTCCCTTGCCATCAAGGTTCCCCTAGACCAGTGATCTTCAGACCATGGCTGCAGAGCCTCAAGTGGCTGGTCACCTTATCACCTGTGGCTCTTCCCAGGATGTGAAGGAAATAGTTCCCGTACTGTACAGTATTAACCAACCAAGATGCACTATAATACCACTGCATTGTACACCGGCAAGCATTATTTACAACGGTTATTGCAAATTTTCTTGTAAGCGGCACCCTGTCATAATGTGCAAATGTTAACTGATGTTTAGTAAATTAAATAAATGAAATGAAATAAAAGTTTAGTAAGTGAAATAATTTTTTTTTACACTGGAGTTTGTTTGCCAAAATTTACTAGGAGGTGTATGTTGTGACTTTTTGGTTAACGCTAGCTGCTCATGTGGCTCCTGAGGCCAGTCAGGACTGAGTGCCATTGCGTGAGTTTACCTAAAGTGGAACATACCACATGGACATCCCGACAATGACAGACACAATGCGTGAGCCGGCATTCTACTGTTGGGGATGTGCGAGTGTTTTTTTAGCCATGCCCCCCCAGTTTCTATATTCAGCTCTGAGTCAGAGTTGTCTCTGGGAGGGGATAGCACCGGGAGATGCGCCGCCGGTGTCTGCGGGGACCAGCACAGTGATCTGACGATTTTGGGCGAATTCTGTCGCTGTGCTGGTCTTCGAGGTGGTGGTGTTGATGTGCGGTCGCCATACCCTACTGCTCTGGACCCAGATTTCCCCCACAGTTAGTTTAAACAACTGATTATAGACATCAAACTTCTACCCAGCGAGCAGGTCTCCTCTCTTGTCAGGTGAAGTTCGTCACCCTTAAAGAATCTCCTGTCCCAGACCAGAAGTCCCCCCAGTCCCTCTCAAAGTGATACCCCTTATCCTTACACCATCCCTTAAGCCAACTGTTAAAACACATGGTATCACCTCCCTCCCCCAATCTTATCCTGCATCACCACACGGGGAGTATTTGGGGAAAAAGCCAGGAGGCTCAAAACAGTGAAGGTGCAAACAGGTATATTGTTACAGTCTTCCATGCCTCAGCCGCAGATTTTACTTTTCTCACCTGAGTAAATTACTTGATAAAATCATTCACCACCAACTATCCGATCATCTAGAAAAATACCACCTCCTGTTTCCTCTCCAGCATGGCTTCCGCAAACACCATAGTACCCCCTCCGACTTGGCACTTTTCTCTAACCATATCCTTAGAAATATGGACAAGAGCAGGGCCACAGGCACAGTGTTTGTGGATCTGTCGAAGGCTTTCGACCTCGTAGACCACCATCTCCTCTACTCCGCCCTGCTAAACTTCAGCTGCTCACCAGAGACAGTCACATGGTTCTGTAGTTACCTCTCAGGCAGGTCCCAGTCCGTCTTGATAGGTAAACATTCCTCTGCTCCACTACCTACCCACACTGGTGTACTTCAAGGCTCAATACTGGGGACTCTACTTTTTTCTGTGTTTATTAGTGACTTCCCTGCTGAAAGCATCACTTGCAAGGCAGTCCTCTATGCAGATGATCTAGTCATGTACCACAGCTGTAATTCCATAGAGTCCTTGTCCACCACCCTCACAGCAAACTTTGGGGCCGCACAGAGCTGGTTCCTCTCCAGAAAACTTCTTGCTAATGAGAAAAAGACAAAGGCTATGCTCTTTTGCTCTAAGCCATTCCTAGCAAAGGTAGCCAGGTCAAAAACCCCACTCCTGATCGCTACCCCTGCCGGCCCTCCACTCAAAACTGTCTCTGCCTTTAAATATCTAGGTGTCACCCTAGACCCCTCCCTTATTTTTAGCGAACATATCAGCAACACTGTGATGAAAATCCACCAAAAATTAGGTGCTGCCTACCGCCAAAATCAATTTCTGTCCCCTAAAGCTTGCCTAGCCATTGCTCAAGGAAACCTGCTGCCCCTACTTTGCTACTGCTCCCCTGTATACTCTGTGTCCTCTTCCCTACGGACCCACTGACATACCACATACAACTCCATCTGCCGCTTTGTCCTTCAAGCTCCTTTTACCACCCACCACTGCTCGCTATACTATTCCTAGGGTGGCTCTCTCTGCAGTATCGTTTTGACTTTGATACGGGCAGCCTCGTTGACAGTGCACTCAGGAACCATCAGCTGTCCCCGTACTCTTCCCTACTCACTGACCGAGTGGTCTCTCGGAGTCTCTAGGCATCCTCTGTTCCCCCACTGGAAGTCCCTCGCATTACTTCTTCCATGGGTAGTAAAGCTTTCTCTGTCTCTGCCCCTTCCCTCTGGAATAGACTTCCTTTGCTCATCCGATCATCCCACTCCCATCAGTCTTTCAAGGCAAACTTAAGGATGTGGCTCCTGGCTGAGGCCGCTTATACCTACAGCTGTTCTCCAGACGGTGCCAGAGCCCATATCCTGGCATAGCACCTGTTTGTGCCCTCACTCTACCTCCAGTGCCCCTACCCTCTTGCACTGTTCTGCTCCTCTGTTCAATCTGGATATGACTACCTGTTTTATGCTGAACTGTTAGCAGGTTCTGTAACTTAACTTAAGTTGCATTTCTGCCTACAATTTGTGCCTATACCACTCCTGGTGATAGACTGAACCTTCCTTTTAGCTGTATTTATTTCCTTGGCTCCCCGGTGACTGTATGTACATTGCATGTAATACTTTACCATAATCACCATGTTAAACCTTTTATATTGCATAGCCACTTTATGTATGTCACTATACCAGTATGTACTGATTTCTCTGAAATATTTGTACGATATAATTTGACCTCATACCAAGTGTATTCTGCAATCCGGTTCTAATTGTATCTCTGTATTGTATTGATGTTTGTTGTGTTTGCTACCCTCGTGGCCCGGGTCGTGACTGAAAACGGTCCTCTGGATCAGTTTGCTCACCCGGTTATCAAATACATACATACATACATACATACATACGAAATAAGAACCTTCTCATTCACTGTAGCCCAGTCATATAGTACTTAAATGAATCAATTACTCTTTTTACTTTTGTCTAAGGGGCCAAACACATCCATTGCAGTTCTCTCAAAAGGCACATCTATCCAAGGTAGGGCACCAGGGGTACCGTGTCCTTTTTAGTTACTGGGGCTACTTTCTGACATTCAGCATAAGAATTGTAGTAGGTAGCAACATCCTCATGAATCTCAGGCCAGTAAAATCTGTACAATAGTCTGGCAAGGGTGTTGTCCCTCCCTAAGCAACCAGCCATAGAACTGCCATATGCTATCTGTAGTAACTCGGCTGTATACTTCTTTGGTATGACCAAGTGTTCTATCTATTCCTGCATCTGAGGAGTAACCCAAACTCTGTACAGTAGCCCATTCCTTTTTTTTAAACAGTGGTTCACCCTGACTTTGTTCTAATTTTTTTTTTTTTTTTAATTCAGTTTTCAAAGATACAGTACATTACAAGCTCGACAAAAAAATTTCCTGGATCAAAGCATGAAGTAACAGACAATATATCCATCATTTTGTCTGTCTATAAGGTATGCCAAAGTTCATTTAGGTAACTGAAAGTGCAGTGTGCAGGCCCTATACAGCCTTCATGTTTAACTATATAATTATACAAAGTCTTCACTTCTGTGCCTACCTAGTGTTGATAGCTTTCACTCAAGGAATAAATGTAGGGTCCCTAGCCATTACAAATAACACTCATCTTTTCCATCTAGTCCTTCCTTTTTCATCTGCTGTTGAATAGTGTAGGTTAACATTTTCATGGTGTATATGGAGTTAACCAGTGTTATCCAGTCTTCTATAGTGGGAACTCCCACTATAAGCCATCGTCTTGTTCGCCATAAGTATGATAATAACTGACAAGTGTTGGATTGCTGCATCTTTAAGCCTCTTTGGGCAGGGGCATTCAAATCAAACTTTTTAGGACTTGCCTAACCATGGCTGTAGCTGAATTTTCACTTGCCCCAATTCATTATAATGAAATTAACTTTCTTTTTGTACTTACCCTTCAAGGAAATTTACTTGCCCCAGACAGGGGGCAATAGGATTTGCACACCCCAGCCTTCCGGTACAGAGTAAATATGTGTAGATGTTCTGTTAACAATAGTTGTGGACCAAAGATCTCTTGAAGGACTTTCTCTATGGAGGATAGAAAAGGATGTCAGGCAGGGGCAGGCCCCAAAAATAGGGTAATGTCTGTCCCTCTCCATCCCACACCGTCTCCAGTAGTGGCAGTACCAGAGTTGCAAAGAACTGTCTGAGGTATTTCAGCTGAAGTCTGTCCACATCGCTGAGGATGTGATTTTATGAGAGTTTACCCATGCCATCCGCCGCTGTTCTGGAGAAAGGGGTGCGTCAGGTTCTCGTTCCATTTATCTAAAACCAAGATTGGAGGGAGAGCTTTAAGCTGGATGAGAGCAGAAGATATTATTTATTTATTTGAATTTTGATGGCCGGGTAGGCCCACTGAGACAGGACTTGTCTATTTTTTAGGGGCGACCGGGAATTAGTTACATATTTTATTTATTTATTGAATTTTGATGACCGGGTAGGCCCACTGGGCCCCGGAGGTCCGTTTTTCAGGGGCGACCTGGGAAGCAACAGTACATAACATAAAGGACAATGGAGCAATATACAAGCTGAGGGTTTACAGTAAGCAACAGTTTTCAGATCCATGAGGTATAGCTTTCACATTTATGGGTCATAAATGTCATAAATATCTAACTGCTTATCCTATTATGCATTTGCTCATGCTACAGCAACGTACAATTGATGAGACAGTACAGTGAGTTCACTAGGTAACATTCCTCTAAGATACATAGGATATTTTTCTATGAGCGTGAGGCGGGGTAAGTGCAGACTGTGCAGTGGGTAGAGCTTAAGTATGGTAGAGAAAGCTGGCGCAGGTCATTATTTTAGAGTTGGGTACTGTAGCATAGGCAGTTACTCAGTGACAGCAGGTAGGACTTGAGTTTAGTGCGGAAGCTCGGTACCGATGGGGTTTCCCGCACCTCCAAAGGAAGGTTGTTCCAAAGGAGGGGCATGTGGAAGCGAGGATTTACAACCTGCCTTGGTCCCTGACCTTAGGGACCTCTAGTAGCATCTGACCAGAGGACTTGAGGTTCCGCACATTTCGCTTTTCTGTGAGGAGTCCATCGAGGCTCGGGGGGGGGGGGGCATTGGGCTGATTAGTTTTTTCGCCAGACAGAGTACAGGGTACCTGAGCCAAGCTTCAAAGGATGGCCAATTGAGCCTTGCTAGGGCCTCACAGTGGTGGCTCCTTGAGTGGGATGAGGAGGCAAGAGACAGCAGTGTAGTGTGCAGTGCAATATATTAAGTGAGAAACAAATATACAGCTTGGAGAAGTCATCATACAAGCAAGGTATAGCTTATTAGTTGGGAAATCAAGTGGGTCATGTTATCTCTTATAATTGCAGAAATCGTTAGACCAATGGGTTTTGGGAGTCCAGCATGGGACCTCGGAGGATTCATGAGGTAAGGGAAGCTCTAATCTGAAAGTACTGGAACATATCCTTTTGAGGGATAACTTGGGTCTCCCTAACTGTCTGTAAGGGTTTAATTTGGCTTCCCTCTAATAATTGATAAGGGTACTGCAGATCCCTAGTGTGCCACTTTTTTGCCAGGAGAGGACTCCACAACCTGCCTCTCCACCATTATGTAGGGTTTATGAGGGATATACCCTCATTGGGACTGCACACTACACTGCTGTCTCTAGCCAAATCAGTATTGTCCAGGAAAGAACACAAATGATAGTATCACAGAACAAAGAACATGAGTTATGTACATAGGGCTAGTTGAGTCTGGGGCTTCCAGTGGAGGATTTCCCATCATGTGGTAGCTCTGTGCTTAAGGAGAAAGGTATATACCTCCACCTCTTGTGGTAAGGAAGCAAAGCTTTGGCCTCCAAGGAGGAACTGCTCCAAGGGGAAAAATGGATTGGGGAGGGGGATTTAGTGGCCAAATATGAATTCAGCCTAACTCTCAGCTGCTTAAAAACAACCTTGGAGAGAAACATTGTTAGTTTGTTCAGAAACAAAATCACAATCCATGTAGTTTCAGCATTTTCATATGTTAAACCCCATATGTCCATCAGTCTTTAGTTTCCACTGTTTTTTTTTTTTTTTTTCAGGTGTCTTCTTTCATTCCTGGACTTCCAGATCTTGGAGCTGAGCTGAAACAAGTCCGAATCAAAGTCACCAATGGGAGAAGAGTCCCCATCTGAGATTTTCTTTGCCTGTGCTTGTTAACACAGCTGCTGACACAGCAGGATTTACTCCTTCTGTGATTAAGTGCCAGTACCTGGAAAGCCATTTCCAAAAATCACAGCTACAGGTAACTTGGGTACTACCCCTACTTTCATTTTGGTGCAACACCCCATTAAAGAGACACTGTCAGACTTTTTGGACAAGTTTAACGTGCCTTCAATCAATGAACAAGGTTTAGCCATGTAACAGAAATACATGGCAAGAGATTTGCATAGTAGTGCAAGATGCTTGTTATTTGAAAAAAAAAAAAGAATTTGGTCGTCACAACAGAAATGTTGGTGGCACGTGTCCACAATCTAGAAAGGGCAGTGAGTCAAGGGGAAACTCGTTCATGAATTAAGGCACTGAAGGAGCTGCAGATAGCTGAAGGAATTAGGAAGGGGAAGAAGGCCTTCTTTTGCTGCATAAGTGAGAAAAGGGACAAGGATAGGATTGTTGGGCTTAAGAAAAGGGAGGCGTGGATGAAGGATAACGGGAAAAGCAGAGATACTAAATGAATACTTCTGTTCCATCTTCACCAGGGAGAAGGACGGGCCAGTGCCTTTAGGAGGGTAAAGAGTGCGGGGGAGGGGAACACAGATGTAGTGATAGAGGAGAATAGAGTGAGGGAGGGGCTGCTAGTATTGAAGGGGGACAAATCACCAGGCCCTGACAGAGTACATCCAAGGGTACCAAAGGAACTGACTGAGGAACTGGCATGGCCACTGGCAGGCATATTTAATAGTTCTCTAGAGTCAGGCATGCTACTGCAGGACTGGAGAACAGCACATGTGGTGCCCCTCCACAAAAGCAATCCCAAGGATGACCCAGGGAATTACAGACCGGTCAGTCTGACGTCAGTCGTGTGCCAGCTCATGGAGACCATGCTCATGGAAAGGTTTGTAGAATATTTAGAGGAGCATGGTCTTCAGGATGCGAAGCAGCATGGGTTCATAGTGGTGGGGGGGAAATCATGTCAAACAAATCTGATTGACTTCTTTGACTGGGTCACTAAGACAGTAGACAGGGGCCAAGCGGTAGACATCCTGTATCTGGATTTCAGCAAGGCCTTTGACTCTGTGTCTCACAAAAGGTTTATCAAGAAGTTGGCAGATCTTGGGGTTGGGGTTAAGATGTCCAGATGGGTGGAAAACTGGCTGAGGGACAGAACCCAGAGGGTGGTTGGGGGGAGAGTTTTCTGACACCAGAGAGGTCAACAGTGGGGTCTCGCAGGGCTTGGTGCTGGGGCCGGTGGTGTTCAGTGTCTTCATCAGTAACACTGGGGATGGCATTAATGGCAAAATGTGCCTATTTGCGGATGATACCAAGCTGTGCAGGAGAGTGGACATAGCTGAAGGGATACAGGACCTACAGGATGATCTAGAAAAGCTGGATAGGTGGTCCGGGATCTGGCAGCTTGGCTTCAATGCCAAGATCTTACTTCGAGAGGGTTCCTGCCATAGGTCTTCACGTATAGGACTGTGCCCCCTGGCGTTCAATTCCAATGGCAAACTTGTAGCTAGCAATCATCAGCGGGACCACCCCCGACGTCAGATGCTGACGCCAGTCCCGACTATAAAAGGGGAAGTCCCATCCACCTCCAGTTTTTCCCACTGTCTCCTCAGTTTGTTCAGCTCTTGTGTAAGAACAGCGATCAGACACCCGCCATTCATTCTTTTTCCTTCAACATCCAATCGATTGTATGTGGGCTCGCCCTAAAAGAAGTGCGCTCTGGCAAGCGGAGCTCAAATCTCGTGACTGGGTCGACCATTCCTGCTGGCTTTTGTGTCTAGGCCCCAAGCACAACTTGGACGAATGTGCTGTTTGTCTGGCCTTTAATCAAGCCACCCGGACCAGACGCAAGCGGACCCTTGAGGCCCACCTTCTCACATGACTGATGGCATCGATGGAAAAGGAGCTTCAGGAGTTAAGGGAAAGGTCGTTCTCACCGGCCCCAGAGGAAGAAGAAGGATAAGGAGAATCGGCGGGAGAGAAGTCCGTCACCTCATGAGCGGGCAGCCAGGGGTAGCCTCTCTCGAGGTCTCTGTTACGCCTCCTCCTCCCAGCACTGCTGATAAGTCACCTCAGACTCTGTCGACGGGTGCATGGTCAGTATGGCGCCAAGCTGGCGGCCTTCGACTCTACGGCCAGCCCTGTCAGGTCCGATAAGTCTGGCGACGGAGCCTCTGTCGTCCGCCCGGACCCTCTGCTTCGCCTGTCGGGCTCCCGTGAGGCCCCGACGTAGGTTTGAGCATGCTGCCTGGAGACTCTTCATCCCATCGGTTTCTTCACCCCAGGGATTCACCACCCGATCCTGCTTTGTCTCTTCCCTCAGGATCGTTTTTGGACCTTTCGTTGGGGTCTCTTCCCAAATTACCCCCTTCGCCTGGTCTATTGCCGCCCACGGACAGGAGTCTGTTGCCAGCCTGGGATCCTATCATGGAGCCTCCTCCTTCGGGACCTTCAGGGGCTCTTCCTGATCCCTCGCCACCTTGTGGCCCTCTGGCACCCCTTCCCCGGTTGGTCCAGTCGAACCTCCAGGCGGTTTTCCGGGGCCAGATCCCCATTTTCTGCTGCCGGGCGGGCCTCTGTCAGCACCACTTTACCCGACGCCAGGCCCTGTCCCTCCAACGCCGGGATACCCTGGGTACCCTTCCTATGGCTACAACCTGGGATAGCCAGGGTTTCAGTACCCCACTTGGCAACACCCACAATATCCAGGCTACCAGCCTCCTCCTCCTCCTCCACTGACCAATCGGGATATGATCTCGGCTTGGTGGCAAGACGCCAGGACCCAGCTCCTTTCAGAGTTAAGGCAACCGGTGGGTAACATTTTCCTGCCTAGGGCACCTCCCCCACAGATTCTCTCCGGATGGGTTTTGGGTGTCCTGCTGGTGGGCTCCTCTGGGGTGGACTCTTCCATCCCCAGTGGTTCGGAACCTTCCGATTCAGACGTCGATACCGATACTTTGAACAGTCAATCTCTCCTTTTGTGGTCCCACCTAAGGAATCTCCTAAATCTCCCCCAGAAGATCCCTCCAGTGACCTTCTGAGGATGATCCAGGTTGCAGGAGGCTGGCCTTCCAAAGAAGTGGACCCCCAGTGCAAAAGACTGGCGGAGTACTTAGATCTGGCCACTACAGATCCTCTTCCCATACCTTCCTGAATGGGCCCTCATGAGGATCTGGTCACCACCATCTGGCAACAGCCTTCCTCTATCCCTGCTGAGTCCAGAAAGGCTGATCGTACTTACTTTCCCCTAGAAGGGATTCAACATCTTGCGTCTCATCCGAAGGCTGACTCAGTGGTCATTATGGCCACCCATGACCAGTCGGTTCAACCCAAGCGTTTGAGCTCCTTGCCCCCTGACAAGGACTCAAGGCAACTGGACCAGTTTGGCAGAAAAGTATATTCCTCTACTTCTTGTGCCATCTGGTCTCTTAACTATATTTCACATATGGTGGCCTTCCAGAAAGCTTCCCTCTCGGAGCTCGAGAGAGACCTCCAAGAGGTCCAGGATGAGACGCTCAGAAACAGGCTTCTGGACAAGGTCCGTATGGGCAAGTCTTCGTGTCGTCATGCTCTTCGACCAACATATGATTCGGTAAACTCAGTGGCTAGGGCAGAAGCTACGGGGATCTGCATCCGATGCCTTTCCTGGCTCAGGATTGCAGGTTTGGCACAGGATGTCCAGTCTTCCCTCCTGGATGCCCCTTTCAGGGGTTTCCGTCCTTTTTGGCGGCGATGCCAAGGACATAATTACGGGGCTGCAGGAAAGTGGACGCTCATTGCGGGACGTGCTCTCCATGTATAGGATGTAGCAAAAGAAACAGCCCTTTCGCCGTCAAAGACGATGGAATAAGACCCGGGGGAAACGTCAGGGCAAATGATGAGCCCCTGGATCTGGAGCCCAAACCCCCCAGGCCAAATTTCCCAAACAGGCCTCTGGGGCTAAAGCTGCACTCCCCTCGGCGTTCTGACTCCTTGCCCCTCCTTCCGCTACCTCCAGTAGTCAAGGAGGAACTGGTAGGAGGGAGGTTTGGCCTCCACCCGGGGGAATGGAGGGCCATCACCACAGATCAGTGGGTTCTACAACTCATTCAACGAGGTCACTTGATAGAGTTCATGGAGATACCTGTCCCTCACCCTCCGGGACAATCTTTTTATCCAAGGGATCAGATCCCCATAGTCTTCCAGGAGATTCAGGCCCTCCTGCAAAAAGCGACCATAGAACCCGTCCCTCAAGACCAAATAGGAAGGGGATTTTACTCTCACTTCTTCCTTGTTCCAAAGAAGACTGGAGATCTGGGACCGATCCTGGATATCGGCATTCTCAACCTCTCTGTCGAGTACAAGCCGATCTGTGGCCCAGGCTCATGAGTGGGAATTAAAGCAGGAGGTAGTCGAAGATCTCTTTCTTCAATGGGGTTGGCCAGAAGTAGGTCTGTTCGCCTCCCCATTCAACGCAAAACTACCCAGAGTTTGATCGCTTGTTCCAGGGTGTGGTGCTTTTTGGCAAACTGCACTGTCTCTCTTTCGGACAGGGAGGTTTCTTTACGTTTTTCCTCCCTTTCCTCTTATTCAGAAGGTTTTGGTGAAACCCCAGGAGGAAGGAGCCCATTTAATTATGTGGCCCTGTCAGATTTGGTTCCCTCTGTTACAGCAGCTGGTGCTAGACCATCCAGTCCTTCTGCCATTGTCTCACGACCTTCTGACACAGGAGCAGGGCTTCCTGGTGCATCCAAACCTTCAATCTCTCCACCTTCATGCGTGGCACCTGGGAACATTGTGGCTTCCCGCTATGGAGTTTCCTCCCAGGTTGCTCATATTTTGATAGAAGCCAGAAAACCCTCTACCAGATCCACCTGTGCCATGAAGTGGAAGAGATTTTCGATGTGGGCCCTAGCCAGGAGTTTGGACCCCTTTTCATGCTCGCCCACCCAGGTATTAGAGTACCTCGTACATTTATCGGAGACGGGCCTTAGTTATTCCTCCATCAAGGTCCATTTCTCTGCGGTGTTGGCCTACCACTTCCCGGTGGAGGGCAAAACTCTGGCTCAACTGGAGGTCGCCAAGCCTTTTTAAAAGGCATCCTCCATATCAAACCTTCAGTTCGGAACCCCTGTCCTCCCTTGGACTTTAACTTTATGTTAGAAAAACTTACTCTGTCCCCCTTTGAACTGGCTTCAAATTGTGACATGCGCTTCCTTTCCTAGAAGACCTTATTTTTAGTTGCTGTCACTTCAGCCCGTAGAGTTTCAGAACTTCAGGCCTTCATCTGTAAGGAACCCTATTTGATTTTTCATAGTGACAGAGTTGTCCTTAGGACTAACCCGTCCTTTCTCCCTAAGGTGGTTTCGGAAACCACTCTCAATTGGAGTGTGGAATTACCGGTTTATTACCCTCAGCATTCCAACAGGGGGGAATATCTTCTGCACACTCTGGATGTGCACCGGATCTTAAAGGTATTACACTAACCAAACTAAGGACATCCGTAAGTCCAGTCAGCTCTTTGTGGTCTTTGCCTCCCAGTGCCAGGGTAAGGCCATTTCTAAACAGACCATCTCTAGATGGCTGGCTAACTGCATCTACTTCATTTACCAAAAACGTGGCAAGTCCCTTCCGGGGGCAGTAAAAGGTCACTCCACTAGGAGTGTTGCCACCTCTGACGCCTTCTTCAAGAATGTGTCCACAGCAGAGATTTGTGCAGCGGCCACTTGGTCGTCTGTACATACCTTCACTAAGCACTACAGTTTGGACATTGCCTCTAGGCACAGGACTGGTTTCGGCCTTGCAGTAGTGCAAGGACTCTTGTCATAATACAGTACTCAGTCTGGCAATCGATTCCTCCTCCTGGAACTTGGTCTCCGTATTTTTCTTTTGGACTGCTGGGTATTCAGTCCTATATGTGAAGACCTACTGCAGGAACCTCTCTTGAAGTAAGATACTGCAATTACGTAAGAACTTACTGTAACAGTAGATCTTCGAGAGAGGTTCCTGCAGTAGGTCTAGATCTTACTTCAAGAGGGCCCTTGCAGTAGGTAATTACCTATAGGACTAACGACGGCAGGCGGCAGGACCCCACGGAAAATTTCTAGCTAGCAGTCCCTGGCGGGGGCCGCTGCGTTAGGTGACGGCGTCAAGAGGAGGCGTCGGTATAAAGGCGATCCCTGCCGCCTTTCCAGTTCTTTCCAGCTGTTAGCTGTGCAGCGCCGCGAAAAGTTCGTGCTTTGTCAGCCCCTATCTCCATCGCTTTTTACCGAAATAATTGCTTTTTTCGACTAACGCCAGTTACCATCGCCGGTGTATGTCGCTCCCTTACACCCTTCGAGCACAAAAATAAGTGCGATTCGTGCGGCGCCCAACTACCGCACAAGGACGGCCATTCCCTGTGCCTATTCTGTCTAGGCCCCGATCAACTGGTCGAGAAGTGCCAGCACTGCCTCAGGTTCAACGCAGCTACCCGGAAAAGGCGGCAGCAATCCCTGGAAGCCCATATTCTGAAGAAGAAAATGAGTTAAATGGAAAAGGAGCTCAAAAAACTGAGGCAGGCGTCCACTTCCCCCGAAAGCCATCGGAAAAAGAAGGAGAAGGAGAGGCACCGGGACAAGGTCTCCTCTACCGCATCTCCCTCAGGAGTCGCTGGGACACAGGTAACATCCCTTCCGGGGGACCGCTCCTCGATGGCCGCCTCAGAGGTTTCCGAGGGGGCGTCGGCCCGTTCGTCTGGCTTGCGCTCAGGCCTTGCTGGCGCCTCCGGGCAATTTGAGGCCTCCGCCCCTGGTTCGCCACAGGCTTGCGGCCTACCACTTCAGACGACTCTGGTGAGATGGGTATCTGCTCCTCCGACGCCCGACCCTTCCGGGCGGCGTGCGGCCTCTACTCGACCTGCCTCTGGTGATGGCTCTCACAAGTCGGATGCCGGCTCCTCCGGCGCCCGCTGGGAGCTCGCCCTTAAGCCACCCGTCAGCTCGTCCGATGTCCAGCTGGCGAAGGAACCGACGACGGACCCTCCCACGTCCGTCGTACCTGGTTCCCCGCAGCCTTCGCTGCCATCTGAAGACCCAGAGTCTCCCCAGCCCGACCCCGGGGATTTCTCCCCTCCATCCCCGGGCGACGCAGGGGATTTTCCTCCTCCGTCAGTCCTTCCTCCACCTGGTGTGCCGGATCTGACGTCGGCTCCCAGGACGCCGGCCCCTCCGACGCTGGTGCCTCCGACGCCGGTCCTACCGACTCCGGGAGACATACCGCTCCCGTCGGGTCCTCCGCCTTCTGGGCCCTCCAATGTGGACCTGCCCGTGAGGCCACTGGCCGGGCCGTCTGCTCCGGCAGCCCCCCTGCTCCCGGGTACCCTCCGTCCTATCCGACACCGGCGTACCTGGGACCGCAGTATCCGGTGCCACAGTACCAGAGGCCGGCTTTTCCGACGCCGCAGTACCCAACGCCAGGCTACCCGCCGCCGGGTTTTGGATACGCTCCTTACGGGTATAATCCGTATCCTTATCCACCGCCCTCACAGCCGCTGGTGGACCTGCAGGAGACTCTGACCTCCTGGTGGGCTGAAGCCAAGGCTCAGCTCTCCAAAGAGGTCGAGAGACGCCTTCCGATGATGGTGCCGTCCCAGGTTCCCGTACGTCCGAGGCGGCACACTCCCTCAACACCTCCGGATTCCAGGGCTCTTCCGTCTGGATCCAGAGAGGGGCAGGACACGCTTCCCCGGGGGCTTCCCAAGGGGTCCGTTCCTCCCCCGGGTCGGAAAGGGAGTCTTTTTCCTCTTCATCCTCCTCTTCCCCCTCGGACTCCTCAGATTCTTCCAACGGTTGCTGCGAGAGAGATGACGAGCCACGCTCTCCGTCGAAGCCCAGGCCAAGGACTCCTCCGAAGTCTTCTCCGGAAGATCCTTCATTTACGGAGTTGCTTAAGAAAATCCAGGAGGTTCATCAGTGGCACTCCTTGGAACCAGATCCTCAGCGTCTGAAACTCGCTGAACATCTGGATCTGCCCGTGACAGCTCCTACCTTGGTGCCACCCTGGATAGAGCCTCATGCCGAGCTCGTTACCACCATATGGAAACAGCTGTCGGCTTTAGCCCCACTTCCTAGGAAGTCGAACAGGCTGTATCAGGCTCTAGAGGGTGTTGATTTCCTGGATTCTCACCCTTGTGCCGACTCGGTTGTGATTAGCGCCGCTCATGGCCGGTCGGCGAACCCAAAACACCTCAGCTCGTCGCCACCTGATAAGGAATCCCGCCTTCTGGACCAGTAGGGGTGGAAGATCTACGCTTCCTCCACGCCGGGGATCAGGGCCCTGAATTATGTCGGCCATATGGGAGACTACCAGAAGACCATTCTGACCTAGGTGGAAGCCAAATTGGACTCCCTGCCTGACTCCCAAGTCAAGCAGGAGTTGGCTGATCTTGTCCGTTCTGCTCGTTCGGCCAGTCGACACATGCTTCTTGCGACATATGATGCAGTGGACACTGCTGGACGGAGCTCAGCTTTCGCTGTTGGCCTACGGTGTCATGCTTGGCTCTGTGTGTCAGGATTGGTCCCGGAGGTGCAATCTGCTATCCAGGAAGCACCTTTCTGGGGGTCAATGCTTTTCGGGGGTGATGTCAAGGACATCATCATCGATTTGCAAGAGAAGGGGATGGCACTGAAGTCAGTTGACTCCATGTACCGTCGCCAACAGCAGCAGTGCTGTCCCTTTCGCAGACGGAATCGGCCCAAGGCGAAACCCTAGGGAAGGTGGGCCACAAAATGCTGGGCCCCCACAGCTGCTAAGCCCCCCCGCCCAAAAAAGCAGCGGGTGCTTCAGCTGCAGCGCTGCCCCACACCACCTGACTCCTCCCCTCTCCCACACCCTCCGGACTCCCCGGAGGAACCGGTAGGAGGGAGGTTTTCCCTCCACCTTCTGAGCTGGGAGAGGATAACCACAGATTCTTGAGTGCTCCAGCTCATAGCGGAAGGACACTCGATAGAGTTTCTTCAGAAACCACCTCGTCACCCCACTCTGGTGTTGTCGTATTCAAGGGAACATCTTTTCTTGGTCCAGGAGGAAATTTCGGCTCTCCTGCTGAAACAGGCAATAGAACCCGTCCCCCTCCATCTGCAGGGGATGGGTTACTATTCCCATTTCTTCCTGGTCCCAAAGAAGACAGGAGATCTCAGACCAATTTTAGATCTCAGTTCCCTGAATCTTTTCATAGAATACAAAAGGTTCAGGATGCTCTCTCTGCAGAGCCTTTTGCCCCTCCTCTGGCCGGGTCAATGGCTGTGTGCTCTGGATATGCAGGATGCTTATCTGCACATTCCCATTCGCCCATCCCATCGCAAATACCTTCGTTTTTCGTTCCAGGGGGACCACTACCAGTTCAAGGCACTCCCGTTTGGTCTATCCTCGGCCCCCCGGTGTTTACCAAATGCCTGTCAGGCATTCCAGCAGGCAGCCCACCTGCATACCAAGGGAGTGCAGGTTTTCCCATACCTGGACGACTGGCTCCTGGTGACCTCTTCCAGGGAGGAACTCCTGCGTTGCCTCTCCCTTACCCAGCAGGTTTTTGCCTGCCTGGGTATTACCATCAACCATTCCAAGTCTCATCTGGTCCCATCCCAGAGACTACAGTTTATTGGGGCGATTCTCGATATGACCATGGGCAAGGCCTTCCTGCCTCCGGACAGGGCGTCCAACCTCCAGACTCAAATAAGTCTGCTGTCCGACCGCAGGACGGTCTCGGCGAGGTCAGTCCTTCGCCTTCTTGGGCTCATCGCGGCTGCTATCCCGACGGTTCCTTGCGCTCGACTCTACATGAGAATTTCTCAGTGGACTCTACGTTCCCAATGGGACCAGCTAGAGGATGACCTAGATCACCCAGTTCTGATCTCCTCGCCGATGCTTTGAGAGTTGCAATGGTGGATGGTTCGAGAGAACCTGTTTCGGGGAGTTCCTTTCCTTCGTCCTCCCCCCTCCCAGACTCTAACCACAGACGTCTCGGGCGAAGGGTGGGGAGCCCATCTAGGCTCTCATCGGACCCAGGGCACCTGGTCCATAGAACAAGCTCTCCACATCAATGTGCTCGAGCTTCAGGCAGTGTTGTACGCTCTCCAAGCCCTTCACCAGTACATCCTTCCCGGCCACCTAGCCATCCAGACGGACAGCATGTGCGTAGTGTGGTATATCAACAAACAGGGAGGGACTCGGTCCTACCCTCTTTGCAGGGAGGCCATGAGAGTTTGGGAGTGGGCAACACAACACGACCGTCACCTCATGGCAGTTCACGTTCCAGGAGTCGACAACACCCTGGCAGACAAGCTCAGTCGCTCTGCTGCTCTGACTCACGAGTGGGAACTGGACCAGCGGGTCCTAGACAACATCTTCTGACTTTGGGGAACACCACAGGTCGACCTGTTCGCATCCCCTCTAAATGCAAAGCTTCCCGTCTTCTGCTCGCTCGTTCCAGAGTGAGGCGCTTTCTGGAGAGATGCTCTGTCTCTAGATTGGAAGGACAGATTCGTCTATGCCTTTCCCCCAGTTCCACTTATCCCACGAGTCTTGCAGAAACTAGCTTCAGAAGGAGCATGAATGATTCTGATCGCTCCATTCTGGCCCAGGCAAGTTTGGTTCTCTCTTCTACAACAATACTCAGAGGATCCTCCTCTTCCTCTTCCTCATTCTTGAGGTTTGCTGACCAAGGATCAGAGGACCCTGGTCCATCCAGGCCTCAAATCCCTTCAACTGCATGCATGGCTCCTGCAGAGTTTGCCCAATCTCGTTTTGGAGTGTCTCCCAAAGTGGCGGAGATTTTAGTGGAGGCCAGAATACCCTCCACCAGATCCACTTATTCCATGAAGTGGAAAAGATTCACTATCTGGGCTGCTTCCAAGAATGCGGAACCCTTCTCATGTTCAGCGGGGCTTCTGCTGGAGTATCTACGCCATCTGTTTGACCTGGGTGTTAGTCATTCTTCGCTGAAGGTACACATATGCCATTTCGCCCATCATATTCCCTCCAGACAAAGCCGGCTTTTAATTGGAGGTCTCTAAGACCTTTCTCAGAGGGGTCCATCTGAGGCCCTTCATTCGCATTCCTGCCCCCTTGGGACTTGAACTTCGCTCGAGAAACTTACTCTCCTCCCTTCGAACCTGCAGCTTCTATGCGATTTGAAGTTCCTTTCATGGAAGACACTCTTCCTGGTGGCCATTACTTCTGCTCGAGAATTTCTGAGCTCAGGCCCTGATGTGTAAAATCCCATACTTGATTTTTCACAAGGAACGTGTTGCTCTTCGCATTTAATCCTAAGTTTTCCCCAAAGTAGTAGCTGAGTCTACTTAAATCAGTCCATAGAGTTACCTGCCTTTTACCAGTACTCTAATCAAGGGATTATTTACTCCATACTATGGATGTTCACCGGATTCTGAGATACTACACCAACAGGACGAAGGATCTCAGAAAGACTGATCAATTGTTCGTCTCTTTTGCTCATAAAAGGGAAGGCAATGCTGTTTCCAGCAATGCCTATCTAAGTGGTTGGCTCATTGCATCACTTTCTGTTATGACAAATACAACAAGACCCTCCCGGGTCAAGTAAGAGGCCACTCCACCAGAGGAGTAGCGCCCTCAGCGGCTTGTTTCAAAATGTGTCTGCGAGACTTCTGTGCTGCCGCCATCTGGACGTCCGTCCATACCTTTACTAAACACTACAGTTTGGATGTTGCCTCTTGCCGTAGAGCAGGCTTCGGGCTGGCTGTTCTGCAAGGCCTCTTATCTTGAGGCTTGCATAGCTAGAACTGCTTCTTGGAGTAGTTTTCCTCCTCCCGGTGCCTCTCTTTGTTGCAGACTGCTTGGGATTCAGTCCTGTACGTAATTACCTACTGCAAGAGCCCTCTCGAAGTAAGATAGTACAGTTACGTAAGAACTTACCGTAACAGTAGATCTTCGAGAGAGGCTCTTGCAGTAGGTAATACCTTCCCGCCCTCCATCCCTTTTTCAGCTCCTTTTCCAGTGAGGGAAATATCCGCTCCTCTCTGCGTCGGCCTTTCTGGCCCATGGCGAGAAGAACTGGGCGGGCGTCGGGACTTTGCTATACCGGCGTCTCCTGGCGCCGGTCACCTGATGGGCGACCCTCGCGGGAACTGCTAGCTAGAAATTTTTTCCATGGGGTCCTGCTGCCTGCCGACGTCAGTCCTATATGTAATTACCTACTGCAAGAGCCTCTCTCAAAGATCTACTGTTACAGTAAGTTCTTGCGTAACTGTACTTTATTTTCTGCATCAGTGATCACCTCTGTTAAAAACAAAAAAATGCAAAGTAGTGAAGGTTGCTGCAATCTGAGTGGCTGCTGCTATGTGTACAGTGTGTGTGTGTGTGTGTATGTATGTACGTACCCGTACCCACCCACCCATCAGTCTGCTGTAATAAATTGGTTTTACTGTACACCCACCCGACTGTGTACATCTGACCCACCTGTCTCACTCCTGCCTTGCTTGAAAGCACAGTTGAACCGTACTTTGTGCCGATTCCACTGTCTGAGGGGAGTAATTCAGATTCGAGAAGTTTATTGATCTACCGTAATGATGTTTCACATTAGGGTCCTTTCAAATTCATAGTAATAAAATACCTCCGTGCAAGGTATCAGATACATAGTTTTCTGTTGATACCAGAAATAAATAGTTATGCAATCATTTCTGTTTGGTGCAAACATCATCATGTAATATTAAGTACTAAAATTTCATGCCTATGAATTAATAAATAGGTGTTCAATTAAAAATGGTGTTTAATTACATAAATATACCACGAAAATACCATCTTGTATTACTTCAGGTAGCAATTATCCAGAGTAGGGATCAGTTTCCATTTGTAATTTTAAGCTTATGCCAAGTTAGTAGTAAGTCTAGTCCTCCTTTTTTTTTTTATTCTGACTACTGAGGCTAGAAAGTTTGCTATCATTTCTGCGTCTTCCTTGAATTAAGGATGGAGAAGAATAAAGATAAGGTCATAGCTGAATTCAGCATATGTTAAGAAATGTATGCAAATATTGTTTTCTAGGTTGTGTATATAAAGGACAGAGTATGATAATATGATGAGCAGTTTCTGGAAAGCCCATGTTACAGGGGCATAAGCTATATGCTTACTTACCATCTTGTCCTAGAAGTCTGTTATAATGGGTATATTTAAAAGTGATCAATTCATATCTGCGCCAGGTTGAGAGTTTCCCGTGTTCTGGAGAGATAGACATAATTAAGTATTCCTCGATGTTGTGTGCCATTTTATTGTTCCTGTACCATGGAGTACATTTTTGTGTTCTCACCATTTCCACGTCCATCTTTTGGGCCAAAGTAAGTAATTTCTTTTTGATAATTTTATTGTATTGAATAGAGATATTTATATTTTTGTTTAAATCTGTCCAAAGATGTTGAAGCTGTTTTCTGTAGGATAATAGTTAATGAATCTAACCATTTTGAGTTTAAGCCTTCCTTTAACCATTTGGTTTTCTCCCTCAAACATTCATTAGGAAGGTAGTCCTTATTAATAATTCTTAGCCATATGTTGTTAGTCTGTGTTCCACCAAGGTATTAATTGGAATTCTGTCCGATTCAGCACTTATCATTGAGGAAGATATGGAGGCAGGAACCTTAAGGAGAAGTTTGTGAAAATATAAGGTTGTCTCCAAATGTAATGCTGTGTGTGCTCCACAGATTTTTCTGCTCCATAGAGCAGGACTGGATTTACTTTCAATTCACCTGCCTTTAATGCTGGAAATACTGAATTCCCACCATATTGGAAACTGAACTTCAGCAATGCTTTCACTGTGAGTTTTGCCTTAGTACATTGATCACACCTTGTATTGGAAGTTAATTTAACTCCTAAGTGTAAACACTTTTTCGCAGTCTCTTATATTTTCCTTTCCCAGATACAGAGCATATTTATCGGTTTTAATAGGATTTCTAGCAAATACTATGGCCTTGTTTTTTTTTTTTTTTTAAGATGAATTTTTAGTTCCAATTCCTTGCATTTTTCTGTAAATATTTCTGTTTTCTTTTGCAAACTGGCACGAGAGAGACAGGAACACTGTATTGTCTGCATGAGCTAAAAGGTCACAGGGGTGTTCATTTATTTTTGGAGAATCATTTTCGTTCGAGTCAGTAGATTCTAATAAGGTATATTAAACAACATGGCAGCCAATAGGCACACCTGTTTTACACCCCTGTTTGTGTGGACGTATTTGGTAAGATTTCTCTTATTATTATATCTTACAACAGTGATTGTATTGGTGTTATAGCAAGTAAATTAGAACTAGGAAAGAAAAGTCCAAGCCTTTGTGGTATAGTATTTCCCACAGGGTGCATCTATTTATTGAATCGAAGGCTTCGGTAAAATCATCATATAGAGTAAATATTTTCATTTTCCTAATATTAGCGTATTTTTCCAATAAATATGACAAACAATAAATATTGTCAGTGGCTGGGAACATGCGACAGCGGTGAATACATTTCAAGTCACTTAGTAAGTTTATCTAACAATATTCTAGTGAATATCTTAGCACTGATATCCAGTAGACTAATAGGATGGAAACTGGCGGCATTAATAAATTACCTCTTTTTAAAATATTGGAAAAATTATGTTCTTTGTCCATAATGAAGGGATATATTTTTGTGCTAGACACGCATTGAAAAAAACATTAGTATAAGAACCCAGAAATCTTTGTGCTCTATATATTTCTGGAGGTATTAAATCAGGGCCGGAGGCCTTGTTATTCTTTAATGTTGAAATAACAGCTTCCACCTCCTTCATTGTAATTTTCAGGAGGAGTATTCAGTTTCCGCTAGCCATTTGGGAGTTCTGGCATTTATTCATATTGAATCAACTTTTGTAAAAATAGTCTTGAAATGTTCAGTCCACATATCTTTTGGAACGTAAACAGGCAGTGGTGGTTGCAATTCATTAACTACTTTGGCCACTAAATTCCAGAAGGTTTTGTTATTTTTTTCTCTGAATGACAAAATGCATTACCAGCCACTGGCTTTAATGGAATTCCACTATCTTACTTCGAGAGGGCTCTTGCAGTAGGTAATCACTTGTAGGACTGGAGCCCCCTGGCGTCAGGACCGCATGGAAACTTTTGCTAACCTTATCTGGCGGGGGACTGCCCACCAGAAGTCATGTGACTGATGTCAGCGTGACCCTATATAGTGGGTGGTCCCTACATCTGCCCTCCAGTTCTTTCCCATCATCGACCTGTGCACGTCTGACCGACTCAAGCTTGTTGACGCAGTTTGAATGCCCATCCGTTGAGTATTTGTTTTTCCTATTTTTTCTAGAGTTGTCTATATGTCGTCCTCTCCACATCAGCATAAAAACAAGTGCAGTTCATGCGGAGCCCAACTTCTGCACAAAGACCAACATTCTCTTTGTCTCTTCTGTCTCAGGCCTAGCCACAAGATCGAGAAGTGCGAGGCCTGCGTCCACTTTAACCAGGCCATGCAGAAACAACGTCAGCAGGCTGTCGAGGCCCATATCCTTAGGGGAAAAAATGGCTTAATTAGAGCATGACTTGAAGAAACTGAAGAGCGCTTCGTCCTCACCCGGGGATACTCACAAGAAAAAGAAAAGGGACGAGGAGAAACACAGGGAACAGGCGCATTCGCTTCCTCCAGTGAAGATGCCTATGGGTCCTTCGGAGGATCAGCTCCCTTGTTCCAAGAAGGTAAGCGCCACGACCAAGCCTGAGCTCCCACCTTCTGGGCAGGCCTTGGTCCCCCCACCGCCACTGGTCACGGTGGTGGCGGGGCCCTCGGATTCATCCGAGGCTGCCGCCGTTCTTAGGCCCATCTCCACCCCAGGGTCTAAGATGTCAGGTGTGGCCAGTAAGTCGCTCGTCGGACCCTCCGACTCCAATGGGTTTGGTAAGTTGGGAGCCGGCTCCTCCAACTCCCACGTGACCCAGGTCAGTCAGCTGATCGCTGGCCTCTCCGACGATCGCCTGACCGCTTTGCGACTGTCAGGCTCTGACATGACACTGCCGGACGTCAGTACTGTCCAGGCTGGAGAACTGCGGTCTCCAGGGGGTTTTCTTCATGAACCCCTGTCGCCTAATCTGTCGAGCTTCCGCCCCGTTGTCGGGGCCACAAGCCTTGATGGACGACCACCCTTCATCAGAGTTTCCCAATTACCAGATGACCGCTAGGCCTTACGGTGGCTCCTATGCTGCTGGACCCCCCCCCCCCAACGCCTGCAAGTTCCCTTACCGCCATCAGGCTTTAACCCGTCAGGTGCACCTACTCTCATTCCTCCATCAAGGCACCCCTCGGGATCTCTTCCGTCAGGGATTGCTGTTCCTTCGGTAACCCCTGCTGGTCCATCAGGCTTCCCCCCGTCGGGGCCGCCGTCAAGCTCTAACCCCCCACCCCCCCATCGGGGCTGCTGTCAGGACCGCTGTCAGGCTGTTTGCCTTGGGCTATCCCTTGGCGAGTCCTCCTTCTGGCTACCTTGCATCAGGACCTGGTTATCCTCCAGCAGGTCTTTTGTCTTACCCACAATACGGTCTGACATTGGGTTTTCAGACATCAGCTTATCCTCCATCAGCCCCGATGCAGAACCCTTTTTCGTCAGCCTACTTTTATCCAAGCTACCCTGGTTCTTACCCTTTGCCGGGCTACCCTCACCATTACCCCCCACACACACACACACACACAGAGTTTTGGGGGACATGGGCCTGGATCTGGGTTTGTGCAACCACCACCTCCTCCTCCCACTGTACCTCCTCAACAGCCTCAGGTGGACTTTAGGGAAATTTTCAGTTCTTGGTGGATGGCAACCTAGTCAGTTGGTCTCCGAACTCGACAGCAGGCATCCTGCTCTACCAGACGTCTTCCGCCCAGCTCCTCAGTCTAGGGCATCTTCACCGGTAAGCACTCTTCCTTTGATGTCAGATCGTCTGTCTGAGCCTACGACTCCTCTGATGCCGGAGGGTGTCACCAGGAGAGAGCCAGATCCTCCTACTTCAGAAATTCTGGAGAATTCCAGGGATTCAGAGCCAGATTTGGGCTCCTCAGGCGCGGACAGCTCGGGATTAGTAACCCCTCCCCATGAGGACCTGGTCCCTTGGGAATCCCCCAAGCCCCCACCAGAAGATCCCTCATTTGTGGACCTCCTCAAACAGATGGCAGAGGTCCAAGGGTGGAAGTCAGATGTTCTGGATCCCAAAAGACGAAGGTTGGCAGAGCACCTGGACTTCCCTGATACAAGTCTGGTACTTACCCCACCCTGATTGGAACCACATGAAGACTTGGCCTCAGCTGTCTGTCAGAGACCGTCCTCTATCCCAGCCATGGCCAAAAAAGCTGACTGGGTCTACAGGACACCTGAGGGGAAAGACCACCTGAGCACTCATCCTAAAGCAGTGACAGTGCTGATCAGTGGTCAGAACAGCAGCCCATGATAGATCTGCCAAGCCACAGCACCTCAGCACCTCACTTCCCGATAAGGAGTCCAGACAAATGGACCAGTTTGGGAGGAAATTTTATGCATCCTCCACTCTAGCAAGTTGTGCTTTGAAGTATGTCTTGCACATGCTAGAGTTCCAGAAGACCTTGTTCCGCCAGCTCAACCGGTCATCAAATCCTTACCAGACTCTGAGTCAGTCTTCCTTGGAAAACGCTTTAAAAATGGCCAAGACGGCTGGACGCCATTCTTTACAGGCTACCTATGATGATGTGGACTCCTCCGCTTGGGGTGCGGCCACTGCTGTGAGCCTTCAAAGGTACTCTTGGTTAAAAGTATCTGGACTAGCCTCTGACATTCAGTCTGTTATCCAGGATGCCCCCCTTTAGGGGTATGTCCTGGTGGGCGGAGATTCCCAAGACATCATAACTAGCCTGCAGAATAAGGGCACAGCACTTCGGTCAGTTCATACCATGTACCGTCCAAAGACACAACAGCAAAAGTGTCCTTTTCATTGGCAAAACAAATGCCAGACAAATAATAAGCAACCCAAATGCCAGTTCAGGCGTAAGGCTCCCAACTCTACTGCCAGCCCCAAACCAAAACCCAAAGAGCTGGAGAAGCGGCCCTTCCTAACCCTCCCTCCCACTCCTGACTCGGTGACCGCCCCCCTCCTTCCCTTCCATCGGAGGAGTGAGTGGGCGGAAGATTCACAAGGTATCTGGGAGGATGGGAGTCCATCACGTCAGACGCTTGGGTGCTTCAGCTCATAAAGCTTAGTCACATACTAGAGTTTCGAGAAAAACCTCAAGACAATCCGCCAAGGGTTTCTCGTCATCCAAGGGCGCATATTCCCCTCTTAAGGGAGGAAATCATGGCTCTTCTTCACAAGTAAGCAATAGAGCCAGTGCTGGCCAACCAGTTAGAGAAGGGATTCTACTCCCACTTCTTTCTGGTACCCAAAAAAGCAGGGGACTTTCGCCCAATATTGGATCTAAGCACCCTGAACCTCTTCGTAGAATACAAGAGGTTTTGGGATACTGTCATTGCAAAGCCTTCTGCCCCTCCTATCCAAGGGCCAATGGCTCTGTGCTCTGGACATGAAGGATGTGTATCTTCACATCCCAATCTTCAGTCCTCACCACAAATTCCTCAGATTTTGTTTCCAAGGGGAGCATTACCAGTTCAGGGCTCTCCCTTTTGGTCTGTCCTTCACCCCGTGGGTTTTTACCATATGTCTGGTGGTTGTGGCGGGGACCTTGCGGGTTGTGGCGGGGACCTTGCGGTGTCAGTGACACACCATTTTCCCCTACCTCGATGATTGGCTTATAGCGGCCCCGTCAAGGGAGGAGTTGGAAGCTTCTCTGTCTGCTACTCTGCACCTGTTCAGGCGCTTAGATATCACAGTCAGTTACCCCAGGTCACAACTTGCTCCATCCCAATCCCTCTAAATCATTAGGGTGTTTCTGGACACAGTGCAGGGCATGGCTTTTCTCCCTTTGGACAGGGTAGGTATTTTGATTGGTCAGGACAAGATGGTTTCTTCCAACCGTCATATCTCGGCCAGAGCAGTCCGCCATCTTCTTGGCCTCATGGGCGCTGCTATCCCCCTGGTCCCTTTGGCCAGACTCCACATACAGATATCACGGTGGACTCTGAGCTCTCGATGGAATCAGAGAGAAGACAGTTTAGATTGCCCGATCCTCATTTCCACCCCAATGCAACAGGACCTGTTGTGGCAGGACCCCAGCAATCTTTTGCTGGGAGACCCTTTTCAGACCCCTTCCCACTCCCAAGTACTGACGACAGATGCGTCAGGACAAGGTTGAGGTGCCCATCTAGGATCCCATAGAACCCAGGGTTTGTGGTCCCCTGTGTAATCACACTTGCACATAAACGTGTTGGAGATGAGAGCAGTGCTTTATGCTCTTCAGGCCTGTCGGCACATAATCATTCACGAAGTACTCCTGATTCAGACAGACGTGTGTGGTACGGTACATCAACAAACAGGGGGGGCACCTGCTCCTATCCTCTTTGTAGAGAGGCGATGCAGGTCTGGAACTTGGCAGTTCTGAACAGATTACGTGTAAAAGTGACTCACATCCCAGGAGTGCAGAACGTTCTCGCCGACAGTCTCGGCTGCACCAGGGTAAGGGCCCACAAATGGTAGCTAAAGCAAGAAGTACAAGATCACATCTTCGACTTGTGGAGTCATCCCGATCTGTTCGCAGCCCCATCAAAGACAAAACTTCCCAAGTTGTACTCGCTCAATCCCGGGCATGGTGTTTTCTGGCTAGACGAACTGTCGCTTTCTTGGACAGGGAGATTTCTGTATGCATTCCTTCCCGTTCCAATCCTACATAGGGTGTTGACCAAGCTCCAAGCGGAAAGAATGCAAATGATTTTGATAGCTTCATTTTGGCCTCGACAAATCTGGTTCCCTCTACTTCAGCGGCTGGCATTGGAACATCCAATCACGCTTCCTCTGTCCTGCAGTCTTCTCACTCAGGAACAGCGCACATTGGTACACCTGAGGCTGAAGTCCCCTTCATCTTCATGCGTGGCGCCTCAGGACATAGCTGCTTCAAGGTATGGGGTATCCCCCAAGGTAGCACAAATTTTGGTGGAAGCACAAAAACCATCCACCAAAACTACCTACACCATGAAGTGGAAGCATTTCTCCATTTGGGCCACTGCAAAACATCTGGACCCTTTCACGTGTCCCACTCCCCAGGTCACGGAATACCTTCTTCATCTCTCAGACCTGGGCCTGAGTTATTCATCCCTGAAGGTACATAGAGCAGCCACCTCTGCCTACCATGTTCCGGCTGGTGGCAGGACAATGGCTCAGTTAGAGGTCTCCAAAACCTTTTTGAAAGGTATCCTGCATCTGAAACCCCTGGTGCGTAACCCTGCTCCACCGTGGGACCTTAATTTTCTGTTAGAGAAACTGACCTTACCTCTCTTTGTGCCGTCAAGTTCCTGTGAGTTACGCCTTTTTTCCTGGAAAGCGTTATTTTTAGTTACAGTTACCACAGCTCATAGAATTTCATAGCTTCAGGCCCTGATGTGTAAGGTACCTTATTTGATTTTTCACAGAGACAAGGTGGCTCTGTGTACAAATCCTAAGTTTCTTCCTAAAAGGGACACTGTCAACCCCCTTAGGTCTCAAAGTGTCCCTAGTTTAAAAAACATATTTTATGATTGCCAAAATTCTGTAAAGATTTTTGGTGTAGCTGGTAGTTTGATTCTGACTCTTATTTTCATTAAAAAAGTACAAACAGACTGCCCAGCATACTGGTGTTATCACACCAAAACAGGTTTGTTTACATTCCTTGATCAACTCCACATGCCTCTTTCCTGGACTTGGGAACACCCACAAAACAGTTTAGACCCTCATAATGCATTTAGGAGATTAGGAGGCTACTGTCTTACGAGTGACTGCACTGTCTGTGTGTGTGTGTGTCTAATGCTCAGGACATATGCAGTAAGAACAGGACCTTGATTGTAAACAAAAACAAGATTGTTTATAAATATACATTGCCATGCATTTCAGTTCTACTAAGCAAGGCTACAGACAAAACAAACAGCAACATCAATGAATTTTAGAGAGGTTAAGCAATCATAAAATGTGGGGTTTCAACTAGAAATAATATGATGAGAAACAGGTTGACAGTGTCACTTAAAGTCATGTCGGAAACAACTCTCAATCGATCCTTGGAATTGCCGGTATATTATCCTGAGCATTCTAATTGAGGGGAAGTCATCTTGCACACATTAGATGTTCACAGGATTTTACGTTATTACACGAACAGGACTAAAGATGTCCGTAAGATGGATCACCTTTTTGTTTCTTTCGCACCAAAACTGGAGGGTGTGGCAGTTTCCAAGCAGTGTTTTGTCAAAATGGCTTGCAAACTGCATTATTTTTATTACCAGAAGTATGGTAAGGTCTTCACCGGGTCAGGTAAAAGGACATTCTACCAGGGGAATGGCTGCTTCCACAGCCTGTTTCAGAAATGAATCTGCAGCAGATATCTGCGTGGCAGCAACGTGGTGTTCTGTCCACACTTTCACAAAACATTACAGTCTGGACATTGGCTCGAGGCGTAGGGCCGATTTTGGACTAGCAGTCCTCCAGGGACTCTTGTCCTAACTTATACTGGGATTACGTTCCAGCTTCCCTAGTTCTTCTATGTCCCTTGGACTCTTTACTGCTTGGGACTCAGTCCTACAAGTGATTACCTACTGCAAGAGCCCTCTTGAAGTAAGATAGTAGAGTTACGTATGAACTTACTGTAACAGTAGATCTTCGAAAGAGGCTCTTGCTGTAGGTAACCTTTTTCCCACCCAACTTCCTCCCTACCTTATTGGGGTATGTGACCAGGAGCTCCTGCCACTCTTGAGGACCGACCTTTTCTTAAATCTGTTGCAACAGTTCTTCTATTTCTAAGCCTAATCTATCATTTACTATTTCTAGTCCATAAAGGTACTGTTATCCTAGACCTCCTAAATAAAAGTAAGGTTGGCCACCTATGGGCAGCCCCCTCCCTTTTCTTGACTAGGCTATAGTGTCCTCTTTGATTTTCCTTTTCCCTCTTAGGTCCTCGTACAGGGAGGGTATTGTGGTGACCTCCAGATGTATGTAAAACAGGTTGTGTTGATCGTTGTTGGATTTAGTATATAATAGCACTATGTCATAATATACCTTTATGTTTATGAAACCTGTGATGTTGAAAATACCATGGCACTAGGTGTTTTTGATAATGGTAAAAAGTACTAGGTGACTATTATAGAAACTAAGCTAGTTGTGTTATTTAAAATGCATGTATATTGTTGTAAACTTAAGTAAGAAATGTCATGAGTTGCAAATATCCCATGATGCATTGTATTATGAAAGTATCTATGATGTTGTATTTCTTTGAAACTTGATTTGTTGCCAGTGCCCTTTGGGGTAGACCTTCTTTCAGTGATTCTGCATTGAGATTATTTGTCTATTGCTTGTTATGTTTTTTTTTTTTTCCTTTTGGGGCCCCACTACCCAAGCAAATGGAGCCTACATATAAGTATGCCTTTTTGCAGATGACACAAAGATCTGCAACAGGGTTGATACACAAGGAGGCGTGGAAAGGATGAAAAGGGACTTGGCAAGGTTGGAGGAATGGTCTGATGTATGGCAGCTAGGATTCAATGCAAAAAAGTGCAAAATAATGCACCTGGGAAACAAGAACCCAGGGGAAGAATACACAATGGGTGGGGAGGTAGTAACAACAACAAAACAGGAAAGGGACCTGGGGGTAATCATATCAGATGAGCTTAAGGTTAGCAAGCAATGTGAGGAGGCAGTAGGGAGGGCCGGGGGTATACTGGGATGTATAGGGAGAGGCATCAGCAACAGAAAAAAGGAAGTTGTTATCCCTCTGTACAGACAGTTGGTGAGACCCCATCTGGAATACTGTGTCCAGTTCTGGAGACCCCATCTCCGCAAGGACATAGACAGGATAGAGGCAGTCCAGAGGAGGGCAACTAAAATGGTGCAGGGTCTGCAAGAGAAGCCGTATGAGGAGAGACTAAAGGAGCTTAATATGTATACCCTTGAGGAAAGAAGGGAGAGGGGGACATGATAGAAACTTTCAAGTACCTCAAGGAATCAACAAAGTCCAAGAGGGTAGCATCTTTCAGAAAAAGAGACTTGCAAGAACAAGGGGACACAATTTAAAGATAGAAGGAGGGCGGTTCAGGGGCAATGTGAGGAAGTATTATTTCACAGAGAGGTAGTGGATGCATGGAACAGCCTTCCTGAGGAAGTTGTGGAGTCTAAAACTGTGGGAGAATTCAAGAATGCATGGGACAGACATAAGGCAATTCTTGTGGGGGGCAGGAAGATATAGGCTGTTGGTTAAATAGGATCTGCGGCCTATCCTGTAGGTAGGGAAATGTGCAGACTAGGTGGGCCTAGCGGTCCTTATCTGCCGTCAAAGTCTATGTTTCTATGTTACATAGGGGTGGTGACTACATCTCAACTGGTGAGGTGGATCAGAGATCAGTGTCAGTAGATGCTGGCTAAGTGCAGAGAAAGAACATTCATAGTCTGTTGCTGCAAACTGATGTACTGAAGAAGAAATATGCCATTGCAGAAGGTTATTTCTTGCATTTTGAATAAACATCACACAGAGATTGTCTGTTGAACCTGCAGTTCGGTGTCTGGTCCATCTGTTATCCCACAACCCCTCCACAGGGTAGTTGCATGGTCTCTTTCCAGAAAGCCATTTTTTCTCTTGGATCCAGGAGCCTCTTCTTTCTCCTGTCTTGACCTTTTTGGTCTCCAGCGGGAGAACTGGAGGGCGGATGTGAGGACTGCCCACTATATAGGTCACGCTGTCGTCAGTCACGTGATGTCTGGTGGGCGGTCCCCCGTCAGACAATGCTAGCAAAAGTTTACATGCGGTCCTGCCACCAGGGGGCGCCAGTCCTACAAGTGATTACCTACTGCAAAAGCCTGTATTGTTTCCTTACTTTGTTTAAATTAGTAACATTTTCTCTTGAGGAAATGTTTTTGTCTGTTTGATTGAACCACACTTGGGAGACTTCAATACCTGGCTATGTACTGTTCAGAAGAAACCGAGGTGCAAAAAAAGGGGGGGGGGGAGTGGCCCTGTATGTCAATAAAAATATCAAAGTACAGAAATTCAGAATACACATAAGGAGCCAGAAGAACTGTGGGTCACCCTGGAAACAGGAAGTGGGACAGCCATACGAACTGGGGTTGTCTACACGCCCCTAGATCAGGAGGAGGACATAGACACATTACTGTTAGAAGATATACAAAACATGACAGCTAAAGGAGAGGTTCTGATAATGGGAGACTTCAACATGCCAGATACAGATTGGTCATTACCAGCAGGAACTTCTGCCAGAACTAGACACATGGTGGATTCCCTGCAGGGGGAGAGCCTCAACTGGTACAACAACCCTCAAGAAACAGGGCTATCCTAGATCTAGTACTGACTAACAGGGAAAGGATCACAGATCTCCAGGTAGAAGGTCACCTGGGGTCAGTGACCATCACATGGTATGGTTCAATTTGACCACTAGAACTAAATCATCCCATTCCAAGGCAAAAATATGGGACTTCAGAGGAGCTGACTTTGCTAAGATGGCCAGCAGAGTTAAGCTAGCCCTGGCAAAAAGAAATACAGGTGATGGGGTACTGGCAAAGTGGGCAGGCATTAAGGATGCAATACTTGAAGCAACATCCCATTGTGTTAGTGAGAAAAGGAAGTGCAAAAGAAGAAGGAAACCACTTTGCTTCTCGAAATCAGTAGCAGGAAAGGTCAGAGCCAAAAGGCTGGCTTTCAGGAAATATAAGGGAACGCAGTGGGATGAAGATAGGGAGGCATACCAAAGTTCCCTAAGGGAAGCAGGGAAGGCAGTAAGGCAGGCAAAGGCCCAAACCGAGGAAACACTAGCACAAACAATAAAAGAAGGTGACAAGACTTTCTATAGATACATTAGTGAAAGGAGAAAGTCCAGAGGTGGTATTGCTAAGATCAAAGGAGATAAGGGGGCGTGTGAGGAGGAGGAGGACCATGTAAAAGCATCTATCCTAAATAGATACTTTGGCTCAGTATTTACTGAAGAGAAGGTAGGGCAGGGCCCACAGCTCAGCACCATGGACACAGGGGGGAAGGAGGTGTGCACTAGTCCCTTCACAAAAGAAAGGGTCCTACAGGAGCTCAATAAGCTCAGGGTGGACAAGGCAATGGGACCTGATGGTATACATCCCTTCGATTCTGTTCCACAGAGAAGATTGATTAATAAGCTGGGTAGGCTCAGGGTAGGTCAGAAGTTGGTCAACTGGGTGGCAAACTGGTTGATGGGCAGAAAACAGAGAGTGGTGGTAAACGGTATACAGTCAGAAGAGATGCACGTCACAAGTGGGGTACCTCAAGGATCAGTCCTGGGGCCAGTCCTCTTCAGTATCTTCATCAGTGACATTGCAGATGGACTGGAGGGTAAGGTTTGTCTGTTTGCAGATGACACAAAGATCTGCAACAGAGTAGATGATCGAGATGGGTTGGGCAGAATGAGAAGAGATCTGGATAAATTGGCAAAATGGTTGGAAGAGTGGCAGCTGGGGTTTAATGCAAAGAAGTGCAAGATCATGCACATAGGGAAGAGAAACCATGAAGCCACCTATAGGCTGGGAGGGGAGTTGCTGACAGTCACAAGGGAAGAAAGAGACTTGGGCATCATCATCACCAATGACCTGAAATCATCCAAGCAGACCACTAAAGCAGTAGGTAAGGCTAGAGGGATGTTGGGGTGTATTAGTAGGGGTATCACAAGTCGGAAGAGGGAGATAATGATCCCTCTTTACAAGATACTGGTTAGGCCCCATCTGGAGTACTGTGTGCAGTACTGGAGGCCACACCTTCACAAGGACATTAATCAAATTGAGGCGTCCAGAGAAGGGCAACCAAAATGATGCAGGGACTGCATCAGAAAACATATGAGGAAAGATTAACAGACCTCAATATGTATACCCTAGAGCAAAGGAGGGAGAGAGGTGATGTGATCGAAACATTCAAACACCTTAAGGGCATTAACAAGGTGAAAGAGTCTAACATGTTTCAATATAAGAAAAATAGCAGGACAAGAGGACACAGCATGAGATTAGAGGGAGGCCGATTAAGGGGTAATGTGAGGAAGTTCTTTTTCACAGAAAGGGTGGTGCATGCATGGAATGGCCTACCTCAGGAAGTGGTGGATATGAATACAGTGCAGGGCTTCAAACATGGGATAGGCATAAGGGAGCAATACAGACGAGTATGAATAGATAGGCCATTGACAGAGCAAAGGCCGATAGCACATTCATAAGGTAGAAAAAGAAATGGGCAGACTGGATGGGCCTTGCGGTCCTCATCTGCCGTCAGCTTCTATGTTTTGATTGTATTTTTTTTTTTTTGCTCTTTTACAAATTGCATCATACCAAACATTACTTTTTACAGTAGTTTCTCTATTGTCATGGGCATACGTTTTATTTATAATTTCTTCATGTGGAGTTATCATTCTTGTTCAGTATCTGGTTCATGTTTATTTTTAAATCATGTCTTCTGAGATTACTCTGTTGCCAGTTTTCAAAAAGATCTATTACTATTTCTGTGTGAATTTTTGAGCATATAAGTTTTAGATTCTTAATTATTGCCAGTGAAGCCAAGGGGTTGTGGACAGTTTCTGTAAATGTAGCATCTTTTCCTGTTACTACATCTTACCTTAAAGGGGGCATGATCAGTCTCCGTATTGATAAAAAAGGGAAAATATCATAGTTTTCTGGAGAATATACTATATATTCAATGACGTTTTGTCCCCTTGAAGAGTAATAAATGATATTTCCCTTAGTATCTCCCAGAGTTCTTCCATTTAATATGAATAAAATATTCTCTTCAGTGAAATGTTGGAATTTTTTTTACCTGTTGATTAGTGCATTTATCCAGACTCTGTCTTTCACACACCTCCCCTACCTCTATTAATGTTCCCAATTATTTAAAATTATCATAATTGGCAATTCTGACATTGAAGTCTACAGCGACCACCATACTGTTGGGAAATTTTTAAAGTGTAGAGTCTAGGTCCTTAGATAGGTTCTCCCAAATACCTTGTTGAACCCTGGAGTACTCTCTTTGGTGGAATATATACATTTGTAACAATAAATAGATGCTGGTCCCATTTTATCATCAAAATTATATAATTTTGTCTAGTAAAGTGATCCCTTTTCTGATTTTCTGTTTAACTCTTTTTATTGATATTTTCTTAATAGTAAACAATCAGTCACATACAGAGCACCATAACTCATACAGCATTCAAATCTAATTGCTTCCCTAACATGCATAAAAGACATTGTATTGGAAAAAAAAGAAATAATAAAAAAAAAGATATATATAAACTATGTACATGGGTCTCCTACATACTACATATTATTTTAAATTCATCTACATCTCATCAAACTATTTGTACTGAAAGAAGAGTTCATCTTTCCTATTTCCGTATACTTTAAGCTAGCCAAGCCTTTTCCTGCATCTATAATCATCAGCTCCACAGCTGTAAGTGAACCTATGAAAGATGCCCACTGATTCATAAATTTGTCTACTCGGTCCTGCAACTGGAACGTCCTCTGCTCCAAGGCAAGCGCCCTTATGGATAACGTGCGCCGTTGTGTCACAGTGGGGCTCTCCCCTGATATCCAGGTGTTTAAGATCACCTACCTGGCCTGCACCAGAAGTATCGTAACTCACCTCTGATGCGTTGACCAGTGTTCACCTTCCTCCTCCACCATTCCAAAGAGCAAGCTAAGGGGGAGAGATCGGCAGCACCGAGCCTAGCATGGTGCTCAGCTGCTGCCCTATCGCCTCCCAGTACCCGCGGAGGTGTGGGCAGTCCCAAAAACAATGGAAATAGGCGCCTCTGTGCTCCTTGCATCTTCCACACATCTCCGACACCTCTGGGCGGAATCTATGGGTTATCACTGGAGGGCAGTAGAGTCTATGCACGAATTTGTATGTGCTTTCTTTATATTTATTACAGGACAATAGACCTATATGTGACTCCAGTACCAAGCCCGTTATCCTGTGATATACCAATTCCCAAATCCCTTTCATAAATCTTTCGTGTATTATCAGTCATACCTATCATGTTCTGCCTTAGGAGGCATGTAACCTTTCTCAGCATCCCTGTGGGATCACTTCTTGCCATGCCTATTATCCCTTCCACCTGTTCCAGCATTGTGGATCCTTCACGCTGCTTTCTCACCTCCTTACATAGATTTCTGACCTAAAAAAATGATTACCCGGTATTCCCAACCTCTCAGTAATCTCCTGAAAGGAGGCCAGAGACCCCCACTGCAAAGGTCTCCTACACACTGGACCCCTTTCTTCTCCCATTCCAGGAAGGCAGTATCATCTTTACTGGGCCTAAAAAAGGGGTTCCTGGCAATGGGTATTAGTAGAGTCTCCTGCTCCTTGCTCATTAACGCTTCTTTTATGTTTGCCCAGCTATCTAGCACCCAGAGTACCAGAGGGTTCAAATGTCCCAGAGAGGCATACACCCTTTGACCTCGACCAGACAAATAGGCGGTCAGTCTGCCCCCCACTCCCTTCTCCTCTAAGTCCAGCTAACTAGCTGTATCTGCCCAAGAGAGCCAGTCCTTTATGACACGGGCCTGTGCTGCCAAAAAATACTGTTTCAAATCCGGGAAGTACCCCCCCCCCCCATTGTTCGCTTTCAGTCTCTTCAAGGACATCCATGCCCGTTTCTCCTGCCACAGAAACTCTGTGAACCCTCGCCCCAATGTTTTCGTGTCTTTCTTGTTGAGGCCCAACGGGAGCATCTGTAGCAAATAGAGGATCCAGGGCAGAATGTTCATCTTAATTAAGTTTATACGCCCTTTCCATGACGGGCAAAGCTCGACACCTCCTCAGTTCCTCAAGTAGGGTTTTTATCAAGGTGTGTAGTTCATCTGATAACAGATCTCCTGTTTTTTTTCCCTATAGTTACGCCATGGTATCTAAAGAAGCAGCCACCTCCCGCAGGCACCATTCAGCTCCTCCAGGTCGCTTTCCACTACCCGCCACGTATAGAACCTCCGATTTCTCTAAATTGATCTTATATCCCCGAGAACCCAGCAAAGGTGGCAATAATTCCCAGAAGGGCAGGTACCGATTCCTCTGGATGCCTCAAGTAAAGGATCATGTCATCTGCACATAGCGACAATTTATGCTGCGCTTCTCCCATCCCCTTTACTCCCTTGATACCAGGATCCCGCCTAATTGCAATAGCTAAGGGTTCAATCGCCAGGGCGAATAGGAGGGGTAACAATGGACACCCCTGCCCCGTGCCCCTATGCAGGGGAAATCTCTTTGACATCCCCCCATGTATTAATACCGAAGCCCGGGGGGAGGCATACAAAGCTCTCACCATGCCCACAAATTCCTTCCCAAAGCCAAATCTATCCAATACCTCAAATAGATACCCCCACTCGATACGATCAAATGCCTTTTTGGCATCTAGGGATATGATCGCTGTAGGTCCTGTCAACCGCGAGGAGCTCTGTATCACGTTGAGTACCTTCCTCTCTTTGTGATACGAGTGCCACCCCCGGATAAACCCTGTCTGATCTGCATGGATCAGATTCGGAAGAAGCCCATCTAGCCTGAACGCCAGGACCTTGGTATAGATTTTTACATCAGCATTAAGAAGAGATATAGGCCTATAGGATGTACAGCTCCGCGGGTCCCTTCCGGGCTTCGGTATGAAACATATAGTTGTCTCACCCATAGTAGGAGGCAGGGGCCTCCCCTCTCTGGCCTCTCTGAATAGTGCCGAGAGATGTTCTCTCAACCCCCTGCCCATTACCCTATAAAATTCAGCCAGCAAACAATCTGGTCCACCTGCCTTGCCCGGTTTCAGACTGCGATAGCTCTACCAATCTCCTCCCTGGAAATCTCCTTATCCAGTATCTCCTTTAATGGTTCTGGGATTCGTGGTATGTATATCAACCCCATCCAAAAATGCCCTCGCCCTTTCCACTATGCCTCCACTCTCTGCTCGGTACAAGGCCTGGTAGAATTGGGCAAAGCACTTCTGGATACCATGAGAGTCTGTTGTAGGACCCCCTGATGATCCCTAATCTCGTTAATCCTCCTACACCCACTTCTCCCTTTAATTAAGCTTACCAGCAATGGCTCTGGTTTATTACCCCATTCTTAAAACTTGTGCTTCCAGAAGAAGAACTGCGCATGGGCCTCATCCATCAGTATCTTATTCACGGCTTCTCTGCTAGTTGTCAACTGCTGAAGCACCTCATCCCCTCCCTCTCCGACCGTCTTACGCTCCAGCTCCCTCACTTGTCCCCTTAGCTCCTCTTGTTTCTGAAGTTTCCTTTTTTTATACCTGCTGACATACCCAATTATAGCGCCACTTAGGTATGCCTTCCCTGCGTCCCAAAACATCTGCATAGATGGTGCAGTATCCTTGTTCAGCAAGGTATATAACACCCACTGGTCCTTAAGGAAGTCTTTAATGTCCTGTGAGCCAAGCAAGTAGGAAGGGAAACGCCATGAAGTGTCCCGTGATTGTTGAGCGCCTACCTCCAGGCAGAAATGACCATTGCATGATCAGATACACAGATGGGGCCATGCTTAATGACTACCAATTTAGGATACCATCCCCCCCCATGTATATGTGATCCAGCCTTGACCATGTCCTGTGCGGACTGGAGAAAAAGGTATATTCCCTTCCCTTGGGATTTGCCACTCTCCAGGCATATAGCACATCGTGTTTGACCAGGCCATCCCTCCATTTCTCATACACCCTCCCCGCCCCGCCTCTCCCTCTGAATGATCTAGATTTCTGTCTTGGGTGCAGAAAGTCTCCCCATCACTAGTCCCTGAAATTGTTCTCTAACCAGGAGGTCCAGAATAGTCTGGTAAAAAGCCGGGTCGAAGACAGCAGGGGCGTAAACACTTCCGAAAGTAATGGGCTCCTCAAATAGGGTTCCTTCTACAAAGACATACGAACATACGAAATTTGCCAGCAGATAAAGGCCTAGAGGTCTATCAAGTCTGCTTGAATGTGCAGCTAGCACCCCTTATTCTGCAGCTGCCCCTCCCTTCCACCCTTCCCCTTCATTAACCCTCCCCCTTGTCCTGTCCCATCCTCGTTTGAAGCAGTCCACTGTTCTACTGCATACCACTTCAGCAGGTAACGATTCCACCCAGCCACCACCCTCTCTGTAAAAAGTGTCTCCTCATCTCCCTCCTGAACCTTCCTCGCTCCAGTCTCATATCATGGCCCCTGGTGTCCCTCCCCTCCCCTTCCTTACTTTGAACAGCCCCTCTGTACCTGTCTTGTTTATTCCTTTCATGTATTTAAAGGTTTTAATCATGTCACCCCTGTCTCGTCTCTCCTCTCCTCTCCTCCAGTGAGTACATGTTCAACTCCTTCAACCTCCTCTCGTATGATAAGTCCCCCAGCCCCTTGATCATCTTTGTCGCTCTGTGCTGCACCCCCTTCAGTAACTTAATGTCCCTCTTCAGATACGGACGCCAGTACTGCACGCAGTACTCCAGGTGTGGTCTAACTAATGACCTATACAGTGGCAGAATCACCTCCTCCTCCTCGAGGATATACCCCTGCAATACAACCCAGCATTTTGTTGGCCTTTGCAGCTGCCTTCCTACATTGTGCCGAGTTGTTCATTGACCCTGTAATGTGCACACCCAGATCCTTCTCCTCCTCTGTCTGGGCTAGCTGCACTCCCCCTAGCTGGTAACTCCTCCTTGGGTTCTTCATCCCAAAATGCAGCACTTTGCGTATCTCCAGACATATCTCCCCTCCATCCCATCCTGAACAATTCTGGAAAGTTTGAAGGGGAGCCTTCTGTGCAGTAGTACTGCCACCCCCCTCTTGTGAGACGAGAAAGAGGCAGCATAACAGGTTCCCACCCAATTCCGTACCAGCTTCTGATGCTCTGTAGACGTCAAGTGGGTTTCTTGGAGTAGCGCAACATGCACACCCACTCTTCGTAGAGCAGTCAGGACAGAGGTTCTTTTGATAGGAGAAGAAAAACCTCTCGCATTCCAAGACGCAATATTCACCCTCTCTTTATCAACCAAAAACGAAGAAGGACCCTCCTTAGCAGTACTCCCTCTTCGCAAACCTCCAGTACCCACCAGCAGGGATCTCTGGATGTTTCCCTACACATATTATAGCATGTTTCAGACCCTCAATTATAACAGTAATGCATAAAATGTACATAACAGTTAAACAGATAGAAACTTAAACTCATTAAACTATTTACATTCACTCCTCTCTCATCCCACAAACCCCTCTCCTCAACATAGATCATTCCCATGTAGAATAGGTATGTTTCCCATTGTACAAAAACAAAATATGTTAATTGAGGGCTTGATTAAATAGCCAATATCCGCACCCCAGTCCATCTAAATCCAAATACTTCATCTAGGTGGTCTACCTTGTGTTTTATTTAAGTTTCCTTCCCCCAGTCCCCACGAGCGTGCCCACTAACAGCCCATCCCCACAGCAGCGCCCATTCCCGTTCCCTTTCCCCCAGGAAGCTAGCATCCCTCGTCCTCAGAATGGTCCCCTTCCCATCATGAGCATATCGACATGAAATAAGCACTCTCCCTCTTTCTCCCTCTCAAGTCCATATGCTCAAGAAGCAGTCGTGGTCCATCCCTGAAAATGAAAAAGTGACGGAGAAACCCTACAGCTACACAGGAGGCCCCGCGAATCAAATCCAACGCCCGGGCCCGCCATGCACTGCTGCTCACGGTTCTAGGACTCTGCTCTGTCTTATCTGCATCATCTCAGGGTACTTCTCTCCGCTGTTCATCCACGCCTCAGTTCCCACGAGTCCTGGCAGGTGCCTCGGGTCTCTAGTCCACAGAATACTCCTTTGAAATGTCCCTCATCGATACCAGTTCTGTCCGAGGAGTATGTCGAAATCGTTCCCGGATCACTTTTCCTCTTACACGCACAAGTCCCTGGGGATTTGTAGATATGGGCCCCGCTGCAAATCCTGACTGTAGGCCGCAAACACAACATCTTTCGCGGGCAGTCGGAGAAAAAACGGAAAAGTTAAGGACCAGCAGTCCCTTCAGCCGTCGATAGCGCCCCAAATCATTCCTCATCCGAGTTTCTTCTTCAGCTCCGCCATAAAGGTAGTCGCTTTATCAACCTCCCAGAAGCTGTATGAGGCCCCCTCATGTTTGATTTGGAGCGTCACGGGGAAAAGCATGTACCATTCTACCTTTAGTTGTTGCCACTCGGCGATCACTTCATTAAAAGCCCTTCTCTTCTTCCCTACCCTCGGAGAGTGATCCTGCGTCAGATAGAGCTTGATCCCATCATACTTCAGTTCATTCACTCCACGATATGTGTTCCACATCTATGTATCTTGGAAATTGTGGAATCGGAAGATTATTTGCCGGGAGAGTTGTCCCTGTGGTGGTCGCGGCAGCACTGCACGATGAGCACGCTCAATTTTATATCTCTCCCCCTCGGCTTCAGGCCCAGCAAGGCAGGCAACGTGGCAGCGCAGAACTCCAAAATATTCGCTCCTTCTTTACCTTCAGGGAGGCCCCTAAGTCGCAGGTTAGAGCGCCTATGGTAATTTTCCTGGTAGTCCAGGGCCTCCCGCAGCTCAATCACCTCTTTTTACAGCTCTCCAGTACGCCGAGGGAGAGGGACCACGAGATCCTCGACAGCTGAGATATGGCCTTCTGCCTCATCAATTGTCTCCTGCTGCTGAGCTATGTGAGCATCGATGGCCGTCAGTCTGCGGTCAGTTTTCTCCTCCACCCTTTTCAGTTGTGGAGTAAGCACTTCTGCAAGCTGTTCCCTCAGCTCGTGTCCAATAGTGGACATCTCCGTGGCTGAAATCGAAATAGGCCCCACCACGCTAGGTGCTGCCGGCTTCTTCTTAGTGCTCTTGGTCCCCGAGTGTTGCGATTTTCTGCTCGTCGCAATTATATACTCGTCCATGTCGCTACTATATTATATCCCGACGTTTGCAAAGCTTGTTCTCTACCGGATTACCACAGATTTAAACTTTACTGATGGACCGGGGTTGGAGCTCGCAAGAGAGACGGCTTTACGCCATTAAGTGGTCACTTGACCCCCCTTTTCTGATTTTAATGTAAGTAACTAATCCACCCATTGCTCTAACAAATTTCTTTTTCTTTATCTCCACAGAGTACAATGCTTGATAACCATTCATATTAGCTACTTCTTGAACCCATGTTTCTTGTAGCAGAATTGCGTCATAATTCTGCATGAATGAAATCCACTCTGGGTCTGATAATTTACCTATTAGTCCTGAAATGTTCCATGACATGAACTTTGCATTTTCATTGCAACCAGCGTTTATATGGGATATCATTATCCTCTCCTTGCAGTCTCTCTATAACAAAAAGTTAATGTTTGACCCTCTTGTTCAATTGCCTGAAAATTCCATTTCAAGGCCGATAGAACAAGAGAAAATGTTTCCATATCAATTAAGTACTTGTCTACAATGTCAATGTGAACTTTACTTTGAATGGTTTTCCAATTTACTGGAGATACAGGGCTCTATTTTCAAAGCTTGGTGCAGGGTGTACACAAGCCCTGTGCCGATGACACATTTGCCCCACACACTTTGGCGCACGGTGCACCCGATTCTCGTAGGTTGCGCGCTTTTGTGACACCACACCTTTACAGTGGCTTGCGCCAATTACCTGGCACAAGCCCTGTAAAAAGACCAGCAGTGGTAGACCACCGAAAGCTGATCTTACTCGACGCGTTGGGCGCATGGAGGGCTAAGGGTTTGAGAATACCGATCGCAGCCCATGGATTGCTGCAAGCCCCCTGCGCCGTGTGTTGGACGCACCGGGGGCTTGAGGCAATCTAAACCCTTTGAAAATAGAGCCCACAATCTCCAGTCCTAAGAAAGATCATTTCTGCTGCTTGAACCAAATCTTTTTTGCAAATGTCATGTCTGAAACCATAACATAAACTGAGGTAACATCCTCACTCTTGTCTGTATCTACTGCTAGGACATTTTCTTTAAAGAGCAGCTCTCGACTAGCCCCCCGATGACACATATCCTGCAACTGACCTGGCCAGGAGTCGTTTTCCATCAATGATTCCTTTGTGGGCTACCATTTAAAAAATGTTATTTCACTCGTAACTTTATTCTGCTGAAAACGGAATCCTTCGGCCAGCATGCCCCATACGGCACGCAGCCCGATTTGTGATGTCAGTAAGCGAAGACTGCATGTGCGTGCCCCATTGACTTGAATGGGGGTGATTTTCCCAAAGACTTTATGTATCTTTAATGTTGGGATTTTAAGAAAGCAGAGTGACCGCTCGAGTAAGAGGGACCCTCTTAATCGGGCGGTCACTTTGATTTCTTAAAATCCCAGCATTAAAGATACATAAAGCCTTTGGGAAAATCATCCCCATTGAAGTCAGTGGGGCGCGCACACGCAGCCTTCGTTTACTGATATCACAAATGGGGCTGCGCAGGCATGGGGCGCAATGAGGATGCGGAACTGGGTCAGTTTTGCCGCGGGTCAGGGAATAAAGTTACGAGTGAAATAACATTTTAAACGGTAGCCCACAAAGGAATCATAGAAAATGACTCCTGGCCAGGTCAGTTGCGGGATGTGTGTCAGCGGGGGGGCTAGTCAAGAGCGTAGAAGCTGCTCTTTAACTTGTTCCAGCTGTAACTCTGCTGATAGTAAATATCTGATTAATTCCTTCATGGATTCAAATGTTTCATTAGGTTTTACATACAGTACATGCCACAAATTCTTATCACCACTTCATTTCCTGATAACCTTATGATATCTTGCCTATTTCCAGTTTCTTATTTTTCAGTTGTTTCAAGGCCTTCTTTGTTATGCAGTGATATAGTTTCTTCCAATGTTTTCCCTTGATTTATGACATATTTTGTGATTTTGTCTGAATTAGGGGGTACCCTTATGATCCTTTAAGTTTTTTTCTACTTGTTTAGTTCCTTTAGTTCTTCCTTCCTTGTTCCTCGCACCATTGCCCGTTTTCGGTTCCTTCTTTCGACAGAGTAATAAACTTTTTTTCTTCCTAGTTTTAGATAAATTTAAAGTGTCCTGATGACTGTTCCACAAGTTCCCCTGGTTCAAAACTGCCCGTCCTCCTTGGCCAAACAGCCAGTCCACTCTTTTTCTTTAATGGCTGTATCTCCCCCAGTGCTGTAAACTTAATTTAGGACTAAGAGGAAATTTTAGTTCGGTGAAGCCCACAAATATTAATGTTATATTTAACAGTAGGACAAGGTCAGTTAAGGATTGTACACTGAGAACTTCAAATATGTAAGAAAAAAAGAAAAATACTACATGGAGATCAACTGGGAGAACTGAACTCACTTTAGCTCTTGGACAGAAAAGGTGATACTGTACTCCACTATAAATTCACTATAGATCCACTACAAATCCCTTGTTTCTCTTACACCATTGGTCTTTTAATTTGTTTCTTATTTGGACATTGTTAAAGATAATTGCGTAAACAATAAGTATAAGTGAGTGGATTCAAGTTAACGTTACTTACAGAAGCAATTGCAAATCCATGTTCTGTATGAATAACAACAACCCAAAGTTAAATTTCTGGTAGCCTCCAAGCTTTTCTTTTGGGGATTTAACTATCTAAAAACGAGATATTTAGAAAAGCAGTGCAAGGCTCGGCGCCAGCTATTTAGAAAAAAAAAAAAAATTTGAGGAGAAGGCATTGTCCAGTCACTCCCAGAAACCAAAAAGTGTATCTGACAAGAACGCCAATGCATGCACTTTAGGGCTGAGTCTAGTAGGTCAGGTGACTAAAACCACGTGAAATTTAAATACACAAATGAAATGTAACAAATTTAAGCGATAGTAAATTTAAAATCTAATCTTACTGAGTAAAATAGAGAAATGGCTGGTTGGAATAATTTAGATTAATAAACGAGGAATTGCGAGCAGGGCAGAGTGGTTCCATGTGATAATAGCGCCTGCATAACGGCACTGAGAAAAATGGCTACTTCACAGTGCTGAAAAGCAAAACGGCAATGTGCAGTATAGCGCCCCTGACAAACAGCTGCACTTGCTCACTTTCGCTAAACATTATGATGCTAACCTATTTTTTACATGGGGGGTTGTGCCCCTTTGCCCCCCACATCCCCTAAACTTTATGTAATCAACTCTGGAGAGAGGGGAAAACTTGGGATGGGGCTACTTCGGAGGACAGAAGGCAGAAGAGGGAGAACTTTGGGGGGCAACCTACAGGTGGAGGAACAAAGTCAGGAGGGCGGGGGTACGAGACATCAAAATAAGGACAAAAAACACAAGCAGTGGCCCATTTAAGGGGTGTATCAGAGTATTTTACACCCAGTTTTGCTCTTTTTATGCCCTGTGTAGAGTCCTGGGTAGTATCATCATGACTAGGTGTTTCCACGGACTTTGCGCATTTGCACTTCAGTTCACCAGAACAGTGTGACCGCGTTGCAAAATACTACCTGGCATACCGAAATACTACCAGCTTGGAAAACTAGGAAGTTTTTACTTCCTGGCCTAAAAAGTTATCTGGAGCACTGAACACAAGTATTACGAAAGAAAAAAAAATACTAATGGCACAGCCAGTCCCGAACGTGGGTTGCCTGACTCAAAGGCAGTGATTTTAACCAGCACACCAGATGACCAGCTTGGAACTGGCCCACTCAATAAACCCTGAAATACTCTTCAATAGAACTACAGAACGTACATGCTCAACTTACAATGTGCTATTAAGAGCACATTGTCCATTTCATCTTTGCTAATTTTAATTCGCCTATATTGACTCGCTCAAAGAGAGTCGCTCTATTCACAGGATACCAGGAGGAGTTTGAAAAACAAACTATGCTTAGACCTTAGACATTAGTATTGTCCGGATAAACTTATAAGCAGAAGTTTTAGTTCTTAGAATAAATTACTTAAATTTAGATGGGCCAAATTTATTGGACAGGGGCCATGCAGTGGATGTCTTGTATCTGGACTTCAATAAGGCATTCAACTCTGTGCCACATGGAAGGCTGGGAAGTAAGTTAAAAGGCACAGGGGCAGGTGCAAAGCTAGTGGGATGGGTAAGGAACTGGCTTCAGGGAAGGCAACAGAGGGTGGTGGTGGGTAGGGAGCGCTCACTCCCAAGGGTAGTGACAAGCGTTGTTCCACAGGGCTCGGTGTTGGGACCAGTGTTGTTTGGGATATTCATTGCAGACATATCATTGGACATCAAGAACAAGATCAGTCTGTTTGCTGATGATACCAAGGTAGGAGCGGTGGTGGACAACATAGGGGGATGGCAGGGGTTGCAGGATGATCTGGCAAAGCTTGAAACCTGGTCAGACACCTGGCAACTGGGGTTTAATGCCAAAAAGTGCAAGGTGCTGCATTTTGGGATGAAGAACCCAAGGAGGAGTTACCAGCTGGGGGAGAGTGCAGCTAGCCCAGACAGAGGAGGAGAAGGATCTGGGTGTGCTCATTACAGGGTCAATGAACAACTCGGCACAATGCACAATGTACAATTCACAATGACAAGGGACCTGCAGAAATTTGAAGAATGGTCAGGGGTTTGGCAGGTGAAATTCAATGCAAGGAAGTGCAAGATAATGCATATGGGGCACAAAAACCCTGGCACAATATATCAGTTGGGGGGTGAGGATATAGCATGCACTAAGCAGGAAAGGGATCTTGGGGTTATCATCTCTGATGACCTCAAGGCAGGGAAACGTGTGACAAGGCAGCAGGTAAAGCAAATAGGTTGCTGGGATGCCTAGGCAGGGGCATCACCAGCAGGAAAAGGGAGGTCATAATTCCACTATATAAGACACTAGTGAGGCCCCACCTGGAGTACACTGTACAGTTCTGGAGACCTTACCTATGTAAGGACATAGACAGGGTAGAGAAGGTTCAGAGGAGGGCAACAAAGATGGTGCATGGATTGCATCACAAGTCCTATGAGGACAGGTTGAAGGAACTAAACATGTACTCCCTGGAGGAGAGGAGGGAGAGAGGGGATATGATAGAGACATACAAGTATCTTACAGGGAGGAACAGGGTGCAGGAATACACTATTTTAAGCGTAAAATATGTTCCAGGACTAGAGGGCATGGGATGAAGTTGGAGGAGGACGATTCAGAGGAAACGTGAGGAAGAATTTCTTCACAGAATGGGTGGTGGATAAGGGAACACCCTGCCAGAGGAAGTGGTGGGGGCTGAAACAATCATGGGATTTAAGAATGCATGGGATAGACATAAAGGAATTCTGGAGGTCAGGGGTAAGGGGCAACAGACTTCTTGGAAAACATAAACTGAACTTACAAGCTCAAATGGGCAGACTGGGTGGGCCATAGGCCCTTATCTGCCGACACTGTCTATGTATCTATGTAGGAAGGCAGCTGCAAAGGCCAACAAAATGCTGGGTTGCATTGCAAGGGGTATATCTTCGAGGAGGGAGGAGGTGATTCTGCCACTGTATAGGTCATTGGTTAGACCACCCGTATCTGAAGAGGGACATTAAGTTACTGGAGGGGGTGCAGCGCAGGGTGACGAAGATGATCAAGGGGCTGAGGGGACTTATCATACGAGAGGAGGCTGAGGGAATTGAACATGTACTTGCTGGAGGAGAGGAGGGACGGGGGGACATGATTGAAACCTTTTAGTACTTGAAAGGAATAAACAAGACGGGTACAGAGGGGATGTTCAAAGTAAGGGAAGGGAGGGACACCAGGGACCATGGTATGAGACTGGAGGAAGGAAGATTCAGGAGGGAGATGAGGAGACACGTTCTTACAGAGAGGGTAGTAGCTTGGTGGAATGCGTTACCTGCAGAAGTGATATCCAGTAGAACAGTGGACTGCTTCAAAAGGGGATGGGACAGGACAAGGGGGAGGGTCAGTGTAGGGGAAGGGTGGAAGGGAGGGGCAGCTGCAGAATAAGGGGTGCTAACTGCACATTTGAGCAGACTTGATAGACCTCTAGGCCTTTATCTGCTGGCAAATTTCGTATGTTCGTATTTATATCTCTAATCCTCTTGGGTCCCCTTAGCTCAATTTAATCCAAATATCCGATCTTCCCTTGTCAATCTTCACCATTCATTACTGCTTGGGTTAGTGCCGGAGGCGCGCACCTACTCTGAGGAGTTTTTTTTTTTTTGGGAGTTGGGCGTAGCGGCGCCCTCAAGCGGGACGCATCACAGCTGGCGCGAGGGGCGCCATTAGGTGCCTAAGACCTCTATCTCAGTTCCTGTTTCTCCCGTCGAGGCTGCACCTGCTGCCGGTAGTTGAAGCTTTTCTGCATCACAAGACTCCTCGTATTCTCAAGTTGTATTCACTCGACGCCGTCTCCCGGTAAGACCGTTTTATTTCTGTCGACGGCGCCGAGTGCTTTGTTGCTGTTTTTGTCCTTGTTTAGTTCTCATCATGTCAGGTTCGGGGGCCAAACGTAAATCGAAGGCGGGCCGTGCCCCTATGCGTCGGTGCTCCTGTGGCCGGCATTTCTCCATCACGGATCGGCATGATGTCTGTCTCTGTTGCCTGGGACCCAACCACGATATGGACGCGTGCGACGCCTGTTTCTCCATGGACTGTCGTGTCCTCTAAGTCCGCACGTTCAAGATCGGCAAGGCCCCGCCGACCTTCAGGGGATGGTGTCGCTCCAGGGATTTCCAGGTAAGGTCCCTAGGCCCTTCCTCCGGGTCCCCTCTCGGGCCTATACGGTTCGTAGAGGAGGAGGCTTCCTCCTCTTCTCTTGCCGAAGAGGAAGCTTCTTTTGTGGTGTCGGAGGAACGTCGAGGTCCCTTCCGGGGCCGCGGCGGAGACACCGCCTCAGCAGTCACCTCCTCGGAGGTGCAGGCTCCCCCAGTGTCGAGGCCCACGCCTGCTGGTCCCGGCACCGGTGGACCCTCGATGCCGCCCTCCGGCGCCATTTTGGATCCCGGCGCTGTGATCGAGACGGCACCGCGGCCCAGTTCGCTTTCCTGGCGGTGCCGGGTTGGGTTCTGGCACCGAGGGCGGTGCCATGGGCCTAGCCGGTGCCGGTGGGGAGCCGGGACTGGGCTTAGCGGGTGCGGGCGGGCCGAGGTCGTCCACCGCCGCCTCTGGCACCGGCGCCATTCGCAGCACCGTTTCACCGGGAACCCCCGGGGTTGCTAGTATTGTGGTCCAGCTGATCTCTTCCTCTTCGGAGGCTGATGACTCAGACGTGGACCCGTCCTGGCAACCTGACTATTCGGAGTCGGGGTCCCCGGTGGCACGTGGTGCTAGGCGGCCCAGCGGGCCTCTTCCACTGTCCCCGCTGCTGTCCTCCCCTGAGGGCCCCTGGGCTGGGGTGGTCTTGGGTCCCTGGGGGGGGGCGATGGAGTGGGGGTGGTGGGAGGTGCTCTCCCTCCTGGGGGGCTCGTGGCAGCTACCCTCCCTGGTGCTGCTGCAGCCCCTCGGGGTGGGAGAACGCTGGTGTCGAGGAGGAGGGCACTCTCGGAGTCCGAGGGGTCGAGGGGCAGGGTGCAGGCGTCGAGGTCTCTGTGGGCCACCCCTCGGGGGGGTGTGGCTAGGAGCCGTAGCGCTGGGCCCCGCCTTTCCCTCTTGGACCCCGGGGTCCCCTCCGGTGGCGTTGCTGCGAGCTGCCCTTCTGGATCCATGCAGTCCCAGGTTCGTCACAGGGAGGATCCCCTTCTGGGCTCTTCCAGGCTTCGCATCCCCAGGGTTCCATTTTGCGACCTGGTCTGTTGTCCGGGATCCCGCCAGCTCGGGCTCCGTTCCCCGGATTTCAGAGCCCTAGCAGAGGACAGTTGCCTCTTCGTAGGTGCCCATCTCCCATTCCTCTGCAGACACCCCCCGCTCCTCCGCAGTACGTCGCGCTCAAGGACGGCGCCGTTGGAGCCGACTCCAAAAATAAAAAAAAACTCCCATAGCGGGTGCGTGCCTCTGGCACTAACCCAAGCAGTAATGAATGATGAAGATACAAGAGAAGATCAAGAATTACAGTAGGTACGTAATTTTCATTTCTTGCTTCTTATCCCTCCGAACATCGACCTCAGTTCTTTAATTCTTAGATCTTCAGCTCCAAAGTTTTTTCGTATTTTATATCTTCAGTCTTCTCCGGTTTTCCTTTTCGTTTTCCTCTCTACTTCTGTTTCAGTCTGCACTCCTCCAGTAGGTGGCCTGCTGTGGCATCCAGTTCCCCGTAGAACCCCCTGCTTCTCCTTCACAGGGATGGAATCCTCCACCTGTGGACCCCTGGTGCCTGTGGGTGAAAAAGTGGTGCCTAGAGAAAGCAAACCACAAAACTACAGCACAAGAAAGTCTGGAATTAATTCAGACTTTTATTCTTGTTCTGCTGTTAACACGGAACAATTTAGGCAACAGTGGTTTACCTGTACAAGGAGTGAAAAGACGTCTCTGAATTCCTGCTCTGGATACTACTCGTATCCCAGTGTGTGGCCGCTTCACCAGCAGTCTTCCTCATAATGCCAACAATTCGCTTGGGGTGGGGTGGGGAGTAGTCATTTGGTGGATTCTGGAATTGTCCTGTCTGGGAGGAATAAAGCTGCCTGGCTGAAGTTGCCTTGCAGCAGTTACGTTAGTGTTGTAAATTAAATTTCTGAACTGAAACTCTGCCGACTGCGCCCGCTTCCCTGACACCTGCCCCCCCACAATCTGTGTGTGTGAGACAGTGTCTGAGCTTTCGGACTGAATCTGTTAAAAATAAATCCTTGCTGCTGGTTCCTTGCAGCAATTAATCTAGTAAATGTAACATAATTTCTCACTGTAAATCAAAGAAAGACAACCTCTTCCAGTCTTCAGTAATACTTTTGTCCGTTGAGGCATCTGATAAGACTTAACAAAAAATCCTGAGTTTTGCCTTGTAGCACTCACTGCCTGAGTCTACCAAAATGTGACCTAATTTTTCAGAGTAAATCTCTGCTGTGCTATGCTACACCCATTCAACCACCACAATCTGCCTGTGTGCGTGAATTCTCTCTCTGACTTGTTTAAATACACAGTCTGTCTCTCTCCATGTCTCTCTCTGTCTGTAGTTTGAGACTAAAATTACTAGTTTGGTGAGAGAAGTAAATAAATCCCTCCTGGTTCAGCCTTGCGGATTTACTTAGTCTAACTAGGAAATTAATCTAATTTTTCAAAATAGTTTTACCTGTGCTGTGAACCTGTGCTACGCAAGGCCATCCCTAGGCTGTGTATGTGTGTGTGTGTGTGTGTGTGTGTGTGTGTGTGTGTGTGTGTGTGTGTGTGTGTGTGTGAATTCTTTCTCTCTCTGACTTGCTTAAATACACACAGTCTCCGTGACCGTCTCTCTCTGAAGTTTGAGAGTAAAGTTACTTGTTTGGTAGGAGAAATAAATCCCTCCTGGTTCAGCCTTACGGTCTTATACTTAGTCTAACTAGGAATTTATCCTAATTTTTAGAGTGATTTACCTCTGCTGTGATCCTGTGCTACACTACACCCAGTGTGTATGTTTGTGAATTCTCTCTCTGACTTGCTTAAATACTCACAGTCTCTATCTCTCTCTGTAGTTTGAGAGTATAGTTACTAGTGTAAAGCAGCCCTTGTAGCCCTCAGCGCCTTTCGGACTCATCTTGCCTGTTTCCAGGGCCCTTCCTGGACTCAACTTGAGGCTGGCCTGGGTTCTTGAAGTACATGTGGTACTGGAACAATAAATGAGCTCAGTGCCTCCAACTAGGGTAGTGACAAGGTAAGCCTGTAACTAAATTGCAGGTTAACACCCCCCAGGAAATTATAGTACCTGCCCCTTCAGTACCTTCCCCGCACAACCACAATTGGGGGGCAGGAGAAAAATAGCATAAGAACTTTAGCAACGGTTGCAACACTTTTTTGTCCCACCAAATCCCACCTCCATCCCATGGGTGCACCTGGCTTTCAAGAGGGAGCTGCCCAAAAGTCTATAGAGTCCCTAGTGTGGGGTACCACACTGGTGAAACAAATTATGCAGGGGATCTTTCGTTGGGGCCCAAATAACTTTAAACAGCTGCAAGAACTTTAAACTGTTGCCTGGGCACACTTTTGATCTTGGTGCAGTCCAGCCCAGGGCTTAACTGCCTTTACACTGACAAGCTAGATAATTGATGAAGACTACCCAAAGCCGCAGCTCAGACTTCCGGTTGGAGCACTGAACTAATGGCTGCCTAAGCAAAGCGCTAAACGACTGACCGTTAACAATCCACGTTAATCAGCACAAAAAACATCAATCCTGCATTCCAGGGGACTTCGGTAACGTCAGCATAGTAATGGCTGCTTCGCCCTGTAGCTCCGCGCTCCAGCCGGTTATAAAAATGATTAATTGTCACCAGCAGAATGTCTTCGCTGGCCAAAAGCAAGAAGAACTGGTCAGGAAGACCCCAGCTTACCCAGGCGCAAAAACTGCGAGCTCTGGTTCGGGAGGAGCATGGGGATTCGTCGAATTCTTCGGAGGCATCTCTCAACTTGTTCCAGGCCGGTCCACATGAGTAGGGCCCGCATTCAGACCTAGTAGCCACAATTAAGCAAACGGTGCACATGGTCAACAAGATCGACCAGTCCTTGGCCGAACTCAAGGCAAATATAAACAGCATCAGCCACAAAACTGACCAGTTGGAGCTATGTGCCACCCAAGTCTTGGAACAGTCGGATCGCCAGGACCGCTTGATTCTGTACTTGCTGGCGCGGGACCGTGAGCTCACCCATCGCCTGGATGACCTGGAGGGCAGAAGTTGGAGGCAGAACCTCAGGGTCTGTGGGGTCCCTGAGGGCTCGGAAGATGGGCATACCACCATGATAGCCTTTCTTCAGGGCTTACTGCAGGACCTTTTGGAATTGCCAGCGGAGTTTGCAATAGAGATGGATCGGGCGCACAGAGCCCTTGTTCCCAAACCCAGTAGCCCAGATTTAAAGCCTCGCTCGATTGTTGCTAAGCTAGCATCTTACAGGGTTAAGGAGGAATTGCTGCAGAGAGCCTGGCAGAAGGGCCAGTTGAGTTACTCCAGCTCCCGTATCTCCTTGGACAATGACCACACGACAGCAGTCCTGGAATCTAGGAGAATTCTTTGGCCAGTCGTAAAGCAGCTTCGGGCTAAAAACATCAAAGCCCAGATCTTGTTCCCGGCAAGGCTGAAAGTTACTACAGAAGTGGGCCCGAAAATCTTCCTGGATCTGCTGGCTGCCACTTCTTTCCTGAGCTGCCAGGAGATTGCTTCCCCACCCCCCACTAAGAAAAAATTACTCACCGTAGTAATGTTGTTTCTTCTAATGGAGTCTTGCTGTATTCTGACTATTGCAGTTAGGTCCTGCCTTTCAACTGCCCCGGAGAACAGAGAGTTAACTTTCCATGGCCAGCATGGAATGTTCAGCACGAGCTCGGTTGAAGCCCCTCTCTGCTGTTGTTTAAACTCCAACCGTCGGATCTTTACGAGCAGTACTCACTAGAAGTTCTGTGTGGAAACTGTAAAACTCACACTAGCCAACTGGCAACTAAATTTATTAAAAAAGGGTTTTTTGGTTTCAAAGCAAAGACTCAAGTCAGGAAACCAAAAAAACCGAACACAACACACACCCAAAGTAAAGGAGGGTGAAAAAGGGGCACCTCTAGGGTGCCAACCCTGCTCCTGCCCACCCACATCCCAAAAACCAGGTTCTGAGAGGGGAGGCGGGGGGGGGGGAGGTCAGAATACAGCAAGACTCCATTAGAAGAAACAACATTACTAAGGTGAGTAATTATTTCTTCAAACATGAAGTCTTGCTGTATTCTGACTATTGCAGACTACCAAGCAGTACCTCCATGGAGGAGGGACAGAACCTACTTTGGGAATAGGCTCAGAATTCCTGCTGTACCAAACCGAGCATCACTCCTAGCCTTGATATCCAGAGAGAAATGCTTGGTGAATGTATGGACTGTTTTCCAGGTGGCTGCTTGACAAATTTCTAAGATTGGAATATCCCTGGCAGCAGCCAGGGAAGCAGCTGTACCTCTAGTAGAGTGAGCCCTCAGGTCTGAGGGTGGTGTTCTACCCAGCTTTTCATAGCAGAATTGTATACGAGAGACAATCCACCTGGCAATAGATCTCTTAGTAGCAGGTTTGCTCTTATTGACCTCTCCATACGTGAGGAACAACTGGAGGGACTCAAACCTGTGATCCTTGGTGCGCTCTATGTAGTAGCTGAGGGCCCTCTTAACATCCAAGCTGTGCAACCTCCTCTCTCCAGAGGAGGAATGGTCAGTAAAGAAAAAAGGGAGAGACATAGACTGATTAAGGTGGAAATCTGAAACCACCTTAGGCAAAAACTTCCTGTTAGTTCTTAGGACCACTTTATCTCTATGGAAAGAGATGAAATCGGGCTCCACTGACAGGGCTTGCAATTCGCTGATATGCCTGGCAGAGGTAATGGCTACCAAAAACACAGTTTTCCAAGTCAAGTACTTAAGCTTTGCAGAGGACAGATGCTCAAAGGGTGGTTGCATAAGCTGAGCAATGCAAACATTAAGGTTCCAAGCAGGAGCAGGGTCCCTAAAGGGGGGATTGGTGTGCAGCAATCCCTTGAAGAACTTACAAAACACAGGATGGGCTGACAGAGGAGAGGGCTTGCCTATTGACAAGAAGGCAGAAACAGCTGCCAGATGCACTTTAAGTGTAGCCGGCCTAAGTCCTAAGCCTTTAAGATAAACCATATAGTCCAGGACTGTAGGCAACCCAGCAGATTCTGGAGAAATATGTTTATTAGAGCACCAAATAGTGAACCTTTTCCATTTGGAGTTGTAAGTCTTTCTGGTGGGAGGCTTTCGAGAAGTCTTAAGGATATCCAGAACCCCTTGAGAAAGGTGTAGATCAGCAAACTCTAACTCTTCAAGAGCCATGCCTTGAGATTGAGAGATTTGAGGTTCGGATACCAAATCCTCCCCTGAGAGGATGTCAACAGGTTGTAATTCCTGGGAAGAGACAGGGGAAGGTGTACTGCTAAGGACAGCAACAGTGGGTACCAGGGCTGTCTGGCCCAGTCTGTAGCCATCAGATTCACTTTGCATGTCTGAGCCCTGATCTTGACTAACACTTTGAACAAGAGAGGGAAGGGGGGGGGGAAGCATACAGAAATCTCCCTTCCCAATTCAGAATCAGAGCATCCAGGGGGACTGAGCCCAAGACTGGGTGTCTGCAACAAAAGAGAGGAAGTTGGTGATTGTCTGGGGCTGCAAAAAGATCTATCTGTGGAGTGCCCCATCTTGAGAAAATCACTTTCAAAACTAGGGGATCTAGGGTCCATTTGTGATGGCCCTGGGATATCCTGCTGAGAGCGTCTGCTAGGACATAGTAGTTCACCTCCCAGGGAAGGACAATCAGAGAGGTTTGCAGGGAATAGGCCAGGGACCACAACTCCACTGCTTCTGTGCACAAGGCCGTAGACAGAGTGCCTCCTTGCTTGTTGATGCACCACATTGTGGTGGTATTGTCTGTTCTGATCTGGACCACCTTGTTCTGTACAGATTTGGAAAAGGCTTGCAGTGCCAGAAACACTGCTCTGAGTTCAAGAGATTGATGTGAAGCAGAGATTATTGAGGTGACCATAGCCCTTGGGTGGTAAGATCCCCCAGGTGGGCTCCCCAGCCCAGCAGGGAGGCATCTGTGGTGAGTATCACTGAATGAGACTGAGTGACAAAAGGAACTCCCTGTCTCAAATTGTCCTGATCCTGCCACCATTGCAAAGCCTGGATCAGGGTTCGAGTCACTGGGACTAGTTTGGTAAGTGAATCCTTTCTTTGGGACCAGAAGGCTCTTAAGTGGAACTGAATGTCCCTCATCTGAAATCTTGCTCCCTGGACCACTGCTGTAGAGGCTGCCATGTGGCCCAGGAGCTGCAGGAAGTGCCTTGCTGGTCGAGACACCTGAAGGGTGAATGAAGAGGCCAGTTCCATAAGGGTCCTTGCCCTGTCCAGGGGAAGGAAGGCTCTTGCCCTTATTGTATCCAGCTCCTCCCCATGAAGGTGAGGAGCTGTACTGGCTCGAGAACGGTTATTTGCAGATGTGACTTGACTTGGTCTGGAGACTGACCCACTATGAGCCAGTCGTCCAAGTATGGAAAGATGGAGATCTTTTTTCTCCTTAGGAAAGCAACCACTACTGCCAGGCACTTTGTGAACACCCTTGGGGCTGATGTTAGGCCAAAGGGCATTGCTCTGAATTGATAGTGGCCTGAGGGCAAACTCGAACCTGAGGTACTTTCTGTGGGAGCACCTGATGGGAATGTGAAAATAGGCATCTTTGAGGTCCAGGGAGGCTAGCCAGTCCCCTGGCCTTAGAGATGGCAGAATTATTCCCAGAGTCACCATTTTAAACTTTGGTTTAAAAAGGTGCTTGTTCAGATATCTTAGATCCAGGATGGGCCACCATTCTCCTGTTTTTTGGGGGGTTAGGAAGTACTTGGAGTACAATCTTTTGCCCTTGTGTAGGGTTGGAACCCTTTCTATGACTCTCAGAGCCAGGAGGGAAGAAACCTCTGCCTCCAGGGCAAGGGTCTCTGATGGATTTGCAGGTGGAAAAGATCTGGTTCTCATCTTGGGAAATTTTTTTGAAGCTGAGAACCAGTCCCTGGCTTACTACTTCCAGGACCCACCTGTCTGTCAGAGACTTCCAGTCCTGGACAAAGTAAGCCAGCCTGCCCCCTACAGATAGTGGAGAATCGGCCCGGGCAGACCCATCAGGGTGTCTGCTTGCCTGGGGCTTTAGGCTGAGGGGTAGAAGCAGGCCTGCTCATTCCCTGTCTGCCTCTCCCTCTGAAGAACCCCCTCTGAGTATAAGCAGAAGAGGAGGCCTGGGCTTGGTAAAAAGGCCTTTGAAAGGGCCTGCCCCTGGAGTGCTGTCTCTGAGGAGTGGCTTGCCTTTCTTTGGACTGAGCACTCCTGTAGGTGGTCTTGTACTTGTCCATCTTTTTCATGTAATTCTCTGTCTGCTCCCTAAACAGAGAATTACCAATGACAGGGAAATCCATGGCCTTAGCCTGGGTATCCTGTGATAGGCGAGTACATCTGAGCCAAGCCATCCTCCGAAGTGCCATAGATGTAGCCATGACTCTAGATGAAACATCATTGGAGTCCACAGCAGCATGAAATTGCACCTTGGATGCCTCATCCCATCCGCAGCCACCTGCTCCAGCTATTTGGCAAGCTGGTCAGGGGCCTGTTTAGCCAGAGCCAGCACAGTGTTCCACCTGGACATCTGGTATCTAGCTGTGTAGGCCATGTAGTTAGCCTGCCTGAGTCCCAAAGATGCTGCCATGTATTGTTTCTTTGCAATGGCATCAATCCTCCTGGAGTCCTTATCTGGGGGGTGTGATGCCAAGGGAATATTTGCCTTATCACAGGCAGTAGCCTGCACTACCCCAACATGGCTGCATTGCTGAGAAAGGAACTCCTTGTCCAAGCCTGAAAGAGTATACCTCTTGTCCATTTGTCTGTCCACAGGAGGTATGGATTTAGGAGTCTTTAGAATTTTAAATGTCTGTTTGCCAAAAGATTTATGGAGGGGAATAGACAGTCTCCTGGACTCTGGGATGTCCATCATTTCGACAAAATCAGACTCCTCCTGATCCTCCACTGCTTCTTCCATTGGAAGCTGGAGGGTTTCAGCCACTTTCTTGTAAAACATAAAGTGGGAAGGGGACTCAGAAAGCCTAGGAGGAGAAACACCTGAAGGTCTGTCTGGGGAGATGTCCGGGTCAGTAGGCACATCCAGACTTTCATAATCACCATCATTATCCTCGTACTCTCCCTCCTCCGGTTCATAAAATTATTCTAAAGTATAATCCGGAACTGGGGGAACCGACCAAACCAAGCCCCTGCCAGATGGTGCCGGTTTGGCCAGAACTGAAGTTAGCGATTGAACTATCCTTATCGCTTTGGCTATTTCATCAGCAGTCGGAGAAAGAATTTGTGGATCCGAACCGGATGATTTTTCTCTTCTCTTTCTTTTATCCGGAACCGACTCCTCAGAATCGGCTCTCCTTTTGGCCGAAGAAGTTTCGCCCTGGTCAGAGGGCACTCCTTTTGGTTCAGTCGGAACTGAATCGGGCTGGCCATCCGGGTCAGCGGACTTCTTGGCCTCCCTTTCCCTCAGTCTACCTACTCTCTTATCCAGGGTAGCTTTGGGAAAACTTTTACGAATTTGGCAGTCTGAATCGAGGTGGTCAAACCCCAGACAATAAACACAGGTGGTGTGGGGATCAGCCTTAGCAAAGGCTTCCCCACAAACACTGCAGTGTTGAAACCCAGTGGGCCCAGTTTTTTTTCTTGGGTTTCTCAAACATGGCCAGTCATATCCAAAACTTACCCTTTTTTCGGCAATCCGCCAGGCAAGACACCCCTATCGGTTCCTGTCCGTGTTACGGGTCTTGGAAAAAAACGTAATTAAATCTGTTTTTTTTTTTTTAGAACCAATATGGACCGGTTACCACACACTAATAAATTCAAAACTTTTTTAAGACCAGTCTGATCTGTTCAAATCGAACCAATCCCAAATTTACAAGTTCCACACAGAAACTAAATGTAAAAGCTATCTAGTACTTACGGTACCACAGACAGAGACTTAAACCGACAGATTCGGTAGCAGAAATTTGGTAGAAACCGAGCGAAAAAAACGACACTTTAACCAACTTTTTTGAACTGAGCAAAGGAGAAATCTCCGGAGCGACTGTTCAAGTGAGGCGGAGTAAAGAATCTGATGGTTGGAGTTTAAACAACAGCAGACAGGGGCTTCAACCGAGATCGCGCTGAACGTTCCATGCTGGCCATGGAAAGTTAACTCTTTGTTCTCCGGGGCAGTTGAAAGGCAGGACCTAATTGCAATAGAATACAGCAAGACTTCATGTTGTTTGAAAGAAAGGTTAGAGAAGGATCTACTCTCCTCAGCTTGGTCCATATCACAAAAGGGAGCTTCCAGGCCTAGATCGTCGCAGAGGTCTTCACGCACGAACTTGCGAGCTGACATTGCTGCCCTGCTGAGAAGATACGACGACCCCCTCCATGATGGATAAGAAGGCTGCGCACCTAGTGGAAGATGCACAGGGACCTGCTCAAAATGATGTGTAGCTAGTTTTAATGAACACTTGAGCCCTTAACTGACTAACTATTTATCCCATTGCTGGTTTGTTCTTATGAGAAGCCCCCTTCTCCTTTCCCCCTGCTCTCTCCCACTGGGATGCTGCTTCTCCCTTGCCCGGTGCTCCCGAAACACTCAGAACAGCTGAATTACTTCCCTTCTGAATACGGAGGGGAGAACCTTTCCACTTGCACTAATGTCAAGTTCCTGTAAGTACATGCTGCAAGAGGTGCCTATGTGTGTGCGTGGGGGGGAGAGGATGCTGTGCCCCCTTCGGGGGGGGGGGATACTGGTTGTGGATGCTGTTCAGGGGCTGCATGGGAGGGGCTCTTGCCTTTAAAAGGGTCCGCGACCGTCTGGTGTTCTGGGGACCGCGGATGGGCTACATCCCGAGGGAGTTTAGTTTTTCTTGTTTTCCCTCATTAGCAAGCTGATTGACAGTCCTTCAGAATGGATGCGGAGGACGCTTCCTCTTTTTCCCGATGGCCCATTCGGGTTGGCCCCTACGTCTTGGGATCTGAATGCCTTGACTCCTGCACACCCAGCTCTCTCCTTTTATAGGCAGTAATCGCGGGGTGCTCCTGCCTAGTTATGCCCCCTTTTCTTTCCTTGCTGTGGGGCGCCCGCCCCACGAGGCTTATGCCAATCGGAGACAGATGCCCGGGGCTTCCCGTGGGAAATTGCTAGTTGGCATTAGATAGTAAGGGGGTCTGGCTACACCCTGCAGTCAGAATGGGAGGACGGGGACTGCGGAGGGAGGCTATTGGGGGCCATTGTAATATGGCCACTCCTGAGGATGAACTCTCACCTATATCTTGGCGCACTCCCGGTGTTCACCTGTGCTGTTGGGTTGCGAGGTGACCCGTGTTGGCTCGCTGTGCACTCTACCTGGTGGAGGGTTGCTTGGTGTTTTTCGCCTGTTTCTTGGGGGGGGGGGTCCCTCCTCCCTCCCTCCCCGGTCTAGGTTTTTGTGGGCCCATGGGGTTGGGGGTGCCCACCCCGGCGTTCTGCTTGGTCTCAGTGGACCCCCTCATTAACCCTAATAGACAAATGACCTCAGGGAGGGGGACTAGTCACCTAATAGGGGTCTTTACTCTCATACCAAATCTAATATATCTGGGCGGGTTTGGGACACCCAGTGGGACCCACTCACCAGCGGGGGCCAGGATACACGGCCTGCCTTCTCGCAGGGCAAAGGCGGGCAGCGGGACCTGCGTGAGGTCTGGCCGTGCCCCCCCCCACCTGGCGGGTATCCTGTCGCTCATGCCTAGTGGTATTCCCCTAGGCTGCCAATTCGCTATACTTCACTAACTTACACTAACTAGGTGATTTTACTTGTATTGACATTTATACTGGCCTGGCTGGGGCTCCCTCAGGGTAGAGCAGCCTGGATATTTCCCCGCTGAACTTGAGGCAAGCTCGATATAGGGACTATACCCTAGAGCTGGTGGGCTCTCCCCTCACCAGTAAGGGAGCCCTCTCCATACTGCACTTTGGCAGTTGCCTCACTGCTGAATAACCATCATCAGCTACCCTTGGAAGTCACTTAAGACCTGTTTTTCGGGAGGGGAGTATCTGGATTTTATAACCCCGAATGTCTCTCTCCTTACTGTTCTGGCATGTCCTAGCACTGCTTTGGGCAATGTATATAGTTAACGCATCTCTTGAAGTTTTGCAAGATGCAACGTAAATTTTTCCCCTTTCACAAGTGTCTCCTCCTGAATCTGAACAGGGAGAGAGATGCATGCCCCGTGGACCTCTCCATCCTTCTGGTGCTACTAGGGAACCTAGATGGTACAGGCTGAGTATGAGGTTCTTCTGGACCCAGGAATGTTCTGTGGACTGGTGGAGTCCACGGGGCAGTTTAGTTAGCGTAGAGTTACTTTTGTTTAAAGTTTGTGTAGGTAAAATAACACAGTTAAGCCCACAAGGTTATTTTTTGGGCTTTTGTTGTGATACATTATGGTTATTATGTATAATAGAGAAGAATAAATCCCAAAAGGGAATAGACAGTCACGACTCATTAGCAAATAAATCAGAGATAATAGTATTTGATCAGGAGAACTTAAGGCTGTGTACAGAGGTAGAGCTTTTTTGGAAAGGTAAATGGCTCATAAGCATGTAAAAGTATATTCATTGAATGTGAATGGTCTGAGCAGTCCGGTCAAGAGATCTAGAATGATAACGTTAGCTAGGAAGTCAAATGCTGACATAGTTTATTTGCAGGAAACCCACTTAACCTCAGAGGAGCATGGGAAACTCCGAGGCAGGGGCTACACACAGGTTTTTGCCTTGGCTATGCCGGGGGGAAGAAAGAGAGAAGTTGCTATACTGGTCTCCTCACTTCTCCCATTTTGGAAAATTAAAGGATGGGTCGATCCGGCCGGTAGACTAATAATAGTCCAAGGGATTTTATACGAGCAAGAATTAACCATGGCCAACATGTATCTCCCACCGGCTTCGAACTCCCCTACGACCCGCCTCTTGCTGGACAAAGTGATGGAGATGACGAGGGGGACCTTGATCTTGGCGGGTGATTTTAATATTGCTCCAAATC